>OY979666.1:8860005-10060005 GCA_963855955.1 Luperina nickerlii
TCATCAGGATGTCCTTATCTACTTGTTACATTTTTACGGCCCCTTTGCCTTTCGTATTGTATTTTTCTTTTTGCATACGACAGTACCTTACCTAAACCCAAAACAAAAGAAAATAAAACTCCAGGACTTACATCGTAAAATTTTATCTGACGATAGTTTGGAAGACGGATGGGGCTCGGAGACCTGAATATTCCGAACAAGTTTCATTTGTCAAATCGCTATGACAGGATCCCAAGAAAATGATAAATATCTTAAATAAAAGATGCATTTTGAACATCAGCCAGAATTTCTGGTTCGAATTTTTCGTGTTCCCCAAAAAGTAATGCGCAAAGACAAATAAAACATGTTTAGATAAAAACAGAGTAATGTAATTACATTAGGGACATGATTTCTTTATTTCTCCTTTCTGCTCATTCGGCTTAAAAACACGACGTAATTTTTCTTAAGGCTCCTTCAAACAGGCGCGTCACGACACGCGCGACACAAAGGCACCGCAAGTCGCGCAACGAGCGGTGCCTTTGTGTCACGCGCGAATTTGTCGCGTGACGCGCCTGTTTGTAGGAGCCTTTACTCTTCAATAATGTTTTGCTTTTTTATGATTTATGGCTTATTAGCTTCTGCTAGTAATTCATCTAAATTTCTTGCTCCCCGACCCACCCCGGCGTCGGCGTCGCATTACTTCGTTTGCCCGCGCTATAGCTTCGTTTTCGCTCAGCGTTCTTTCTCACTTTTTTTTGTTCTTGCTCGGCACCTAAGGATCCTAGCGTGGTGTTAAATAACCTTCCTCAAGATATGGGCTATCAAATGCAAAAATAATCTTTTCAATTGCGACTGGTAGTTCCAGACATTAGCAGGTTTAAACATACAAATTATTAGTATTATGTGTACTCTCGTATAGATGTATTATGGTCAGAAATAAAGTTTATAGGGATAAAGGGTTTATTTTATGCGTTATTTTATTTATTACTGCACTTACCGATCCCATCCTTTCATTACCAGTTGTTTGAAAGTGATAAATTATGATGGCGTGTAGCACGTTATTCGGGCTCAAACCAATTACTGTTACGCTTTGTTTTTATTCATTTGTTTGCCTGTAACTAAGCTGTCAGCCTGTCACCTTTTTCTTGTAAATATGTATGCATGTAGTGACAATTTAAAAACATATGGAACAGCTGTTTCCCTAACTACCATCGTGCTAAGTCCAGGAGTTTATTACCTAGACGACTGTGTGAGCAAAACTAATAACATAGCATAATCAACTTATAATCGTCTCACTGCTGGGACACAGGCCGAGGAGGCCTGTAAGGAGGACTGAGACGGAGGACGGAGTTGGCTACCACGCGGGCCCAGTGCGAGTTGGTTGATGTCACAGGTCTTCGAATTATTTTGATTCGATAACGTAGGGGAGCTTCAAGCATAGCCCTCTACATTGCACTTTGGGTGACCTTTAGCATTTTAACAAGGCCCATTGTGAGCGACCACGTTTCAGTGCCATAGGTTATATGCTATATGCCTATTCAAACCCAATTTATTTCTATGATTTTACTTTTATTTAAAGTTGCTTTTGGAATTCTCTTTTCAAGAACCACGTTGAGCAGGTTTAGTAGTCAGGCCTTAAACACGTACTTAAAAAAAAAACCCAGTGTACTTTAGTAGATCGTGCAAATTGAGTGCTTAAGTAAATGACTTCGTATCGTGGTCGCAGGCGATGATCTAAATGGCGTGCCATTATTTGTGCATTGGCCCTAACTCATTATGGCTATTTGTAGCCTAAAGCAATACCGATAATAATGGCAACATGGCCCTTTTTACTATGATCTACAACTCCTTAACAACCTCATTTATTTGGTTCACACGAAAAGTATTAATAATACGGTAACATAACACAACATTGTGCCTGTAATCATTGAAGGGTTACGCAGAAGTGTACCTTGTAGAACACCTACATTTCACCAGATTAAGTTTAAGACCTATAATATAGGGCGAGCCTATAGCCATCAACCGGGCACAAATCCAGATCCCGAGCTACTTCTGAGAAATTCCTGATAGAAAAATCCAAGAACACATTGCTCGAATCGAACTGAGGACCTCCTGCTCAGCGTGCTCAACCTACAGTAGCGCATGCGACCGCTAGATCAACCTATATTACGATAGCTTTTTAACAATTCTCAATTCAATTTTTCATCACGATAGAATAAAAGCAACTACAGTTGCTTCTAATAAATAAGACATTAATTAAAAAGATATTACTTTGATGAAAACTTCGCAAATAACTTTCCCAGCTTTACTTAGTTCTCTGATAAGATTTAATTACGGTTACTTGAAGGAAGGTTTTAAAACTTCTAAGAAATTAATGTTGATAATAAAAATTGAATAAACCTTTAATGAAGGGTTGATTTACGCAGTCGCCTCCTTCTGCGAAGCAGTCATGCTAGCGAAGGAGGCGGCGCGACGGCTGAGGGAGAGAGCCTCCCGTCCCAGCCGCCGCGGGAGACGCTCCGGGCATCGGGAGCCGCGCGACGACTCCCGGCCGCCGTAGGGCCTGCGGGCGGAGAGTAATGGGTAGCTCACCGTCCGATCAGGACCAGGCCCGTGCCGGACGGCGCGTACGTGTTCCACGTGCGCCTCAAAGAGATGTCAGCATCAATGGAAGGGACCCGTCAGGGCCGAAGCCTGCCGGGTCAGCGGGATTGCCCGAAAGGGTTACCGCTGGCCCGGAACATAAAGGGCTAAGGAAGGAACACGGGTGGGTTTTAGTCAGTAAGAGTCTGACACTCCCTTCCGCTCCAGCCAGAGCGGGAGGGGATATTTGATGATTTCCCATCCTTAAAAAAAAGGGTTGATTTTCCGTTTGAGAGAAACTTAGCATGGCGGTAAGCATCCTCCTTTGTTGGTAGCTATGCGTAAATATGCTGCAAACATCAATCTTGGTTTAAGGCCGGTCCGTGGATCGGTGACCACTGACCATCCATCACATATCGAGACCCCTCCATGCCTCGGAAAGCACGTTAAGCCATTGGTCCCGGCTGTCATTCGTAGCTCTTTGACTGTAGCTACGGGTAGTAAGAAGCCCAAAGTCTGACAACCAGTCTTACCAAAGAGTGTCGTGAAGGTGTAGTAACTGGGTTATGGAGGTCAGGTAGGTAGTCGCTCCATGTAAAATACTGGTAGTCAGTTGCATTGCGTTAGGCTGGAAGCCGACCCCAACACAGTTGGAAAAAGGCTAGGCAGATGATGATGGTGTGCATTAACTCTTCGCACGTCGAGTGTACACCATGTGTACCGATAACAATAAAATTTCTATTGTGTCTGCTAATTGGACGCGCGACGAGTTAATCTTACTTGCGAAACTTTTTTTTTTTGTTGTCGGGGGGAAACTTTCAAAAGGTACCCGACCTCCGGGGAGGGAGGTCGGGGAGTGTGGGATTTTTACCTCACTAAAACCACCCCGGTGATCACCATCAGCACATAGGGGTGGTCCCGGTTCTTCTTAAAACACCAATTCCGGAACCCCCCCGTGCAACGCCTGTAAGGCACATCCCTGGGGAGACTGTAAAGGAGCCTCCCCTGAGCCTCGCTATGCACGGCAGCACGTGATCAATGTGCCACCGTCTTCCCTAGGGTCACTTAGTGGGCGGACAGAGACCCCACTCAGTGCGCCCGCAACCCCAAAGGCCCACCTACCTTGTTTGGTAAGCGGGTTTCGGCGTATTAGGCGCCAAGGTGGTTGCCACCCCGACGCCTCCTTCTCCGAGCAGGATCAGCCCTCTCCCGATCCCGCTCGGCGGCCTCCTTCTTGACTATCACGGTCTCACAGAAGGAGGCTTTTGTGAAGCCTAGTGATGGTGCCAATGTCTCTTCAGGATCGTACAAACAGCCGGTCAATTAAAAACCTTGGTGAAGTGAGCTTGAAGTGAACTGTCATTCCACTTGATTAGAGGGATTCACGGTATTAACAGCTTACTTCACCTAAGTTTTCACTATGCGATTGTTACTGAATAGCACTACAAATTGCAGAAAAGTCACTTTATATTTTAAGCCCGAAGTCCACCGTCTTGTTTTATATCATTTTAATTGTTACAGGACTGTCTGTATCACGCTGTTTGTGACTAGTATCACGTCGCATGAGTCCGCCGGTTAATCTGGCACTATCCGCTTCGAATATTGATGTGCCATTCATCATGGTCGCCATCGGTCATGACATGTAGTTTTTTTGCAGTCACGCTGTGCGGAGCACGCGACGGTTCCTAATTTATATGCTAGTGATTGGAATGGTTTAACTATACCTAGTTTAATTTGAATAGTTAATTCTATTGCCTACACATGTGGTCGATGTGACGATTTCTAATGATTGTGGGTTAATTAAAACAGCATGGTAGTAGTAAAAATGGGAGACAAACGGTCTGGTCTTTCTTGAGAATCGTTGGATGATTAATTTATGGCTAAGGCTTAGAAGTTGAGTTTCTGCAAAATACAACATTGTCATAAATTAATAATATAATAATAATAACAGTCACAAGTCAACCTAGACAAATAACCCGCCCCGAACAGTTCAGTGCCCAAAACGCTTGCTGCATTGCCACGTTGTATGGCAATGGAGCAAGAATAACCTTTGCACCAAGAACGAGCCGGAGCGGGAATCACCCGTTTTGTCACGGAGCTTGTGCCCTATCTCACTAATAATATTGTTAGACATTAGTTGAGGATTTATTTTCTTTTTTATTTTGCACTAGCTTCTACCCACGACTTCGTCCGCGTGAAATTTCTTGTTCCCCCGACCCACCCCATCACATCTCATCGCCTGCCCGCGCTATTACTTCGTTTTTGCTTAGCGTTTTTAATCTTTTACACAATCTATTAATTATAGCTTCTGCCCGCGACTTCGTCCGCGTGAAGTTTCTTGTTACTCCAACCCACCCCGTCGCATCGCATCGCCTGCCCGCGCTATTACTTCGTTTTTGCTTAGCGTTCTTTCTGACTTTTTTTCTTTTTGCTCGGCTCCTAAAGGTCATAGCGTGATGTTAAATAGCCTATAGCCTTCCTCAAGAATTGGGCTATCAAATGCAAAAAGAATTTTTCAAATCCGACTGGTAGTTCCAGAGATTAGCGCGTTCAACCAAACAAACAAACAATCTCTTCAGCTTTATAACATTAAGTATAGATTCATTTGTTAGTTTAATATTGTATTCTAGATTCCGATTCCAGATAGTGAATGCAAAGTTTCTGGTAGACTGCTCTCAGACTATAGTACCTAATTCGTTGATTACAATAGAGAATAATATGCAAATCGGTCTTAAATGTTTTCACGGTAGTAAATATTTTTAATATAAAACCCCACTTTGATTGTTATCGCTATTATAATACTAAGCAGAATTTTGTCTTTGAAAAATTATTCAAAAGGAAAAAGATAGATAGGTACCTAAGTTTCTTCAAAGTTATTATCTAATATTTGAAATGGTATTTTGTTTGTTACAAATTAATTATTATTCAATACAAATCCAAAGATTGAATAATTTAAAAGAAAACTGCTTAGAAGTTTTTAATCATTTTTCAACAAGGAAGTTTTGTAATACCAATTTTTAACAACAAGTAAAGTTTAGTTAAAAATAAAATGTTTGTAAGTTTATTCTAAGGTGCCAACCCTAGTGCGGCAGAAACCAAAAAGATTTTAGAGTAGTGGAATCTGCCCCACCAAATCGAATTAGTGGGCAGATTCCACTGCAAAATTTTAGGCATTCCATTTTGCCCCACCAGTGGGGCGGCTCGGTGGGCAAAGTGGAATGATTCGGTAAAACTCGGAACTTCTTTATAAATAAATATGCCTTTCTAAATCTGTTCTAAATTATTATCACTAATGAAATTAAACTTTAATTTCATCCTGTCCCAATTCTTCAAGGCGCTCCATTTTACCAGCTTTTTCGTTGAAATTTTAATAAGCTGTGTGTGAAACCGCGACATTATCTACCACATTAGGCCCGCCTGGTGGATTACGGCCCACTCCCACTACAGCAGTAGGAACATTATAGGCTGATTTAGTATAAAACACGTGATTATGGTTATGGATTATGGACCAAGCTTTGAGCTTCAGGTCAAATCTTGCTAGGATTTATCAGCTAGGAAAAAAAAAACAGAAACCTTTTAAAGATCCTTTTAATATGTACTCTTTAAGTTTAAAAAAAGAACCTCTTGTTAGCATATAGGTAGGTCAAGTAAATTAAAAGTTAAAAAAATATTTATGGAAAGGATTTGCTCAGCAATATTAAACTGAAGTTCCCCAAACTAGTGTTTTGGCACTTCTAAACGTAATAATATCGTAAATGGATTTAGGGTATAATGGGACTTTCATGCGCATTGGGATTATAAAGTCCCTAATTATATAAATCAAACTCGAACTCAAAGCATTTATTTCAAGACACTTTTGAACTGTCAAAAAGTCGGTCAGTCAGAAAATATTAAGCTAGTTGCCCATTCTAATATATAATAATAATAATACCAGCCTATTATTTATCGTCCCACTAGAGGGCAAAAGGCTGGTAAAGGTACAGATAGGTAAGGTACGAGCATTGATCACCACGCTTACTCAAGACAGGTTGGCGATTTCAGACTTATCCTTTCCTACTAACCTAAATACATATAAATTATATTTTTAAATATTAATATAAAAAGATTCTGCCCGCGTCTTCGTCCGCGTGAAATTTCTTGTTACTCCGACCCACCCCGTCGCATCGCATCGCCTGCCCGCGCTATTACTTCGTTTTTGCTTAACGTTCTTTCCGACTTTTTTTCTTTTTGCTCGGCTCCTAAAAGTCATAGCGTGATGTTAGCCTATAGCCTTCCTCAAGAATTGGGCTATCAAACGCAAAAAGAATTTTTCAAATCCGACTGGAAGTTCCAGAGATTAGCGCGTTCAACCAAACAAACAAACAAACTCTTCAGCTTTATAATATTATATATATATAATATATATAAATATATATATAGTATTTATAATATTAGTATAGATATATAAAAACATTTAAAAATATAAAAAATAGTAGCCCACCGGTATCGGGAACAGGGTCTATACCGGGAACAGGGTCCACCTACCAATATTATTAATGTGAAAGTTTGTGAAGATGTTTGGATGTTTGTTACTCAATCACGCGTAAACCGTTGAACAGATTTGGATGAAAATTGGCACGTAGATAGACCATTTCCTGGGATACTTTTTATCCAGATATTCCCACGGTATCGAAATTTACGCGGGTGAAACCGCGGGGCGCTGCTAGTATTAACTATATAGTCTAGATTTCCTCACGATGTTTTTTCTAGGTTAATTACGAAAAAATATCGTAACTGGAGAACTCAAATCTAAATAAATATGGCAAAGCACTTAGTGTGAACTACTTTCTACGAAAATTACTAGCGACATAAAACGATTAGTTTTTCCAATATAAAATGCTAATGATAACCATAATGAAAGGTGAGGCCTCACAATTATATTCCTTTGACACGCACATTCTTCTTCCCACACTGTCCCATTAATAAATTACAAAACAGACATATTTCATTCAATAATGTATTGAATAAAAACCCGTAAATAGATAACTGTACATTTGAATATTTATGAAAAATCAATTAATTCCTTTGTATTCGTTGAATATGGAAATCTCGAACAGTGGTAGTAGGTACAGTCAGCGAAATTAATTACTTATCTTATTGACACATTACACCAGTTTGCCGAGTTATAGCAAATTCATAAAACTGTCAAATAATGAATGTTACGATTTGTATATATACGGACTATTTAAGTTGGTAGGTAGTCAATTTGATAAATAATTTCCCTGATTTTACAACGAAAGGACCCATTACCAAAAACGGTTTTACCCTAGGCCAGGATTTCGCGTCACTAGGCCAGACAGACCTATCGTTAGCAATAACGTGCAACAATAGAAGATAAATGGTCCAACTTAGGACACAAGTATTTAGCCAAGTCATCATCATCATCATCATTTTAGCCTAAAGACGTCCACTGCTGGACATAGGCCTCCTCCAAGCACCTCCACTTCCACCGGTTCTGTGCCAACGGGTTCCTGCGGCCTTCACAAGGTCGTCGGACCACCTTGTGGGAGGCCTTCCAACGCTACGTCTTCCGGTACGCGGTCGCCACTCCAGACCCTTTTGGCCCCATCGACCATTTGTTCTGCGAGCAATGCCCATTAGTGTGGCCTGAATGTCATGACATAATGTCGCTTGCCCTATATTACACACGTTTTCAAGCTTGTTCATTGTCAATGAATAGATTAATTCGATACAATCAACTTACGAAAACATTGATCACTTTTGGACTTTGAAACATCAAACTCGTCTTGTTCAAAAGTTTGTTTTTCTTCGGAAGAGCTGAAATTTGGCATATAAATGGTTTTTTTTTCAGTATGGGAAATCATCAAATGACCCCTCCCGCTCTGGGTGGAGCAGAATGACTAAAACCCGCATGTTCCTTCTTTGGCCCTTTATGTTCCGGGCCAGTGGTAACCCTTTCGGACAATCCCGCTGACCACATATAAATGGATCAGAGTGAATTAGCGGGATTATAAATAAATTTCTATCTACAGCCCTATTCAAACATTATGGTGGATATGAAGAGCTCTTTTCGCTGTGCAGTACCCCACCCCTCACCCCCGCTGACACGTGAATTTGTTACGGCGCAGCGACTTCATTTTCCCAGCCGCCATAAACTTTGAAACGGACTGTACCCTTTTTTCCAGTTATGTTTAAGTCCAATAACTATAATTTTAATATAATTATATATATATTTTAATTAAATTATAATTTTTTATAGTCAGTCACTAATCCAAACTTCAAACCGATAATGAGAAATTCCTATAGTAAAAAAAAAGCCGACCTATGCTCAGCAGTCGAGCTTACCATGAGAGGCAGTCAATCGCCAACTACTAAGTTAAACCAAATTGTTTGTTCACATCATTCAAATGATTATAATAACTCGAAAAATCACGTCACGTTATACAGCGGGGTAATTAACAGTAGAAATTACTTACATTTTGACAACTCAACAACATTCATTGCGTTATTTACGAAGTTGAGCAGACGAATTTATCGAACATACGAAGCAATGGATTAGCAATACCTAACCTTTAAAATGATTCAGATTGTTGTGTTACGCAATTAGGGTGCTGGTTTAACCTGTGGAAGCTTCTCTCTTTAGCAAACCAAGGCCTGAGTTCACCAACATTCAAACCACCGGTTAGGTATATTAACAGTTGGTTTAGGCCTGAGTTCACTAACCAACACATTCAAACCACCGGTTAGGTGTTTAAACACCTAACCGGTGGTTTGAATGTGTTGGTATATGCCAAATTTCCTAAGGAAATTTTAAATGTAGAACTGATTAAATATTTTATCAGTTCATTTAAATGTTGGTGAACATAAGCATTAATGTCATGTAAAATTTAATAATCAGCCGATTTCTTTAGATGTGTGTAAAAAGGTTATTCATTTCTAAGTACAAATTTTATTCAACCATAATCAAATGAAAGCCCCCAAGCAACAGAGGATACAACTGAGGGCCAAAAGGCAAATAAAAAGTATTTCATTTCAAATCGCAAACGTATCCCGCCTCTTAAAATGTCCGGAGGCTTGAAACAAACAAGTCATTCTGCGTACCTACAGTCAAACAAATTGTTAGGGTCTACAGGCAGAAACCACAGAAATACTAATCTTTCCACTGCACTGCCAACGCTGTAGCTTCATAACTTTTTAATTTTAAGACAACTTTTGAAAGTGTCATGTTGAGATGCGAATACTGCATCCCGCCTTGGTTTTCACTTGATGCCTAACATAACCTAACCGGTGGTTTGAATGTGTTGGTATATGCCAAATTTCCTAAGGAAATTTTAAATGTAGAACTGATTAAATATTTTATCAGTTCATTTAAATGTTGGTGAACATAAGCATTAATGTCATGTAAAATTTAATAATCAGCCGATTTCTTTAGATGTGTGTAAAAAGGTTATTCATTTCTAAGTACAAATTTTATTCAACCATAATCAAATGAAAGCCCCCAAGCAACAGAGGATACAACTGAGGGCCAAAAGGCAAATAAAAAGTATTTCATTTCAAATCGCAAACGTATCCCGCCTCTTAAAATGTCCGGAGGCTTGAAACAAACAAGTCATTCTGCGTACCTACAGTCAAACAAATTGTTAGGGTCTACAGGCAGAAACCACAGAAATACTAATCTTTCCACTGCACTGCCAACGCTGTAGCTTCATAACTTTTTAATTTTAAGACAACTTTTGAAAGTGTCATGTTGAGATGCGAATACTGCATCCCGCCTTGGTTTTCACTTGATGCCACGTGCGCAACACGTGGTTTACGAATTTGAATTCGAACGGTGTTCCTCTAGCAGTCTAGCAATTGTGGATGTGTCTCTCGGTGTCGTAACTTAAAATACTTTAAAACGGTGCAAAAGTGGTATACGTACGTTCCTGATCTCCAGCCTGGTTAGGTGGCCTAAACTGGTTGCCGGGCTGTCGAGCGACATAGATGGCCCTTTGCGGGCCAATCTGGTGAGATCTTTCCGTATATTTCATATATTAAATAAATAAATAAATATTTGCTCTCGAAGCTACATCCGGCCGTGATTTTATTCAACACCAATTTATATTATCGTTACAGGACAATATTTTCATATTAAATGTAATAAATAGGGCAGGATAACTATTATTGTAGCACAAAACAGTAATATCGCTCTAGATTTCGTACTTCATACTTTCTATTATTGTAACATTGTACTGTATTCCCAAAACTACCTTGAACAAGGTCTCCATTTCCTAGCTTGTAAGTGAAGTCTGCATACCCACTTGAATTAAATTGCACCAGCAATGAAACAAAAAAAAAACTACCCTGAACAACCCTTAATAGTAATCTCTCTCATGGTACTTCTCTGGAACCGCAATTAATACACACCTAGGACTTGCAATTTTAATCAGAAAACAGTTGTACATCTAAAGCAAACATATCCTTCACAGGCGTATTAAACTTGATTACACAAAAACCAAGGCAATGTACTACTTTAATAAACCTAGGCGGCTTTATCGCCCATATTGGTACAAAAGTTCCAACGCAAAAGGCTGATTCAACAAAACCTTCACTATGACTTTTCCAAGCCAGCCAACAGGGAAAAACTGCAAATAGAAACGACAAAAGCGAGATCATCATGCAGGATAACATGGTTAAAGGGACTTTAGAAATCCCAATTAGATCTCAGAAATCCTAATTGGATCACATTATTGCACCACATGCAACGCAAAATTTATTTCACCCTATTAAAGGAGAATGGGCCGCTAGGGGCACCTCCGACCATAAAATAATCTGGAGGCTGTTAATAACAAACTGATTTTTAAACAAAAATGAAAACACACCAGACACAATAATACATAAAGGGAACAAGTAAGCTGCGAAAGAGACAACAATTGAGGTCAAGGATCTCAAACATAAACAGTGCTATAATATTATGCCGCTCTCGGTAGCAATATCACACAAAAAAAAGATAGGAAAGAACTCAACGGATGAAAACATCGAAATACCCTGGAATACCGTACCGGAAGTATTAAAAGTAGCTGCAGCCCAGGAAACTGATTCTTCAGTCAGTTCACTCCAGAGATCATCGACTAGCCTTTGTAACTACAACTACAAGATAGGCAACCAGATAACCCAACAAGCATAATCGAGTAAAAGAATGTCAGGCACCACTTCAAAAGGTTAAGTATCAAGAAGAACAAAAGCATCCAGGGCCTGCTATAATGGACTGGGGAAAAGCCACCCCGCAAAATCCATGCTGAACGTTTTTTTACAAGAGAAATAAATTACAAACAAAACGTCGAAAAAGAGCTGCATATATGTGTTGGTATATACTTCGATCAATAATAGTACGGTATATACCAATAAACAAATGGGAGCAAAAAAATCTGACGGCTGTTTTACGTTGTCCAACGGTTAATATAACAAAGCCGATAACCGAAGTACAGACGCCAGCACATCAAGCTACAACAATCTGTCCAATTTCTTTAATAGATTTTGAACTTTGTCTCTAAAGCATAAGGTTCAAAGTTGATTGGGAAAATTTGACAGTTTCGGGTAGCTTGATGTGCTGGCGTCTGTACAATGTAATGGACCCTCTGCGGATGACGTAATAAGAATCATTAACAATAGGCGGAATGGGATAGCTCCCGGAAAAGACCAAGTACATAGTAATCGAGCTTTACAAAGCGATGCTCCATAGAATATAAGAAGCCGTCACCAAGTACATGTATAAAGCCTGGACACAGATCGAAGCGCCCGACACGTGGTTGGTGATCGTGCAGGTGTCAATTCCAAAACAATAACCCTAAAGTTGCGAATGACTATCGTCGCATTACGGTTTGCAATACAGGTTAGAAGAACTTACGCCTTATAAGTACTAAAATAAACATAAAAAATACGATATAATAACGGAATTGGGCAAATACCAAACTGCCAAACAATAGATCAACAGACGACCACATCTTTAGGCTAGAACGGCGGCGTTCAGATAAAAGAAAGTATGTACTCGCTATAAGAGCGAGTATATATCATAAGAGACTTGATTCAGCTATCATAAGTAAAACTTAAATTGTCATAAGAGACTTAGTTGCAAGTTAGCTGCCTGTATACCAATCTCTTTGCTCTAATGTACATAGATAAACAAGAACCTCTCGGAATCGAATCAATTTGAATTTAATTAGACAAATAATCGTGATTGATCCTCCGCTGTATCCGGTAGACCACAATATAAATCAAGATCAAAAGGAAACATTTTAATTAATTTAGATTTTGGTGGTTTGCCTTAACTCTTAATGAATAACTGCTCCTGTAATTGCTGTGAAGGATTTTTAAATTGTGGAACTGATTTTTATTAATTATCATTCTACTTATTTTGGTGGTGTTCTGCTTGATTGGATGTGATTATGTTTATACCTAATAATCAGCTTGAAATTATTAATTTATCTTCCTGTTTTATCTGTCTCTTTTCAATAGAGTAAGACCGGCAGGGTAATTGCGTAGCAAACTATCAGAAGCAATGGGGTTCTTTTTGATAGTTCAACAACATTTATTGCCATAATATATGTAATTACGTTGTTGAACAGACACATTTTTCGAACTTCGAAGAGCTATGGATTAGCAATAAGCTTCAAAATTATTCAAATTGAGAATGCATTAGCAATAATATATTATATTATATAATATATTTTGCAAATCGGCTTATAAATAACGGAGTTCTGAGGTAACAAACTTACAAAAAAAAATGTTAAACCGAATTGATAACCTCCTCCTTTTTTTTAAAGTCGGTTAAACAACATGTACTTTCCGAGTATTTTCATTCGCAGATTTAACCCAGAGATTTTGTACTATTACCTAAAGATTCGGGTCCATAACCTCTAGCCCCCCACGCTTGTTTATTAGATGCAATAAATGGTCTTAGTTAAATAGTTAAACGTAATGTTCCAGAAATTTCCTCGCAAGACGTTAAATGTGTTTCACGGCGTATAAAATCACAAACGACACTGAAAGTTGTAAATATCGCTAAACATAAACCTTTCAGTTATTTCAGGTGACTGATCTATGAACACGTAGGCTGAAAAATTTCTATTTTCAAATCATACTTTAACGTGGTCCACCGTTAAGGATTTGATATACCAGACAATTTACTATAACATATTACAATTTTAACCATTTTTACCCAATGGTTCCAAAAATATATTTATTTTTTGATTTTTATTTATGAAATTTCTACCTTTTGTTACAAATTTGATTGTAGTTTCAACAAAAACCATTATTTATTTTCATTTTGATTTCTGCTATTTACTGCTGAAATACTAGAGCTGTCGTGTAAAGTTATGGTTTTTATGTAAATTTAGAGCTTTTGAAGAAAAAGTTAGTTCTTCTCTGTCTTAACCATAATTTTTCACATAATCATGCAAATTCAAGAGGGATTTTTGTATCAAAAAATTACTACTA
The DNA here is from genome assembly GCA_963855955.1 of Luperina nickerlii. Lineage (NCBI taxonomy): Eukaryota > Metazoa > Arthropoda > Insecta > Lepidoptera > Noctuidae > Luperina > Luperina nickerlii. The sequence goes on from OY979666.1 coordinate 8,874,043, forward strand.
AAATGGTTAAAATTGTAGTATGATATAGTAAATTATCTGGTATATCGAATTCCTAACGGTGGACCACTACTTACGCCACACCCTGTGTCTACGCCTGAATGCAGCCCTTCTTCATATTAACGAACGCATCCAATGTCAACGGCGCTCGCGACAGGCTTCACGTGGACGAACCGGACGAACTTCACGATATTAGCGCGCACCGCCATACATACTGTGGCCATACTTTTGTCGCGACACATAATTGTAATTTTAAACTAATAAACTACTTACTATCTATAATCGTGGTCGGTCTTTATTTGTATCGCCCACACCCTGTATGCTTAGACCCGTGCGATTGATCAGTCGCACGGGTCGTTCGAAGTTTCAGCTACGCTTGCCACGGCCGATTCATGGATGGGTGACCTTACATTACATATCAAGACCACTCCGTGCCTCGGAAAGCATGTGAAGCCGTTGGTCCCGGCTGTCATTCGATAATCTTTGACAGTCGTTACAAGTAGTCAAAAGCCCGAAAGTCTATCAACCAGTCTTACCTAGGGGTGTTACCCAGTAACTGGGTTGTGGAGGTTAGATAGGCAGTCGCTCCATGTAAAATAGTGGTATTCAGCTGCGTCCGGTTAGACTGGAAGCCGACCCTAACATGGTTGGGAAAAGACGAGGCAAATTGTTTTATTTTATATCGTCTAAAGGTACATTTCTAAAATCGTCTCTATGCCGAGTAACTTATGAAAATGTTTGATTGAATGTTCTACATTTTTTCGAAATTTTATATAGCTACTGTTTCATTGCTTGATGTCACTTGAGATTACATTAAAGGCTCTTACAAACAGGCGAGACACGCGATATAATCGCGCGCGACACAAAGGCACCGCTCGTTGCGCGACTTGCGGTGCCTTTGTGTCACGCGCGATTTTATCGAGTGTCGCGCCTGTTTGAAGGAGCCTTAATACTAAAGCGGAAACATAAGTTACATTTATTACCAAAACTTATGTCATAGAAGTAACTTGTGTTTTGGACCAAAATAAAAGTTTAGTAACATAATAAAGTTAAGTACTTATATATTACGTTTTTATGGCAGTAAGAGTAAACTCGTTATAGTTATAATTACGAGTATTTTCACTCGGGGCAACAAGCTAAACATTTAGGCAACTAAGTGTCAAAGTTAGTCTGTTACTCAACTCGCAAAGCACGTACGTTATAGGCTGTTAGTCACAGACACTTTGAATTTAAATAATAAATGCAAGTAACGTCCAAGATGACCGATAAAGAGGTCATCCACATAGGAATATGAGGTAACGACTAACGCCTCAATGTCGCACGAGACGGCCAACGTAATCACGATTATTGGTGTATTTTACGTTTTCCAGATTCGTTCATAATTTAGGCGGCTAACAGTGGGGTCCGCGGGGGCAACGACCGGCCTTGCTGGCGCTCTGAATGTTTTTCTTAACTACTAGTAAAATTGATAGCCTTCGGTCACGCATTGTCGTAGTATAATAATACATCAGCGAGTCCTTAATTGCTAGTAACGTTAGATCCATTTAACGTTCACTCCTACGTGCAGTTGACAATAGGATGAGGTCATAGTTGCAGTTTTCTCGGCGGCCGTTTTCTGGGTGCAGCAATTTGGTGGGTAGTCGCAATTGGTACGGCAGACGGCGCGTCGGATATTGCAATTGTCGGGCGTCCGTACCGACAACCGCGCGCCGCGCCGCACCGCGCCGTCACCCCGGCAACCTTACATAAACAATGCCATCAATCTTGATATCGATGTCTTCGAATAAGCCTATTTACCTAACTGTGTTTTGTTTCTGAACATAGAATGTTTTTGGTCTCCGTGCCTTTACTAGACTACTACTACCTTCGATCAATTACTTGATCGAAGACTACTACTTAGATATTTAAAGAACAAACCAATAACGGCTATTATTAATTCAGTAGGTACTGTTGTTAAACAGTTGCCCCACAGTACGTTGATATCTGACACCAAGTGCAATATGACAACAATGAACAAATCACAATATCATTCATTTTCATCGATTCATATTCATTAATACTATTGTAATGCGAAGGACCGAGAAAATTAATATTAATGTAGCTCGAAAGACAAATAACAAGTTCTATAATAATATATAACTGGAGGATTTTCGAAACGTGATCGTTTAGCAAAATAAAGGTTTTGTTTTCAATCACGCGTGATGTCCATGCAGATCTGGCGACATAAAGATAAGATCGGAGCTCAATCGGTTGGCATCGCGCGTCATTTTTATTACTAGTTGATTTGAATGAGGTTACTAAAGGTTTGTAGCTGCTGTAGAGTATTCAAAGACACGTTGATGTCATTTACAGCGAAGTAATTGCGTAAGACCTGCTTAGGAATGATATACCATCAACAAATTAACGTCGTCCTTTGTATTATGAACATACGGGTCATGGAAAAATCCGATAATATAACGCTCGCTCGTATTTCAACAGCCCGGAGTTTTGAAGTTGACCGTGTCTCGGAAAGCACGTTAACCCGTTGATCCTGCGCCTGGTCTCTCTCCGGTTGGATTGCCTTCCCATCGGACAATGAGAGTGAGGGAAAAGAGAGCGCACCCGTGTCTGTGCACACACTTATGCACTAAAATATCTCCGGCGACGAAGGCTAGTCTCTGTTGAGATTGGTAGCCATTGCCGAAATTCGGTCTGGACGACTTTTTTTTTATACCCCATGGTCGGCACTGACAAAAAATGTGAACTTCAAACAACATGACCTCATAAATATAGTTTAAAGCAGCGTATCAAATCACATGTTAATCTACTAAACCATTAAATGATATTAAAATAGATCATTCATGAACACAAAGACTCGTGTGTACGATAACGTAGCGTTAACCGTGAAGTAAAACTATTTTTTATAGAGCGGTGGCCTATTGGCTTGCGCGGGCGCAGCCGACCTCCGCGCCTAGTGCGATGCGTTCGCACTGAATAATTACGCCAACACTAATGTATTGTAACCTTCGAATCCATTATTATAATGAAGGAAATTGAGCCAGCTGGAAATGTAGATGTGGAGTAATTAATTATGTTGTTTTAATTTATATTGGGGTTTTTAAAATGTGCTTTCGAAGTTTTACTTTGTGTGAAAAATAATTAAACATAGTTTTAAATTACAGAAATATTTATTACTAAAATTTGTACCTATGAACATAAAACTAATATAAGAATTTATAATATTATAGTTATCTTCCACAAAAAAATGCAAAAAGAGAGAACGAAGGTTAAAGCGGAAAAAAAACTACAGCTACCGAATTTTTAACGATCCATTCCGAGACCCAAACCCATTCATGCAAGTTTTTTTGAACATTATAATAGGAAGTGTTATAAAAAAAAATCGGAGGAGATTGGCCCTACAGCGGCCACTGACATCAGTGGTCACCTTGAGACGAAACCATTTATGTTAATTCAAGATGGATTCCATGAAACGTAACTAGGCGTATTGTCAGGTCAGTAATTATTAGTAGTTGTAGTTATATACCAGGTATTATAGAAGTAGGTTAATTTCGAGATAAATTAGTGTTAACTTTATAATGTTGTGACTTTAGATTTTAACAAGCGACTAGGGAATTATGTTGTCAAGTTGATGGGAGCTACGTTCTTCTGTCTGTCAATGCGAGTCAGTTTCCAGTAGGTATGTCGCCTAGCATGGGTAGGTACCTATTATGACGTTAGAGTAATGACCGTTTATTGCAGCGGTCATTCAGAGGGCCATAGTCAGCAGTTAAGGGGACTATAGGACCTAAACGCAAAATTTATAATGCCTAAAAGTATATGATCGACTACAGTAAACAAAATCAGAAAAAATATGACATTCTTCAGGATATATGCTAGTTAGATAGTGTGTTGAAAACATAATACGACTAATTTGATATGAAAGAAAAAATCATGAAGATACCTCTAAAATTTTTCTTAATCATACTAATATATACGTACAATCATTTTGATTTTTGTAAGATTTTTCTATACATTCTACAAGCAACAAACTAAAGCACTAGTGTTTTAATTTTATAGTCCATACAATAGATTTTTTGTAATTAAATAATTGCTTCATATTTTGCAATAAATTACCAGCATTGTGTCATGGCGCTTCTCTTTATTTTCTATGCAGTCCGACAGTGACCGCGCTATAGGTCATGTAAGCCCCTTTGATGACGGTAGGTACTATGTAGCCTTTTACAATTATTTTGATTTTGTCTGAATATATTTGCCGCGCAGCGAATTTTTACCAATGATTTGTGCTTTAATTTATTGTAAATTATTCAAAGACGGGCAAACCCGGACACTATTTAAAAGCCTACGAGTGATCCTACACAAGTCTAAAAGGGTTTAATGGGTGGTACTATCACTACGCGAAAGTAAGAATTTCGGTCAAGTGGTAAGGGCGGGACCGGATAGAAAAAAAAATTATGAGTTAGAAAGAGAAAGACGATAGTGTTGAAGTAGGATCGATTTGTTTTTGCTAAAATCCAACACTGGGTTGGATTTCCAGGTTGAGCAAAGTCTTATTGGGTCTTATTGGGTCTTATCGGGTCTTATTGGGTCTTGCCGGGGTCAGCGGGATTGTCCGAAAGGGTTACCGCTGGCTCGGAACATAAAGGGCTAAGGAAGGAACACGGGTGGGTTTTAGTCAGTAAGAATCTGTACTCCCTTCCGCTCCACCCAGAGCGGGAGGGGTCATATGATGATTTCCCATCACGAAAAAAAAAGTCTCATTGGGTTTTTCCATTGAGAATTTATTAGTAACAGCCTAGAGTTTGGATGTTGGTGGTATGTCACCCCCGTGTCTCGGAAAGCACGTTAAGCCGTTGGCCTTGCGCCTGATCTCTCTCCGATCATGTCGGATTGCCGTCTCATAGATCTATGAGAGTGAAGGAAGAGAGAGTGCACCTGTGTCTGTCTACGCACACACTTGTTCACTACAATATATCTATCTGGTCCTGCTCCACAACCACAACTAATTGATTAACACTTGAAAATTCTGTTAAAGTTGCTGAAGATTGTAAGACTATCTTTGCATTGTATAAACTCAATTCCCTTTATATTGTATAATTGCATAGCACAGATGTGAGTTCTATGTACATAGAACCCTATGTACCATTTATCGGGTAACATGTCTTTCATTGACTTGAATGTGCCCTGGCGGCTGATAGTATGTCATGCTCATACAATTAATGTCTCGCTGACGGTGGCGTGTGTGTTGGATCATTTAGCTCCCTTCAAAATGGTTGAGCTGAATGGTGCTGATCTATGGGTCATGTTCGTGAACGGGCGCCGTCAGTTGGGGGCTGGTCATCACTTAGCTGCCTCGGCTTATTTTTAATTAATTTTGAATTGTTGTTTTCTTACTATTTGCTATACTCTGGACGCTTTTAACGCGTACCTACGTCTTTTTTACATCGTTCTCACATATAATTATAAATTCACATTAATGATGTAACTAATATTTTTGTAAAAATATAATTTAAAAGAGTGTCCATGGAGTTTCTTGCCCGTTCTTCTAGGTAGGTATCTACGCTTTGGAATGGGCAACTAGCTTCATATTTTCTGACTGACCGAATTTTTGACAATTCAAAAGTGCCTGTAAATGATTTAATTGAAATAAATGCTTTGAGTTTGAGTTTATCTCTCGCGCCGAAGGCTGGTCGCCGTTGAGACTGGTCACTATGGCCAAAATTTGGTCTGAGAGACGTTATTACATTTTAGTAGATAGGGTCTTTAAAGTGTTTGTATTTAGTTTCATATGTAATGGATAACCTATACTCGCAGCAAGAACACTAAGCTGGTACATTATTCTGTGTCTCATAAATTCACTGAATATACAGCGACTACCAATATATTTATAAGGCTTTTATTCAATAGATTGTTGGACTACAAACGTATACTGCCGCAGACTACGATATGGGAACAGAGATAAACGTGAAAGGGTAAAGCATTCTCCTTCAAAATCTATCTACTTTAGCAATAAAGTACAAGCAGGTGTTCAATACTAACATAAGGTCTAAAGGGAAAGCAGATTTCTTAGAAAGACTTTCCAGTTGTTATCAAAGTGAATGCTTGCACTAGATACGTTCACAATAATACTCGTAGAACAAAGAAGATAAGTATATCAACGTTTGATGTCAAAACATTCTGAATGTGTGTTACCTATTTATGTCATAGCACATTATATACTCATTACTCTTGAAGTTTCGAGCGAAACTATAGTTTATCTTCACGTCAACCTGTCAAATTCTATTACTGAATGAAGACATGTGATTTGAGAATATTATAGTTCTTTACGACTATTAGAATGCAAGTTTTTGACTTAGGATTGTGATGGCTGTGACAATATATGATGGTTGTAATTAATGAGGATTTTGTAGAGAGAATGTCGCTATCCTAATTTAACTCTCTTTTAATTTTTACTCAACTACGGCAAAGTCAACAGTCAGTTATGTTTTTAGGAGTTGTTATTTTGTGTTAGTTGTTTGAATTTATGTGCGAGTATGTTCCACCGTAGCACCTAAACTTCTCATCTGATTTAGAGGAATGTCAAGGTGTCAACCGATTCGTTATTATTGTCCGGGTAACAAAGGGTATATTTTTATACTAATAAAATCAGTGAGCTTTCCCATTTGATGCGAAACCTGATCCTGCCAGATATTCATAGATCATAAAATGGAAACAATAGAAATCAGGCCCTGGGTGGCCACTGTGGCCAGTCTTTGAACAACGCGACTCATGAACGAACATATCTTAATGGGGCTCTATTGTACTATTTGATTACTATTAAAATTTCACGGCGCACCTACATTTCCTAGAATTGATTATACAGGTACGTTATGACATATCATGATTTCATTTATAGGCAGTGTTACGCTATTAGGTCGGTCGTTTCATGGAAGAGCTTCAGCTACTGAATTATTGACTTTTAAGAATGTATAACATGCGGATTATGAAATGTTTTGCTGTACCCTATATGGTAAAGAGAGCTTTTGGATTTTACGATCACGAATACGACCAATAAACGCGGTGTTTATTGTTATAATTGTCGCTTTGATCATTCATTGAAGAGATCCTTTGGGGACGTCCTATCTAGCACGAGCAGCATGACCACCATAGAAACGGGTTTTGTCGACGGAAGAATAGACAAAATGATAAATAGAATAGACAAAATAACCGATTTCTTGAAACCGGTCTACAATTTATATAAAATCGTGACTAAACAGTTCCCTTTGCAAATGTTTATAAAAATGCTAATATTTTAACAGGGTTTCTTTGTTCACTTATATAGATACCTACTTAATAGTTAGAAATAAATTGGAATAAGTAGTCCTTTACTTTCATCCAGCAAGCGAAACCAACCGCGAGTTTAGGCATCACTCACACTGGAAACTTGTTGCAATAATCTAAGTTCGCTTCTCTCATTATGCCCACTATCCCGCCGCACAGGTTTTGCTACTCGTCCTTCTATAAATAGTTACTTAAACACATAACCTAAACGACTTGATTGCGTCCAAGAAAAGAACAAAAAAGCACTTTAGTTATAACTTAATACAGTCGCAATTGCAAGGACAAACTTCGCCATATACACCCTTTTCGCTACTAGGTTATTACACGCACAGTGGCCCACTCGCAAGTGGAAGGAATGAATTCCTTACTGCTTGCACTTTCAATATAGCTTGGTTTATTAGTCGATTCAGAATTAGTTCTCCGAATTACTTTTACGACAACACCAGCTACCCAAAATGATATAATGAAATTGTTTTCCTTTTAGCATATCAAAGACCGACTTTTGGAAACAAATCAAATCATTATTTCTTAAGAACGTGTTATAAACAGGATTGCTGCAGTATAAAATGGGAATGTTTTAGCCTCCTACGTGAATTTCTATGTAAAGTAGATATGAGAACATATGGCTAAAGTTGAAGTAAAAGTTTCGAACTTTTGCTCCGATTTCCGAATCCGGGATTTCAGGCCGACAAAAGCCTGCATTGTTAAGTTGAAATTTATGTTGGAGCAAAAACACATGAGGTTTGCGGAAGGATCGTACGTACCCGGGACTCCCGGCGTAGGTGTAAGATGGAACACCGGTGTGGTTTTTAATCAGTAAGAGTCTGACCGCCCGCCCCAGGACGGCGGACATCCATGAGGATTTTCCACCACGGAAACAGAAAAAAAAGAATAAATGAGGTACGCCAGTATGTTCATAATTTCAGCCCAATTACTTCTTGTAGATTACATTACTATCACAATCTTGCTCTTCAAGTTATTAATCGGACATAGAATTAGGCTCTTTGTACGCGGCACGGTTTCTTTACTGCACGGCGTATAAACCGCGCCATAGAAAAAACGTATCTATCAACAAGCGTCCCTTAGTAAGTTAGTATCCATACAACACTGACAACAGTGCCTCACACGGCGAATAAACCGTACATTTTCACGGCAAGAAAAACGTGTGTGTAAAACTTATCCTTCACTGAAAAAAAAGAATGATTGATTTTACTAAATTCCGCGTAAATTTTATCAAATCCGCGGGTTATAATTATAGGTCCTACACACGAAATTGTTGATTTTATCAAATAGAACTGGTTGATTATGAAAATCAAAAAAGTGGATTTTGTTAAATTCACTTGTTATAGTAAAATTAACTATGAAAAGGGTTGACTATTTGGCAGTTCATTACTCAACCTACGCTACTTTAGTACATTCAACAATTCTTTTTTTTTCAGTGTTCCTTCGTCAATATTTGCTCATCATCTTCATCACTTACTGTTAGCGAGAGGGCTGCGGTCTCCTAGCCCAATGGTTTACAAACGCCTTCCCTCGACTACTCTCATATCACACTAATATTATAAAGACCAAAGTTTGTGAGTGTGTGTGTTTATATGTTTGTTACTTCTTCACGCTCAAACGGCTGTACCAATTTTGATAAAATTTTGTATGGAAGTAGCCGACACCCTGGATTAACATATAGGCTACTTTTTATCCCGATACTCCCAAAGGATCGACACTTATGCGGGTAGAACCGTGGCGCAGCTAGTTTATTCATATTTTCCAATTGAGCATAATCAATCATTGACCATCTCCGGTTCCATCCATCCATTATCTGAAATCATTTACAGCTCAATAAAAATAGCACCATCCTAATATTGCATACCCCAAGAAGCGTTAAAATTGTTACTAGATGTAAGGGACATAAATAATATTTCATTCCTCATTCGAAAGGAAAGGAGCGAGCAATCCAATCGGAATAAAAAAAACAGCTTCCTTTTTCAAGACGTCTGCTTCCATCCCATGAAATAGCGCAGTCATCATTTGGTCCTTCGAGGCGTAAGTGAATAATTAAGGACCATTAAATTAACATACTTATATGTTACGTCTATAAGTTTTATGGGAAAATCAGCCCGATAAGCCATTGGAAATGTTTTATTTGACCAAGATTGAAAAAAAAAACCAAGATTTAATGGCGATATTATCATAATGTTCCCACTGCTGGGACACAGGCCTCCTCTCTGTGAGCCGAGGTCGTAATCCACCACGCGGGCCCAGTGCAGGTTGGTAGATGTCACATGTCTTCGAATTTTTGGTTCTAGGATGATTGTTGGTTGATCTACATGCCGGTTTCCTCACGATGTTTCCTTCATTTTTTTGATAGCAGTGGTGATGTAATAATTTACACAACGTAAAGCGCCTGTCAGGGTTCGAACCTGCGACCCACAACACTTAAGTGGCGGTCGTTACCACTGGATAACCACTACTCTCTAATCGCATAACTTCTAATAATTATTATAAGATTTGGCAAGGCTTGAACGCCTAGCCAAGTTAGTTTTTTCTTATATTTGTTTGGCCAAAAATTCAGCAACGCGGATATCATTCGCTGACGCAGCCATTAAATGCTCACGTGCACAGGGATTAAATTGTGCCTAAATACAGCCATTCTTCAATATCTTAAGAAACAAAGAATATTTAGCAAACAAATCTATTGATCCCAAAAGCCTCTTAGGCTAAGAACTCACGGAGCGATTTTCACCAGCGCCCATCGTGGTTGCGGGCCCGCAGCTCTTGTAGAATGCAAATATGTATGTATATTATTTAAAAAATTAAAGCACATTTCACGACGCGTTTTATGCTCGCGGTGAGCGCGGTTGTATGCAGCTCTCGCTGTACCGGCGGGCAACCAGTAGAATCGCGCGGGCCACAGTCACCCACAGCCTCGGCGGGCTGCGCCCGTGCGCTCTGTGATCAGTTGGCGGACGACCGCAGTAGCCAGCAGGGTCTACAGAAATTCGATGCAATTCTGCACCAGTGACTTGTTATTACACATGGCATCGTGACGTGTCTGTGCATCCAGAACCTTTTGGGCCTTCTTTTTTTAATTCTTCTGTGAAGTAAGTATAACGCAACAGCTCGTTTCTGATGTATGTCCATGATGGTCTGGGCCTCAACTGATCGTTAACCGTGGCGTTTTGCGATCATCCCCCGCCAAGTTTGCGGGCGATGATCGCAACCGCTACGGCTGCGTAACCGCACAAACAACCGATCTCGTGAGTGTAGAAATAAAACAGCTGTTCCGCCACCGCCGAGGGCGCGGGTGAAAATCGCTCCGTGAGTTCTTAGCCTTACGCTGAACATACATGCCCCTCCCATCTACTAGACAACTACCTACATATAATGTTGAACGGTCGGGTCGCTTTCCCAAATTACATCAATCTATTTCCATATTCCATAGACCAGGTTGCTATGCTGCCTTGTCAAACAATGAAAGCAGTCCGAATTACAATAAAACCTTTTTTGTTGTAACATTAAATAACATCCACAATATTTTCCTAGAATTTTCGTTTTATAATAAAAACCCGTATAACATTCACATTTCTGTAGTCTAACAGGGCATTATCCCGAGAAAAACGGATCAAAGCTTCCAACAATATTCGTAAAGAAAGTAAGTGGCTCAATCAAAGAATTAAGGACGACAAAACAAAATTTCTTTTTGTTAGAGTTTCATAAGATTTCCTCTTTTCATTTCGTTTATTTTTTCTTTTGAGACTTGGTGTTATAATTACGTTTATAAAGCTTTATTAGGAAAATAAAATATGTCTGAAGTGATGGTAATTGGCTCTTGGTAACTTTTTTTACTTATAAGTATAAATTGTAAGCAATACATACGTAAGAGTTTCCTCGATATTGTTCGATTATTACAAGAATCGTGTTAGGTATCGTAACTTTAATTTTCAGATACTTTTATACAGTTTTGTTTTGTAGGTACAAAAACAACAGTTCGAAAGATTCTAATAATTCAGAAACAAACAAAGTTAGCTAAAAGAAATATCCAGTATACTAAAACCAACATAATAATAGGTTATCCTAACGGTAAATATTCAGCTGGCCGAAAGAGAACGGTCCTAAATTGTTCTAGGAACTACCCCAATTTCAGTCCAGAAAACATTTCAATATCGTGTTTGATGAATCTATTATTAGGTGACAATAGGACACCTACTAACAACATAATTTAGAAAATTGCCGATTCCAAGAATGTTTTGAAGTATTTTTAATTACTTTCTTGTATTCCCTTTACATTTTTGTTGCTTGCAAACCTTGTTTCATAACATTTGCTTCTGCAATCTGAAGAGGAATAAGGTTTTAATAACGAAGCCTAATGATGCTATAAGTAGCAAGGTTTTCGTCAAAGAACCAAGGAGCTACAACCATGTTTGCGAAACCGCCTCTCGCAATCCTCTAATTAACAGTCGTAGGAGCGAAGAAACAGCACTTAATAAAATCTTGAATAAACAGCAAACAGAACTAATTTCGCTGAATGAGACTTTCCCCGTTTCCAGATTTTTTCGAGTTTTTTTGAAGTATGATAAAACATCGTGAAAGTTTTCGAGGGCAAAGAGTTTCGGTCCGCGTGCGAAACTCATTACAACTCTCTTTTGTTTTGGTAACGTCACTAAAGTTTTAATGGGCGTATTTTGGAAGTTATCCTAGAAATAAAAATTGTACTTGTACTTTACGCACAGTACCTTTTTAGGCAAGAAACCAAAAACAATTTCTACTCAAGGTGATAAAGTTGTATATTTCGATTTAAGTCCTGAAATAACTTTAAAAACTCAAAATACTTTTAAAAGTGATCCGGGCTGTACATTGAGTCTTGGGCTAGACTTATCGTCTTGAATTTAAAGACTATTAATAGATTTTTCCTTTCTTCTTTGTTATTTTTGCGCTAGGATTTTCCACCCATTTCATGTCCATTGAAACCCTTGTCAATAACATGTTAGTATGAGTATTTTCTTAATAATGTTACAAGAATGAAGAAGTAATTTTAGTTAGGTACCTATTCTTTTCTGCAATATATCAGGCTGGTTCCATTTACCTTATAATACTGGCAGTGGTGTTGGTTTACAAAAAACTGGCCAAGTGTGAGTCGGACTGCACAAATGCAAAGGCAAAAACGCCGAAAAAACACGTTTGTCTGTGGGAGCCCCCTTAAATATTTATATTCATTCTGTTTTTAGTATTCGTTGTTATAACGGCAACAGAAATACATCATCATCTGTGAAAATTTCAACTGTCTAGATATCACGGTTCATGAGATGCAGCCTGGTGACAGATAGACAGACAGACGAACAGTGGAGTCTTAGTAATAGGGTCCCGTTTTTACCCTTTGGGTACGGAACCCTAAAAAGTAATATTATACCGGCTAAAAATCATACTGAAATTAGTTTTTCCTTAGTGCAGAAGAGATCAGAAGGCTAGTATCTTTAAATCTAGTATTTTTAAACGTTCAAAATCTAGTCACAGTCTCATCTCGGCGACAAACAAAATGTCAAAAGCTTGTCATAATTGTAGGTAAATTAGAGGTATTTTTGACAGAATGACACTGAGATCACACTGAGAACGTTCTTAAAATTACTTCGGTAGTGTCCGAAGTTAGAGCATGTCAAAGTTGTAATTTTTTTTTTAATTTCTTGTTTCTCACCGCGCCAATATATTATAGGAAGTTTTTTGGAATCATCTCCAACCTAATAAAAATAGTCAGCTGCATGAAAGTGGGGGAAATATGTCAATATGTCAGTCGGGTAAATGAACATGAATGTTGCGATGGCACATCAGGGTTAAATTCGAAATTATGGGTAAATATTATCAATAATTTCGAATTTAGGCTAGGGCTAGGGGCAAAGTCCTCAAAGGAACCATGATCTTAACTCTCTCAACGACATACTGGACACTAGTCACTGTGAAGATGGACGGTGGACCACAGTGGAAGTACTTAAATGAAGATAATATATTCCTCTGTCAAAGATAGCGAGTACTGAAATCTACTTAGGGCTGATTTTTCCAACGCCGGATAACTTTATCGGAGGAATAATTTTGAATTTTTGACAATTCTTATGGAAGAAAATTAAATTGGAATAAAATTTATCGGTCGATTGAGAAATCAGCCAGTAGTCTACTGTCTTTTATCAAAGTTGAATAGGAAAGGAACTAACTTTGTTTGTTTTTTTTTATGGCATCTCGTAGTTGACCTTGAGAGGTCGTGACTACTTAACCAGACTATCCTGTGGTTGCCTTAAGTAAACGCAAAGCCTCCAGGCAGGGGCGAATATCTAGTATTATAAGCGACTACACGCTAAGGCCACCCCGTGTGTGGTACCTACGAACCTCGGCTTAGGGCGCGGTCGCTGGGGAGAAGGCAGCAAGATGGGACAGGCAGGATCAGATTTTTATTATTTAAGCATAATGAGATCGGGAATTTGAAGCTACAGACTCAGCTACGGCGCGGGCTGGCATTTTATCGAGCAAGGTTAAGGGGGGAGAATTTACTTGGGGTCGTCGCGAGGGACCTCGTCGGCGAGGTCGGAATGACGGTTTCTTGTTTTTGTATACTGTACTGGTTGCTCTATTGCTCTCCTGGAGAAGGGTAATGGGGTCGTCAGGGTCGGTAAGATAACTTTTTTTGGACAAGCAAGGCCTTTTTGTATGCCCCAGTGGCGTCAGTTTCTCCCTACCATTTCTCACGTTTTGGGCCTCACAACAGTACTTGCTACGCTATTGTTTATTAAAAGATATAAACACATTTGTTGTGGATAACAATGTCGGCACAAAACTACAAACTACAATCTATCAAAGCTGTTACTTAAGAAATGCGTCACACCTGCTGAGCTTTTTCCCAACTATATTGGGGTCGGCTTCCAGTCTAACCGGATGCAGCTGAATACCACTATTTTACATGGAGCGACTGCCTATCTAACCTCTACAACCCAGTTACTGGGTAACACCCCTTGGTAAGACTGGTTTGGGCTTCTGAAAAGAAGAAATGCGTATTTTTATGAATTGGCGCAGGCATCTTTGGTTACATTACAATACAATTTTTATCTAATGTTGACCAATTTTGTTTCATTTCATTTAATTTCATCTTTTGTCCAGTTTTTATTATGTGTTTTAACCTGATTTCATGATTGTATGACATGTGTAATTACTAATATTGACTAATAACTTGTATGTGTGGTGCAAACTGATAATATAAGTTGGTTATTGATAAATAAATAAAAAAGAAATTATAATTACCGAAAGTCGAGATAAAAGTAAGAAATTAATCACATTTATTGGTGATTATTAATAATGTAACCTTAGTACCGATAAATATAATAAATTTTCAAAAATAATTACGCTAAGCTATCAATAAATACCCATTGAACAAAGAAATAGGCAAAATACTTTAATTTTTAATGTTGATTTTACGGAGTCTATGATTGTATAATTTTTATTTCTTGTTCGATTTAAGTATAACCAAAGAATAAACGATTTGGCATGTAAGTTTCTTTTAGTTATGTATTATATATAAGTACTGTGGTATTACTCTACTGGACAAATAACTTCGAGTCTTATTATGTTTTATTACTTTTATCGACGAGAGTAGTGAATTATTAATAACAACTGCTAAAAGTGATGAATTTCAATGTATATTCACATTTACCAAATCATGAGGTAATTATTAATAATGATGCATAATTATTAATAATTTTCAATTAATCACACTTGCCGTAACATATACATCGAATCTAAGTTGTAATCTGTGGAAAATGTAGTGGGTAGGTAAGGTAGTATATTTGTTAAGTTAGTTCTGTTTATTTTTATATAAGTAGTAGGTACTGTTTGTTTTCCCTTACAAAATAAAATGAAAGCAATAATTATTTATCTGTCTACAATATTTTTCTACA
The DNA here is from genome assembly GCA_963855955.1 of Luperina nickerlii. Lineage (NCBI taxonomy): Eukaryota > Metazoa > Arthropoda > Insecta > Lepidoptera > Noctuidae > Luperina > Luperina nickerlii. The sequence goes on from OY979666.1 coordinate 8,889,285, forward strand.
ATATTGAATGAATGTAGAGTCCTAAGACATATTATATTACGCATTGAGTATTTAATCTCAGCTACACATTGAAACAGTATTATGGAACACAAATTGTAGACAATCAAATGAATTGATGTCGAAGTATATGTAAATGTATCTTTTCGAGTCTACCTGTGCCTACGTAAGGCCGGCGATGCCCTGCATTCATTCTTGAGATCTCATGACGTCAGAAGAAAGCCGCCTACGCTGTTTCACTGACTTCCGTGTAGCAATGGGTATGAATGGAATAACTATCGGTATTTTGTGCACCTATATCGTGTCTAACGTCACGAATTTAACTGAGTTGGAAGAGAGGAAGAGAGGCACGTTGGGGCATGATATCAGAATACGCGCGTATCTTGTAAATACTTGCATATCCGATCATAATATTCCTGTCTAAAGTAACAGTAGCTTAGCCTGTAAATAATTATGAGATTATTATCTATGAAATGAAAATTACATTGGTAAGCTTTAACATTGACAAGGACATAAACCTCCTCAACAGGGCCGTCTTAACCATATCAGGATGCCAAAATCAGCTTGCGCCCCCCTTGCCGACAAAAATAAGCTAAACTTAATTTTTGTGTTCCATTTTTAAAGGATGATTTCCACCAATTTTTTCTAAGAGATTTCTTTTTGAGGCGGTTACGTGGGTTACCGCGCTGGAGCATTGCTGTTATAATGAGTGATCAATGATGACCTGATCGCCTTGCGCCTCCTAAGACCCTGCGCCTGGGTGCCACGCACCCCTTGCACCCCCGGGTAAAGACGGCCCTGCTCCTCAATTCCACTACAGATCAAAGTAAGGAACTGACAGGTCGCCTGCAATGCAGATCGAAGGCGATGTACTTGTACATAAGAGACTCATCCTAATATCTTAGCCTTTTACTGAAATCCATGGTCTCAAAGGCAAAAGGTAGCAAGGTCATGCTTAATATTTGGTACAAGTTGGCTTTCGACCTTCTAAATCTAAAAACCTATCTTCAAAGCGCAAAGCGAAGTAAAGAATGGCCAGTATTTGATGCTTTGATAGCCGTTTTGCGTTCTTTATTGCGTCATGTTTATCGCCAATAAACGCATTTCACTTTCATTGTTTCTTTGACTTTAAAAACCACATCAATCTGTCTATTGATAAGAGTTACGGATAAAGGCTCGTACACACAGGCGCGACGCCACACGCGACACAAAGGCACCGCTCGTTGCGCGACTTGCGGCGCCTTTGTGTCACGTGTCGTGTCGCGCCTGTGTGCACGAGCCTTAATGAAATATAAATTCTGGTTCATGTCTAAATAATAACAGCCGTTACGCTTGCCGCATTTGTTCGTGGATGGGTGACCATTTATTACATATTCCTTCCGTACCTTCCGTACCGTTCCAATCGTAGATCTTTGACAGTCGTTACAGGCAGTCAGAAGGCCAAAAGTCTGATAACCAGTCATATTTAACGACAATTGTTTACTCTTCGTAAATTCCTCATAATACTCTTGGTCCCGGCTGACAATTGTAGATCTTCGACAGTCGTTACAGGCAGTCAGAAGGCCAAAAGTCTGATAACCAGTCATATTTAACGACAATTGTTTACTCTTCGTAAATTCCTCATAATACTCTTGGTCCCGGCTGACAATAATTGTCGATCTTCGACAGTCGTTACAGGCAGTCAGAAGGCTAAAAGTCTGATAACCAGTCATATTTAACGACAATTGTTTACTTTTCGTAAATTCCTCATAATACTCTTGGTTCCGGCTGACAATTGTAGATCTTCGACAGTCGTTACAGGCAGTCAGAAGGCCAAAAGTCTGATAACCAGTCATATTTAACGACAATTGTTTACTTTTCGTAAATTCCTCATAATACTCTTGGTCCCGGCTGACAAATTGTAGATCTTTGACACTCGTTACAGGCAGTCAGAAGGCCAAAAGTCTGATAACCAGCGACAATTGTTTACTTTTCGTAAACTCCTCATAATTACCAAAGTCCCTATATTACGAGTGTTTGCATACCTAATAATACAAGAGACACGAGTCGTTTTTCCGTTTGTCCTACAAAACCCCACTCATTTAAAATTATTTCCACAATGAAAAAGCACCCGTATTATGTGATCTTCGCTCCTCCCACTCGCATTGAAACTATTTATAATCCCATAGAATTCTCCATGGTTGGTCGGTAAGCTGCTTCGATGCTTTCACAACCATAATTGCATATTTAAATATCCCATCGTTATAAACCGAATCGCTATGGTTTTTTAATGATAATCCATTGAACAACCAATTGAAACGGCGGTAGACGTACCGTTTGTAATTAAGGATATAACTGCTTTTGAAGGTATTAAAATGTAAAACAAATGCAGTTCGAAGTACTTTCTGACATTCAAGGTAGACATTATCCTTGTTTCTTCCTATAATAATAAAAGAATGGGTTACTTGATCCGGCACAGTTCGAGTACTTCCAATCAGACCAAGGGAAAATATTATTTCTTGTAATAATTGTAGAGGGGCTAGTGACTAAATAATGGAAGCCACACTCGATGATCGAAGGTTAAGCTAGGCTTGCCGCGTTATTACATATCGAGACCCACTGTGCCTCAGAAAGAACGCTTAACGTTCTTTTTTACGTTCTTCTAATCGTTGATTCCGGCAGTATTACGACTGTCGTTATGGGTCGCCCAAAGCCAAGAAGCCCAAAAGTCTGACAACCACTCGTGTCGTGTTACCCAGTAACTGGTTATGGAGGTCAGATAGACAGTCGCTCCATGTAAAATACTAGTATTCAGCTGCATTCGGTTAGATTGGAAGTCGACCCCAATACAGTTGGAAAAAGCTAGGCATATTGATTTTTGTAATAATTTCGTGTATTGTTTATACAATCCACGACCCCACCACCTCCTCACGATCACGACCTCATTCCACCGGCCCCCTTCTACCTTCGGACATCCAGACGCACTGCAAGTTACCATCTCTGCCTAGTTGCTATTCCACCAATTCGCACTAAGCGTTTTCAAATGTCCTTTATAATGCGCACAGCAAAAGAGTGGAACTCTCTACCTGCGTTTGTGTTTCCGAGTGAATACAACTCGAATCTCTTCAAAGTAAGAGTGAACAGGCTTCTTCTGGGTAAGCTCACTCCATCGTAGACTTTGTCTGTGTCATCTCTGACCTAGATTAGAGTCAAGAGGAAACCCATTTCGAATAAAAAAAAAACTGTTTTCAATAATGACAAACCTAATATAATTAAGTAGGTAATTGTTTATGTAATAGCGGTACACTATTCATTTTAAGGTAACAAAAACCTTTCTTGATATCAAGGTAAGTATTTAACTTACCTTGATAACAAAAAAGGTTTTTGTTGCGGTAGAAATATTTAATAGGAGCGAAACATTCTTTGTTTTGTTTATTGTGGGTAGTAAGAATAATATTTTATTAAAATATAAAACTTTGTGTTCGAGGAGTATTATATTATAAATCTTATATTACAAAAGCAACAGCTGTGGCCATTTTCTGAGTCTTAGTAAGATTTTTGATAATTTTGGTTACTTATCTACTAAGAACCATCTTTTTTTTTTTCATTGGGCTTCAGAACCCTGTAAAAGTTTAGTCAGCTGTCAGGCGTGTTTTTCATCTGCCTATTGTAATTATTTTTATTTATTTTTTATTGAAATCGACACCTTGATCTAAATAGGCTTCAAGCAATTCTTGGGCTCGTATTTATAATACATGGGGTATTTCAGTCGTGGCAAACGCCGGTTGTCACATTTATTTCGGTTTTTTTGGCACCTAGCCACGCCATTTAGGCATATGTCAATTTCGATAACGATAGGTAGGTACCTATGTAACGTAACCTAGTTAATTGACAGAATATAAACAAACGATTGGCAGAACGCATTATCAGTTGCCAACGAACTACTGAACACGTATTTATAATAAGCGAGAACTGGAACACAATTTGGTAGGGTCATGGTTGTTTCTCGAATGTCTTTACCCCGACCGCGTTTATTCCCGTTAAGTCGAGAGGAAAGCTCAAAAACTGGCTGCATTCCGTGTCTTGTTTTATTTGTCTATTCCTTGTTACGTCAAGCGGTCGTTAGCCCGCCTCGCCGCGTTTTTACATCGAATCGGGTCAAAAATTTGGGTTGAACTTAACTATATCGGACGTTTGTTCACCTTTCTAGGTCGCGTTCGAAATGTGGACGACTCACTCACATTAAATAACAACTGTAAGCGTGTAAATATGTACGATAACGTTTTATAGTAGAACTACGATACGAGCCATATTATAAGAGTTAGTTATTACTTAGAAATGAAAAGTTTTTTCGTTGGTTATTTAGTTTCAACCGATGACCTGGTGAAGGACACAGGAATCCGTATAACCACAAAACCGGTCGAAGTGGCAATGCTTTGGGGCTGAAATGATAATGACGATTTAGTTTCAACTAAAGGCTATAGCTATAATTTTTTGTTATTTTGAATATACCAATTATTTCCAACAGTATTTTTTATCTTTACGTACCTACTTTAATTTACCTGGCCTATTTAACATACAAACAAGACATCTAATTCTTGCTAACATTTGTTATTATGATCACTTTTGACATTGTAACATTAAATACACGCGTATCTCGACGTTGATAGAGATGAGGACATTAATAGTGACATTATAAAATCGACTAAGCTAAACTTGTTTCTACACTAAATATACATTTGGCAAAGGTATGGGTGTACATACAGCCAAGTGCATTAGTTTTGCATTAAGCCAATGACTCTACAACAATGAAAAGTGGCATTAAAAGGTTATTTGGTTCGACATGTTATTTAAATTCAAAATTATTTGGCAGTAACTTACCAATAGGTATCGTAATTTAATTTATCATCGTAGCTTTGCCCTTAAATATATTATAATTGTTTTTGGTTAGGCTCCTAGTTTATATTTGAATGTTATTTAGTATTCAAGCTCAGTTCCGTTATTCCGTCGGTACCCACTTCCAAATCAATTTAAATCAAACTAAACCTAGATTTACATGATTCGATTGTATCTTAAAATATGTCCAATATTGTTGAGTTCAACACCGATGCGGACGCAGTTTTTGATTCCATATGATTCTCTCCTTTTTTTATATACCTGTACCAACACCATTATTATTTTAAGACTGTTAGCTTTTAAATTATGTAAATATTTTAAAATAATAAAATTATAGGATTGTATTTGAAAATACCTATATAAAAATAGCGATAGCTGACGCTGAATTTAACACAACATTGTATCGCTTTTATCACTACCCTACAGATACCTACAGACAAATCGTTGGATGCATTGGTTACAAACGCAAGACCAAACCTTTACCTCATACATTTACACAGTTTAGTATTACAGCCTTAATTAACTTTCCTACAACTGTGTAAAATGTGTAAACTATTGAATACACGCGGTTGCAGGAAAGTGTGACAGCTCTTCAATCGCTCGTATTCGCACACTGACCCAATGATGGACGAGTGTGGTCTAAAAAGGAAATCCTACTTGCGCCCGCAACCGATACGCGAGACTACCGACGACGCTTATAATAATAATTGTAATGGCTATAATAGTAGTTTATTATAGCCATTACAATTATTATTATTGTACTGTTTTTAGATGAGGTTAATACCTCATAGATAATGTTTGATAATTCAAACATTATCTACTTTTATAAAATGTTAAATTCATGCCGAAACGTAAAATATGGTGGTACCGACTGTGATATACAATTTTTAATGAATGTAAAACATCTTCATATTGTTTACCCATATTTGCAATAAATGATTTTGAATTTGAATTCACTCATTGACAGACAACGCACAGCGTAAACCGCTGGGACTAAGACAGGTTTTAAAATAAATCATCTCCTAATAAAGTTAAATAGGAAATGAAAGTTTGTACACAAGTTCGTAATTTTCGCTGATAGGACATTTCATCGGGTACAATGCGTGCCACGAAAGAAGAGACTTGACACACCACGTGGTTTGACATGCGCAGAACACGATTTTAGGTATCTTTAGCGGTATGAGGTCTAAGTGCGGGACGGGACCGGACGTCATAGGGGCAGCGGAAAGAGCGGGGGAGGCGGGGTCAAGTCTCTTCTTTCGTGGCACGCATTGTACATGGTTTATCAAAAGTGATATTATAAAGGGAAAAGATTAGATTTTTTTGTATGTTTGTTTGTTACGCTTTTACGGTAAAACAGCTTAACGGATTTAGATGAAATTTGGCACATGGGTAGACCATGACCTGCGGTATAATTGCGTAACATCCGTATTAATGACTTTCATGTTGATAGTTCAACAACATTCATTGCGTTATTTACGTTGTTGAGCAGACAAATTCGACCTTAAAATAAAATAAATAAATTTAAAAAAAGTCTTTTATTTCATGCATAAAATAAGATTAACAATAATTATAGATTGATTAAATTTAATAAATATTGTTGTTTAGTTTTCATTTTTATAATTGCAATCAAAAATGTATTATTTAACTTAACAATATCAATATAATGTACAATATTATTAATTGCAATATAATATTAATTAATTAAAAGTTTATATTTTATTTATAACAATATTACTAATTAGATTTCAATATTAATATTCATTAAATAATAAAAAATAAGTTAGATTATTATAAATGGATTCAGAATTTTAGGAAAGAAAATAAAATGCATGCATGAACCCCTAAAATATTGAGGCTGAAGGCCTCCTCCAGAGAACCCCAGCGGTCACGGTCTTTGGCTACTGTCATCCAGTTTTACCCTGCAACTCGTGTGATGTCAACAAATTAGCAATATCCTTCAAAATTATTCATATTGAGATTGATAGTGTGTTACGCCATTAGGGTTTTGCATTAGGACAAAGGACACTTTTTATCCCGATATTTCCGATCGAGACTTATGTGGATAAAATCGCGATGCGCAGCTAATAATGAATAAGTCCGAAACAAAATCGGCTGTTGAATCAAAGCTCAAAAGATAGGTGATATCGTGAGAGTAGCAATAGAAGAGGTTTGCAGTAGACCAAAGAAAATGGAGTGACTCGTCGAAGGTCTATTTAGCCACGATTAAATCGAGAGAATACATTAAAGATGTTTGATATCGTAATTAAAAAGAAAAGGATTCATTTTTGAGGGGGCGAGTTTAGCAAAAACAATTTGATCCTACTTTAATAGTATCGTCTTTCTCAATCTAACTCATAAATATTATATTTTACTATCCAAACCCACCCTTACTTAACCAATTAACTGAAATCCTTACTTTCTACTTACTTGAAAAAACACGTCTCACATAATATTAGTAAAACACATCTTTGGAAGATCTGTTTTATATGTAGATCGATGGTTAAAGATTCTATTCTGATACAACAAGGGTCAGGGTTTCAACATTGACTAGAATAAAAGTAAATTCACGTAGATGTGACACAGGACCCATGTTCCCAATGCACATTCTATTGAGTTGTTAACAGTTGTTGAGAGCTAATTTTCATAATTTCCTCTTTAATAGTTCAAATGCTTCGAAATCGTTGTTGTGGAAACACTTGAGAACGTTCACTTACAACCATAGTATACAACCGAACCTCGATAATACCTAACAAGCATGTAAAGTTAACATACACTAATTTTAAAGTTGGTTAACTTAACCATTTTTTGTTATTTACACTTAATATCATGATATGAATTATTTATTCATAATCAATTACTTTATAATTGTTATTGAATTTATCTTAAACAAACTTTTCTAACAATACATCATCTGTTCGAAAAACAAAGTCATCGACCTTACCTTGAAAGCCAAGCCAAACAAAACTTACAAAAATACTGAATAATGAAGGTTTTGAATAACAGCTGCTAAAAAAACAACACATAAATCATACTCCTTCGTAATTATACAATGGAAGTGAGCTTTCTGATGGTTCGCATTGATTTACGTGCACAATTGACATTGGTGTGCATGTGTGGGAGGCATGTGGGTGCTCAGGCGCCGGGGATGTGCCACTCATTAGACACCCGACCCCTGCAGGTGATAATTGCGAAGTTTGAAAAAAGCCAACTACAACCTGACAGACCTGGCAAGCTGCAATTTGTGTAAACTATGTATAGTTCTGTCGTTCATCCTTTATACTGAATTATTAGTCTGCATCGTCGGTGACTGCAGTGACAAATTGCTGCTATTTGATTGACAACGACTTTGCCTAAAGGTGGTGGCGCCCTCCTTGACATTGCAACCACTGTGTTTATTTATTTATTTATATTTTCTAGCAATATCTCAACGTTAATGAAGATAGAAATCCTCTCCAGAAATCTAAATGTTATTTTAGTTCTGGGTAAAATTAATAAAATATGACTAAAACGGAACTTGCCTTTAGGAACGGGGTTCTACCGGTTGCCTACACAAATTTTAATTATTACGGCTGAACACATCATTATAAGGTTGTTTGAAATCGAACAACATAATACATATATGCGTCATTCCCAAAAAGGTGGATAATGAGCACGTTTATGAAAACGTCCAAATTATCCGACATCCTCCGGTAGGTCGTTGACACAACATTGCAATGTTCTAAATCGAGTGGAGCCTGTGCCTTAGCGAAACAGAGGTCAATCGTCCGAAGGTATCTTTGCAAAGGGTACCGCAGACTTCCTCCATCGAGGGTCGGTCGCGAACAATCGCGATTATGGTTACGAGTTTTCAAGTTGTACGTGTAAAAAGCTTGTTTGTACATAGTTACGACTGTTTGTTACGTCGTTTACGTTCCTACGAAATGCGAAAATGTTTCTTTGACGTCCGACAGAAATATACAAACGTTTATGTCGCATTGTCCGGTCCATGATGTGTTCAAGCCAATCAGAAGGCTTTTGTTAGCGTCGTCGGCTTGGATCTTTCAAAGGGCAAAGTTCTATAAACCATCAAGCAAGTACACATTTGTGATCAAAAGTTGTTTGTTGCTGAAGACCACACAGACCGCGTTCCTTTTTAGCATCTGTTCTTAATTTCAAACTGTGCAATAGACCTGAAGATAAACCACGGTTGCTTTGTATTCAATATGATATATCAAACGTTTTCAAACCGTTCAAGTTCGGCGACGATGTTCAGAATGTTCATATTATGTAATCTTTTTTCGTCTTTTACTAGAATAGTCGTTGTATTTTACATGCACCTGATTAAATTATTTCTATTGCATTATTATCGTCATTCGTACTTGGGATTGGATGAGCTATTGCTGCATGCATAGAAGTATTATCATCATCCAGCTTTGCTTTAACTTTCTCATTTGACTATATGTAACTGGCAGCCTGAACATTATTATTTTGATTTTGCTTAAAAATTTATATGACACATTTATTCCAACTAATCCACTAGAGTCAGCATGTCATAACAATTCTTATAATAATAATATATTTCCATCTGCAATGTCACACTTATTAAAGTAAGTAAAAGTATACGCTGCTGCCACTGCGGAAAATTAATCAGCTGACTTGGAATTTCACGCATTGCGCCCGCGCATCCCGTCACTGAAAGTTTTACGCGCGTTACTTTTTTTTATTTCCAACTTTACACCGTATTGGATCGTATTTTTATCTTGAAGGAAAAAATATCCGTTGTCAATTAAAGTTCACCAAAGTTTTTTGCCAAGAAATTATTGAAGGTATCTAAAATATGCAAAATGAAGATGCAATGTCTTTAAATCAAGAACTTAATATCAACAACCAATGAAGAGACAACAAGAATTAAAAGCTGGAGTTTTTTTCGTGGTACATAAATCGGACCGTTTTATGCTCGAGTTTTTCCCCTTAAGTGTTTCTGGCAATGATCGGGCGCCGGCGGAAGTCAGGATTGGCATCCCGGGCGACCACCTCTCGCAAACAGACCCATCTTTGTCTGGCCTTTAAACGTGGCTCTTTGACTACAGACCACTCGGTGAATTTCACGACATGAAAATATTTTAATTGTCTTTTTATAAGAATGAATGGATTCATCTGTTGTAAAAATAGTGTCTGACAATCTTTTTTAAGGGTAAATTATCATCCCTTAAAAAAGATTGTCAGACACTATTTTTACAACAGATGAATCCATTCATTCTTTCAGAAACTCGTAAACGAGTTTCTGAAATAATGAGTTTTGTTGTACTGCTTTTATTTTTAACCGACTTCAAAAAGGAGGAGGTTCTTAATTCGGATGTTTATATTTTTTTATGTCCCATTTAAATTTCATAAAGATCTGATGATGAGTTTCGGAGACAGACAACGGAACTCTTCAATAAATGCCAGCAAATCAACCGCGATTGCTGCTATAGCATATGCATTGTTTACGCAATCACACAATATAACATCACGCCTGTACCCTTTAAAGGGTTAGGCAGATGTGTTCAATAGCTTCTTGTCACTGATATTCACATAGCAAGTAGTGTTATATGATTTTGTTTGGGGTAGGTAGGTACAACTAAAAAGTGAAAAATAAAAACATTTTTACATGACTATCGTCCTCCGTTTTATTTTCTCAACCTTTTCTTCCTTTTATTTTTATCGTTCGGTTGTCCATGTTAACTCTTTGCTTTCATATCTTTATAATTTATCTTATAAACATATTCCACGTTAGATCATTCAGTATTTCTTCAACCTACTGTTTTAATACATAACTTGTGTTGGTATCTATTTAACACTATGTCAATGTTGACAGCTTATTTGTGTTCTTTGGTAACATGTCCGCGGACTTAATTATTATCCGCTTACATTTATCACGTTTATTCTAAACTTTTGATTATGTATGCTACCTTTCAAGTTCTTCAAACGACAACTCCAGTTACTTATTTTCATTTGGGTATGTCACGTTAAATTTTAAAGTTCCCATTCTGTACGAAAAAATCATAAGCCAACTCCAATAAGAGAACAAATTTGTTTTCGCTGAAAGTTGACGCGCTGTGACGGCTCCCGGTTGATGAGCCCGCTCCTCTTTTTGTCGTATCATTAATTTCTGCAATGTCATTTTTAATTGCTTCAAATTCATTGCGTTCTTTTTATAAATACACAGCTACACGTGATTCCAATAAAGGAGTAGATTGATTATAACAATCCTTTTTCTAAAATGTAGAGAGGTCAAAGCTCATCATTGAATATGCTTATGACAGTATTTCCGTAAGTAGTGTTCCATGTCAACGCCAGCGTACGTGTAGTGCAACCTTGAGCTAGTCTCACATAGAGTCGAGTAGCGACTACTCGACTAGTATTTCTCTTCAGTGATGCCCTCACTACACCCGCTATTATTAAACGAGTTCATTGGAACATCTATTTGCGCAATTTGTAGCATCACATCTACAGCATTTTGATGACCTTATAGTGACTGCACGGGCTGCATAATGCAGTGATATGTGTTGTATAAGTGCACAGCGCACACTGAACCGGAGCTGATTTCGCTAATTGACCATTGATCTCTATTTCAAACGCTTTATCAATAAAGTCAGCTGAACTCGCCTTCCTAGAACTTATCGTATCTATGCTATAATATATACATCACCGTATTTAAGTCTACACGTTTCCAAGTTTCACAGGCTTGTTTTTCAATTTCCCAGTCTCGTTTCGGACACGCTAAACTATAGTCACACTTGTTCGAATTTTTAGTAAGTACAGAGGCGCCTCGAGGGAGTGTGCGTGGCGCATGCGCTCTCGGTGTGTCTACACGCGCTGTCCATTCACTGCGCAACCGATGCGTCCAGTGAGACACCGCAATGCTTTGTTCAGGTTAATATTCAGGCTGACAGACTGGCTCGCATCTTGGACGGGCCCGATGAAATTTTAAAGTCAAATTGGATATGAAACTTTAAAATATGTTTGGATCTGGTGTGGTGGGTTGGCAGCGCGGCGTGTCGGTGTAGCGCGGCTCTGTGTCAGCGTGTGGTGTTGGCTGTCGGCGAAGCGCGAGTGTGCGCGGGTGCGCGTGTGGTGGTGAGCGAGGCTCGTCGCGGCGCGCCCGTCAGTCGGCGGCGGCGAGTCACGCGCGTCGTCTCGTACAGCTGCTCTCTCCGCATTACGCTGCACTTCGCGCAGCACACCTGCCACCGTTCAGGCTTTGCCGGCTCTCACGCTCTCGAGCGTGGAGGTCGCGCCGACCTCGCGCGCCGTAGTTTCGGTCCTCAGCGGTTTCACCTCGCGCGCCGACTGATGCTCGTGTCGTCCATACCACTGCATCGGTAGCCGCGGTACTATTGAAACGTCTGTGCTGGTGCGTGCCGTGACTTCGGCTGGCCACAGGCCGCCGCGTGCTGTGACAGTGAAATCGTGAGTCTCGCAGTATCGTGCGGATGTGCAGTGATGGATGAGTAGACAGAAGCCAGTGTGCGCGCGGACCACCGACTCGACTGTATTTCTGGCTGAGTGCGAAAGCGGGTCGTCAAAATTGAGCCCAAACTGTATCTAGGTGGGTATCGCGACTTATGACTGATGGTAAAGTAGTGTAACCAGTGAGAGCTGCTGGCAGAGCGACTTTGAATATCTATAGCATGCAAGTTGGAAAGTTGGTTGTTTGTGTTTTAGGGTCGGTTGCAGTCGAGCCCGACTGATTTGTTTTCTCACGCAGCAACACCTCATATCAATTGAGCTCATTGTAGCCAATTATGATGGGATTTAATTCTTCGTGATTCAGTTGTTACTGAATGCATTCCGCGTTATTTGAGCGTAGTGCGTGAAACTGAGAGAGTCGACAGCAGTCATCACGACACAGGATACACGTGTTAATGTTGAGCTACTGTGTTCAGCATTGCAATGACAGAAATATTTTAATTCACCACAGGATGCCTTCTCTCTTCGTTAGCTGGTTGTTATTCTAGTTTAGTTCTTCTAAGTATATAATAAAAATGAAATGCTGTTGTTGGTAAGCACATCACATAAGACCGGCTGGACGGGTTTGGCAAATTTTTATTTTAAAATGTTCGTAATAGTTCGAATCAGGTTTTAAGGGAAAGATATTGAAAAGTTGCCGGGAAAATTGGAAAATTTGGGAAAACCGAAAGTGCATTTTCTATTGGAATCTTGTATCAATTATTCATACTTAGGACTAAGTCTGTCAGGTCAGCTTGTTATTTACAAATGTTAGATCCTCACTATGCGATTCAAAAGTCAGTAGGTATTGCGTTTGGTATATGTAAAATAGTAGAACAAAAACTGATTTAACCAATCTGGATTCGGAATAATTACAAAATATGATGCTCATGAAATTATTCTAAAAATAGATATTGTATTTGGAACACGGCGCACACACGCACCTTTTAAATATTTCATTGAAATTCGCAATAACATACCTACTGAACATCAAATGTGGGTAAATTGTTTAGATATGGCACAAATACATAAAGCTGAGCTAATTTCGAAATAGCCATAATGAATTGAATTCCACGGTTCAGTTAAGATAGATGATTTAGTACCTAACGTTGAACTTAGGTCAACAACTTGCAACGTAAATAGCTTAGTCTTAACTTTGCAAATTGAATTAGTAAAGCCAAGTCCATTGCAATAGAATTATACTAATACCTTCATTGGATAAATGGATCGCTTGCATAAATAACAACGCTGTTTCTGCACAGAGTTCGACTCCAAAGACTAGGAAAGATACTGTTGATGATAACAATGATCTAGAAAAAATATATGATAGAGAGACAGATAAAAAGTTGGAAAGACTAAAATTCTTATTGGATTTCAATAATTCAAAAATATAGGTTAACTAGTGAACGATAAAGACAATGCAGTAATAGTAGATATAAAAATGCAAAATATGCGGCTCCAAAATACATCTCATAGTCATAAAATTTAGAATTTTAAAAACCCAATTTGTACTTATTTCAAATTGGAAATGAAACAATCCTGCAATAACGTTATTTAGCTCGGTGTTGTGTATTGTATTATTTGTTTCTGATTTAAATAACTTTGGAATATTTGTTTTGCTGTTATTTTGATGGCTGTTTTCATTTCATCAGTTTCATTCCAAGTTCGAGAGCTCAGCCTATGTTTCTGTATTTCTTGTTTTTCTTATCTGATTCAATAACTTCTTCATTTAATACTTTTGAACACTTTGTGTTTTTTATTTGATCAATTTAAAACGATCGTAACTATCGTAAGTACCCGGTAATCATATAATTTAGAAAAAAGTAAAATTTTCAGTTGATTTAGGTACACAAAGAGCTGACCTCAATAGTTTAGAATTTTGTTAAATGTGTAACGAATTATTATATTAATTTTTCTATTATTCTATGTACACTATTATATACTCTATCAATCAAATCGAAAGTCTGCCTGGCGTTGGCTATAGTTCAAAGAGTAGATAAAAATGTGCCAATCTGAGAAGCGGGACAAGGCCGCGCCCTCATTCCCCGCGCGGGAAAACTGTGGATCGCGTAATAAACTCTCAATTGTGAATTCATACACGTCTGTACAAGTAACAAGATCTTTCTACTCTTCGATCGAAAATTTTAAATTGAGTCTTCCCAAAATATATACTTTGGGTGAAGCGATACTTTACGCCTGGACAGCTTTTAACCCTTTACAAAGCATAAGTCCGATCCTGCATGGAGTATTGCAGACACCTTTGGGATGGCTCAGCGAAATACCAACTTGCCGCGCTTGACTCGGTGGAACGCAGAGCTAAGAGGCTCATTGGCGACAATGGCGACGTAAAACTGGTGGTGTACCAAGCTTCACAGCTTGGCTCATCGCCGCAAGGTTGCCTGCTTGTCGGTCTTCTACAGATTGTACTTCGGTGAGTGCGCCCAAGAACTCCACGACCTCATTCCACCGGCCCCCTTCTACCTTCGGACATCCAGACGCACTGCAAGTTACCATCCCTGCCTAGTTGCTATTCCACCAATTCGCACTAAGCGTTTTCAAATGTCCTTTATAATGCGCACAGCAAAAGAGTGGAACTCTCTACCTGCGTTTGTGTTCCCGAGTGCATACAACCCGAATCTCTTCAAAGTAAGAGTGAACAGGCTTCTTCTGGGTAAGCTCACTCCATCGTAGACTTTGTGTCATCTCTGACCTAGATTAGAGTCAAGAGCATACCCATTTCAAATAAAAAAAAATGATGTGCTCCGCTTAGAAATGAAATATAGCCATTGGTATGAAACATTGAACAGCAAAAATAGCCAATTGACCTTGTGTAAAAGTTCATTGCGACGCTACATTAGCTGTGACCTTTATTTTGTCACCCGAGCAAGCGTCCTCTAATGTTCGCCGTCCACTTTGCATAATAATATACAATTCATTTATTGTTATCAAAGTAATTAACGACTAGTCGCAATTAAAGACCATAATGATGAAAGTAAAGATATATAAAAAAAAATAATTTGTTCAGCAAAATTTGAATAACAAAAATATATATTGTTGGGTAAGGAATTTAATTATCATTTATCCTTTTACGTATAAGCACCCAATGTATACAAAGTTAATAAACGGTCAAGTGCAGTCGGACTTGCACACGAAGGGTTGCGTACCACAAGGCATAAAACGCCAAAAAAACGTTTCTTTTATACCCCTTTAAATTTTGACTTCATTTTATTTTTATTATTTGTTGTTATGGCGGCAACAGAAATACATCATCTGTGAAAATTTCAACTGTCTAGCTATCACGGTTCATGAGATACAGCCTGGTGACAGACAGACAGACAAATGGACAGTGGAGTCTTAGTAATAGGGTCCCGTTTTTACCCTTTGGGTACGGAACCCTAAAAACGGACTGGACATAAAGAACAGCAAGCAATATTTACAAACATCAGATCAAATATTTGAGGCGCAGCGCAGGAGCGAATAATCGTTGAGTTTATCCTAGCCACACTGAAATCTCAAGTACGTTGCACTGACACTTATTATCACTTGGAATCGTCACGGCCGTCAGTTGCTTGTGTCAATAGCGGCCGATTGCAGGTGTCTGAGAGGTCGTTCACCCCGCACGCCTCCGATATTCGGATACTATACCACCCATACTTATAACGAGCTATACGATAACGGGCCTCAGACGGACACGCGACGACCGACACGTGTCGCGGGGGAAACAAAAGGGAATGCAAGACATGTCGCCGAATACAAGCACGAATTGATCACTAATTCGATGTCACGAATCGATTTTAAGATTTATCGTTTCGGCTTTTTTGGTCCTTTGAGTCAAACTTGTCGATTTCCCAAAAATATTTTTGACCCCAAATTAAATTCATGATAAGAAAAATAGATTTTTTATTTAATTGTCTGACCTGAACACTTATATGTATCTCTAGACATAAAAACCTAATAACTTACTTACAGCAATCTCCCCTCTATTAATCTATTCGTTTTGATCGATTGCTCAAGCGGAATGGAAAGTTTGAATCCGATTTTAAAAGCAATGCACTCGGGGACATTTGACCAACACAGTTGGGGCAATAATCGGGCATTGCGTATCGTACGTCCGCCGTAGGGAGCAGCAGGGGACAAATCTGGGACAGAGCCCGGTTATTTCGGTACTTGAATTGGGGCGGCACGTTAAAACATCGGGGTTTCCGAGTCGTGGCTACGATGAAAACAAATAGTTACACGCCACACCTGAGTGGGCGTTTTTATGCCAGTCGATCCTCAACTCTATACCGTGGGCGTAGCGTAGAAGTGAGTGACAAAGTCGACGCCACCACGTCGACGACGTCTGACTTATATTAATGGTCAAAATCATAAGACATTGTCGAGCCGTAAGGATGGATTGGACAAAGTAAGTTTTTTTTACAATTTGGGGCTTGATTGGATCACTATGCCATAAGAGATGAGGACATTTGTTAGAGTCCTATCTATGGTGGTGTTTTTTGTCCGGTAATTTTCTATGAATGATTGTGCCAATTAACAACCTAAGCTCGTGTTGCTAAGCCTACAAAGCCAAAAAAGGCAACGGTGGAAAGCCCTTTTCGTGAGAAAGTTAAACACGGACGTGGCATGGGAAACTGGTTCACAAAATTTCACTTAAGAACATTCAAGTACACGATAAAGGTACACTTTGTGGATAATTCACGACATTTACTTTTAGTTAGCTTCATTAGCTTGTATAACTTAGTTACAAAGTAACTGTATCATTGAAGTGAACCCGTAACGTTTACGAGGCGCGTTTAGTGTCATTCATCATTTATTCAGTGTTCATCGCACTGACGCCGCCGAACAGAATTGGAGCGAACCTACATTTACTAAAACTGTGTCCAGTTTCATTAGACCTTCTGCGCCTCCCCTGATACACTAACACAAGGATGATTGAGGGGTGAATGATTGAAATACCAGAGCTCTATGTTTACTGGTCGGGAAACATGTCTGACGTTTGATGCGAATTTTTAATTTATTTATCGAATTTAGATTCATGGTTGTTTACATGTGGATGCTAATTGCTGTTCGTCCCGATATCATCTGACGTTAGTGACGCTTGTTGCAATTAATCATTCACAGTTAACTGGATTATCCGCCATTGCTTCCTATATTAACACAAGCGTATTTTAGTTAAATTGCAATGAAATAGCATTGCAATTTAACTAAAATACGCTTGGCAGTCTACCTACTTTATATCTTAAACCAATATGACTACAAACTAAATAATTAGCTGCAGCCTGCACCTGCATCTAGTCGGTTTTAATATTTAAGTATACAATTTAATATCGTTAATTTTATTATTTTTAACATCTCACAAAGTACGCTAATTATGTCCGTTGCGTCACACAACATTTACGTAAAAGGTTCAACATGCTGTGTAAGAATTATAATAGGATGACTAGGTAGTGTAACTAGGTAAGTAGTTCTTAACAAACAATCATGACGAGCGTAGAACTATCTAGGAGGTAAACAAAGTTGGATAACGACAAGGAAGCTTGATTGTCTGTCCGATTCGGTGCGATCCGACGTGGAAATTGGATTTATTAAGGCTCGTACACACAGGCGCGACGCGACACGCGACACAAAGGCACCGCAAGTCGCGCAACGAGCGGTGCCTTTGTGTCGCGCGCGATTCGCGTCGCGCGTCGCGCGTCGCGCCTGTTTGCAGGAGCCTTTAGACATGAAAATAAGTTAACCTTTCGTTTATTTTGTTACTAACAGCGCCCCGCGGTTTCACCCGCATAAGTGTGATCCCCTGGGAATATCGGGATAAAAACTATCTTATATGTCCTTCCCCGGGATGCAGTCTATCTCTCTGCCAAATTTTATCGAAATCCGTTCAGTGGTTTAGGCGTTAAAAGGTAACATACAGACAGACAGAGTTACTTTCGAAATTAGTATGGATACGATTTGTTGATGTTATTTGGGTCAGCTCGGATTAAAACTATGTGAAAGCTTGGAAGATTTGTACCAGTATCTGTGTTGTTCCGCATGAGGTAGGTACAGGCTATTATTAATATGGTATAAAAATTGATTTCCAAAAAATCGTAGTGTTGACAAAGCTAGAAGAGATGTTGACAGAAAATTATCATAGTAATTATTTTTCTAACACAAACGAAACCCAATTTTTTGCTTGACTCGCTCGCTGGCTGCGCGCGCGGCTTACATTGTGTTTATAAAATATGATAATTTGATTACCAACCAACAGTAGTAATATAAAATTAAGATCACAGCGTGTGATTACAGGCAATTTTGAATTACAAAACAATTGTTTTGGTTCAACATTAAGCGCAGTGGAAAAAACGGAGGCTCACGCTCTGGAAGTTTTAATAATAAGTTTCATTACTTAAATACGGTGTAGTGAATTGAAAATTGGGGGATTTCACTGTTGAAAGAGTATTGAATCGGTATCGGAAATATTAGTGTGTCGATAGGAGGAGCGCGGGCGGCGCGCGGTGGAGCACACTTTCAAATCTCGGCGTCTCGGTCCGTCCGTGCATTCCACAACTCGCTCACCCACAGCAAGCGGACCGGTCTCGAGCATTGTACCAAACGTGGTACGCGGCCAGTTTACGTTGTCTGCAGACTGCTACACGTGTACAACCGTCCAGTGTTATTTCGCCGTGGTGGGGTTATAAGAAGCGAGGTGCGGTCTCAAGGTGAATCGCCCGGTCAACACACGCTCGATACCAACGAACACCTAGACCAAACACTGCCCCGTGACCTAACTATATTTATATTCAGAATGGTTACACTAAATTTCGATGACCTCCCATTGTTGGCGGCCATCGAATTTTGTACTTACAATTTCTCATGCTCATTCAGATCACGTCGTTTTTGTCGAAAAAACACACACACACACATACATACATTTTGATTACACTCGTAGTTATGCGTCAGTAGACTAAATGGTTCGCTAACACCGTTCAGTGGAAGCCAATAAAGCAATTTTTCGTTATTATGTACGTGTACATCCACGAGTGAGCTATAATGTCACTATAATACAACCTTGCAAATGAAAGATGACTACTGTCGACTCCGCTATTTTATTAATTTGATGGGTGTCTTTTTTTTTACAATAAAATCTATAAGACGGAAAGCTAAAAACAAAATCATTTAAATAGGTTTTTTGGTTTCGTCACGCGTTTGAATAACATCCTCAAAGTTGTTATTATAATGTAAGTATTTAAATTAATATGAGTTAAATTTTAACGTTAACTGGATCTGCTGCAGGGTGAGGTTAAAGTTCTCATTAAGTATCTGTGTAGTTTTTACTGATCGGTTGCCAGGAATATCTGATTGTACGCCGCGGCTCGATTCATAATAAAAAAAAGCCTTGAAAAACAAGTAGTCTGAGCGTGGGTTTTGAAAACTGCACGCTCGTTAGAATAATTTAGTCGTTTGTGTTAAAACAGCAATGGTTTTTAAAGCGTAACAATTATTGGAGTTTACGGTTCTAACTACGCTACCGTTTACGATTAGCGAGTCGATAGCTGATACAGCCTTTTTTTGAGGAATCGATTAAAAAGGCCGACTAAAGCTTTGTCTACAGCCAGTACGGCAAATCTATTATGTAGTTCTTTTTATGAATGTACAAACACTAAACATTCGATGGTTTATTTCGGCCGTTTTAAATCTAACCCTAGAAATCGATGTCAATGGAGCGGGCTCAATAGGGCTCCTGCGGCCGTTGACCGAAATAAAAAATAAACATAAGTGAAGCTCAGGAATTGGGAACTGGATCGTGATTCAGAGCTCTTTATATAATACCCTCTCATTTGTTTAGTTCGGTTCTAAGGTGAGCGTTGTTCCTAGCTATAGAAGTATAGACGTTTCACTATACGGCCTTCGATGTTGAGAATAATAATTATGAGTCAATGATCTTTACACATAGTGTGATAATCTGTACCATATTTGGTAACTGGCTGGTACCATTAGTATTTATTGTGACAATAATGTCCCATTAACATTTAACCGCTAGTTTATTATTCTGTAGCATTCAAACATAAAGAAGTAAAGTAACATTTTGTTGGCTGTGGAATTCCTTCTTTATTTTATTTTATTTATTTTATTATTTTTGGAAAACTTACAGCTAATCTGACACAATAGTTACTAAGTTTTTAACATGATGATGGCCAATTACAAGTTTTCACATATAGAATATCAATCAACTATGTACTAGGTTAACAAACAGTGTTACTTTAGTATATATACTGTATATTCGTATATAATGCAAGGGCTATGTTAATTTGTCGAAGAAGTGATTGCAAAGAGCTTTCTTTAATTTAGGCACACTAGTATTAAAAAGATCTATGTCAACTTCCTGGCAGGTTTCATTATACATACGGCTCGCCCTAATCATGTAGGAATTTTGTCTAAAGTTGTTATAAGTGTTAAGGCGCTACCTCGATAATCTAAATTCCTCGAAAACCTACTAAGCGAGCGAAAGTGATGGAATTACTTTTGAAACGCATAATAAGAGTGATGGCTACGTGCGAGTACTGGGAATAAAACGACGTATGTGCCAAAACGAAATTACTCATTTTTTAATAAAATAAATGATTTAAATTTAAAACTATTTGAGTAAACTTTGATATGATAATTCTCTATGTTTTAAAGTAAATTCTATTGAATAACTCTTAAGTGTTACGCCGTGATGTCGAAAATAGTAAAAAAATAGATATAATTTTGCAATTTTTTTGTATCGAGAAAAATTCATTGAATCGTGTATTCCATTTACATGATCCAAGACCAAAGAGTCAAAAACATAATATACCAAAATATTAAATCCCTATCCAAGTTACACGAAATAGAAAAACTAAATTTTTTTCAACATATTACCTTAAATATTAATTACATACGTTTCGTTAAATGTAGATCGCTTTGAAGCACAATTGGAACACAACTTGTTCTTTTCCGATTATCTAAGTAAGCATTTGATGTCCAATTAAAAGTAATTCTTAAAACAGTTTATGTATTGTCACCATAAGAGAAAAGTAACCAGTGTTGTCGGATACAGTTGAAGTTTAATAAGAAACCGATGGATGTTTTCGAAAATGAACTGTTTGTTTTCTATTCATTAAATTAAATTATATTGGTTTCTTACTAAACTTCAACTATATCCGACGACCCTGGTTCCTTATCTTATCTCCTTTGATGACCGTACCAATCATCGTCTAGAAGACACATTAAATATCATCATCTTAATTAAGATCGTACAGATAACTATGAGTAAGCATCGATTAAAATCGCTTTTTATTCTTCACATTTGACATTTGAATTTGTATTGCAAAACGAGCTTATTTTGATACCTATAATCGGATTACGAGGCCGGTCTTTGGCGTCGGAAACAGCATTCAAGCACATGACAGGCAAACAATGAAATTTTAAGTTCCCAACGATTCCATTTTGTGAAACAATGGCCAAGAAGATTGCGCAGGCGCAACGTGATTGACAATGGTCAAGCTTGGCCGGCCTATTTGTCCAGCGGAGCGACAAGTGGCAGATGTGAAAACTGGCCAAGGTGAGACCAGTTTGCGACTTAACCTGATTCTAACATCTTGTTCGCTCTAATTTATAGTTATGCGACAAGTTGGTTGCTTAATAAACTTAATATTTTATTACAAAAGAAGCTAAGATAAATATTTTAAATTGTTATTAAATGTCCATAAGTATAATTATTGGGACAAGCTTGAGTTTAGTAATAAATTTTTTTTATTGAACACATAGATACATAACACTTGATTATTGCCTATTTAGTTTTGGTTCAATTGCTATAAATGATAATGTAGATAAAACTATCATATTAATAATTGTGATAGACACGTGGAAGACCGAGTTATTTTTGTTCATCTGATTAAGTATATGATATTATCTATTAAATATATGATATTCTTCAGGATATATGCTAGGTAGATAGTGTGTTGAAAACATAATACAACTAATTTGATACGCTAGAAGAAAAACATGAAGGTACCTTTAAAAACTTGCTTTTACAATAAAAACCATACTAATATACATACGAGTACGATCATTCAGATTTTTTGTCAGATTATTCTACAAGCAACATACTAAAGCACTAGTGTTTTTGCGTTTAGGTCCTGTAATCCCCTTAAAAATAATCACAGCTTTTTTAAATCAGTTTGTGAACGATAGAAATAAAAGCTTCCACGATTAAAATATAATTAACTGCATCACAATAAATATTTTATGTTCTCGCGTCATGACACTTACTCACATGTCCAGACTGAATATATCGAAGCCATATAAACCAGATATATTACTTATTATCTTCCCAAGTTGTAAATATTATCGTGGTGACAACTATAAATTGTTCCCAGTATATTAGAATATAATGTTTAGAATGATTCATTTTAATAGTTATCATCGTGATCACGTTATTCATTGTTGATCGCTATCCTATTTACTTGACAGTTCCTCTATAATCCTAAATGTCATGATTGTGATTATGATAATTATAATTTATGATATTTTGTAAACGGTATCCAATTTGTGATCGCACGCAGATGTTGCAATTTATAATTGCAACATTTAAAGGCTTATATGACCTAAAGCGCAGTCACTATCGGACTGCATAGAAAAGAAAGAGAAGCGCGATGACACAACGCTGGTAATTTATTGCAAAATATGAACCAATTATTTAATTACATACAAAAAATCTATTGTTTGGACGAAAAAAATTAAAACACTAGTATTTTAGTATGTTGCTTGTAGAATAATCTGACGAAAAATCAGAATGATTGTATGTATATCAGTATATCAGTATGGTTTTTATTGTAAAAAGAAAGTTTTTAGAGGTATCTTCATGATTTTTTTCTATCGTATCAAATTAGTTCTATTATGTTTTCAACACACTATCTACCTTGCATATATCCTGAAGAATATCATATATTTTCTGGTTTTTGTATTCGGTCATATACTTTTATTGTTTCTAAAACTTGCGTTTAGGTCCTGTAGGCCCCTTAAAAAGTACAGTTGACTTGAAAATTTACTTTGGGAATCAGATTTGTTAATGTCTGCTTTCTACCTTATGAAAATCTTAAATTCATTCATTCACTCACAGGCAAGACAACGCACAGCGTATACAGCTGGGACTAATAGCATGAAATTTTGCACAAGAGCTCCTTATATAGCGGAAATGAGCACTAAGGAAGGGGTTACACAGGGGATGAAAGTTTGTATGTAAGTCCGTCATTTAGGCCGATGGGAAATCATATACCTAGAACACACGGTTTGTCTGCAAAGAAATAAAAAACAGTATCACTCCGGGAGTGCCGGCAGAAATGAAAACAAAACACAAACAGAATACTTTGCCATCACTCACTGACATATCCGATATCCCGAGGACAGCCGAACACATTCGAAGCGGGTATTTTTTTAATCGTCTTATAAACAAAACACGTGTCGCTTACGGTAACATTGACGCGAGTTCAATGGATTTTCCCATCTCAAAAAATGCCCAGCGCGCCTAAAGAAGTTTTCACTTCAATAATGAACTGAATAAAGCGTTTGAAAGAAAAGAAAGAAAATACGTTTATTTGCGGTAAACATGACGCAAAAAAGAACATAAACACAAAAAATTAAAATAAGAAAAGGTTGGTTCATTAAAATCATCAACACAACTCTCTAAGATCACGTAAGTCCAAAGAATAACTGTTTCATGAAATCATCATTCTTTGGACTTACGTGGTCTTAGAGAGTTGTGTTGATGACTTTAATGATTATAATTCTGCAAACACATATTTCTTACGGCCGCGATTCATATATTAATCAACGTACAACTTAATACTGACCAGCAAATTCCAAAAAACCTCAAAAAAATTGAATTTCGCGGGCTACCCTGGCGCTTTCGCCTTAAAGAAAAATAATATAATTTAATTTAAATCCGATAGAATATACCTACTAATCAGGAATGAATAGTTTGATACAGTTACTGCTAGT
Source organism: Luperina nickerlii (assembly GCA_963855955.1). Taxonomy (NCBI): domain Eukaryota; kingdom Metazoa; phylum Arthropoda; class Insecta; order Lepidoptera; family Noctuidae; genus Luperina; species Luperina nickerlii. The sequence goes on from OY979666.1 coordinate 8,913,633, forward strand.
GTCCAAAAAGTCTTTTGGGCAAAAGTGATAGAAAGTGAACGGATTCATTTTCTATCTCTTTTGCTCAAATAAAGCTTCATGGAAATCATTAATTGTGAAATAAAAGTGGTTGGCCTAGTGGTCGCAAGCGCTACTGCTGAGCGAATCGAAGAATCAACGAAACTGGCGAATTAAGTAAACTGACTACTGAGGGAAACTGACCAAAGATACGCGGACTCAATTTCTCAGTAGCAGCCCGAAGTCTTGATTGGTGCTTGGTTGATGGGCATAAGCTTGCCCCTGGGACTTAAAAATAACTGGCGAAATATGGATTTACTATTAGGTATACTTCTGCCCAACCCAGCGAGGAAAACGGCGTGATGTCTTATATATTGTGAACTATATAAAACGTTTGATACTCTTAGCCTTGTGCTCACCAACATTTAAATCAACTGATTAAATATTTAATCAGTCCTCTAATTAAAATTTTGACATAAACCAACTGTTTAAATACCTAACCGGTGGTTTGAATGTTGGTGAACTCAGACCTTAATGTACAGACGCCAGCAGCACATCAAGCTATTACGATCTGTCAAATGTCTTTAATAGATTTTGAACTTTATCGCTGAAGTATAATAAGGTTCAAAGTTGATTGAGAAAATTTGACAGTTTCGGGTAGCTTGATGTGCTGGCGTCTGTACAAAAAAAAAATCCTTGAAGCAAACCTCCATCAACAAAACGAATAGAATATAACAAACAAAAGATAGCTGTTACAAACAAACACTAAAAAGATACATTAAGTAATTACAAAATAAAATCCACTTATTCACACACACACACACAAACAACTTTGTTCACACAATCCGAACCGTTTCCCTCCCTCGATATAGCTGCAACGGACCTGAATAGACTAGACTAGCTATTGATCGCGACTGCTAAACATAATATTACCTTTATGTAATGTTGTAACTTTACTACTGGAAGCCTAAAAAGGCCACTTTGGCAGAATCATAAAAGGATAACATCATGAATCTTAATGGACAGTCAACTGTTAAGTTAAACGTATCAAATCCCATTGGTGAAGGATTTTTTAGTTATTTTTTTTTGTCTGTGCTATAATACCAATCAATCCAATCTAAATCCAATCCCAATCTCGTTGATTATACCTACGCAGTGCAGCGAAAAAAAGAAAAACACGGACTGTCTTCGTCATACTATGATTCACAATTTTATCCTTTTATGATTCTGCCAAAGTGGATTTTTTAGGCCCCATGGTCTATGTTAGAAGGAAATGGATGAATTTTGATACGTTTAGAATATCATAACAAGTTAAGGGGGAAGCGCCATTCAAGTGTGCTCTTACGTTTTTTGGGGTTCCATACCCAAAGGGCAAAAACGGGACCCTATCACTAAGACTCCACTGTCCATCTGTCTGTCTAAGTGTCTATCGCCAGGCTGTATTTCATGAACTGTGATAGCTAGACAGTTGAAATTTTCCGAGATGATGTACAGACGCCAGCACATCAAGCTACTACAATCTGTCAAATTTCTTTAATAGATTTTCAACTTTATCGCTAAAGCATAAGGTTCAAATTTGATTGGGAAAATTTGACAGTTTCGGGTAGCTTGATGTGCTGGCGTCTGTATTTCAGTTCTATTTACGATGATGTATTTCTGTTCTAAATAAAATAAATATTTAAGGGGGAGCTCCCATACAACAAACGTGTTTTTTTCAGCGTTTTTGCCTTGTGGACCTTGTGGTACGGAACTCTTCGTATGCGAGTCCGACTCGCACTTGGCCAGTTTTTCCAATATGCAGGTCAGTGTCTGTTTGTATCCTTACATAGTATAAAACAAAGTCGCCAAAATGTCTGTACGCGCATAACTTCCGAATGACTGCACCAAAATGGATAATATTTTTTTGATGAATGAATGAAAGAAAATTTCGGAAATTCGAAAAAGAAAATTGCACCCGAGCGAAGTATGCGGCCGTAACAAATATGTATTTACAGAATTATAATCATTAAAGTCATCAACACAACTCTCTAAGACCACGTAAGTCCAAAGAATAACTGTTTCATGAAATCTTCATTCTTTGGGGCTACGTGATAACAGCCGCTCGGGTCGATCGAAGGTCAAGCTACGCCTGCCGCAGTCGATTCATAGATGGGTGTCCATGTCCATCCATTATATCAAAACCTCTCTACTTAGTAATACGATACTCGGTAAGACTGGTTGTCAGACTTTCAAGCTTCTGAGTACCCGTAACGACTGTCAAAGATCCACGAATCACACCCGGGACCAACGGCTTAACGTGCTTTCCGAGGCTTGGGGAGGTCACGGTATGTAAGGATGGTCACCCATCCACAGACCAACCGCGGCAAGTGTAGCCTAACCTGAACGATCGACCTGTGCGGCTGTTATTATTTATCCACGGGCCCCTTCGTGGTAAAAGCTCTACTGCAGGATATAATAAACACTTTTCATACAATCCTTTCAAGAAACATACAACCTACTTACACACGGAAAGAAAGAAAAAAAGATTTATTTGGCACAGAAACACGTGCATACAAAAAGATAAGTAATTCTAATCTATAATCACGAGCACAAAGCAGAAATAGTCGGCGGCTGCACGTCATGACGGATTGGTTGTTGTGCTATAAAACGCTGAACGTCCGAAACCAACCGCATAGTAAGGCCTTGTGTTCATATTCTTAATACAAAGTAGTCGGTATGCCTCGCCCAGACCACACATCATCAATTCTGAGCAACATTGTATCAGAAGAATGCCATATAACTCATAGTACTTTAAGTACTGCGTCACCATCAGCTTCTAAACGCTACACAGTCAGGTAAGGCCCTAACTTGACCATATAATTATACATCACCTTATCGTGATCGCGTGACCAAGTATATTTGCACCAAGCTAACTATACTAAAACGGAAATAGTTTATATTTTTTATGCCAGTAATAAATACAAAAAGTAATCATTCTCGTGGGAAGCCGCAAGTTTACGGCGAATTCAATGAAGAACACACAATTCGGACGGCTCCACGTGATTGTCTAGTTAATGCATGAAATAATACTGTAATTGCTTAGTTATTATTAGGTCATAAAAGCTTCCTGTGTATTCGATCTAATAACTTCGATAAAGACAGAAAGCTTCGTAATTATAAGTATTGGAGAAAGTTGAAGTCAATTCGAAGTCTCTAATTTAATCCTCTCCTATAATATGTTTTTTTTTTTTATTAAATTGTTCCTTCTGTCGAAAAAATCGGTTCTTTCGTGTAAGTTGGCAGTAAGCGATGTAAATAGGAAGTAGGCTATTGATCAGTTTGGGTGGCGGGGTGTGCGGGGTGTGCGGGGTGCGCGGTGCGGGGCGGTGCGGTGCGGGGTGTGGGCAGAGGCGCGGCCAGTCGCCGTTTGGGCGGGCGGTGCGTGCCGCGGGCGGCGGCGTGCGTTCCCCCCGGGTTCAAGGGCAAGGTCTTCGCCCATTCAGTTCTGTACACGTGCCCGAAAGTAAATATAGTACTCGTTCCGTTACGCCATCGTGCCGTAACGTACCGCCAAATGGTGTCCTTCCCGAATTTCGTCGAAGTCAATTCAGATCTCATTTGTGCCAACCTCCCCAGATTTTATTATACAAAGCTTTCCTACGGTTGAATTGACACATGACGCTTGGACGCGTCGACTTTGTACCGGATGCTCGTCTAGTGTGTAACATACTTGCTATTGATATGCATAATACGATGTACCTGGTTATGTAGAAAAGTCTCGCAATGCGCACAAAAAGTAACTACATACTACTTCATTTTGTTAATCACCGTCGTCATACTGAAATAAAAATTAACAGAAGACCTAAAGCGAACAAATTTTTGAGTGTCCAAGAAAGTCTTATAAGTAAACAAGCTCCTAATATGACGTCTCATAAACAACAACAGACATCGAATCCCCATTTAATTACAGCACATTACGTAACTCCATAGAGATCAACAATTTCTGCTCTACTTCTAGTGTAATTTCTGATTTAGACCAGTTCTTGGCAACCGGCCATTTTATGCAACTATGTGAGTACAACTTACTGGAAATTCTAATTATGATCAATAGTATGGGCGTTAATCAATTTAGGTTCATATTTGACATTAATTATGGCAAATTCTTCTTGTAAGAATTCTTCTTCATCCAAGCATCTACTACTGAATTACCCCTTTGCGTTTTTTTTTTCATCGAGCATTTTAACTTATTCACGTGTCCTTTGTGCATCTTCGATTATTCCAAAAGTTCCGTATAAAATGTCATTCCCAACATTTACACGTCCAAATAACATCATAATCCAATTTTCCACTTCGATGTTCCCAACTTGTTCATCGGAATTTTGTACGTATTCCTTATCACATTTCTACCTAATAAGCCTACAAGAGCGAACAGCATTATTTCACATCAACAAACTCATAAAAATATATGTGAGTAATTACGACCGGTGTTTTTCTCCACGACAAAACCTAAGGGACAACTCTGAGCAAAATATATGGGCCTTGAATGACATCCCTTTCCGTTAAAGTAAGGGAGTTTTAAATAGCAAGTGAGGAATTTGAGTAACGATCTGCTATTGGAAACTATAAAATTGAAACTATGGGAGAAACAGAGAGTTATTCGTGTTTGAAGTCGGTTAAAAACTATAATCAAATTTCTTTATATAACTGGTTGAAAATGTATCTTCCAATGGTAAAGTAAAATTCAAAATCCATAATATCCTATTTACTGCAATGGGATACAAAATGTAAATCAAGACGTTAAATATCAGTTTAACTCTAAGATGAACACGCAAACGTTTTATTGACATACATTTTGTCTCCCTCACTGCAGTAATTACAATTAATTAGCTATTTGAAAGCACATATTTTAATATAACTTTATTCAATGAACACTGTCTAAGCTCTCAATCCAATAAAAAATAAAGACGATCATAAAAGTGAATGTTTACATTTTGTCTCGTGCTTCAATAAACACAGTATACATGGCGGAGGCGTTGTATTAGTTCCCTCACTTAACACACTTTCCTAATCTTTGTAAACAAATAGATAGGAATGTTGTAATCAATGAGTAATATAAACCTTTTGATTGTGTCACTGCAACATTATTCTTATAAAATCGTCATGACACGACTAGAACACGTCACGTTGACCAAAACGTATCTATTTTCGTATGATAATCCGTGGTCATCGAATTTGAATGAAGCTAAATGAGCTTCCCCTATTCAGTTGTACGGTTTTCGGATATAGTTCTATGTCAGTTTAAAACTATTGATGATAGTGTGATGTAATGATGAAAATATTGGAGTTAAGTTCATGGCATTAAAATTGTTTATGAGGACCACTTCATTGTATTACGCGCATCCCGCTCAGATTGCAACAAAAAGGATATTAGCCAAGACTTTATGGTGCGTGCTAATAGACACATCATTCCATTTATTGCATTCTTCCCACAATCAATACACCTACACCCAATACCGACGCTAATAATAAAATTTTATGGTCTAACAAGATTATTGCACGAAAACTACGCCGCCATAGCACCGTTCGATACAAACACACGCTTCGAAATAAAAACAAGACCGTCGCAGAATTTATAACCACGCAACAGCAAGCAACTGGCGTTCAAAGCACCCCTTGTACGTGCTCTCCTATAAACATAAACATGGAAAACGCACAAAAGCCTCTCGGGCGTCGCGTCGCGTCGCTGTCAGATAAAGTTGTAGCGTTTCTTTTGCGAGACACGCTCGCCGAGGAGCGGGTGCGACTGAGACGGAGCACGCACGCCGATCGTTAGCCCTGATCTTCAGCGCGCCACAAACACACAGCCCGACCGAGAGCGAAATTGCAGCGAGAATGCACCTAGCTGTGTTATTACCGCGGCGGCTGACTTGCGAAACGGCCTTCTTCCGCGCCTACTGCACACCAAACAGCACTGCATGCCGACGGCACATGGTCGCGAATCGCTCACCGCGCTGGTGAAACCGGTTATTTTCTCTAAACAAGCAATTGTGGACGTTGTCGTTGCGACATAAGTTCCGTTCGGCACGCTGCAACGCAGGAACGCAGCGGGTCGCTGTATATTTAGCCCGCATTGCATGCGGTCGCCGTAGTGGGTGTATTAGGTCGGTCGCACGCACTGCTGAACTAGTCGGAGGGCTTCCTATTATCGATTTATGTTATTGTGTAGGACGTGGTGTCACGCCGCTTGCCTTAACGTGTTTTTCATGAAGTTTTTCTTCATTTTCCGCCGCGCCGCGCTCGTTTTCTCTTTCGCAGAAAGCTCGACCCGAGTGAAACTTGTTGGAAAATATAATTTCACTCGTGATATTGTTCCGATCACGTACAGTCGGTGGTGTGCTCTCCACTCCGATGCTATTAAGCAATTAGTATTATTTTTATCGGAACAGTCAACACAGACAGCCTGTTGATAGTAGACCATGTTTTTCATATAGATTAAGTATGAGGAGTGATTAAATTGTTGTAATATAACATGTAATTTATTATCGTCGGTAGAGTAGGTTTGCGCTATGAAATATGGCAGTCTTTAATGAATTTGCATTTAATGAATCTTAATAACTTTGAACATACTTGACGAAGTATATTAAGTTAATTGGAAATTTTATTAAATTAATCTTCGTAATAAATAGCGAGCTGCAAATAGAGTACCCTGATCATAGTTAATAAACTGTGTAGATTGGAATTTATGACTGGACTCCACAATATTTGTCTTCAGACGGACACTGGTCAACTGATAGTTACAAATTAGAATCTCCTACAGTGTTTATCTATTGAAATATATCACGTTGAAAGCTTCTCGTTGGGTAGTAAGTTGCATAGACTTCTCGAGGCAGAGGGCAGAGGGCGAAGCGAAGGTCTGGGGGGAAAGGGGCTGCGGTTACACCCACACACGCGATGACACCTCGAGAGGTGACGAGCGGCTATTACAGATAGCCGCATAACCGGCGAACATGAGCCTATTGTACCCGACGACATTATGTCTGACCATGTGGGATGCTTTGGTGCCTCATGTAAGAATACTTAGATTGTTCATGGGCATCTTAACATCAAAGTACGTGCTGCTATACCATCTTATTGGTATGCCACAAAACAAATCACTGCTTAGTTTTTCAGTTGGGCTTATACTATTGTTGCTATTGTTCTCTTGGAAAGAGATTTTCTAATTCTTTTAATCTTAATTGTAAAGTTGAAAGCTGTTAAAAAACTTGTTTAGTCTGACATTCATTAAAGTCTAAGTTATAATGAAGAAAACTGAAATTGCGAAGTTCTCTGGCAACATTCTTTGTCTTAATTTAACTTGGTCCGTTTAAAATGAAAAGCTTGAAGATTAAATTAATCATTCTTGCATATTTTTTAATTTACATGCGTTGTCCAACTAATCTGGTTATATCTATTTCTATACAATTCCTGATTCATTGAGGCATGTGTTGTTTCGAGTCTTTTTTGTAATGCTGTGTTAATACCCTTTGCTACTGTTTTTATTTTGACCTATGTTTCTACATCCATCATCACCTTTTAATTATCAACCTCTAAACATTCACTGCCTTCATTTCCTTAAGTTTGGTCACAGTTCTCAATTTTGTCATAAGTAGGTAAACTGCTAGTTAGTACATTTTCTTCATAAAATTCTTCTATGCAATTTTTAGTACTGTGTAGAAGGGATATGGGCGTTGGTTTCTCACAGTTCAATGTCGTAGCGACAGTAACATGGTTGTTATGGCTTTCGCTAGAATACTTAATAACATGTTGCTTAGTGTTTCCCTCGCAACTTGTTTTTGTGTCGCACAACGTCAGGTCTTTTCAAATAAAGGCGTACGCGTAGGTAGGACGGCTTGAGTGAAGTCTATATGGACGATGTGGTCATGTTATTTTAATAGTCGCTGACTTTTAGTGGCACGTGTGCTGCACCATGTATAATTATTGATAATAAGCCTTACGAAAAACTGGTACTTAGTTTATGTAAAGTACAAAGAATAGGCATCAATTGCTCTAGTAATAGATAATATAATAATTTAAGGAATATAAAGAATGAACAAGACTGGTATGATGATATTCCTGGTAACACTAAATCATCGTATATTTAGGCCAAATCGTGTATATGAAGACATAAAAATAACATATTAGACTAGCCCAGATAAACAACTGGCCAAGAATTGGACAGAGAATTTAATTGCATAGGTGCGTAGCCAAGATTTCAACAAAATATTTGATATTAAAATAGTCTTAGTTCATAGTTTTACTGTAAAAGAATCTGTTGTTAGTAATTAGAACAAAGATGTGGTTAAGAAGACAGGTAACGAAGGATAACTAGCTCCTAATTCCAATTTCAGAGATATAGATTATGAAAACAGCTGCATTTGCAGCTGCATTTCAACTGCATCCGGTTAGACTGGAAGCCGACCCCAACATAGTTGGGAAAAGGCTAGGCAGATAATGATAGATTATGAAAAACAAATTATATTTAAATATTAAATTGCAGAACTATTATGCTTTTAAGGACAAGAAGGGTCATAGGAAGACAATTAGGTACGCCTTAAAGCTAAAAGTAAAACGTTCAATACAGTCCTTGTTGTCGGTCCTCGAAGGGAAATGGGCGTACATACATCCTCTTAGTTCAATGTCTCCTTTAGCGTAGCGTTATCGTTATAAAATTGAACCTAGCAATCAGAAAATCACCAACCGTTTAAATTCTTACCATTACGGAGAACTTATAATGATACGAGCCGACAGAAAGTGACAACATGGCGAACTACATAATTTATTGTAGGTACACATAATATCTATGTATCTTATGCAGTGCTAGGTTTTAGTCTTTCATTTTCTACTCTTGTTTCGATAAAATTTAAGATTTCAGTTTGTTTTCTAGTCGTGCTTGTCTATATTGGTATTTTCAGTAAAACTTAAAAGACATAATTATATTCGTTCATCATCATCATCATCAGCCTACAGCAGTCCACGCTGTCCACATATGCCTCACACGCCTTTCAAATTTTTTAAACTCTCATCCAACTGCTACCAGCCATCCTGCGAAGATCGTCGCGCCACCTAGCTTTAGGTCCTGCCCTACATTTGCCGATTCGCGGACTCTACTCAAGAACACGTCTACGCCATATATTCGTTGTTTCTTAGTAATAGGCCACCTCTAATAGGCTAATCCAGCCTGAAATGGGCTAAAACTATGATTGCTTTTTCAATATAAATGCACCTACAATGCCACATGGAACTTTTGGCGCTTGAGTGACATTAACAGTGTGGCGCTATTGGTAAACATTTTGTGAAATTGTATTGAAAAAGACTATATAACTATACTATATACGTTAGTTCCGGTTTTGGCCACGCGTCAAAAGATTCTTGTGCAACTTTAAGTACTGAAATCGCACCTAGTCATTTTTCAAGTAAATTTAGACAAAATCCAAAAAAAATTAAGTATGCAATATATTTTTATTATTATTGTTTTTACTTGACCACATTATTATTTTCATTAGCTTTAGGCGCATATGCCCACAATAAAACTAGGTTCCTAGAGTCTACGTAATACAAGTTATATGTCACACATTTATCGGTAATGGAGCATGTCTCCGGGCCGACGTTAATATTCATGCGTTTAATTGATAACATGCTTGCAACGGCCATATATCTTACAACTGCAGGCGACTAAGAACGATTAGAAAGTAGCAATTTGTGTTCTATTATGCGTCATATATATAATTTTATTTAATATTAAGATTTATTTGTGGCACCTACTACTTATAAACGTTGGTTAAAAAGTTACGTAATGATCAACATCAGTGTACCCAGTTACCCACACGTCTTTTGACGTTTAAGCTTGTCTTCATTTTTAACCAAATAGTAACCAAGTAAAAGGGGTATCTTAATAACATTTATAGGTATTTTCTATCAGAAAATAACTAAAAGACTGAACCCTATGTCAAACGAAGTGTGTTTAAGATACTACGAGACCATATAACTAATTTTATTTCAGCTTTTTCATCAGATTATTTTCCTTTATAAATTACCTTTATAGGCCGACCGCTTAACTGAGACGTTGCCTGAGGTAGCTGGGTGGTGCGGGAGGGGTGGTAGTTGTCAAAAGTGAACGAATCACTGAGCTCTCGCATCACCTCACCACACTCCTCCCGCACCGCGCTGCTACCTCAGGCTTCGTCTCAGTTAAGCGGTCGGCCAATAGTGTCAGTATTGCCTGTCTTAATAAAGCTTAGTGTCAATTAAGTTTTTTCGCACTATCGCAAATGACAGTAGGTAGGTAGGTATTATGCAAATATTATTCATGAATAAAGTTCCCATATAAAAATTAAATGTCTCGAGGGAAATTCTGCTAAATTTCGAAACGTTAACTCTATTACCTACGCATTTACGTCACAATTAACCTAATAAATGTGAAAGATATGCTCTAACTACTTCAAAGTTTGCAAAACATAGAGATGTTAAACGTGGGTAGTCCTGTTTGTGGTCCTCTATTTGATCTGTACTAACTGTAACATTTACACAAAAATCCGTTAACAACACATAACACCATTCATCACAATCCTTACATCAAACAACTGAAATGGGGCTTCAAAATCGAAGGAACCACGCATACGCTTTTGAAGTACTAAATCTAAAAACGTAGTTTCGCCGTTGAGTAAACATACACATACATGCACAGAGAAATGCAACTCTAAATATAGGCCGGCGAACGCAACGGCTGGCGGTTGTGCGTGGTCAGGACTTGCCCCCCCCCCATCCAGGGTTGTCTAGATCCCAAGGGCGCTTGTTTCAAATTGAGTTAGCAACGCTCGACGGAGCGCTATTAGGTTGTTGAGGCAAGCTTCATGGGAATTTGTCTGGTCTAGACAAATAGATTATTGTTGTGTACTAGTTTTGCTTGTAGTATGGTTTGCGTTTTTGGTTTTGCTTTAATTGGATTTTAAGTTTATTTTCAAAAATGGTTTAAAAATGGTTTGGTTTAATGGTTTATGGTGTACATAATAAAGAGTATTCTATTCTATTCTATTCTATGGTTTAAAATCATCATTTCAAATCATCATTTTAAAGTCAAATCTCTCATTTTTATCTGGTAATAGGTAATACGGGCTAGTCTCCGCAACTCCACGTCAATGCGCGTATTTTGCGTCCGGCATTTTTATCTGACGAACATAATTACAACTCAAAACGAATATTGCAACTTTCAAACGTGTTTACCATGAAAACGTGAAGCCTAACCCATCATTACTCCGCAATCACTTAAAACCTGGGTTCGTCAGCGCAAGCCCTAACCTGTTACATAAAGTGGGGACGGGGAGTCGTAATGAATACATAGGGGCGCGTGCTGTGCGTGTGCGTCGTGTATACATGCACTTATACAACGTGCATCGTATATTTGTGCACGACGCGAGTACGGTCAGTCGGGCATAAACCGATCGTTCCTAAGTGACATAGGTCGGGACTACTCGGGAATTACCGACGATATTCGGAATTTAAATCCATAAGCCTTTGCAGGTACGGTTCGTGATATGTAGAAGCTATATTTGGTCGTTATAAAATTAAAACAAAATATTCGAGTTATTGCACATAAAATTGCATGTATACCTACGCCTTCAAGACACTTGTTTCTAGATGCTATAAAATTTTATTTTCGCGCTTGTTCCTTGGCTTAGTGTCCCAACGTCGTCGGTCGAGTCGATCTGGGTAGGTACCTGACTGGGTGCCGAGTGAGATTTATTGAATTGCCAAGTTTGTGCTGTCTTAAGGGAAGTCACCTTGCGAAAAAATCTTTATTCGACCTACTCTACTATCGGATTATTTTTCTTGAAGCAAAAAAAAAGATGAACGAATTAGATTACTTGACGTAATAGTGATTACAGAACTTCGGAGAGTCGCCATATAAAACTGTCAAAAAATATTTTTATAAACGAGCTGTCTATCTTTTTTGAACAGTTTTTGCTAGATTATATTGTTACAGCTTTCAATGAAAAGAAAAGGATTATTATACAGCCTCGCCCACTCATAAGAAACCACATAGCTTTTCGCTTTGAAACCGACAGACCCAAATCAACAACTCTATCTATTCTTCAAATAGTGACTAACAAATTACAAAAACAGATAACAATATCGCTATTTTCACTTGACACTACATTTTGAGGATACAATAACTTATATGTATACGCAAAGAGGCCGCGGTCCTGCTCACACATGGGCACAAGCATGTGTGCGTGTGAAACCTGTATTAGAATAGTGTTCGGTAAACATGGTGTGAATGTTTGTAGTGTGTCAGTGTGTAGGTGTGTCAGTGTGTATGGGTGTGTGGGTGTGTGAGGCATACATAATACATTTGCACACGGCTGATGTAGACAACAGTACATACTTAAAGTAGCCAGCCATACAAGTTACAACCGAGTACTCGATCAGTATGTCACTTCGATACCAAGTCTCCTTTCAATATCAATGCTTATTATGCTTTCTTTTAGCTTGGGTGTGACTTTGATGTTTTTATATGGATTCAAGTTGATTTTAGGTGTAGTAACTAAAAGAAGGTACTTCGCCTTATTATCTAAGTAAGTAAGAGTGAACAGGCTTCTTCTGGGTAAGCTCACTCCATCGCAGACTTTGTCTCTGTCACCTCTGACCTAGACTAGAGTCAAGAGCAAACCCATTTCAAATAAAAAATCTCATATTATTCAATGATGATTAACGGTGCCTTAAAAACTGTCAGGTCAACCTTTTATTACACAACAATTAAACAATGGAAGGAGACATTCCGGTGCTCTTTTGTCTCTTTCTCACATTTCATTATTTCAGTAATGTGACGTATTTGAATTATTTAAACACGAAATTTTGATACGGAATCCTCACCTTTTAACGTTGACACGCTGCCATTTGCCAAAATAACGATCTAAAGGTTGGCAATTTGACATTTGATGTGCTACTATTTAAATTGGGTTATGTATGTCACCTTGCTAACCAGGGTGGAAAAGTTCCTTTAAATACACAAGGAGAGTGAGTACTCCCCAGTAAGAGCAATTCTATTTTCCAGCTTTAATTTAGATCAAACCCCAAATGCGTAACACACTTTCTTTCATGATCCAGAGGATTTTTTAAGAAATTCCTATTCCATTGCTTCATATGTTTGAAAATTCATTTGTTCGACTGCGAAAATAACGCAATGAATGTTGTAGAATTATCAAAACGAAAGACATTGTTGTAAGGGTGTTTATGCAATGACACCGCTGCGCTGCTCTGATTAAATATTTAAAGCGTTGTTACTGTAACATTGAAATTTACGAGAATTTATTACACACAGAAGTACTTAATTTAGTTCTTAAGTATACAGTTCTGACCCTAAATCTAAACTTTATCTAAGAGGGTCATAAATTTATTTTAAATAAGACACAAAGGAAACAGTAAAAGTAAAACAAACTGTTAGTACTTTTCACTTTGCCCGAAACAATTATTTTTAACACTGAAAAATTACTCACGTCATGAAATTCACAACCCAAGTAACATTTTAAACTGTATAAAAGCTGTATTATGGACTATTTGTTTACTGCAGGCTGTTAAACGTGCTGTATAAAGACTGTATAGCAAGCTATACAGCCCTTGTAACTCTGAAATGGGCCCCAAAATTATACAGCTTTAAGTGTAGATTTAGCTGTATAACAGCTGCATAATAGCTGTACTATTTGGCTGGCTAAGATACTATTTAGATACTTTTATACAGCTTCCATTCTCTAATTTTCTTTTTTATTCTTTTATACAGACTCAGGCTTGTGAAAATCTTAATAAAAGAATAAATATATTATAATTGTGTTCGTGGTTGAATTCATTCTCCATTTTATTTACTATGTGCCATATCTGAAGATAAGTGAAAAAATATTTAATAACCAAGTGGTAAGTAGGTACTCTTTCCTGTTTATCGTTGTTGTTATGCTTGCGACTGATATTTTTATGTGAGTATGTATACTAGTTTTAAGCTCAAAACTCACGCCCCTTCGAAATAAGGAATATACATACATTTTTTCTGTAACAACAAATATGTGATCAAATCTGAAAACAGTTTTGAGAGTAACCCGGACTGTTCTATTGATAGTAAACGTAATTGTGTGTACTATACAGTTAAAATCTTTTGTAATTTTGTACTGAAATTTCAAAAACAAACAAAAAAATATCTCGTAAAATTGCAATGCAATTTATAAATTATTATAAAATGGCGTTCTTAGTTTATACAGCTCTTGCTCTTCTAGTACCCCTTAATACAGCTTTTTGCATAACAGAGTCGTTATTTAAGAACGTATCTCAGCCTAAAGAGTAACATTGTCTGTACATTAGTATTTAAGTACTGTAGAAGCTGCCTTAAATTCTTATTCATATTCATTAATACAGTTAATTAGGGTTCAGTTGAAAATATAGAAAACCTCATTATGATCCAAGGCCCGTAAGGCGGTGAGCAAGGAATCGGATAATAATTTACCAAATAGTAGTTACTGATAGCGAAAAGAAACAATGTATTGTTTTTATTTATAGAGATGTATTGTATCTAATTTAAATACTGAAGCAAACACTACAGAGTGCAACAGTTTAATGTATTTTTATTTTATATATATTTGTATCTTAACTCTTGTTCACTTAACAAATTGGCAACTGATCAAAATTATGACTCCGTGTTGTTATTAGTTGTATCCAATAAATAGACTGATTTTAGGTTATATTAGTTTCAAAATAATCGATAAGCTGGATAATTGTGTATGCCAACACTATAATAATAACTTTAATCTTCTAAAACACGAAAAACTGTAAAAAGGGAAAAATGTACGCCAATCGCATAAGGCTTTAAAAAGGAGTAAATCTAAACTCTTCTACATGAGACAGAATTGAATTAAACTATTATAAAGGGAACTGCTTGCTAAGAGTATCCTAGATTTCCGTTGTACAGCTATTATCAAGCTTAACTTGAAGGCTGAACAATAGAGTAATTTTACACCAATATTCAGGCTATAACAATATTTAATGCTCTTGTGCAGAAGTAGGTTATATAAAAGTATAATTTGAGAGCAGTATACAGTTATTGTCTTATAAAGTTGCTGAACGCAGTTTTTTACGCCGCGGTCTGTATTTTAGCATTTTCCAATGCTATTTAAAAGCTAAAGGTAAAAATTTTGGCTCTATACAGCCGTTAATCAGCTATACTGTATACAGTTGTACAGTTATACTAAAGTACAGTCCTATACATATTTTTACACTCTTGTACATCATTTATTAAGCTTATAGCTGGTAATGCGCTGGTAAATATAATATTTTTCCGCTTAAATGTTACTTGGGAATGCATGAAACGCCATTTCAGCTGTCTCCCTGTCTGTCACCAAATCAATTTACCGATCGTTAATATAGCTACCTTGGCATGTATTCAAATTATGTGGTCAATGACCTCGGGGTGGTTGAACAAAATGAACATGATCGAAACGTAGGGCATGCCACCTCACCTAACTAATGACTCAAATGTCAAACTGTCTTTGGGAAGAAGGATTCCTATTTTTTCTTTCTTTTTAGAGTTCTGTACCAAAATGGTAAAACGGAACCCTTATGGTGAGACTAAGTCTGTCTGTCTGTCTGTCACAGCTGGATATCTCAAGAACTACTAATGCTATCAACTGAAATTTGGAATAGTTTTAGATGACGTTTGCCGAATTATTTTGCAAATAAGAAAGAAATAAAAATATGTGTATATTTTTTGCAACAGGGTCTGAAAGAGGGTCTGAAAAATTGAAGCGGGGCTACAAGGGCATGTGGGGTATTATATGAAAGAGCGCAGTTTGCACATTTTCAGTTTGCAAAGAGAAAACCTGAAATAAATCTATGTGATAAAAGTTTATGTAAAGATTACAAGAAAAATAAAACGAAGTCTCTAATTAACACATTTTTTCAGAAATCATCAACAAAAGTTATATTAGTTCCACTATCGGTTAAGAGATGGCGCTGACATAAAACTGCAATATTCTACACCGCAGTGCAGTGTTAAAATTCTGTGACGAATATTGCTGATGAAAATTAAAAAAAAACAGATGATGGTACGGAACCCTCGGTGCGCGAGTCCGACTCACTCTTGCCCGGTTTTTTTTAGTGCTAGTGTATAAATGAAGAAGGAAGGTTTTCTGTCAATCCTAACAATCTCGAAGGTTCCTTTCGAAGTAAATTGGAACATAGTGGTGGTTTCTATAACTTGGCTTTCCTAGAATCCAATTTATAGAAACCGAGCAGGTACAAGAAATTAAGCGATTACCGTTTAATTGGAAATGAATCTCCATCGATATAATTTATAACTTTCGCGTTGTTAGAATATGTTCATAAACTCAAGCTCAATCATCCGGTTTGAGTCTGCTTTCTGATTCATACATAACAGTTACGTACGCTAAATGAACAGTTTTATTTTCTGAAATCAATATTGAAAAACTAGAAATTCTCTTCAGAAGACTAAAACCTAAAATCATCGTGTTATTAATACCTAATGTAAACTCGTTCTTTCTTATCGCTTTTAATTCTCATAATAATACATAATAACCTTCACAACACAATACAAAAACTGCATACCGGCAGTCCCTAATTGAATGGTGTCCACCGCGACCATTAAATAAAAACCCCCGCGGGCGTACTGTTTTGTTTACGTTCTACTAGGGGGATAGAGGTCAAAGTTAAATGGACGGTGGTTGTGTAATCGTTCGAATGAGTGTCGTTTACCCCGTGGCCTTCGGTCGAAACTTCCTTCTTCGTTCAATTATGTTTGGGGTTTCCTATCGATCCGAGTCGTTTGAAAAGGATTGAAATTGTAGCTATCATTGAATAATTAATTGGTGTTTCGGAAATTATGTTGCTAGTTGAGGACTTTGACGAATTAAATAGTCGGTCAATCAACTCAGCTATATTAAAAATGGTAGGTGGTATTTTAGAAATTAAAATTTATAAAAGAATTCTTCAAAGTCAAGAAACAAGTCTACATTCGAATTTCTTGTTATTTCAACTAATCAACCTCATTCCTCATTTCAATGACAGAATTTTTAATATGAGTCTGTTAAATTGTAAACAAGACGTTGTTTGCAATTTAACAGACTAATATTAAACATTCCTAGTAAACATCAACCACTACACGGTTGACAATTTTGACATGAAAACTTTATAAGAATTTTCATCTATTTCGCCTCAATCTGGGCTTACGCGGTCGTACAGGCGTCCGCTAACGCCCACAGACGGCTTCCTCCTCACATGACATCAACGACACTGTCTTATGTCTTATCTGGTTGTTTCACAATGTCTATGATGTGTTTTCCTTGAACACGACCAATAGTTCGGTGGCACTTCTTGCAATGCATGGCAAAAAAGAGGGTGTCAAAAAGCGAGTAAGGACTTTGGGAAGGCCAAATGGCACCTTAAGGCATGTCTTTCTTATTGCGTTTAGAAATTAATTCGTGTATTAAGTATGATGCTTATGCGAACCCGCACCCCCGGCCATAGGTAGTGATGGAACACCACGGTGGTTTTAGCCCGTAAGAGTCCCCTCTGTCACCCCTACGATAGGAAGTCCAAGACTTCCACCGCGCACCAAAAAAAAAAGGTATGATGAAAAAGGACTTTGTGTTCAGCCCAACAAAAAGTTCCTGTAAGACTGTGGAGGAAAAAGGCTTATATGGAGAATATAAGGTTTTAGCTATAATTATTTCCTTTAGAACATAAACGGCTGTTCTAATCCATAGCTACTTTAATTACTTTGAAATCCTAACTAACCCGCACTGGGCCCGCGTGGTATAGATTACAGCCCACTCATTCTCCAAGAAAGGAGTCCTGTGACCAAGCAGTGGAAAGATTATATGTTAATAATGCAAATTTCAATATTCCTCGTGTAAAAGATATTTAAAAAAATAAGTAGACCAAAAGAAATATGTATTACGTAGATAGTGGACAAAGAAACTGGATTCCTAAGCACGATATCCGAAGATCCGGCCGAAGTTACGGGCGATTTTCCAACTCCATATCACTTATGGCTATACGATTAGTTCGACGCCCAAACTAAGAATTAATGACAACGATTTGACAGCTGTCATTACTCCCGAAATATATTTGCCCGTCCGAAAAATTGAAATTGACAATCGATTCGACGGTAAAACTTCCTTCGAACTGGCCCGTATCTTCGTTGACGGACTCAGAGAATATACTCTCTCGAGTAAGTTATACTACATAGCAAGAAAAATGACATTAGTGCAATAAAATTTACGCGTATTTTCACAACAATAAAAGAATTAATTTTACAGAATAACCTAGGGAAAAACCATTTATCTAATCATTAACATATTATGTGAATCACCGTGTGAAGAATGTTGTATTCTTGTCGTGAATATAAAATACTCTACACCTTTTATGTTTCTCAAAGATAGGTAGCTACCTGAATCGGGAAAACCATGGTGGTACTTACTTGTTTATAATTATGGTGTCACTAAGAAGTTAAACAGAATAATATATTTCACAAAACCATGATACAAAATAACAACGTAGATAGATCGATGAGCCGAATGAAAAATAATTACAGATTTTTTTTATTTACATCTTTCACGTTTTACGCCGTTGTGTATAGCTGTCATTAGTGGATCTTTGACAGTCGTTACGGGTCGTCAGAAGCTCAAAAATCTGACAACCAGTCGTACCCAGGTGTATCGTGTTACCCAGTAACTCGGTTGTAGAACTCAGATACGCAGTCGCTCCTTGAAAAATACTGATATTTAGCTGCATCCGGTTAGACTGGAAGAAAACGCTAGGTAGATGATATTATGGGTGGTATTTTTTACATAGTTTATACATAGGTAGGCTGTCGACTCTCTTCATACTCAATTAGTTAACAAACAGAAACAAATAAATAGCTCTACATAAATATATTTGTCATATTAAATTATGGACTGACTTTTCAATCGACAGACAATTTTTGTTCATAGAATAAAATTGATGTCTGATAGATTTTTTATGGAAGAACTGTCAAAAATTCGAAACTATACCTCGGATAAAATTATCTAGCGTTGGAAAAATCAGCACTAAGACGTATCAAAAACCTTTAATTCTGACATTTAATTTCAGGCCCTTTGTCGGGCAATAGTATCATTAAGGCTCCTGCAATAACACACACACGCGATATAATCGCGCGCGACACAAAGGCACCGCTTGTTGCGCGACTTGCGGTGCCTTTATGTCGCGTGTCGTGTCCCGCCTGTTTGAAGGAGCCTTTCTGCAGCTGCTTTCCGGTCTATTTACAAAAAATCTATTGTTTGGACTAAAAAATTAAAACACTAGTGCTTTAGTATGTTGCTTGTAGAATAATCTGACAAAAAACCAGAATGATTGTATGTATATTGGTATGGTTGTTATTGTAAAAAGAAAGTTTTTAGAGGTATCTTCATAATTTTTTTCTATCGTTTCAAATTACATATATGTATTATGTTTTCAACACACTATCTAACTAGCAGAAATATCCCGAAGAAAATCATATGTTTTTCTGATTTTGTTTACTGTAGTCGATCATGTACTTTTAGCCATTATAAAACTTGCATTTTTTGCGTTTAGGTCCTGTAGTCCTCTTAAATAAGTTTATAATTTGCAACGGCTACACTATTCATTACATTATAGTAAAAATAGGACTCGAAGTAGTCCTCATATTGTTTTTCTATATGAATTTATGAATGTGATTTGAAACTAACCTTGAAATGTTATTTATTACAGATTACAACGCCGCCCCGCTGTTCGCCTCGGAAAACGCCTCCAGTGGTAAGATTTAGCATAAATACTTACATAATATATTAAAATGTGGACCTTTATAAAAGCTTTTAGGTAAAAAAAACAACATACCATTATTAAAGCCTTTAAAAAAGGCATTATTTGCATAAACCTCTCTATTTCTGGACCACGAGTGTCGAGCCTATTTTAAACTGCCTGGAAAATCACGAAAACAAAATAGAGCCGAACAATGGTACCGATTCTGTTGAGATTATTGCCATCCTTTTCTCTTTAATAAACCAAGAAAGGGAAGAACATATCGTTACAGGAAAGAAGAAAATGCTAAAGCGCCATTTGGGCCAAAATGAGTTATATAATATATCGTTGGATTAGATTTTTTTTCTGCGTCGATCTGTTTAGGTTTCTAGACAATCTGCGCCAATTTTCATTAAGTCATTTTGGCCCAAATGGCGCTTTAGCATTTTCTCCTTTGCAGTGACGATATGTAAATATGTATATTAGTACTTTTTTTTTTTTTTTTTTTTTTCTGGATGGGAAATCATCAAATGACTCCTCCCGCTCTGGGTGGAGCGGAAGGGAGTGTCAGACTCTTACTGACTAAAACCCACCCGTGTTCCTTCCTTCGCCCTTTATGTTCCGGGCCAGCGGTAACCCTTTCGGACAATCCCGCTGACCCGGCAGGCTTCGGCCCTTACGGGCCCCTTCACTTGATGCTGACATCTCTTTGAGGCGCGCGTGGAACACGTACGCGCCGTCCGGCACGGGCCTGGTCCTGATCGGACGGTGAGCTACCCATTACTCTCCGCCCGCAGGCCCGCGCCTACGGTGGCCGGGAGTCGTCGCGCGGCTCCCGACGCCCGGAGCTGGGGGCTGGGGTTCCTTTCTGGATACGTCCGGGGGGAAGACCAGCCTTCGGGCCGGTGCATCCTGGGGTGCGGGCAGCGAGTTCCCATTGGGATTATTTCCCAGTGGGATCTCGCTGTCCGCATGCTAATATTCTGCCACGAGGATCGCTCCACACATGTCGCTCTGAGTAGCAGAGCGGCAATTGTGGGGGGTCAGAGCGGGCCCGGTGTGCACTTACCCTGCCGCCGGGCAGGCAGGAGGGGTAACCCCCCCCTCCTGCCACCGCTAATCTCGTAGCCCCGGAGACAGTTAAGGTCATGTCTCTGACTGTTGAAGGGGGTCGAGGGTCTTGGCTTAACCGCCCGGACCGCGAGGAAGATTAACCTCTATAAAAAAATCCCCAAACCTCCAAGCGGCGGCGCACCGTGACGGAGGTTGTAAGCTTGGCTGATGGGTAGCTTGGTTCAGTCGCTAGTGCGAACCGATAATTTTTTGAGCAAGTACAACATGTAATATACTCGTGGGAACAACTATGGACAAGAATACAAACAAACAACAAAAAACAAAAGAGGTGAGGAGTGATGCGGAGTCGGAGTCCGACGCCGCATCTGAAGGCGCAAGCACGGTAGGCTCAGGGAGCCTCTGCCGTGCTAAGGAGATGGCCGCTGCGAAGAAAAACTACAGCAAGCGGCCAAGGTCAGGGGACGGCCAGGGGTCGTCCTCCGACGGGGAGCTGGCCTCGGCTCGCAAGATCCCCACCAGTAGGCGGGGTGGAGCTCGAGAGCGAGGCAAGGGGAGGGGGCTCACTGCCAGGGAGGCGGCAGAGAGAGCAGAGGAGCCCACAAAGGAGGGGGGGACCGATCGCGCGGTCACTTCGGGGCCCTCAAGCGACGAGGCGGGTGCGGTTGGAGGCCCCGAAGCGGACCGCAAGCTAAGGTTTGCGGCGGTCGTGGAGGCCGCGATCCGGGACGTGGCCCTGAAGAAGCTTCCAGCTTCTAAGAACAGGGCCGTAGTCTCGGCGACGGCCTCCATCATGGCGGCAGCGGAGGCGGCCAACTACGCCGGCCCTTCGGCCGGCGAAGTGGCCGATTTGCGGGCGGAGGTCGCCCGCTTGACGGCCGCCATGGAGCTTCTCCAAAAGGAGAACAAGAGGCTCCGAGCGGACCTGGCCGGCCTGCGGGCCACCGGGGGCGCGCAGGCAAACCAACCGGGCCAGCCTGTCCCAGTGGAGGACCAGGTCCTGAGCTTGGTTCGGAAGGAGCTGGCGGCCTTCCAGGCGCGGTTTTCCTTCCTGGAGGGTATAGTCCTGCGCCCCCCCCTTGCGGGCAGAACAGCTCCGGGGCCAGAGGCGACCTCGTACGCGGCCGCTGCGGCATCTGCCGCCTCCAAACCCGGGCCGTCTGGCCGGGCTCAGGCGTCGGCTAAGCCGGCGTCAGCTGGCGGAGCCCCGGCGCCGGCAAAACCGGCGTCGGCGAAACCGGCGCCGGCGAAACTGGCGTCGGCAAGCGGAGCCTCGGCGCCGGCAAAACCGGCGCCTACCGGCATCACCCCGGCGCCGGCCCGGAAGAGGAGCGGAACGGTGCGGGAGACAGAGGCCCCAGAGCCTACGCTGCACTCCCAAAATCCTCCCCAGACCGATGCCGAATGGCAGGTGGTCGGGGAGAAGAAGAAGGCGGCCAAGGCGGGCAGGAAAAAGGCGCAAAGACGGCGCCGCAAGGAGCGAGCCGTCGCGGCTAGGCTTCGCGCCCCGAAGACCGCGGCTGTAGTTATAACGCTACAGCCGGACGCGGTTAAGAGGGGCGTGACGTACTGCGACGTGCTCACCAAAGCGAGGGAGACGGTGGACCTCCGAGAGCTGGGGATCACCGGGGGACTCCGGCATAGGGTGACCGCCACTGGTGCCCGCATGCTGGAGATCCCCGGGGCGACGAGTGGCCCCACCGCTGACGCCCTAGCTGAGAAGCTAAGGGCGTCTCTGAATGCGGAGGAGGCCCGAGTCTCCAGGCCCGTCAAGTGCGCAGACATGCGCATCTTGGGCCTGGATGTATATTAGTACTCTCATTTTTATTCACCTAAAACTTCCATATATATTTTATTTTATTTATAGTTGACAAATCAAAAGGCATAGACTAAAATTAATTTGACATATACATATGTCTTCTCTAGCTTAGTTATTTTCTGTTAAGGCTCCTACAAACAGGCGCGACGCGCGACGCGAATCGCGAGCGACACAAAGGCACCGCTCGTTGCGCGACTTGCGGCGCCTTTGCGTCGCGCGCGAATTTATCGCGTGTCGCGCCTGTTTGCAGGAGCCTTTATCGTGCTTTTCTTGAGCTGTCTGTCAGTAAAAGATGTCATTTCTCTAATATGAGGAGGGCCTAAGGGAGTGGGAGGCCTTTGTCCTGCAGTAGCATAACACAGGCAGATTTTTTTTACTTGCCTGCTATATTTCAATCCTAGGTAAAGGACTCCCTCCACTTCTTCCATCATTATTTATTTATATAAAAGTATCGTGCGTGCTTTGACCCTAAAAGCAATTTTTCGTCGTTTTTAGTATCGGAAGTTATGAAAGAATCTACTTAATATTATGAGGCTATAAAGCTGGGAAGAGAGCTATAAAACACTTTGTTATTACTAGGTCAGTAACAGTTCTAGCACGCCTGTGCTAATCTAAGTTAGTGCCAAAAATGTAGAAAAAATATCGTATAAATAATGCTCCATATACATACCTATTCCTGTGCATGCAATCACAAACCACGTGGTTTTACCTCCGTTTGTTTGCTGAAATATCCCTCTGTCATAACAAAAACCAGTAAACAAAATAGGTATTAAAAACTTTCCTTCCTCAAAATAATAAAATTATTTATCAATGAACGACGATCGAAGTGCAATTTCAACTTCAGCTACCGAAATAACTCGGCGACGATAACCTACATTCTAGGTGTATAATTGCAGAAATTAATTGAAATAATGTTTGTGTAAGCACCCTGACTCACCCCTTGCATCGATGCTAACACAACCACAAATAATATGCAATGACGTAATATAAATAGACGCGTCATGCATGAACATCACGGCAATCGAAAACAGCGTAAATACTATCGGTAGCCAGATAGCAATACGCACGAAGAAAGGGAATGAAAATTAAATGTTGTTAGAGAGAGATAGATATATTTCTTTAATTACATTGTCATTCTGTGGTGCATGCCGTGTATGCTCATTGGCCGAGCGAGTAAACTGCATTATAATCTGTTGCGCAGTAAAACATCTAAGTTAACAGGGAGCAGGAGCGACTTTGTTTTATACTATGTAAAGATTATTTATAGTTGACAAGCTGCGCCCCGCGGTTTTACCCGCGTAAGTGTCAATCCCGTGGGAATATCGGGATAAAAACTATCCTATAAACCTCGGGATGCAATCTATCTCTCTGCCAAATTTTATCGAAATCCGTTCAGTGGTTAAGGCGTAAAAAAGTAACATAAAGATAGACAGACAGGGAGACAGAGTTACTTTCGAACTTATAATATTAGTATGGATGATGTCTGTAAGTTACTATGAAATACTAATTATGATTCCCGTATACCTTACTGCCCTAGGTCAGTAATGTATACGCGAATCATAATTATACACTTATTTTGCGGAAAAAAGTACTCTTTGTGTTTCAATTGAGTGTTCGTATCGATTAACCCGGTGGGCTGATATTGATACGGCTTATTACATCTAATAATTAACCGTGATATTTAACGATTAACGAGATCGAATGTTTATGTTAATATTATCTTGATTGTTATCTCATAAAACTTATGTTGCATTTGTAATATACATATTTTTATTTGAAACTAGCGGACCCGCGAAGATTGTCCTGTCAAGTTTCAATACGGTCTTGACATCATACAAAAATTCCCATAGAAAAAAATCACACAAAGGTCTTCCAATTTTCCGGGCAACTTTTCCAATTTTTTCTTTCCAAAAAACCACATTCGGACTATTACGAATATTTTAAAACAAAAATAGCTAAATCTGTCTAGCCGTTGTCAAGTGATACGCTTACCAACAAACAACATTTAATTTATAATAAAATCATATATGTATCAATATCACTATCCATTTATTAAAAACGTCAGTCATCTTGAAGACGCATTAATTTCATAGTAACAACATTAAGGCGTCTTGAACAATGTATCGGACAAAAGAAAGGTCTTTCTGCCCCTTAAATATGTCAGTCAGACATGATGTGAAATGACAAGCCGTTGTAATAACGCCTTAAGGCTCCTACAAACAGGCGCGACACGCGATATAATCGCGCGCGACACAAAGGCACCGCTCGTTGCGCGACTTGCGGTGCCATTGTGTCGCGCGCGATTTTATCGCGTGTCGCGCCTGTTTGTAGGAGCCTTTACTGAGATATTCTATTCATTCTATTTTCCGACGAAGCCGACATTTTCCATTGTCTCCTGATCTAGAAATAAAGGGGAAATATAAAATGCATTGTCAGTTGATGAATATCTGAGCAAGTTGGAAATTTTACTGGACTAAAAAAGGGTGACTATATGATGGGCTTTTGGTGCGAAATATGATTTTGTTAAGGCGGGATTATGTACGTATATGTCGCAGATGGATTGTCGAATCCTATGTTTTACAAAACCGCTTGTTGTTTTACAAAACAACTCCGTTATGTAAAACAACTTGCGGTATTGTACAACAGCGGATTCGATAATCCATTTGCGACATAGATATATATGACACGCCCAGAAGATGTAAAAATCTTAGCGTGAAATCTTAGGTGAAGTGAGCTGATAATAGCGACTATTATTGTAGTTCTCTGCTTGCAGCCATAATGTGGTAATTAGTTTGGATCTTTAATTGTCATATAAAAAAAGGGTAAAACTAAACCCGACTACTGAAAAAGATGAAACAAGAACGTACCTTCCCGTGGTCGCATGCTACCATGGCTTATATATTTATATGAAAGTACAGCGGCATGCCACCACGGAAAGGTACTTTCTTGTCTCATCCTTGTCAGTAGTCGGGCTTTAGTTTTTAAACTTTTTTTTATCTAATCATTTTGGGGTTTATTTCATTAATGTTAATATTTTTGAAATGTGCTAATTAAGCCCTTTCATTTGGTCCCCACAAGGCACCATTCCAGAATATTTATTTTTAAATTCTTCACTTTATGTCCTCTAGAGCGCGCCATATTGAAATTAGTGTGACGTCACATAGACTATAACCAGCTGACTGTCAAGACGCTTCTAACGATACCTCATTTATCAAATTATTATAAGTACTTTTGAAGTTATGAGGGAACAGATGAACATACATAACGGCCAAAATCATAACCCTCCTTTTTGCTTCGCCATAGTCGAGTAATTAAAACAGAGATGAAAGATGACTTCATACATTATTTGATTCGTACATGTCATTCAGTTTGCTTCCTTGGCATAATCTTATTCAAAATCATTCGAAGCCTACTTTCCAACGGCTAAATTTAGCCTTTCTTCATTAATGCTTTGTTATTAAAGGAGCTTTTATGGATAAGTCGTAACTTAAAGCATTAAAAATTGTTATTTACATTCTTTTTACTCTTTATTTCAGGAGTGTTTGAAATTGCACTATTAATATCCAACAGTCTTTCTTCCACAAACAGACAATTAAAATTTTCTATACAAACATTACGAATAATAATGAGATTTAGCGTCTTGAAAAATCACACGGCATCGGCAATCACACTATCACACTAATATTATAAAGGCGAAAGTTTGTGTGTGTGTTTATATGTTTGTTACTTCTTCACGCTCAAACGGCTGGACCAATTTTGGTAAAATTTTGTATGGAGATAGCTGACACCCTGGATTAACATATAGGCTACTCTTCATCCCGATATTCCCACGGGATTAATACTTATGCGGGTAAAACCGCGGGGCGCATCTAGTAATATAATATAACACATATATCTCGAAATTAATTAGCTAATTTAAAAATCAGTTGCCGCGTGGGCGGACATGTTTTATGTCTGGATTTTATTTAAATTATACCAGTATGCCTATTTATTTAACATTTTTGAACACATCCTTGTTAACATAGAAGCCCGAAGGTTTTCATTATTAAATACTAGTTGCGCCCGCGGTTTCACCTGTATAGGTGTCGATGCCGTGGGAATATTGGAATAAAAAGTATCCTATATGTTAATCCAAGGTGTCAGCTAACTCCAGACAAAATTTTATCAAAATTGGTCCAGCTCTTTGAGCGTGAAGAAGTAACAAACATATAAACACACATACACACGAACTCACAAACTTTCGCCTTTATAATATTAGTGTGATAAATACATAGGTATTATGTGGTAAATTACGTGGGTTGAAGGAAAGAGATAAAAATAGTTTTATCTCTCTCCTTCAAACCCACGCAATTTTTTTGTTCTCTGAGATCCACTCTTCCGAGTGAATTTATTTCGTGTAGGCGTTTCTATGTAAAGACTCTTCCGCTCGTATATCCTGTCTGTAATTGAAATCTATATACATATATATATATATATATCACGTGTAGGTTTGTAAATATAGATTACCTAATCATTATCCCACTTCCTTTAAACATGTTTGATCTCAGCCTATGCTTATTTGATAAACTCTGTTTTGATAAATTCATCAGCCCGTTTTCACTAACACCATAACATCTAAATGAACGCCTTAATAATTGTTGCACTATTGGATTTTCCACTCTAGGCGCTAACGCCAAACGTTAAAAATCGAACATTGAGATTTTATTTAAGTTCCACTGAGTGTTAGTGAAAAAAAAATTAACTACGTTAGCTCTAATTAAGACAGAGTAAAACAAAATTCTTGCATTACCAGCACCCGAGTCAAATTCTGACATGGATAGTACCCAGACATTTCGCCGACACATTATTAAAGTAAATAAAAACAATAATTTAGCCTTAAATCTGACCACACCTAGAACATTGTAACGCGGCACGTTTGATATTTCCCAGCTGTAAATCAAAATGGCTGCTGTCAAAACACTTTCACGACCGAATTTATGTAGGAACGATGAATCTAACAAATCGTGAGCACCCCGAGCTACGTGCTCTTATTATATTCGCAACGAAGATTGCACATCCGAACACCTGTCTGAGGTTTATTTCAATTTTGTTGATACATAGATATCGGGAGCCAAGCTTTGCAAAAGCAGAAACTATGTAACATAAACCAGAGGGTGTAGACAAGTTGCAATCGCTTTCGAAGCGTTTTATATTTCTACGACAAAAACTATCAACAGCCTGTCTTTATTTTTTCTTTTTGTTAAGGCTCCTACAAACAGATGCGACACGCGATATAATCGCGCGCGACACAAAGGCACCGCTCGTTGCGCGACTTGCGGTGCCTTTGTGTCGCGTGTCGTGTCGCGCCTGTTTGAAGGAGCCTTTAGCCTGTACTGTCCCACTACTGGGCAAAGGCGCCATGTCTTTCTGAGCCGGCCTCTTCAGGCACCCATTGTGTAGAGATTTTTGCCCAGCGGTCATCGTCTCGCCCAATCCCATTTGTGCCTGGCAGTCTTTTTTCCTACATCCAATATGCCCGTTTTGGAACTCAGTCTCAACTTAGGTGAAGTGAGCTGTCATTCCACCTGATGCTAGGTATTGACAGCCATTTTTGTATTAGGAATTTCTTAGTAACAGCCTGGAGCTTGGAAGTTGGCGGTGTGATACCCCCGTGCCTCGGAAAGCACTTCAAGCCGTTCGTCCTGCGCCTGGTGTATGTATCTCTCTCCGGCCATGTCTGCTTACGTGTATCGTATAGTCCGATGACTATGAAATCACTCTCAGGGAAAAGAGAGTGCACCTGTGTCAATTCACACACTTGAGTACCATAATATCACCCGTAGTTTCCACACTGAAAGAAATAAGCAGTAAATAAACATGAACAACATTGATCTGAACTGCTTTAAACAGTTCCATATGAGCCTAACGTTCAAAACAGTATTTTTTACTGATCCGAAAACAGTTACAGCTTGAGGCAAAATGTTACCGTCATGACAGTAAACTTTAACGTTTTAAAGAGCTACAAGGTCACAAAATTAACTGTTTTATTCATTTGGTGATATCATTCAAACCATTGAAATTTATTTACATTACAGTAATGGTGGTTTTCCATTTTTTTTGTTGTTTTTTTTTCAGTAAATAGTATGTTCAATCATTAAAAGTTACTGTTTTGTCTTTTACTGTTTTACAAACATTTCTTCTTACTGTATAAAGTCAGTAAATCTTAATGAAATCGCTTTAATGTGGTGTAGTAACAAATTATTTTTTTCAGTGTAGACATCTTAGTCATTCATAATGGCACTTTTTTCTGTAACATTGAAATAACTGGCCATTTATAATTTTTATTTCTTATTAAAACCTATCTCGCCGAATAATAATAGCAAGTCGATGAGCTCAAAATAGAACAAGGAAAACATATAACATGTCGAAAACCCAATAGACCTATTAAAACAAAAACCCATAAATAAGGCACAAAAAACACGTCAGAAATAAATTTTCATAGAATGAATTCAAATGAAGGAGGTTTTTACTCTCAAACCATTAAGTTTATTGTTAATGTTAAACATTATACAATCTTTAAAAAAGTTCTATAATCTTCACTCTAACCTTTGTCAAGCTAACTGTTTGGTATCACGCAATGCTTTGTGTGTGTCTTGTCAAGTACATAATTAAATAAAATAGAGCATATTTCTTTAGTGTAGTAGATATAGTTAGATAATACAAGTAACATAATACATAGTTATTTGTTAATTTTCAAATAGACTACGTTTCTCTTAACCAACACAAGTACTTTAGGAATCACAAAGTGTTATTGATATATCTGTGTAACGTTTCTAGTAACTATTTACCTAGAGAGATACTAGACTGTGGCGATGTAAGATAGTAATTATAAATTATAAAATAAATAAAATAGATATCTATGTATTTTCACGCTTAAATTGTCTTTACAAAGTAAGCTGAACTTACAGCGATAAATGACATAGAGACACGCAGAATGCTACTTTATTTACGCCCTTATCTCCTCGACACAGGGGTTCTTGACCGGATTAACCGGTTACCGCATCACTTGGTATAGCTGGTATAGCCGACGGCAGCAACAACAAAAAAAAAACGTAAATTGGAGCTTGTTGGGTCATTGGGCTCTTAAAGATTTCACTGGTCAGCGCCGTGCTTTCCCTAAAATGACCTCAAGAATTGGCTTCCTAAATTGGAACTTATTAAGCTGGTTACAGATTTGACCTTGCATAATCAGCCTATATATAATGTTCCCACAGAACGGACACAATCCTCCTCTCTACTGGGAGTGGGCTATAATGTACCACGCGGGCCCAGTGCGAGTTGGTAGATATCACATGTCTTCGAATTTTTGATTCTAGGATATGTCGGTTTCCTCACGATGTTTTCCTTCGCGGATTACACATTAGATTCACAAAAATCACCTATTTCTCTCACTTCTAGCAATTCCATAGCCTGCAGTAGGCAAAACTGGTATCAGAAATATCAGTAATATTCCCACAATTTGCTTGTAACCAACTTAAATTCGTAGTTTCATATTATAACCGAAGGGTTTCCTTACAAGACAAGATGATAAGTGGTCGTGATTGTACGATATTCCAATGCTGGGCAATAGGTTGTTAACCCACTAAGATAGCGTTATCGCTCGCCAACGCGCCTGCCTACATACTTCCGACACTTACATGTGTATGTATGTATGCAATGTGTATGTCCTAAACTATTTTTTTTTAAGGAATATTATTGTAGATACGTTTTTGAAGCGGAAAATTGGCATTAAAGAACTAAATTATAGACTAGAGAGGTAAAACACACATAATTTGAAAAAAAAAATCAATCAAACAAAAAATAAATACAATAAAAAAGTCGTCGATCTATTTCGTCGCAGGTACCTTTTTACATTTGGATCATCCTTGACCCCAATTAACATATCCAATAAAAAAAAACCAAAGATTTTATATATGAATCGGTAAATCATCAAATGTCAAGAGACACATAACGACTTTTTATAAAGCATAATATCAATTTATATGAGAATACAGGGCGCCACAATGCCTAAACATGAATTAATCATTCGTTTGACTTTGGTTCACAATCTCTCACAATTCCTAGCCACACGAATCTATAAACAGAATATTCTAGGGAATTTCATATTTACCGATGCATCTGTGAGTTTGTGTTAACCCTGCATCGAATAAATAATAATAGTGCCTCTTGGTATAAAGAGCTACTTATTCCTATTGTACAACAGCTAGGGATGAGCAAAAGCAATTTCGAATCCGTGTACTATGTAGATTCCGACAACGAAACGCTGAGATAAGAACATTCTTTATTTTTGCGTATACTAGTCACGTTTGAGCTCGCTCCCTACATCGGTGCGTTATCTGCTTAATATATTGCGCAAACCCGCTACAGTGCGATGCATTCCCGGAGTGGCTGGTAGCTGCGCTTGGGCATAGATCAGAGAGAAAATGCGCGCCACAGCCGCGTCGCACTGCTGCCGCGCCGCGCCGCCGCCGCGTCCCCTCTACGTCCGGAATGTATGCGCGATCTTGACGCATACCGGGACACAAAATAGGGCTGTCACGTTTTCTTAACTTAGGCTATCAAAGATCATTAAATATAAGTATTTAATCAGTGTAAAGGCTTCTTCAAACAGGCGCGACGCGATAAAATCGCGCGCGACAGAAAGGCACCACCTTTGTGTCGCGCCTGTTTGTAGGAGCCTTAAAGCGGTATACATTTGGCTTAGTTTTGAGTTCAGTAAATAAGTAGGTACACTAGGGTCAGTACCATGATATAATGTTCAACATTCGTAAGATATTTAGTATATATTATCTAATAGCCGCATGACGTAGTAGTCCTGACCTTTCTCAACTTGTGTGAATATTAATCACTTTCTAAGATTATTGGAACGACGAGTAGGTGGAACTGAACTTAATTAATTACCATAAAATGATGAATATATTAAAATAAAACTTTATTCCATTTAAAGTTCCAAGTATCGTGATACATAGAGATTTCTAAATAATCAGGCGCAAATTGTGAACACCTATGTTTTTCTAGGCGTTATACCCAGCCCTATATTTACATCGGCAGAGAAATCAGAAACTGGTTTGCGCAGGCGCAACGAGTCTCATTAACAACATGTTCAACGTTTACAAATACGATGTAGCTGTGTTATTAAATGAAAGTGGACGATATGACTGACATCTACTGGAAAATCACAGCTTGTCAAGTGACAAGTCTAGTCTGTCTGTAGACGCGTATCTCATGAACTGCTAAACCGAATTGCCCGCGATGTGGTTTCCAATATCATAAAATAGTTTAAACGAAACCCAAAATACGAACAGTGGTGGTCAGTGATACGAGGCCTGGTCGTGGTGGTTGTGGGGATGTACCCAGTCAGACGCTATACTTTGTGTATTTTATTTCATCACCACTGCTTTCAAAAGGGTGAAACAAAACATAGTGAGGAAACCGCCATGTCCTAGAACCAAAAATTCGAGGACGTGACATCTACCAATTGGGCCCGCGTGGTGGATTACGACCCGCTCCCTCTCACAGAGTGGAGACGTGTGTCTCAGCAGCAGAAACATTATAGGACAATCATGCGTAACCCAAAATACATAATACAAATACATACCAGCAATCAAAACACGCGCAACGTTTGACATACATTTATTTAGATGACACTTACGTATGCGCACAATTTATCAAACAACCGGATGTCAGTAACAAAATAAACATGAAGTACCCACAAAACAAATTATATAATGCATTTTAACCGTTCCTTAACTAATACAAATACATAATCATTGATTTTCTTATGCGTTTGACTATGAGAGCGCATCCAGGTGTGCTCAATCAAAACGTTCAGAGCGCGCTACCTACGCTGCACCTACGCTAACATCAACTTCTAGAGATAAATATGCTGATGTAACTTGGGTGGCCACCGGGTTTGAACGATCGAGTCGAGAATCGAGATGTAGAAATGTCGATATTTATGTATTTTAATTGATGCATTGAGACAGGGTAGTGCGTCAATCGCTCGTTTAGGGCCTGTGCACACCACGTTTTTTAAACGCGCCATTGACGCGCGTTTTAGAAACGTGCGTCGACGGCGCGCTTTTATGCTACAGAAGGTTTACAGACTGCGTCTGACACGCGTGTGTATCGCGTCTGTATCGCAACAAACGCGCGTCGACGGCGCGTTTAAAAAACGTGGTGTCCACAGGCCCAACTCCGATTTCCAGTTGCATTCAGTAATATACTGTTCTTCTTTGTCTGAATTACTTAAGTGAATTCGATGAAATATTCAAAGTTTATTGAACGAAGGGTGATGCGATCGTCTTTTCGATTTACTAATAAATGTAGGTCTTATGTTTCTTTTTAACTTTCTGGTTATAAAAGATGCGCTCTATCGGAAAAAAATAAAATGAAAAGATCAAATATAATAAAAAAAAAAGATTGACGCGCTGCGGGTACTTATAATATCAATCTCTAGCCGAGATTGTTTTGTAAGATGTTGTCATCAATGTAGCTAAATGACTTATTTGCAGAACCAGATACACAAATATTTTACGAATAGGTATTATTGTCAACAAACCGCCTGTGAAATATATTAGTGCCAAAAAATCGCGTAGCAATCGGCGTCGTTCGCAGCGTAACAAATTCGTAGACCCTTTGTAGACCCTGCTACGAGGGCGCAGGTAAGACAAAACTACGAGTATTTTTTGACAAAATGTTTCGCACTTCCATTGTAGGTATTTGAACAAAGGGATTCGTTCTGAGATAACAAACTCATTATAACACTTCATGAACATTACATAAAACAAATGCGAGGCTACTGTACTACACAGTAGCCTCGAAATAAATGTATGCGTACGAAATCGCCTGGAAACTAACACAAAGAAAATACTAAATGACCGTTTTGTTTCGGCCAACCCATTTCCGGAATGAGCCGAAATCTATGTTTCCTACTTCCTCTATTGTTTCGTATTTGTACTATAGCCTACTACTATGTAACAATTTTGAATTATTAAGCTTTATCTGATTTTACATTGTTCCTAAAAATGATTTGTGGACTGCTGCGGAACATTTTATGTACAGACGCCAGCGCATCAAGCTACTACAATCTATAAAATTTATTTAATTGATTTTCAACTTTATCGCTAAAATATAAGGTTCAAAGTTGATTGGGAATTTTGACAGTTTCTGGTAGCTTGATGTGCTGGCGTCTGTACTCACGTTTTTTTATCATCCTGTTGTGGATTCACTGCTAAACGCTTCTGCTATCCTGGTAGAGTTGTGGAGAAGTACTATTATATTAATCTCCGCTTAAATATCTATTTGAATGTTTTTTTTTTTAAGTTTCCGTACACAAAATGTGCCAACGGGACCCTATTACTGAACCTCCGCTATCCGGCCATCCGTCTGTCTGTCAACGGACTGTATCTCATGAACCATAATAGATAGATAGACAGTTGAAATTTTCACAGAGTATGTTTCTCTATTACCGCTATAACAACTAAATAAAAAATTAAATAAAGTTAAAACATAAAAGGTCTCCATACAAAAAACGTGTTTTTCATCATAAGCTATTGTATTAATTTACATTCTACATTTTCTAAAGATAATCTAGATAAGATACCTACCTACAACAAAATAGTTGTACATACACACCAAACAAAATTCACACACGATCTCAACTCAAGCCTGTTTTTGTCACGTTAAACACAAGTAAGTCCAACTCCGTGATAAAATCTATCTGTCTGTAATAAAAACATGTAAAACAAGTAAAATATTCTTATCACAGTGTTGACTAATAAAGGCGCTTCCATTAATTCGAAGCAATCTATGTGATTTATCCAAGTGGCTGTGTGTCGCGATGTTATCGCGGTGACATATTAGCAAGTTCGCGTTCGAAAACGGAATCGTTTCTCACTACGACATGTGCTAATCCCCTTATGAATGTAGTGTCAGGCCGCGAGTTACGCGAGATGGAATATGTTTTGCTTCAACTATTAAACATACTGATTTATAGTTATAAAAAACCGGCTCAGTCGGACTCGCACACGGAAGATGCCGTACCACAAGGCAAAAAAACGCCAAAAGCGTAAAACACGTTTCTTGCATCCCCTTAGTTTTTAACTTTATATTATTTTTTATTAATTGTTGTTATAGCGGCGATAGAAATACGTGGATATTTCTATCGCCGCTATAACAACAATTCAAATCTGTGAAAATTTCAGCTGTCTACCTGTTACGGTTCAAGAGATTCAGACCGCTGACAGACAGACGGACGGATGGACAGCGGAGGCTTAGGTAGTAATAGGGTCCCGTTGGCATTCTTAGGGTACGGAACCCCAAGAAGGGAATTAATTAGGTATTCACTATTCAGGCACGTTCAAGTAAGGTGGCTAGAGGAAATGGGTGGGTCATTGGTATTGATTGCGTCTGGTGCTCTGTTGCAATCTTATAAGATTATGCACAGAGCGACACTTTGTAAATATGCTGTCGAAATAAATCGTGTTCCTTAAACTAAATGCTAAAAAGCTTCAGGCCATAACTTAGGCTTAAATTGCGAAATAATAGCATACGAATATCACATAACACTTAATATTATAAAGGCGAAAGTTTGTGAGTGTGTTTGTATGTTTGTTATTTCTTCACGCACCATCGGCATCGGGTGGACCAATTTTGATAAAATTTTGTATGGAAGTAGCTGACACCCTGGATTAACACAGGATGCTTTTTATCCCTATATTCCCACGGGATCGACACTTATGCGGGTGAAACCGCGGGGCGCTGCTAGTCTTTTCATACGGAGCTTACATGACCTAAAGCGCGGTCACTGTCAGACTGCATAGAAAAGAAAGAGAAGCGCAATGACGTCGATGTGCAATATTTATCGCCGGGTACTGTAATAGGGGGCGAGCCTATGGCCCGCGCACAAATCCAGACTTCTGGCTGCTACTACCGTCCCGATCTGGG
Source organism: Luperina nickerlii (assembly GCA_963855955.1). NCBI lineage: Eukaryota > Metazoa > Arthropoda > Insecta > Lepidoptera > Noctuidae > Luperina > Luperina nickerlii. Next base: position 8,949,319 of record OY979666.1, read on the forward strand.
AATCGAACCCTGGACCTCATTCTCAGCAGTAGTATTGCGACCACTGTCTAGACTTTTATTAGTGACCAACGAGGCATTGCTCGCTAATCCGTAGAAAAAACGTCCCATAGTTACCCATACAACACTGATGACCGTGCCTACACACGGCAAATAAACCGTTATTATTTACGGCTAGGAAAACGTGTACAAAGTGCTTTACATACTAACTGAATAGAAATACGTATTATATTCTTCCATGTACAGACGCCAGCACATCAAGCTACCCGAAACTGTCAATTTTTTCCCAATCAACCTTGAACTGTATGTTGTAGCGATAAAGTTGAAAATCTATTGAAGAAATTTAACAAATTGTAGTAGCTTGATGTGCTGGTGTGTGGTGTTTGTACTATCAAGCCTAATAATATAAAGAAATGGTTATATTATCGACGTCTCGATCATTCTCAGTGGCCATGATCTGTCAACAGTCAGATACATGAGCTTGGTAATGAAATCTATACCACTAAGCTCAATTCATAGTGTGGCGCCAATATTGTTCTTATTAGGTACATACGCATGGCGACATATCAAGCTATAATTTACCAATAAAAGCTAACCTCTTATTGTTCAACAAGCCGAACCAATACGAGGTCAAGGAAATGTATAGCTTGATATGTGGCCGTTTCTACCTAGACAGACTGACATAGTTTGATAGCTATACGAAAATATTTATAAGAAGTAAGTAGGTACCTACATAAATAAATATACAATGGATGTTCGATTTAAAATAGGTACGGATAGGTATTTACTGAAAAAAAATTGTGCGTGCATCACCGTACAAGTGATAGAAGTGAAACTTTTTACAAAAAAAGAATAAGAGAGATTTATCGTCCAATTATGTACAGACGCCAGCACATCAAGCTACCCGAAACAGTCAAATTTTCCCAAACAACTTTGAACCTTATTCTACAGCAATAAAGTTGAAAATCTATTATAGAATTTGACAGAATTTGACAGATTGTAGTAGCTTGATGTGCTGGCGTCTGTACATCGAATCGCCGCCTAAGAATAACTTCAATAACATGTAAAACTTAAAAGTATGTATGTTTTCAGAACAAAACGGTAGAGCATAATGTGTTCATGGAAAAAAAGGCTCTAGATATTAAGTTTTAAATGTAAACACCTAAAAACCTCTTCGTTTTTGAGTCAGTCAAACAGAAAGCCAAACAAACAACATGTTTTTTCACCATACAAAAAAGTCCCCGCAGACCGCGCCAGGGGTAAAAACTAGTTATAAATAAATCAATAACGTGCACGTGTACTGTCACACATTGACAAATTTGTAGTCGGTTCGACCTTTTATACAACGTGACGAAGCGATAATAGTAATATTATTATCAGTTGTGGTCTTAAAGAAAGCGTGGAGTACTAAGAATGACGCATAAGCGTAAGTGTTCTTTTTAAAACTTATTTATTAGCTTCACTTGTAACCAACTAAAAAAAAACAGTGTAATAAAATCTTAGAAGTCAATTTTACCTTACTTCTAATCTTCGTATCGAAATGGAACTTTGTATGTATATATGTAGTTTAGATGACAAAACTATAATTTAGTACCATGGAACTGATCTGATGATGGAGCCAGGATAGTGGAACTCTTCAATGGATACTAGCAAACCCCTCTAGTTTGGGCTCATAACTATGATTAGTTTTGACGAGTTCAATAGATTGTATAAACGTGTTTCATAGTTTTTTGGAACTACGTAATATATTTAGGCTATCAACACTTCTTTCGCCAAGTAAATGCAAGGGTTAAAAATTCCATGGTCACTTTGACTCTTACTCAAAAATAGAATGATGTATTTCAACGACAGTGACGAGAGTATACATTTTTTTGTCCCAAGGTTAAACCTAGTATAAATTAGACTAGTGTGGAATATGTTTGTTTTTTAATTTACTTATCACTTTATATTGGAAATATGTTATGTTATATTTAAAGCCAGGGGGCCTAAAAAGGCCACTTTGGCAGAATCATAAAAGGATAACATTATGAATCATAATATGGCGAAGACAGTCCGTGTTTTTCTTTTTTCGCTGCACTACGTAGGTATAATCAAAGAGAATGGATTGGATTTGGATTGGATTGATTGGTATTTTAGCACAGACAAAAAATAAAATAACGGAAAAATCCTTCACCAATGGGATTTGATGCTATTAACACTAACTATGATTCATAGTGTTATCCCTTTATGATTCTGCCAAAGTAACCTTTCTAGGCCCCCAGAACCGCGTCTTTTTCTTTTATTTTTCTTCTTTACACATAAAACTCTTTTTCATGTTACCGCTTATTTTAGGGCGTGATGGAGGCATAAATCATTGTCAGTTACTTGAATAAAGATACTTGCTGTAAGGTCGACGGCGTCTCTGTAAGTTAATACGTACTTGGTCTTCTTTTCCGTGACATAATGAAGGTCTGTATACATTTGACACAACGCGAAAAACGACGAGTGTTTTTGTCGTGAACAACAAGATGTTTTTTTTTTTGGTTTACCATAGACTCAAATCGTTATACTTTTTGGTTACCTTTAAAGAAATAAAATAGGATATTCTACTATTACACGGTATATAAATGGATACAAATTGAATTTTGAAATTAAAAAATACATTCACGTCATAATAAACGTTAATACGTCAACGTGAATGTACGCTTACTATCTAAAATATGTGAGTTTCTATAAGACTTGACGACTTTTACTCAGATATACATGTAATTTTCCGGCGTGAAACAAATTTATTCCATGTTGTAGAAGGGGCAAATCTCGGCACGTTTATAAATAGCCTCTATTATATTCCAGAGTTGTTTTTCCATATTTTCTTGGTACACCGTTTGTCACTCTTGTCTGACTAATGTAAGAACATTTTCTTCGTTCATAATATGTCATTGTTCTACAAAAAGCTTCTATTGTGGAAACACTTAACCCAAAGTTTAGGCTTAGACAAAACAAAAATGTTTTCCTTGTATTTGGGAGTAAAACTGGCGTATTAGTTATTTTCTCCCTTGGCACTCCATGTTTTACATTAAGCTAAATATTATTTTTAAATGAGTGACTTCAGAATTTTACTTAATCGCACGAGTCTTAATGCGAAGCATTAGAGAGTGCTTTACGACCGAAAAAAAATGTTGCCTCCTTACTGCAACTGTTTCTATTGTTATACTCCTGCTAATACACAGAAGTATACCAGAGATTAATTCTGTACTTTTCAAAATTGATTTAATGCAGTAGAAACGAAAAAAAAGTCAAAATATTTCTAAATATTTTTCCGTCAATCAAGGGTGAAACCTGAAAACATTGTTGCTTGCGAAAAAATCAATTAATTGAGTATTTTTTTTTATTTATTATTTTCATCCATAGGAGGGACCCTATTGATAATGGCTCTGTTATTAAAAGTTAATAATTAATAAAAAACTAACTAATATAATGTCTATATCAATAGTTTTTACTATCAAATGAGCATTATGAGTAGTGCACTTTTGGATTTTCCAAATTTTTCAAATCAAATCAAAATATTTTATTTCACATAAACCTACATGGGCACTTATGAAACATCAGAAGCTAGGTGCACGGTTCCAATTGGTCCTTTCCTATGGAGAAGAGCCGGCAAGAAACTCCCCGTGGAGTTTCTTGCCGGCTTAATAAAAAAAAACGGTTTTAAAAATAATTGGCTTTTACAATGTTTTCAAATTACAGTAGGTATGGGAGGACAGCGTAGGCCTATCAACAAGTACCAGGCACTTGATGAAATAAAAAATGATCTACAGATCTAAAGTCTACAAGGCCTACAAAGTCTTCACATTTACAAAATAAGAATCTATCAAAAGGATAAATAAAATATAAAACCTACTAAAACCAAGAGATATGATTGCCATTACAACCACTAACAAAGAGGTGAAAAATTAGAAATGTCTGTATACAATATCAAATAATAAAAAGATGATGTCAAAGAATTATGTAAAAAATAAACATCGTAATTTGAGAGCAGTCAATAGACATTTACATAGAAAGGGTTGATCGAAATTCCCCCCTAAGAGGGTGAATGGGGGAGGGAGGGTGAAATTTCACGCGGACGAAGTCGCGGGCAGAAGCTATCATCAAAAATATCACAGTTATGGCGATTATGACATCTTGAATGACGTCTTTACAGGCCCCATGGAGCCAAGGGCTAGCAATGTCAGGAAATAGCGCATTTTACCGTGGACCTTCCTCATTAATGGCTTTTGTGACGGCTCACATCATAAGCCCTTATTAATTGCTCTCGTATTGTATTGCTTGTAATATTTTCTCTATTTTTAATAACTCGTGTGTGTTTTTCTATCTCTCAGATTTTGTACATCCTATTGTACCCTTCGTCATGCTAAAGAAAATTGTGTTTAAAATTAGTTTTGTGGCTGTTTTGAAAGCCCCAAAAACCTATATCCATCGACATCATAATCCCTATTAGGCATTTTTTGCAGAGAATATATAAGAAAAAACAATACCCAATAGTAATGTCTACTTAACAAGTAAAATTTAAACTACATACACAAAAAGGTGGTACGCAATGCCAACTTAATGATACAAAGCCTAAATATCTATTCAACAGCCGGATTCTGTACTGATGCCCAATCAACGTAAAGTTTCTCGCATTGTTATCTGACGCAACAAGGCCCCTACGTTCTAGTGAGACCCATCCCTACGCGGCTTGCGTCTTACCGTACATCTTCGGGTAGGTCAGGCTCCCGAGTCCCGGGCGAGAGAAACTGAAAGTACGCCAACCAGTTCAAGTGCAGATGCGGGCCGGGAGAGAAGCGGGGCGGGAGGCATGACCCGGTCGCAGCCCCGGGCCCAGCCAGGAAACTGCGATGTGTGTCACCAAATATTACCGATGATATTGTTAGGAAACCAGAAAATCTAATTTGGAACATAGTTCCTACAATCCTCCACGCATATTTTGCATTACATCAAAAAAAAAACAAAATGTGAAGTACCTTTTTCAAAATTTTATGCTCAGAGCAAGCCGTAAAAAAGTTTTCTATAAATTGCCTGTCATGCTGCGTATTTATTTTGCTTTGTCTGTGGTCGTCTTTTTAATGGAAATCAGTAATTAAGGACTTTGCTAGTGTTTGCTCTAGTAATGGCTAATGACTTAATGAACTCATGCAATTATTGTAAATTATGTTTACGACGACAAATTTTAAGTTGGGATTTATGCAGGATATTTGCTAGTCGGTTTAGGGGTATCGTATTACCCAACAGATTGGTTGTGGAGGTCAGATAAACAGTCGCTCCATGTAAAATATTGGTATAGGTGCATCCGGTTAGACTGGAAGCCGACCCCAACATAGTTGGGAAAAGGCTAGGCAGATGATGATTTGCTATTCGGCTTTTTGGATAGCAAATTTAGTAAAATGTGAAAGTTTCAAACTCACACTCAAAGCATTTATTTCAATTAAACCATTTACAGGCACTTTTGAATTGTCAAGAAGTCGGTCAAACAGAAAATAGTTGCCCATTCCAAAGCGTAGGTACCTATGGAGAAGAACGGACGAGAAACTCCATGGACACGCTTCTTATATTATATTTTACAAAAATATTAGTTACATCATTAACTTTTGAATTTAAAATTATACATATAATGTGAGAACATTGTAAAAAATAAAATTTGGTTTGGTCATTATACTATACTATAAATAGAAAGAGCCATCGAAGGATAGACTGGTTTAGATCACATTTAATATCATTTGTAATGGAATTACATTATTATAAGCTCCTTTATAAAACCAATATCAGTTTGTACCCTTTGTATGTTCGTAATTTTAAAAGCCAATTCAGTGCAATCAAGCGTACCAAACAATTCAAACCCTTTATAGCAGTCTTTTTATAGAAGATCAATCCATCAGGTTAATTCCGTTACTTGATTGAGGCGATTAACGATTGATCTTTAATGCTTTGTTATTGTTCACAACTGATAATAATTGTTTACATGACCTCACAAATGACCCTTAGAATGACAACATTTAAAACACAGACTAATTGACTAACTGTTAGATTTAGTACAATGGTACTGTTTTTATCTCAATTTTTGTACTTCCAGCTAATCTCTCAGAATCATATTTTTTACTATGTCTAGTTCAAAGTTGTCCGCGCACCGACTTCAAACAAAAAAACCGGTAAAGTGCGAGCCGGATTCGCGCACTGAGAGCTCCGTACTTTGTAGGTATGTAAATAGTTAATTTTTTTGTGGTTACAAATTTACGGTTTTCGGATTTTTTCCTTTACTAGTGCTACATGACATTGCTTATTGCCAAATTTCATGATTATAGGTCTACGGGAAGTACCCTATAGGTTTTGATTTCGGAACATAATATACGCCTGAATCTTTTGATTGCGTTAACTTAGAAGTTTGATTTTTTTCACTGCTTCAAGGGATTGCAGCCCTGGGTATTTGATATTAATTTCAACTTGATAACTCTACGCGTTCCTGAGAAAAACTGTCTTGACTGACGGACAGTCAGACAACGAAGTGATCATAGAAGGGTTCCGTTTTTTTTCTTTAGATACGGAACCCTAAAAACTGAACAATGTACCAGATAATGTTACGGATAATATTTTAATTACAGCACAATTAAATTACACTGTTAAGTTTTCGCTAATTACGCTTATTTTTTTGCGAATGTAAGCGAGCGTAAAACATGGATGGTGCGATCGTTGTAAGAAGATGTATTAAGGAAAATGCGAACCGCTAACCGGCCAAACGACTTCTCGGTAGAGCTGAGTCAGACAGAAAGTCCCCCATTTTGGAACAAGAATGTGATATTTCGGAAAAAAAAAGCTATAGGAAGAAGCGAAATATGCGATACGGAAAGTACCATGAGAGTTGAATTTCTTGGAAATACTCGTAAACTATACGTAATAAAATTGGATTACCTAGTTTTTATATCAGTCATCATCTGCCTAACTGTATAGCGTTTTCCCAAATATCTGTCACCCGTCGGCGTCCAGTTTAACCGGATGCAGCTGAATGGCAACATTTTACACAACCCAGTTACTGTGTAAGCCGACACCCTTAGGTAAAACTGGTGACTTTCGGGCTTTTGAATTCGCGTAACGACTGTCAATGGTTTACGGAAAAATCTTTTATATCCCTTTAGAAATCTATTCTCGTAACACTAAAGTCATTTAAACACCCATCATTGCGGTGCGGTGTACCGAATGACGAAGGATATAAATTGAACAATTTGCCCTGAATTAACCTTTAATGGCTCGAAGAGACAGCGTAATTACACCTAGTCGCGATCGCGATCCAAAGGAAATTAAAGAAACATGATTGTAAGTGCAAATTAGTTGTAATGACTTGATTACGGTCCCATTATGATGATGATGGGATTATTAATGTTGCTCTATTACTTGATGATAGAGGATCCGGTATTTAGTGATATCTTGGAAGGCTTGGTTTGATTTTGCTTGTTCTGAAATGGGAAGTCATCTTTAAAAGGCAGTTAGGATGTTTGATGTCGTTGGTGGTTTTTACGTTTTTATTTCCCTGGCAGGAGTTCTTAATTTATTGAGGCAACCACAGGCAAGTCCGGTAAAGCAGACGACAATGTCTTAGGTATAACTGCGAGATGCCATGCCATATAAAAAAAAACAGTGGCACTCCGGGAGTGCGACAGAAGTGAAAAAAAAACACAAACAGAATACTTTGCCATCACTCACTGACATATCGGATATACATTAAAACCAAGTACATCCCGAGGACAGCCGAACACATCCAAAACGGGTCCGATATTTTTTTAATCGTCTTATAAACAAGACACGCGCGGTGTCGCTCACGGTAACAGTGGCGCGAGTTCAATGGTTTTTTCCCATCTCAAAAAATGCCCAGCGCGCCTAAAGAAGATTTCACTTCAAAAATCGATGACGTTGATGTACGTTCATTGAGCTTACCAAAATATGCTCCAAATAAGGTGAAGCAGACACAGAATAATCATTATGTAAATAATACATACCTAACAAAGACCAGCAAATAATGTTATTTATAGAAATGCTGAAGAAGGGTTAAAAGCATAATTTTGTTTTTGTATTTTTTTTACCATGACCTCATTCAGGATCATATTACTACGCAGTATTCATTTAATTTAAATGAACATAATATTTAATTGCTATAAAACAGCAAAAGAATACATTAAAGGAGGAGATAAATTGCCTGATACTTTGATAGCTATTAATTAATAGAACATTTTTTTATTCAACAGTTATAATTACTTCATTTTGTATGAAATAATGAAAGCGTTTTTCTTTAATAGTCTTTTTATTCTTTGTTCATGCATTAAATTGGGTTATCGCGATGCAGAGCCACAGTAATTTAACCCGATATGGCTTTATACAGCGTGTTTAATAAACAAGGCACTAAATGAAAATTTATGAAGTTCACCTTTCGTTTTACGTTGGAGTCAATTTTGCTTTTTTGGTGTTTTTGCAAATAGATTTACGGTGCATAAGTGGGAAAAATTATGGCTCCGATTAAATCTAAGAGTAAGTGCCAAGACACACTTAAAAATGTAAAGTGTAAGGGGATTGGTAGATCAGACAATTAATTAAACTTCTGTTTGGCTCAATCGAGAACGACAGTAAGCGACAGTGCTAGGGAGTTTGTTGCACCACTTCTTGTTTCCAGCTAAAGCACTAGAAGTGATGAGGGGCGGACGTTTTGGGGTAATTTCTAATTTAACGTTCAAAAAGTTCTTTTCTCAGCCAGTTTGACTTTTGATTTTGGAACCACAAACACAAACTTTTCGTTTTGCACATTTCTTGAAACCCTTAATGCTAACGACTTAGCTAATTAAATTAAATAGCTATTAAGTATTATCGATTGATAATACGTTTATGTACTTAGTTAATTTAATTAGCAGCAGTGGAATGCTCATCCATAAAAATGTCGAGTATTCGTTTGATTGAAATCTGTTATGTAATAATGTTTAGGTACTCTGCGAAAAATTAAACTCGACTGATAATAACAGACACAGTCCAGCAGTTTAGGTACGCATGTACAGACGCCAGCACATCAAGCTACTACAATCTGTCAAATTTCTTTAATAGATTTTCAACTTTATCGCAAAGCATAAGGTTCAAAGTTGATTGGTAAATTTTGACAGTTTCGGGTAGCTTGATGTGCTGGCGTCTGTACCATTGTAACCACCTGCACTTATACGCCTATGAAATATTTCAATCGAATTCGGAAACTTCTTCCTCTCTGTTTCTGCTTGTCTAAATTACGTCAAAGCCGAAAGGTTCTGGAGTGGCGACCGCGTACCGGAACACGTAGCGTTGAAAGGCCTCCCTCAAGGTGGTCCGACGACCTTGTGAAGGCCGCGGGAACCCGTTGGATGCGAGAAGCACAGAACCGGTCGAAGTGATGGTGCATGGGGTGGCCTATGTCCAGCAGTGGACGTCTTTCAGCTGAAATGATGATGATGATGATGAAATTACGTCAAAGAAATAACTAATGATGAAATAAAAATGAAAATATTTTAAATAAAGAAGAAAATAATCACTTGCAATCAAAGAAGTTTAAACTGAGGCCGAGGTCTATAAACGATAATTGCTACTTAGTTAGCACGTGATTTTACTTAGACTTGCCCTATCTCTATTTTGTACTTCTAGTATGACAGATCCCAAGTAGCACAAAATAGCTTTATAATCGATGGATAACAGAATTAGCATATTATTATAGCTTTATAAGAAGTCTACATATAGACATTATAAACCACTATACAGCTCTTGTAATGCTAATTTGGGCCCCAAATTATACAGCCTTAAGTGTAAGAATGGCATTTTAGCAGCATTATATTGGTTGTCCACCGGAATGATAAACGCATTATAATGGGCTGTGAAAACAGGTTAAAGCAGTGCGCTTATGTTAAATGCGGCTCTTATACAGCTTGTACCATTACAAAGGCAAAATAAAAACATTATCAAATATTATTTTTAATTTCTGTTATTATTAATAAATCTTGTGTAAAAAGAACATGGATACTTTCAACAAAAAAATATAAGTGCTACAAGGCAAGTAATTAAACTCTTGTTTTTGTTCTCTATGAGGAATTAAGGTTGCGAGTATCAGTTTACTGTGAAAGTATGTATATATTTGAATCAAATATTTCATGCGCCTTCAAATTAAAGAGCTATTTATTACAAAAATATTATAAAAATATGTGGAATTGTAAAAAAAATTATGCTCTTACGAAGAAATCTTTAGTTTTAGTCATTATGATACCTGTATTGTACCGGCCGGTCAATATCATAGGTTGAAGTCCTTTCTAAAGGACTATTTACCATAAAATTAAATTTTAAATATTATCGACACAAAAAGCAAAATGGCGTAAGCATAATTAAAAACTTTAGGCATGCGGATGCCGGTATACGACTTATTGCTTGTTAAAATTCTTGTCATTATACGTTTGTATAGATAAAGGCTATATAATATTATGATGAAATGCTTTTAAAAAGCTGGCATTAAAACAACACCAATGTACACCGTTAAACAGTTGTGACCCATGCGAAAGGTCGTTATAAAACATAGAGCAGTTTTAAAGAATTTTAAAATGCTTTTTAATAGCCTAAGCCGTAATTAATGCTTACATACGGCCTGCACTTTTGTATAATGCTTACAGCTGTATTAGAAGCTGTATAGAGACATAAATTATGTCTAAAATAAAACCTTTAGCTGCACAAAAGATTGAAAAAGAGGATTATATAGCTTTAGGAACTACAAAGTTAATAAAATGCTGTTATACAGAAGCAAGACATTGCTAAAACCCTTCAAATTCTATAACGAAGCTAGAAGAAATTTTCTGGTCATCACTTTTTCCATTATATCGATTTTGTGTTACTTGGGATGTGTGACAGTAACGGGAATAACGTCAAGAGATCTCAGGTTCAGTATGGAGTCAAATAAAAGTTTAAAAAGAGAACAGTAGATAAAGGACATAACGTATATCTAGTAGGATCTTAATAAAACGGCAAAGTGCCAAGTGCCACCTGGCAAAAAACACTGAAAAAAACATATTTCTTGTGTAATACATATAGTTAATAAAAATTAAAGGGAGACCTTTCAATTTTTATTTATTTTTAGTTGCTGTTATAGCGGCAACAGAGATATACACTCTGTGAAAACTTTAACTGTTTATGAGATACAGATACAGCCCACTGACAGTCAGACGGACGGACGAAAGGACGTACAGCGGATCAGGCTTAGTAATAGGATTCCGATGACTCCCTTTAGGTCCGGAACCCTAAAAAGTACAAAACCCTTCATAAAGAAACAAAGAAAATAACCACAACTACATACAAATCCAACAAAACATGCTGCCGAAGGTATCAAAGTGTTTCTCATACAAATCGCGATATATTGCGCAAGAGTGTAGCATTTCGTCGGGTAAGCATATATGAGTTATTGTTAAAAAGATTTAGTTTAGAATGTTGGTGGTCCATTTCACCTTCGGGAATTTGTAGCAGGAAATGAGAGGTGCACGTTGAATTGGAATATTTGCTTAAAGGTTGAGTTCGGCGGAATATAAATTGAAATTGTTAACATATAGTGTAGCTTTTGCGGATTTCATCAATCTTGTAAGGTTTGAAATTGATATATACGTTGGTATACCTACACAATATTTGTGAAGTTTGTATCCTTATTCATAAACTTTAGGAATAACATTGCGTGATTCACCGCTATCTTGAATTAATGGTGGTATCGCGAACGAACCTAATTTGGGAATGGTGTCAAAATATTAACAGGTTATCAAACAAAAAATATAAATGATCATAAAACTGTACCAAAAGAATTCCTTGGCTGCAGTAAAAAAAGGAAATAAATACGTATGACGTTAGCTGCGTATCTTTTCATTCTTTCATAGTACTGAAAGAAACGTTGAGATTAATGATACTCGTAGGCAATGAGCCAGCTACTTCTTGTCACCTTGTCACTACTTACACACTTCTTAAATCTCTCAAAGTCTCAATCTTATACGTCAACAGAAAAAAATCGCATGGACGAACGTTCTAAGAAAATCGCCTTACTCCTCTCGGCTCCCGACTTAATTCGACATTCACTACTTGCTAGTCTCGCTACATTGAAAATAGAAAATGTCAAAAAAGTAAATATGAATTCCATTACGGTTTTATCACTAAGCTGGCAGACGGCAGCCAATCAAAAGTTTTAATGAAGCGTGTCCTTATCGAAGGCAACAGATACTGCGGGGTGCGTATCGATTGGGCTCCCGATGTAGGTCACAGGCTGCGGGTCAAAGGTCACGGGTAGGTCACCTCGCCCAGCCTCGTCAACGTAAATAGTCTGAAGTAGGGCTGCCACGCAATCGAAATACTTGGCCTGAGTGCACCCTTGGGAAAAGTTATGACCGTGTGATTTGATCTATGATGTGCATAATTGCATATTATATGCCTACCAGAAAGACACAGCGTTAGTATGAAGAAGCAGTCTATGATTCTGGTTTCTAGGAGCATAGATATTGTAAAAACATACCTGATTCTCTTTGGATTTACGTTGTTACCTCTCACTTCCGGCAGGGGTCGCTATCTCTGGTTCCTGCGGCCGGCCGTTTAGGTTTTCATAGCGTTTATGATTTTTGTCGTGATAGGAGCAAAAGTTTTTTAAAGTTAACAAACTGACAAAAATCTTACTAGATTCCAATAATTCATTGTTTTCGGTCTGAAAATAGTGTTAGAGTGTTTGTACACTATTAATAAACACGTATTCAGTGTTTTAGTGTTCAGTGTTGTGTCATTGACGGCGATTCGGTAAGTACCTACCCCTAATATGAACTCCGAGGATTCCGTCCCTGCTGAACCTGTAGCTCAAGTCGCTGCTCCGGATGGAGAGCGAAGAGCTGTGAGCTCAAGCTCATCGCAAAGCAGTTCCTCGTCTTCGGAAGACGAAGAAGGTTTTGCCTCGCCGCCACCTAATAAAAGGTCTAAGCGGCGGCGCAGGTTCAAACAAGTCGAAACTTGTGCGGATCCTCGCATGGACACTTTAATTAATCAAGTTACATATTTATCGGACTGTGTAGCTCAAATGCCGCAGATTTTCACGGCTATTAGTACGAATATTAACAATAATAAAGAAAATATCGGCAGCCATTTTAATTCCGTGAGTTCTACGAATACGACTAATAGTCAGTTTCTAAACAAACCACAAGTTTTATGTAAAGCAACTAATAATAATAATAATATGTGTTTGGGGGAGTTGAAAATAAGTTATGACGAATCTAAGATTGTACCTGTTGCCGATCCCGTTAAACTTGCAGAGTTAAATAGTCTTCAACAATTTAACTCACAGGCCTGGAAGGGCATTCGGTATAAAAAGGACTTACAGGCACTGATGGCAACACCAGGTTTTATAGGCTTAAAATTAAATGAGGAATTATGTCACCTTAATAAAGGAATAGATTATTTGGCTAGTACGGAGCAATTGTTAGCGGGATTGTCAAATGCCGTTTTGGAAAATAGGCAACTTTTGAAAAATGGTTTGCAGGAGGTTGTTAATTGGGCTGCTGGTTCTGACACAGAGCTCAATGCAAGCACTCTCTATGATAAATTGTCTGAAAAATTTGGTCCAGCGTCCCCTTCATATAAAAATATGGAAACTTGTATGCAAGTCATATGTGGCAAGCGAGCTGAATGTATTGAGGTTAGACGTGACCGCATTCTAAAAGAAGTTCATAACGTTAATCTTAAATTAGCGTTACAAAATATTCCACCTAGCGCTGAGTATCTCTTCAACAGAGAAGCGCTCATCCCGCTGGTAGATTCTTTAGGAGGCTCGCAGGTATGGCTTAACATGCCAAGTTATTTAAAAGATAAAAAGAAAATTAATAATAGCAATCAGGTTAACAATAAAAGTTTCAAGTCATCTTATAAAACTAATTTCAATAAGAAAATTAAGTTTAACTCGGACAAAAAATCTAAAAATAATAATTACAAAAAGCATTCCTTTCGTCGTACAGGCACCCAAGATACCTCCAGTGTTAAAGATAAGTGACAATCAAAGCAGGACATTCAAAGGCGGTTGCCTAAAATCCCATGTTCAGGCATGGGAACAATTGGGGGCCAGTCAATATATTCAAAAAATAATAGCAGAGAGTCGCATACCATTTTCAACAAAACCTCCTTTACATTACCCTTACAAAAGAATATTAAACAAGTTTGCAACAAAGTCATCCAAGAAGATGACGGAAACCATACAACAGTTAAAAGATGCAAACATTTTAGAGAAACCAAAAAACATAACACCTGGCTTTCATTCCAAAATGTTCCTAGTCCAAAAACCAGAGGGGGGGATACGCCCTATTTTCAATTTAAAGAGCCTAAATTTACATGTCTCGACTCGACATTTCCAATTAATTTCTCGGCAGGATGTAATTCAGTTCCTACAGGACAGGGACTGGATGACAAAAATAGACCTCCATCAGGCATATTTTCACCTAAACATAAAGGAAACCCACAGGCGTTTTCTGCGCATTATATATGGAGGCGAAATATTACAGTTAACGGCCTTGCCTTTCGGTCTCTCATCAGCTCCTCACTCCTTCGCCTCAGTGACCAATTGGATTGCGGAAATCCTTCGGAAACAAGGCATAAGAATAATAGTTTACTTGGACGATTTTCTAATAGCCAGTCAAAATCGGACACAACTCATAGAACACACCAAAATAACCATACATACTCTGGAAAAGTTGGGCTGGCATGTCAACTTTCAAAAATCACTTCTCACCCCAACCCAAGAAATAGAATATTTGGGCATAATATGGGATACAAAAACAAAACTAATTTCACTTCCTGTAAAAAAAGTAGAAAAAATTCTAGAACTATCAACAAGCTTATTACAGAAGAAAGAGTCGTGTCTCCGAGTGATGCAAAAATTGCTGGGTATGTTAAATTTTGCAAATTTAGCAACCCCAAACGGTCGCCTCCATTGTCGCCGTACTCAGATTTTTCTAAAATCATTCAGAGGAGCCAGACCAAGGCAAAAGAGGGAGTTACCACCTCTAGTGACTCAAGAGTTACAATGGTGGATAAAAAATGTAGGGAAAAGTGCAAGACCAATGCACACCCCCAAGGTTACCCACTTTCTCACCACAGACGCGGCGGACGCGGGCTGGGGAGCACACCTGAACAACACAATGTTGTCGGGGAAATGGAATCGCCGCCAGCAAAAGTGGCATTCCAATGTGAAGGAAATGTTTGCGGTGTATGCAGCCTTAGTAAGACAAGGTGCACACATGAAGGACGCACATGTTCTAGTGCAGTCGGACAATCGAACCCTCATAGCCTACTTAAGGAACGAGGGGGGAACCCGGTCCTTAGCCCTGTTGGGCCTAACAAGCAAACTCCTTCACCTAACCGAGCAGCACAACATAACGCTGTCGGCATCATACCTCCCGGGGAGGTTAAACGGGATTGCAGACCGCCTCTCAAGAGGAAAACCGGTCCCCGAATGGCAACTACAACCCCAAGCCAAGAATGTAATATTCCAAAAATGGGGCGTCCCAGACGTAGACCTGTTCGCTTCAAAAGAAACAGCAGTGGTCCCCCAATACGTAACTTGGGACTCAACAGATGGGTCAGCAATTTTTTGCGACGCCTTCAGTCGAGATTGGGACTTTCAGTTGGGCTGGGTGTTCCCTCCACCCAACTTGATCCCTCGGGTGCTACATCAACTAAACAGAGCCATAGGGACGTACATAGTAATAGCACCACAGTGGGATCAGTGCTTTTGGCTGGCCGATCTACAAGCCAGGGCCCTGTCAGACCCAATATCGATAACAGATCTGCGGAAGAACCTGATAGATCGATCGACAGGGCTCTGTCCCCCACAAGTGGACAAGTTGTCCCTCCAAGCTTGGAAAATTGGGGGTGGTCAGATCAGGTAGCAAACTGGAGTAGGGAGGAAATTGAATTACTAAGTAACAGTTGGCGCAAAAGCACTCTAAATACTTACAAAGCCCCTATAAAAAGGTGGCTATCATATTGTGCCACAAATAATATTAATAAAAGATTTCCAGATGGCAAAGATGTTGCAAGATTTTTAGCGGATCTGCATTTAAAAAGAAATTTTTCAGTGAACACAATTTTATTACATAAATCAGCTATTTCTACCTTCTGTGCTTCAAATGCAGACAATCTATCAAAAAATTTCTTTGTTCAACAAGTTTTAAAAGCCATAGCATTAGCAAAACCTCCACCTACAAAATCCCCTATTTGGGACACAAAAATAATTTTCAATTGGTTGAAAACAGTTCCAAGCACAAATTCACTTTTTGATATTTCAAGAAGAACTGCAATTATTTTATTGTTAGCATCAGGCAGAAGGATACATGACCTTACCTTGTTGGATATTTCTCAAAACAACTTCATAAAAGAAGAAGAAAAAATTATATTATGGCCAAGGTTTGGATCAAAAACAGACTCAAGCAAATATAGACAGTCTGGCTGGTCTTTATTAAAACACCCAGATGCAAATATATGTCCCTTGAGACATATTTCACAATTAATTCAGATTTCACAGGGAAGACGATTTAATAGTAATGTTACAAGTCTATTTGTTTCATTAAAAGGCCAAATAAAACCAGCTACAAGGACTATCATAGCAGGTTGGATTAAATCTATATTTAAAGATTTAAATTTAGAAGCTACTCCAGGAAGCGTCAGAGCAGCTGTAGCATCCAAAGGCTGGTGGGAGAATGTTCCAGTGGATGATATATTGGCTAGAGGGAACTGGAAGAGTGATAAGACTTTCAAAAAATTTTATTGTAGAGAAATTATAAAAAATACAAATAATGAAGAGGAAGATTTGTTACGATTAAATTTCTCAACCTTTAATTAGAATTGTTAAGTTCATGTGCCAAAGTTGATTGTTTAAGTTGAAGTACTTACCTAACAATTGTTCATTTTAATTTCAAATGATTATAATTAATTATCAGTAATATTACCTTACTGATCATGGTAATTGATAATAAATGTTCAATCTGAAATGAATTTCTTTCATTCTTTAACACATTTATTTATTTCACATAGCGTTTATTATGTTACCTTCACCAGCAGATATCAAACAAGTCTTCATACTAACGCTGTGTCTTTCTGGTAGGCATATAATAGGACTGTTTTACACTAAAATAAAACAGTCATTATGTGCCGAAAGAAAGACACAGCGTTAGCTCAAGATCCTTGCTGGTATGAAGACACTATGAAAACCTAAACGGCCGGCCGCAGGAACCAGAGATAGCGACCCCTGCCGGAAGTGAGAGGTAACAACGTAAATCCAAAGAGAATCAGGTATGTTTTTACAATATCTATGCTCCTAGAAACCAGAATCATAGACTGCTTCTTCATACTAACGCTGTGTCTTTCTTTCGGCACATAATGACTGTTTTATTTTAGTGTAAAACAGTCCTATTGTTGTGCAATAATGTATGCAAATGGTAATTACCTTAGTATAACTTAAAGCACATTTTCTAGATACAATTAATTGAAAGAATTTGGTTTAGATGCATTTCAATCATTAAACTAACTACCAAAACTGATCAAATTTTATATTCTGCTTTGGATCTTTTTCTTTTAAATTGAAACAAGTTGAGTGCTATGGGATTTCGCATCGGCAAGAGTTGCAAACTTCCACATTTTCATCTTCTATTAAACCCCTTTCTAGGATGAGATTTCATAAACCCTTCCTAACTACTTACCTTAGTTATATAAAGAACTTATATAGTGCAAAATTTCATGTATAGTTATTTCCGTAGGAATATAGTTTAGGCCGTGGGTTGTCTGCCAGAGAGTGAATGAATGAATTTTAAATAATTATTAGTACCTACCTTACTGCATATACGTTTTCTTCTCTTTCTCGTACATAGCACCGAGCGTCCCCATCAAAGCAAAAAACAAATAATCACATTTTTACCGTTTATGCAAAAAAAATGTAGCCTATTTTTGGCAGCCCTGCTAAGTTCTCCCTGCGACCCGCGTCTCGCCAAGGAGACGGGCAACTCTAGCTACGCCCTTTGTTTACCCCTGGCTGTCGCAATAAAAAATATGTACATTGTTTAATGTATGTCGCTGCAATACTACGAATCGTGGTCAGTTTGAGGTCGTACGTGTGCATATTATGAGGATTTACCTACTTACATGAGGAGTTGAATGTTTGATAGAAAATAATTGTATATATGTAGTAATGACAATTTCAGACTCGTCCCGGTTTCATCGTGAAACCCCAGCAGAAGTCAGTAGCATATAGATTTTTGCGGAATATCTTAAGATCCAACAATGGTGTTACTTGTACAGCAACACAAACTCAAACTAAGTCTTAAGCGCCTAATACGTTCAGCAAGAATGTTATATTAATTTAATAGCCACTTTGTGCAAACAGAATTGTGGAATTCTGCCACAGATATAAATATTAGACAAAGACATTACACTATCTGGGAATCAAAGGAAAACATTGTATCGGATGGTTGGATACTCACACGGTTTTATAGGTCATTCGGGAGAAATGGCCCAAAGTTATTACGAAACTGTGATTACTTTTGGCACACTTATAGCACATATTGCCCTGGATTATGAACTACTAAACTAAACTTATCAGCTTTATCTTGCGACAAAGTTCCTAGTCAATCGCCAGTTTACATACTTCCTCTGACAAAATTATTTAAGCCAGCAAACGTACCATTAATTTTTCGTGAGAACCTCGTATAAATAATTATACAGATGGCAATCTTAACAAAAATATACAAAGCATTGCATCTGACGTTCGTTTCTCTTTAAAATTCTCGCTCAAACATGAACTCAAATTATCCCAAATCGCAGTCCTTATTTGTTAGATACCAAAGATACCAAATTATACACTGTCTAGTAAACAGACAAGCGCGTAATGTTTCACTCACTATTCATCTCGCAGCATCAACCGCTCATGGCAGACATCCCAGCACATTTTCTAAATAAGAAACTCGGTGTAAATTTGTGTTGGTTATGTAAACAAGTTATGCACTTTCTCACGTTCGCTCGCTTTGAATGCACAAAGCCAATTTTCCACAAGAGCAAAAACAACACAAATTCAATTAGGGAAATGGTTTCTGTTTTGCGAAACAGGAGGTTGGAATTTATAGGGGTAATGTAAATAGTGGTGCTGAGTTCCAATCAACAGATTGAACCCGTTATACTGCTGGTGAACATAATGTATCAACTGCTACAGACGGAAGGAAGCCTCGAGATTTATGTGTGATTATATTGCTTCCGGTGCTTTCAAATAATTGAATTACATTGAAACATATTTGTCTGAGTATGACTTTATAATTTATGGTATTTTGCAAACGTTTGCTGATAACTGACACTTTAAAGTCTCGTGATGCAATTGCCATCGACAATCCAACAAAACCGAAAGAATTTGCTTCGAAACAAGTTAATTATTCAAAATGGAGTAGTTATTTGTGTCACAAAGAAATACCAAAGTTATGCAATATAGAGAATACGGGCGGAAAAGAACAAAATACTTATGTTCGAAACTAGCTAGCCGAACACAATAAACTATACATTTGACAAAACACAATCAAAGTTAGACGGAGTTGCTAAATTAAATTACCAATAATGTCAGTCTTGAAGCCTAAATTAAACAGTAAAACCGGACTTCATCTACACTAGGGCACAGACTAGGGCATGAACACACGTGCTGCGTCCAACATCGATCGACTTTGTGCTTTCCGATGTAAACCACGAAGGCAAAATGGCGGCTTCATCAAAAATGCCGGACAACCGACTGCATTGACGCCGCATTCAATGAATCATTAATGTGTTTAATACATCGAAATTGCACAATTAAGACCAGGAAGTTGAATAGTGCATTGACGTAAGCAAAGAAAAGGAGATAGCTGAACCGTGGAATTTTGTAACAGGAGATTTTTATTACAATTGTTTTATTAAATCATGAGTAATTAGTATGCAGGGATACGGTCAACAATAAAAATTATATGACGCGATCCTGATTATATCGATGATAGTTTTATTTGAGTTCTGACACTATACCTACCTAATTACCTACCTAGATAGGGCACGCCACGATAGCGGCGGTAAGACCCCTCTTTGAGGAGTGGCTAGAGAGGCGTCACGGCGCCCTCACCTACCGCCTGACGCAGGTCCTCACCGGACACGGAAGTTTCGGGAGGTTCCTGCACATAATCAGGCGGGAGGAAACGCCCGGGTGTCACCATTGCCAGGATCGCCCAGAGGACACGGTGGAGGTCTGCCCCGCTTGGGCGGAGCACCGCCGTGTCTTCGTTGAGGCGATCGGCAGCGGCGGCGACCTCTCGCGTCCGGTCCTGGTTCAAGCCATGGTCAGGGGCGAGACGGAGTGGGGGGCAGTCGCCTCCTTCTGCGAAGCAGTCATGCTAGCGAAAGAGGCGGCGGGACGGCTGAGGGAGAGAGCCTCCCGTCCCAGCCGCCGCGGGAGACGCTCCGGGCGTCGGGAGCCGCGCGACGACTCCCGGCCACCGTAGGCGCGGGCCTGCGGGCGGAGAGTAATGGGTAGCTCACCGTCCGATCAGAACCAGGCCCGTGCCGGACGGCGCGTACGTGTTCCACGCGCGCCTCAAAGAGATGTCAGCATCAATGGAAGGGGCCCGTCAGGGCCGAAGCCTGCTGGGTCAGCGGGATTGTCCGAAAGGGTTACCGCTGGCTCGAAACATAAAGGGCTAAGGAAGGAACACGGGTGGGTTTTAAGTCAGTAAGAGTCTGACACTCCCTTCCGCTCCACCCAGAGCGGGAGGGGTCATGTGATGACTTCCCATCTTCAAAAAAAAAATTACCTACCTACATACCTATTTTTACCGCTAAGCAGAACTACTATGTATGTGCCGATGTCGTTATGTCAGCGTGATTAACAAGGCTACCGTTATCTAAATCAACTGATGCATATTATATTATGTAAAAATCTCACCGTAAAAACTTAAACGAATTGAGCTATCATTCACCTGATGACACAATTGACAGTTCACTTCAAGATCACTTCACCTTTTCACAGAATATATCGGCTGGTGTCACATCTGTCAGTTCTAGGGCTTTCAAATACCGGATTTTTTCAATACCGGTATCAATACCGGTATTGGAAAAGTCAATACCGTGATCCCGGTATCAATACCGGTTGTCCGGTATTGAACGCAAGTTCAATTAGGACATTAATAAAACCAATAAAATACGCCTTTTTGTATTTTCAAAGTAGTATTCTTCTTATTATTTTATTGAAAATACTAAAATAAATACGTTATACATAGCTTTCTTAATTCTTTTATAATAATTTGGTATTGGTTGATTATTTAGGTTGGACTAGGAATTAGGAACATAATGAAAACTTAAACTGAATCTACTCTTTTTGCAGGAAGGCATTTCACATAGACTTTGTTTGCACAATAAAAAAAATATATATTTCTTATTATTACCTAAATGTCATCATGTCTCATGTAAAAATCAATATAGGTATCATTATTTGTAGAAATGTAAGTAAGTAAAGTATACCTTAACTAGCTAGTTGCAATCATTTGGTAATCATTTTAGTAACATTCTTAATAATAAAATCTAAATCCTTGCTGGTAGGGATCTTGACCGTACTTCCGGGATTGTCCTGATAGCCGTGGAATACCTCTCCACTCCTCATAAGCACCTCAGGACATGTTGCCCCCTTGTTGCTACGTCACTATGTGCTAGCGACCGTTTCCGGGGGCCCATTATTGAGTGTGTAAGTCACCCCCTGCCATTTTATCCGTGTATATATAAAACATTGATCAGGCAGGGGTCATAGTTCTTCCATAGTTCTTGGTAATCAGTCCACTTTAGCCACCCAAACCCATAGTACAACTTTTTATTTTTCCATATCCTGCAATAGCCCTTCACCAACCGGGGGTTATCCTTGGGTGCACTTGCATAGTGCATACAGGGATAATCGTCGGTTGGTGCCGCATTTCATTAAAATTTACAAAGGGGCCTCTGCGAGTTGGCTTCGGCCCCTCGTAAGCCTTCCAAAGGACCGGGACTACATGGGCCCGAGATAAGTAAAATAAAATCTAAAACTAAACAAGTAAGAAAATAAATCAAGAATCAACATAGGTATCATTATTTGTAGAAATGCAAGTAAGTTAAGTATAGCTTAACTAGCTAAGTAGCTAGCAATCATTTTAGTAACATTATTAATAATTATGTAATAAAAAAAACAATCAAAATCTAAACAAGTAACAAAATAAATCAAGCGTTAATAACAATTTCTGAAAAACAGTAAAAAAGTGTAAAAGTAATTATAGACGTGTTATCCCGTCGCCTTTGCGAAACTGACTGACAATAGTGACAATAACAAAAACGACACATAAATACAGCTCGATTTCGGGCATTGTCTCAGGCGGGGTGCGGGAGGGTGAGCTTAAGATAACAGCGGGACGCTTGCGCTGAGAAAACAAGTGTGAGAATAAGATCACATAATTTTCAGATCTAATGTTTGTAATACCGTAATCACGGTATTGGGGCGTCAATACCGGTATTGTAAAAGGCCAAAATAAAATCCGTGATCACGGTATTACGGGATCCCGGAATACCGGTATTGAAAGCCCTAGTCAGTTCCATTACTCATTCAAAAATGGTTCTTTAGAGTCTCGTGTGTTAGAGCCCTAAACTTTGCAATTTTGTCATCGGAATTGCAAAATTGCTTATGAAGCAAGACTGTCGCAATGTCGAGTCGTTATTAGTAATGCTCATAATATTATGCATGGGTCCGTCATGTAACTACTCGACTAATCATGAATTAGATATGATGCAGACGAAGTACCATCTAGTTAGTTTTTACATTCACTTTGTCCTAAGTTATGTAATGTGGTGTCGAAACTAGAAATGTGTCGAGATAAATCTGTCCCTTTGGTTGCACAAATGATGTGGAATATAAAATGTATCTATGTTCTAGAGAGCATTTCGTAAAATATTTCCTTCCAAGGTTTTAAAATAGTAACAACCAGAAAAGGTAGGAACTGGTTACTTTAGTCGGTTCCATTATCTGATATCTACTTTTTTTGTATACCTACATATTATATACTTATACAACTTACATATATAAAAACAAAGAAGAATAAACAGCCAACGAAATAGATACGTTGCTTTACAGGTATTGTACCTACACATACAAGGATCTTTGAAAATTGCAAAAGTATAAATACGGTTTCATAGGAAATTGGATACCATTCCGAGGTACAGAACACAGTTGTCGAGGAAATCGAAAACCTGAAGGACTTGAGTGCTCTCGGACTTGTGCAATGTTTATATCTTGACAAATACGATGTTACTGTACGAGAACCGGAAAATTTATAGTTTCAGTACCTAAGTAAGATAGTCTAAATACGTAGTCGACGTAAAAAAGTAAGATTTTAAAGAAAATAGAAGAATGATAATATAAATGTAACCTATAACCAACATAAGTCACTCGTATAAGCAATATTCACAGCGACACGCCGACGCCCCACAGCTAAACACCAGTTACGAGCCAGTGCAAAATACCCAGTTTCACTAGAACAACATTATTTATGCACCATTCAGTATAAGGTTCTATATAGCACGTCGCAATTCGCATCACACCGTTTGTTAGTAGGAACATGCAAGCAATTTGTTCCGAAATTGAACCACGTTCTAAAGAGTACGTTTTTGATCTCTCAAACACAAAAATGTGCATTGTTACGATCGCCTGCACACATAGCTCCTGAAGCGGCAGCTACATTTGCGTTATTGTGGGCGCAGCCGGCGAGGCCTGAAATGAGGGCGCCGGATCGATACAGGCAGACTGGCAGACACAACAGAACGTTCGGCGGCCGCGCACTCAGCCCTCCTCCCTTCCCCTCCTTTCTCTGCACATTAAGAGCCTTCAGAACACCGATGCGATGTTATAACGACTATTTGGAGAACTAGAAATAACAGCTGCAACTGCAACTGAAATGTATCCCAAAGGTGTAATGTTCAGTTCATGTTGGAAATAGTTTTCAAGGTTCTGAAAGCAAAGATTCCAAATGTGTTCTGGTGGTCGTTCCGGTTTGTTTATGTATCGTGAGAATACACATTCTCTTATTTCTTTTTAGTACTATCCCGACCTCGCAGCATGGTCCGTTTAACCGCGTCGGTTCTTCGGTAGCGAGCAAAAATTTGATCCGTTACATGTATTCGGTTTCAAGGTTTCACTAAACTATAATACTGACATGTTTGTATCTTTTAGTTTTCACACAAAATCGGGTTTTGTAACACAAATGGGTTATGGTCGGCAATCTATTTAAATACATGACAACAATGAGTTTCTGATGGTAAATTATTGTAGAAAACAACTTTACAATTTACGTTATTATTTGTGGAGCATGAAGGCCCAAAGGTTGTTGGCCCCTTGCAGCGTCAAGGATGGAGGCGATTGCACGCGCTGTGTTATTTACCTGTACTCTTCGTATTGAATACAAATACTTGATGGCTCATTTTCAATATTCAATAACATCTTCGATTCGCTTACAAACACTTGCACTTAAAATATAAATAGACTTTAGCATGAATCGGACATTGTAATTATCTAACGACACTGAATTAAGTCTACATGTGGTGGGATTAACAATATCCATGATAAAATAAATTTGATTAACAAACATTTTTCTGTGGGTTTTCCGTAACCAAGACTGTAAATATGGCAATAGTTGTAGACTTGAACCAACCACAAGAGTTCGAAGCGAATCGTCTCTCAATAGCAGAAAACTACAATCCAGTGATGCATTCACAAGCTTCTTTCATTCGTTCATTACATTATCGGCTGCTCCAAAACTACTAATCAAGAAACAAATTGAATGACAAACTAACATCTTTTTTTATGACAATGTCATCTGCCTAGCCTTTTCCTGAATATGTGGGATGCAGCTGAATACGAGTATTTTACATGAAGTGACTGCCTATTTGACCTCCAAAACCCAGTTACTGGATAATACGATACCCCTTGGTATGAGTGGTTGTCAGACTTTTGTGCCTGTGACGATCCATAACTACTGCCAAAGATCCACGAAGGACAGCCGGGACCAACAGCTTAACGTGCTTTCCGAGGCACGGAGGGTCTTGTTATGTAAAGATGGTCACCATCTATGGGCCAACCGCAGCAAGCGTAGCTTACCTGATCGATCGACCCGTGCGGCTTTTATTACTTAGCCATAAGACCCTTTTTTATGGTAACGACTCGTTCAATAAACTCTTGATGGTTTTTTTTTTTCATTATAGGAAATCATCAAATGACCCCCCCCGCTCTGGGTGGAGCGGAAGGGAGTGTCAGACTCTTACTGACTAAAACCCACCCGTGTTCCTTCCTTAGCCCTTTATTTTCCGGGCCAGCGGTAACCCTTTCGGACAATCCCGCTGACCCGGCGACTCTTGATGGTTGTTCCGTAGTTTTAGAAGTTCCAAGCCAAATATTCAAATAGAAACAAGTTACTTTTATTTCTAGTAATAAGGAAACATTTGAATAAGGATTTCCTACAAACTATTGATATCGGTTCGATAGAATTGTTATTTCTGTAAATATTCCTTTATTACAAACGTTTATAGCAGTTTTATTTGGCGAGATTGACTATAAAATATCTGCTTTATACAATAACTCGTTCGTAATGGTAGCGTTACAGTTCCGTACAATAAATTTTAACGTTGGTAACATTTCTGTTTTGTGTCTCCTGATTAATGGAAGAATGTTTCTGTATTTTCTTTTGTTAAATCAAGCTGGCAACTGGTAGACATTTGCAAAAAGGTTCGTGAAAATCGTTGATGCTTTGTGAGTGTTTCTTTGTCTGAAACTTTGTTCTATATTTACTTCGGAATACATAATTCTAATAACTATTAAATCTCAACTAGTATTAGGTATTGTGTACATGTGGTACACAATACCATACCAATGCATGGCTATCTTTCATTGTAAAGGGAGTCGACACGTATTGGAAAAACAAACAGCGTAGTTTTGACAATGCGAAATCCCTCAGGCAATGCTCAAGAGTAAAACCATGCTGCTATCAAAATTTAACAACTGCACATACGAATTGGCATTGCCTGCGACCGCCATTAACCTTAATTCCCTTTGTTGACTTAAACAACGCGGGACGCAGCTGATACGCTCTACGGCCTACTTTCAGACATACGGAAATTAAGCCCCTGGTCGGAAGCACAAACAAATAACTTATCATGATCCATGTGCCTTATGTCTACGTAAAAAACTAATCGTTTTGATTGTACATGGCTTATTTTGAAGGGCCCAGGGTTAGAGCAATTCCTTCCTATTCTTAAAAACGCATTAAATGGTTACAAAACTACGCTTGGTTATTCGCTCTCTATTTTTGAGTAACCAACTCCTGATAGTAAGATATAGAAAACCGAACCAAATAAAACGGTCGATACTTAATTTTCTTACGCTTCTTAGATTTAGCTGTCTGACAGTACAAAACTAAATCAATTAATGGAGACACTAGAGAACCTATATTTCTATCTAGTGCACTGTATCTAGATAAATTGCACATTTGGATGTGATCAGCTTACAGTCGGGTATTATCGCTCTGCTTTTCAGTGCAATACCGCTGTAGCACGCTAAATAAGTTTACGTGTTTCTATCTATTTAAATCTAAAACGATATATTTCTGTTTCTAGAATTCAGAAACCATAACAAATAGTTGACATTTATGAATACGGTAAAAGGAAAAGAGTTATTTAGTTGAAAAATGTCACAAAAAATGACCTACTGAAGAGGCTTTATTGAACAGTAAACACTAAGCTTTATATATATCCAGAAAATATAATTAAAATAGCTGGAACATTATTCAGGCTTGAAATTTTCTAAGCTCTTTTAAGCATCAACTCTTCGGTTCGGAATTATATATTTTTTGCTACGTACAATTTCGTAACTAACAATTTAACTCGCGCATGTCCTGATTATTGATATATACGGGTGTGGGTCGCAGCAGCAGCCGTCATATCTCGTAACAAATTCTTAATTAAATTTCTACGCAATAAATCTGTGTGTGGTGAAGTGGGCGTTTATTTATGGCGACCATAAAACGTTGCACAAAGGACATCATCCAGATAAGTCCCATGTAATTACGATCCACACATACTGCCTACAATGTTCCCACTGCTGCTGACACAGGCCTTTTCTCTGTGAGAGGGAAGGGGCCGTAATCCACCACGGGGGCCCAGTACGGGTTGGTGGATGTCTCATGTATTCGACTTTTCGGTTCTAGGTCATGGCGGTTTCCTCACGATGTTTTCCTTCACCGTTTTGAGAGCACCAAACAAATGAGTAACGTAGTGTAATGCGATTTTTACGAGACTTTTTACCGTCGTTATTTTAAAAGTCGATTTAGGTGTCGTTGACTTATCGTACAGTCATGATCGTCATAAACAAAGAAGGGAATGGCAAAGATATTTTTTTATAATTAAAATCAAATTGTTTAAGTGTTTTCTGCCCACTGCCATATGGCAAAAATAAAGGAATAAAGGATAACCTGTATTCAAATTAAGGCCTTGCTGAATGCTATTATTTGAAAAACAATCCTCCTGTGTAATAATTTTGCAAAGTAATTGTATATAGATGGTAGGATGGATGGTTGGATGGTGGTGATTGTAGGTAGATAAGTTATAGGAAAATACAAGGCCTTTTGAACGAGACGTTATTGTCATAAATATACAAATAATAATTCTGTTAATACTCTTTTTTGTCTATAATTAATATGGCATGCGTTAACTGCAAAAAAATTAGACGTAGTTTGTCATATTCGCAAGGCCAAAATAACTTGCCTGGCAACTTATTTTTTTAGTGGCTTCTTAGTGTTATACTTATAAAATCGCTTAAGCACGTTTAGCACAATACTATATACCTATCATTACGCATAATAAACTACCAAACTAAAGAACCAATAAATAATAAAAGAACACACTTGAATAGATACGAATATATCGTTCGCAAACAACTCTAATAAAGCTGAAAGCAATTTAGCATCGTAAAAATATTCTATTGAGCGAAATTTAAAGAGTTTCCAATAATATTCGAAGGGAATGCAGCTGAACATGAAATAGGAGTAAAACTATTATGCAAACAGTCTAACTTGAACGTACGAACAATGAACAATTGGAACTTTATGTTAGAACTTATAACTTTGTCGTTTGAGGGAGCGAATTTTGATGTTTAGGTGTCTAAAGTTCCACTATCTTCATTCGTATGATATTATCTAGATTAAGTTTTATTAGATGACCAAATAATAGCTTTGTATTTGTCTGAATAAAACCTGTGGATTTTTTCGTTAAATGTGACCAATTTCAGGAGTTCTAAAGCACTTAAAAAAACTACTTTTATCCCGGCTCATGCTAACTCCTCAATGAGAACGTATTATTTGTTGGTTAATCTGTTACTAAAATCAAGAAATAGTTATTTATTTATTTATTAAAACTTTATGCACAAGTAAAAAAACTGTACAAAGGTGCCTTGGGCATTTTCTACCAGTCTACCTTAGGGTGATGCAGAAACAATACACAGTAGGTGCAATAGCAAAAAAAAAACAAATATAAAATATTTATAAGTAAAATATAAGAATAAATACATATATACATACATACAAAAAATATATAAAACAAAACAAAAGAAAAGTTATGAGAGATAAACAAGAAAATCTACAACAACTTAATTCTGAGACAAATCTGTCAACTTCTTGTGTATGTGTTCTCGAGCTTTCAACTTAAATGTGAACCGACTGGTAACCGTCCTGATATTCTGAGGGTGTGCATTCCAAAGGAAAACCGCCTGGACAAAGAAAAAAGACTTTATAAAACCAGAGCGATGAGAAGGACAACGTATAAGAACATATTTTATTTCAAGCTTTTTTATATTAGCATCGTCTAAACCAGTTCTACCATATTCCTTTCTCTTCTAGATCGTAGTCTTAATATTGCACAGTATTAAACGGAAAAATACACTATCGTTGTATGTTATTCAAGTAAATTCTAGTTTAATCAACACAAACCAGTAAATTGTACAGTTTGCGTGTGAAAACAACAAAATGAAAGCTCAGTATCGTAGGACGCAAGGTCCCTCCGCCCTTGCCTCAGCCTTGTACTTTGATTAGGCTTGGTTTTATCAATGCAGTTCCATAATGGTGAACCATTATGGAACTGCAGAATGATCTAGAAATTCTCAGAGCTCCCTTGGAATAGAATAACTATTTGAGGAGGACATGACAATGTTTTCGTTGGCAGTTTTGCCATTGCGAATATGTTTTGGGAATATTAGTTTCTTTTTCGTTCAGACAATATTGTCTTTGTATATTTATGTCATCTTGTTGGCAGTTAATTTTAAGAAAAAAATAACTTAAACCTAAAGCCTCACTAGTCACACAGCAACTTCTGACGCTAAAATAAAAATATTACGTGCTTATTTGCCCTTTCGCGGGCATGCATAACGACCTCCGCACAGCCTTTACTTACAAAGAAATACAACCCATCACCAAGGATAGTTTACGTACACCTTTTGAGCTCAAAATAGCGTTCCTTTATTAGCAGAACTGTCCACAAGTTTATCTTGTACAGCATCAGTACCAATAATCTTAAAGTATACAAACATCGAAGGTATGCAGATTTTAATCTTCGCGCTGTAACTAGAGAACAAAGAAAATAAAAGTATATTGTACGACGACACACAAGCAGCCATTAACATGGGTATGGTAGAACTATAGTGCACTGAAACTAACGATAGATATAAAATGTTCAGTAAGAAAATTTATGTAAAGGATTCCAATTCAAAACATGTAGGGAATAACTTTATCGACACTCACTTCCTCGCACTCGACGATTTTAACGTTTCGTTACAAGCAAACAAAGCAATTCGTACTTGAGTAAGTAATATCGGAGGTAATACTTGATATCGTATTCCCCCTTTTTTGTACATTCGTCCTTATTATTTTCCGGTGGAAACTGCGAATTTCATGAAGACACGTGTCTTCTCTAAGTAAAAATGAAATGGGTAGGAGCCTTTTATCTCGGAAATAATGGAGGAGTTTGGAGCATCATAGTCGCCTGAGATGTTTCTCAAATTAAGACAAATGCTAAAATGGTTAGACGGGTCTTTCATAAATCTAACTTGGTATTAGATGAGATACAAGCGAACTTTTCCGTCTTATTGCAAAAATCTAACGTTAGTTCTAGCGTAAATCTTTGAGCCAGCACTTGTATTTCGATCTAAGTAAAGTTCTTAATACTAAAATGTAAATTAGCACCGAACTAAGCTGTCATTTTTACCTAAAGAACTGCATTTCTATAATAGTTAAATACAGTTATTTAACTGTTATAGAAATGCAGTTCTTTATGTCCGAACTAAGCTGTCATTTTTACCCAAAGAACTGCATTTCTATAATAGTTAAATACAGTTATTTAACTGTTTATAGAAATGCAATTCTTTATGTCCGAACTAAGCTGTCATTTTTACCTAAAGAACTGCATTTCTAAATAACTGTATTTAACTGTTATAGAAATGCAGTTCTTTGGATAAAAATGACAGCTTAGTTCGGTGTTCGCTGGTTTAAACCTAATCTAAAGAAAAACCTCGTTTTGTAATAGGTGAGTTGTTGTTTACTTTATGGGTCGCTTGAAGTCAGATTTATCATAGTATGATTTGAATGTCTTCAAAGTCCGCTTGGTTTCGGAAATTAATTACTTTTTTTTACTTACTACTACTTTATTTTATTATGTCATTTCGTTAATATTTGCTACATTAATCTACCGAGTATATAACTCTAAATCTATCTCTCTGTCCGTCTGCTACATTTTCACGCCTAAACCACTAAACCGAACGTTATGAAATTTGGCACTTAGTAGTCTGGAACCCCGGAGAAGGACAAAGGAAGGAAGTTTCGTCCGGGATCGCACACGAAGTCACAGGCAAAAGCTAGTCTCAAACACATATTATGTACAAGGCCAGTATGTAAATATGTAACTAATATCAATCGTACCATCTACGTCCTCTTCTAATACGCCTCTGCAAACATTATGGTAATCGAACAAAGGTAACATTGTGTAAAATTTCATACAGGCTCCTTATTAGTTTATCTAGTTACCACTTTAGAAATGATTAACGAAGCTCTGTCAAACATAATCAAACTGGTCCCCCTCATAATAAATTGTGCCCATGTTCGTTGGTACGGAGTTACGGACTAATAAAAGAATTGTGCCCATTGAGTTGTGTTGGGCAACGTTTGACGCAACTAAATCGAACAATATGTCTACTAAGACATGATCTGATACTTTGGCACATTGACATGATGCATTAGATTACAAAAGAGCTTGTGACACAACTGAACATATGTAAATCTTTGTCAGTACCGAACATGTATTTTGTCCCAAAATGGTTGCTAATTAATCTTGATTAGAGACGTAAAACCGGAATTAGTACAGTAACTACTTGTACGTAGATAGAGAGTCCAATTTATTTCCAAACTATGTTTACGAATACGTAATCCCGGCCTTGATTGTATTTGAATTTATTCTCGCTGTCGCTAATGTAATTTGTTTTCATTGAAATGGTTTGTTATTATATAACTCTGTTAATACTTAAAATTTCTTCATTCTTTGCCTTGAAAACTTGTCAGTCAGACATTAACTCTGTATATTTAAAATCGCAACATGTAGTGGAATCTTTTTCGTAAAAGCAGTGCTAGTGTGGCGGACCATCGAGACGGTACGATGCGCCGATAAAATAGCTACGTGATTTCCCCGCTCGGGATGCTGCAATCTTTTCATCTCTCCCCATCCGCCCGGATCGTCTCGTGTTCCAGCAAAGACGCAGTAAACACACGGACTGTCATCTGGCAGGAATATCCGACGACTTTACATTCAGACTAAGTTTAGAAATCGCATTATTGAAGCACTCCCTCGCGGATATCAGTACCGTATTGCCAGTCTCAAATATCTTGAATCAGGCGAACAGATTTATATATTTATTGTTACTTGATATTGATACCTTATTTTCTAGGATTTTTATTGCTAGAAATTCGTTTCTTGTTTTCTATAGCTATTGCTGAAAAGCAATTCTCATTTCTCGCAGACAATAAAGTGAAAATGCAGTTTTGTTAGAGAGACGTCCCGATCCTTGATTCGTTCAATTGCACAAGAGTTCTGCATTCGTAATACATATAAAGTGGGTTGGTTGAGAATGTCGTTTAACTTCTTTATGTGATGAAAATTCTCCTCGTCGAAACTGGTGTGGGTAAATGGGTGTCCATTTAATTAAAATATATGTCGCAGAAAGAGCAATTTTTCCAATTCACCTGAACCTTATCCGCCAAATGCCATGAATTCTTCTTAAAAACTGTGTAAAAATGTCGTATAAATTTTTAGCGTTCCTAAGCAGTAAATATTGCGCGGTACTCGCTTTAAATTTCATTAATATTACGTAAAACAGCTCACAAACATGGCTATAAGTCCCGTGGGAACTATAACAATTTGCTCGCAATCACCTGAGTCCGGTGTCTGCCTACCATGCGCTCAACTCAATAATGCATGAAGCCTGTCAGTCGTCCGCTGCGCCGAACAGACTCTCTAATTACGGCGAACAACACAAACGGTTTATTCCCACCTCAGGGCACGGTTATCGAA
The DNA here is from genome assembly GCA_963855955.1 of Luperina nickerlii. Lineage (NCBI taxonomy): Eukaryota > Metazoa > Arthropoda > Insecta > Lepidoptera > Noctuidae > Luperina > Luperina nickerlii. Next base: position 8,982,046 of record OY979666.1, read on the forward strand.
CCCTCCACCTAGAAATATGCTATGCCTACATAAATGTATAATATAACAAGGCCATTAGTCTACCTACAGTGACGCAACAGCAACAGCACGCCACTGGCGAGCCAGTGACCTCGCTCAATATATCACACGGTGGTGCTGGGGTCGCAACACTCGTAAATTCTATTTCCGCGTCATCGACAATTCTTTAATGCCTCAGCAGCGAACGAGGGCCACAAAGTTTTGCATATATATTGCGACAACCTGCATGAGTCAAATAGTCGGTGCGCGCCACGCCGGCTGCGACACTACATCAGTGCCATCGAGAGCGAACTGCATGCGTTCCGGAATGTTCTCAGGGCGCCGTCCCGGCACGTCCTCGTTCTCTCCATAATACTTTTATGCGATAGTACCTATATGCGCTGACCGCACCGAAGATACTTTATACGCGCGTTCTCCGCGTGAACCACCGAACCGCACCGGATTTATTTCACAGAATATTTTCTGAGCTCCAGCTCTCTTGTATAGTACCGCGCATAAATCAGACGATCGCAATCGCGATGACTAGCGAGTCTCCACGATGAATATTTTCTGTAAGGAAAATACAGAACCGAGCGATTCCAGTAAGGAACGAGCTAGCACTTACATTCTTTCGATTGCTCTTCGCGTATTTTATTCTAACGTTATCGTAATGAGTCGTAAAAGTTTATTGCTCACGTCGTAAAAGTGAATCCTTCGTTGGGTATGAACTGTGAAGGTAGGATGCGATGAGGCGAGAACGTTGATGTTACGAGTGTGAGACAAAGCTCACACCGCGGTGCCGACACCAATCGGTGCCAATTGTCGAATAATGGGAAGATTGAGAGAGAAGATGCGATTTGTGAAAAATTAAAGAGTGCAGCACCACAGGATGCAATTTAGTTTAATGATCACAGTGGCGCCGCTGGTGCTTGCTTTTATTACTCTAAAATGCATTTACTTATAAGAATCATTTTCCCTCTCAAATCTTGTCATTTACAAACTTTACCTTTGAAGGCAACGATAAAGAATGAGAGCGAAAAATAAATGAGCTTAAGCTAAATACCAACTCTTGAACAAAACGGTAATTTTGCTCGTGCTTTAGCGGCTGCAATTCGTTAATGAAGCTGCCTTCTAAACTGGCACACTTGCATTCGCTCTGATGAAGCGAAAGTGGTATATCAGGTCAGCCTTTAGATGCCCGCTGATATTTATAGCATAACATTTAAAAATATCAACTTTCATTGCCTTCGTTGTAGCTGAAAAAACGAGCGCAAAAAGATGCGGCTGCGCACCGAAACGGTGTCAGTGTTAATACTTTTATTTTTCCCGTGTTTAGAATACATTTGCGTATCGTTTTCCATGGAAAGGTATTACGCATTAGGTAGTAACATGACGATTACGTTGTGTTTATGTCTGCGTGAAGAGGTACACTGTGAGAGAAAGCCCGGCGACATTGGGCCGGTATCGGCAGAAGTGGGTTGGTGCAGGCGGCGGGCGGCGCGCGCGCAAGTAGGTGAGCGTGTCGAGGTCGTGACGTCACCCGCTTTCTCTGCGAGCGCGTTGTGCAACCGCGCCCGCGCTGCTGCTGCGATGCTCACTGCAACCAAAGTCACTGCACTCACATACGTTTTATTTTGGGGATTTTACTGATACGTGCGTCAATCAATAATCACTGAAGATCTTAAAAACAAAAAACAATCGTTATGCAACTTGGTGAAATACCGACATATACGTATCACTATGCGACTCAAATATAATCAAATAACCAAATCATATCCGCAATGAGTCATTCCAATCACAATCTTCCTGGGTAAATCAAGACTTAAGCTAACATAACTTATCACTTTATTCCTACACATACATTCCTTAATTACCAAGATGTGGGTTACCCTCTTGCTACGTCAACAAAGAAAGGAAAACCGAATGATTCAGCGATATCTCCACCACGGAGGCGTTATTTTCATTTCTAATGAATTTTCCTTTTCTCAAACATGATTACTTGGATTAGACCTGCGGGGTATTTGCTTAACATACATAAAATGACAATCGATCACAATGTATGTCGTTCTGACAGTACAGCCATGTTCGTTGCGTCATTTACTTTATTGAGCAAACGAATTTTTCAAACCTATGGAAGCGATGTTTGTCAAAATGAGGCATTGCGATCTATTGCCATTGTATGTATGGTACGCAATTATGGGCTGTAATACAAACGAGTGGATTTATTCAATTATGTTAAGGGATAGCTACGGAGATATTTTATTTATTATTAGGAATCTAACTGCGATGGAACAAGTAACGTTATATTACTTTGCCTTGTTAGTAATCTTGTCAATTCAACGTTATTCCTTACCTTCATTATATTACATCAAGTTTTGGGGTAATTTATTTATTAATCAATGTTTGTTTAGTACATTGGTCTGAGTGGTCTTTTCCCCAATTAAATGGTCTTATGATTTTCCAGTTTGGCTAAGTATTCAATATTTTCCAAGTGACAACTGCTACTGACCTCTTTATTCTCTAGGGCAGGGATGGCGAACCTCTATACACCTACGTGCCATTTTTTCCAAATAAATATTTCATGCGGCCATGACGTGCCAAAAAACCATTATGGCTTGGTGATTATTGGAAAAAACTTGTATACTTTCGTATTATTATTATAATTTTGAATCTCTCTTGCCATTTCCTGGGACCCTGGGGTCCCGGATCTTCGGAAGGCGTACGAGGAGCCGCAACAACAACTCGCAGAGGCCCGTTAGACGTTTTTAATTAAATGAGACACCAACCGACTCTGTTCGTGTCCTGTTCGCACTATGCAAGTTGACCCAACCCCCCGGCGGTGAAGGACTCGGGCGGGGAAGGTTAACAGTTTTATATTTATTTAAATGAAATGACAAATTAGTGCGACTTTTGCTGCTGCAAACTAGATGACTTAGGTATCTTAACTTCTGAAATGATGCCGTGCCCAAATTATTTAGTTACGTGCCACCAGTGGCACGCGTGCCGTTGGTTCGCCACCCCTGCTCTAGGGTATAACTAAAGCCATAGTTTGAAATTCTGACCTTATTTGGATGATATTGTTATATTTACAGTTAGGTTCAATGAGTCCACAGATCTTTTATATTCCAACAGTCGTACCGGTCAAAACTGTGGACCTTTGAGACAGGAAAGTTTAGTCCTCATATGGCAAAACAACAAAAAAAAATTGAGAGCGGTTTTTGGCACAGTAGCAACTGCCGCAACTTAAAGAGTCGAGGTCGTAGGTTCGACGCCAGACAGGCGCTTTACTTCGTGTAAATTATTTCATCACCACTGCTCTCAAAACCCGTGAAAGAAAACGTCGAGAGGAAACCGGCATGTCCTGGAACCAAAATTCGAAGATATGTGACATCTGCCAACCCGCACTGGGCCCCCGTGGTGGATTACAGGCCACTTTCTCTCACAGAGAGGAGGCCTGTCTCCCAGCATTGAGAACATTATAGGCTAATTATTTATAATGTTATATTATATAGTTTCTTGAAAATCAGTTAAAAAATATTCTGTTCAGCAATAATGCTAACTAACCTATGGCGTCGTCGTAAAACATTTATCTATTAGATATTTCAATAATCGCAGCGCCCGCTGTTCCACAGAAATCGTATGTTTTGCATATTCACATTTTATGTTTCGCCGTAAAATGTTTAAAGTTACAAAGTTTATTGTTGAGACCATAAAATATGGACAATCTTACTTATATGTATAAATCACACACACACACACCCCCCACAGACACATAGACACACAAACAAACATAGTAAACAAACAGTTTATGTCGGAGTAAATAAGGCCCAACATTCGGATTCATTCATATTTAATCCTGGTTTCGGTTGAACCGATTAGTCTTCAAGAAGGTCCTACTCAGATAATCTTGTGGAGGACAGATAGGATTAAGCCATGACCTGAAGTACAGACGCCAGCACAAGCTACCCGAAACTGTCAAATTTTCCCAATCAACTTTGAACCTTATACTTTAGCGATAAAGATAAAAATCTATTAAAGAAATTTGACAGATTGTAGTAGCTTGATGTGCTGGCGTCTGTACAGTACATTGCTCTTTGCCACACAACTATAGGTAAGGAGGTGAACATAATTTAGATCCACGCAACAGCGGTAGACATGTTTCAGACATTTATCGAGTGAGCACTGCCGCTGACCACTAGTTGGTAGTTGATTTGCGGATACACTAAGTCTAATATCATCGTCATCTTTCTGCACCCTAATTGCGTAAATGCTCCTACAAACAGGCGCGACACGCGATATAACCGCGCGCGACACAAAGTGAGCGCTCGTTGCGCGACTTGCGGTGCCTTTGTGTCGCGTGTCGTGTCGCGCCTGTTTGTAGGAGCCTTAACACACAATAAATCTCAATTTGAATAATTTTGAAAGATATTGCTAATCCATTGCCTCATATATTCGAAAAATGTATCTGCTCAGCAACTTAAATAACGCAATGAATGCTGTTGAGCTGTCAAAATGAAACCCTTTGCTACTGATATGTGTTACGCAATTGTCCTGCTTATCCTGATTTATTTGAGGTTAGCGCTGTACGTGTTTGAGGAATAGTGGTAGCCCAGTGGTAACGGCCCCGACTTAAGGCTCCTACAAACAGGCGCGACACGCGATAAAATCGCGCGCGACACAATGGCACCGCAAGTCACGCAACGAGCGGTGCCTTTGTGTCGCGCGCGATTCTATTGCGTGTCGCGCCTGTTTGTAGGAGCCTTTAGGCTAACTCTAAAGGCTCCTTCAAACAGGCGCGACACGATACGCGACACAAAGGCACCGCAAGTCGCGCAACGATCGGTGCCTTTGCGTCGCGCGCGATTCGCGTCGCGCCTGTTTGTAGGAGCCTTTACTCTTAGCTAACTCTAAAAAATATAAAAAGTAATATTCTAATGACGTCATGACATTTATTTGTTTTGAATCCAATCAAAACCGCTTATCAGATTGATACGAAACGGCTTTCGGATTATTTATGGTGCTATCCATAGAAAATAAATTACTTACCTCGGGAAATAAGTGGGGTCAATGACCTGAAAAACTATTCGTATCATGAACAGTAACATTAATTTGGAAGAGTGTCTAACAAATTATATAACAGAAAATATTAAGTATAAACAATATTATGTCAAAACATGTGTGATATGTTTGTTTTTACAAATTTAAAAATACATAAACTAGACACGTAGTTAGGTACTTACATAAATCTTATAACAAATTATACCACGGCAAAGTGGTACTATATTGTTGATTTTAAAAGATCCGAAATAATTCTTCGGTGTGTGTGATACAAAATGATAGAGAACACAAAAGCACTTCAACCACCACTTTAAAACACGAACTTCAAAGAAAAATCTAGTCATAAATCGTTTAAAATTTACGGTACAAAATTAAGTAGACAGTAAAATGTTTCTCTCAAAAATTAAACTTTTTCCGTAGATACTAAAACTATCTAAAACGGACCGCACCCACATCACAAAGATGTTCGAAAGAAACCTCATTTATCAAAATCGATCAAGTAGTTTTGACACTTTCACTGAACATACATAGGTACATACGAACAACGTGTGACGACTGAAAATGGTTACGAACCCTTTTTGTCGTCGTCACGTAAAACAAGCTAAGGAAATTCAAGAAAACAAAACGGAACAACACCAGTACCAAAATACAACCCATAAAAACCCATGTATCCATTTTACGATCTACACAATGCACAAGCAATTGTTAACATCCCGGGATTGGCGTCATCCCGGAGCGATCCCGGTTAATCCCGGGACGCTGCGGTTTATTACCGTGATCGCCTGATACACCAACTAGATTTACTATCTAGTTTGCTGAAATTTAATCTCGCTGACCAAGGAGACCGGTGCAATGTTGGCCAGAGCGAGTAATTCAAACTGAGCCGTAATTGTGACAAGAATGAGTTTACATGCGTTCATTAGACAGCAGGGTCATTAGAATTAAGTGTCTCTAGCATTTATGTAGCAGTTGTGTAGTGTTTTATGAGAGTAAACATCCTTTCCAAAGAACATAAAAACGATGAAGAGCAGAAAATGATAATATTGGCTTTAGAAAAAACCAATTCTATACTATCTTTTTCTTTAACTTAGAATGTTCTTCGTAAAACTTACTTATTTCAAGCACCCAACTAGGATGTTGTACTGCAGTATTTGCCTACAGCCTTAAATGGGACGACTTCTAAAGATGTCTGTGACATCTTTTCTGCATATTTCATTCATCATAATCATATTCAGCCTATGACGTTCCCACTGCTGGGAAACAGGCCTCCTCTCGGTGAGAGGGAGTGGGCCGTAATCCACCACGCGGGCCCAGTGCGGGTTGGCAGATGCCACATGTCTTCGAATTTTTGGTTCTAGGACATGCCGGTTTCCTCACGATGTTTTCCTTCACCGTTTTGAGAGCAGTGGTGATGAAATAATTTACACAAAGTAAAAGGCGTCTGGATTCGAACCTACGACCTACAAACTCATAAGTCCCTGTCGTTACCACTTATTTTCCATTGAGATGATGATGATTGAGTTTTCTAATGTAATTTCATTCAAATTAAGGTTATCAAGGGCAGGGAAGCACCCGTACGTTGACACTATTTCATGTGCTGCAAAATTATGATTCAAAATACATAAATATTATATAACGTTTATGGTATGAAGTAAAACTAGGAATGTTTCAGTAGCTTTCAAGTTAAGTGCATTAATAGTTGCAGTTGCTATTCATTCTAGATTAGAAGTTATTTTATGATTATTACATACAAATTCCATGTGCCATTCGGATATTATTACCAATAGCATGTATCTATAATACCGCTTCATTCGCTCTGGGTTGAAATGAATACCATTTGACCAAGAACTTTATAGACCACTAATGTGGACATTTAAAGCAGAAAGCATAATATTCACTCACATTTTCAAATATTTGGTACTATAGGTACTTATACAATTTGTTAATGTTTAAACTTCTATCTGACAATAACAACTTTTTCTAACCGAGAATAAATCTGAATGACATTTACGTATGATTCAGTCATACCTACTAGAAACATGCCTGAAACCTATTGAAAATCGGTTTGAGGAGGTTTCAAGTTATTTGAATATTATAATTTGTTACCAAAACTATTGGTAGGTATTGTTATTTTAGGCTGAGTACAAAAGACGGAAAAAAGCACTATTAAACTAAGGTGTCCATCCACATCTCCACAACTCAACTTCATCATATTATGGTTGGCATTTCCTGAGAAGTATAAACTTCAATGAATTAGGACAATCTGATTTGGCAGCTACATCTTTTTCCATCTCTTTCTTCTTTAACTTCGAAATAAAGGACAGCAATAATGTCTTCCGACAATTCCCGCCTGCAGTTATGTACCCTCTTAAACAAACAATCAGAGGTCTACTGTTCGTCGGAACTTTCTATTCACCTTCAAATCCCTTTGTTGCCAAACCGCCGCTTGTTTATCTGTGATGAGATCAAAGATTACAGCGGCCATGGGAAGTATACCCGTTCGGTCATTCGATTGTATACTCTTGAAATACAACCGCTACGCAAGATAACATGCAGCGTTATGTTTGTTCGTTTCTTTGGAATATCGCTAATTGATCTGGAAATGATATCTGTTATAATAACTGGTAGACATAAAGATTGTGGGTTGAAATAAAACGAGTATTTAAGCTTGAACTGTCATCGTCCTTAAGATACATGAAAGCATGAGACAAATAAAATGTTTTTTTCGTACAACTAAAAATAGTCATAATATATTATTTGGGTGTCATGGTTGAGTCTTCGGTCAGCTGGATTCGGTCACTTCTGGACCTGGGGGTCCAGTTGACTACATCATAGTATAATTTTAGAACCTTGCAACAGTAGAAGATCAAAGCTTACATATCTTTTTAAAGGTGTTAAGACTATACCCACTGCAGAAAAGTTAGGTTGTAGGTTTTCTAGTTTCAAGTCGTCTTTAAAGCAATTTTTCCCTACACACAACGACTTCAAACGACAGTGAAATAACTCAACCTGTCTCTTGTTCTAGAAGTGTGGAGCGCGGGCGGCGGGGCCGGCGGCGGAGGAACAGCATGCGGTAGCAGCGGCATGGACCTGAAGCACGAGGTGGCGTACCGCGGCGTGTTGCCGGGCGCGGTCAAAGCCGAGCCGGGGGTCAGCCACAACGGCCACCAAGCCAACGGCCACGTCCGCGACTGGATGGCTGGTGGCGCGGGCGCCGGCTCGCCTTCCCCCGGCCCGCCGGTGCAGCCGCAGCCGAACGGGTACTCCTCGCCACTATCATCGGGCAGCTACGGGCCCTACAGCCCTAATGGAAAAATAGGTGAGTGTCTTTTCTTTTTTTTTTGCTCGCGTTTGTCTACTATCTCGCATGACGACTAGCGGTGTTACGATCTACAATGGTGACTGTTGAAAAGATGATTACTGCACAACGAATCAACTCAATCAGTAAAATTTCAGGAGTGTGTTGGAAGAGGAGCTTCCTTGTGTACAATAATATGCATTAACTAGAAGACAAAACAAATTACATCATTGGGTTAATGCCTATCGCGCTAGGTTAGAAGACGTATTAATTCAAATGATGAAACAAAGACAAAACAAGCAAAATCGTTTTAAATAGGCACTCTTCAATAAAATTAGTTCTGGAATAAATACCTAATATCTGAACGAAATAATTTTAATAGTAGGCGTATGATAATGAAGACAGGGAAAACAATTTAATTTACTACTACACGCGTTGCTCGTGTTAATTTGGTAAGATAGGCCATTTTGACGTATTACTTGTAAACAACTGATTGAAATTATCTTTAACCTTGGAAAAGTTTAGAGACTCGAAATGTAGGCACACTAAATGTATATTCAAGAAGGAAACGCGCCCTTGAAAATGTAGTCGAGACTACAGCTTTCTTCTTACATCAAATTTATATCGTTTCTCTTATATGAAGTTGAGTAACCTCGTCGAACAATAAACGCTAACTCTTTTATATCATGCTGATGATGATTACTAGATTATATCAACCCTTATCACCACTACTCAGTCTGTCAAGTGTCCCCAAAGACTGTTCTCTAAAGAAGGTGAAGCCCACATCATCATCATTTTAGCCGAAAGACGTCCACTGCTGGACATAGGCCTCCCCCAAGCACCTCCACTTCGACCGGTTCTGTGCTTATCGCATCCAACGGGTTCCTGCGGCCTTCACAAGGTCGTCGGTCCTCCTTGTTGGGAGGCCTTCCAACGCTACGTCTTGAGCTGCGGTTGCCACTCCAGAACCTTTCGGCCCCATCGGCCATCTGTGCTCTGCCACTTAAGTTTGGCAATTCTTCGGGCTATGTCGGTTAAGCCCATATTAGCCATACTAACAAAGGGTTATTATCACACACGGGGTGGTATCCCGACATCGACGCGCAAACTGCAACCATGAATTCAACATATGATTCTAACTGACGAAAAGTTTCAACGCAGGGGGCTTCAAAAACATGTACTGAGTTCATGGTAACAGGATAGGATAGATACACGTCGATGTCGATGCCACGCTGTATAACAATCTTCCAATCTTTTCCCGCATAATGCTAAACACTACCGCTTGGTAATCTTGGTGAAATGCGCTTGCATATAAACAAGACTGACACTAATTGTCACTCCCTATTACCCATGAATACTCACAAGTATAAATTTACGCCTGTACTTAATAAAATACATGTCATTTCTTAACAAACAATGTCAACTCTCGACCCAGTTTTCATAATGTGACCGAACGTAATTGTGTAACAGCAGGGAACTAAGTGAGGAGCCGTAATCCTGCATTGAATGAGTGGCCTACAAGCGTAACAAAGAGCTATGTGGACTTGTGTAGTCCATTTCCCAACAACCTTCAGCTGTTAATAATAGGCTAGGGCAGTAGGAAATGTGGTGATGGTGTGGTGTGCACTTTTACTGTTATTGAATTAACTGTAAAAGGAATCTTTTTCTATACAGGGTGGAAGGGACAACGACGCACGAATTGTAACCACGTCCACAGCACATGATTCCAGAGGAAATTCGGAAATTTTTCGTCGGTTAACAAAAAAATCTGCTGTTTCATAGAAAAGTGCAATACCTACGCGGTCAAAATTTACTGAACAGCAATTTTTTTTTAATTTACCGACGAAATATTTTAACGCAGAGGGGTTTACAATCGTTTACTAAATCCATGGTATCATTGGTATCAAGTAATGCGTCGATGTCCCTGCCATTAGTGAAAACTATGTAATTATGTCATCACAGTAGATCTTTGCGGGTTGAACGACGCAAGAGGCTCCTAAGGACAAGGGCCCTTATTCCCTAAATTTAATTATAAACTTACTTTATAGTTCAGCTTAACCTAAATTGTAGTTCTTTGCTGCCTCAATTCTCAGGATCGCGGGGCCCAGTTTATGTATGTCCTCATTAAGTTTAATTCCAAGTCTGAGTACCACACCCATTCCAATCACACTAATATTATAAATGCGAAAGTGTGAGTGTGTGTGTGTGTTTATATGTTTGTTACTTCTTCACGCTGAAACGGCTGGACCAATTTTGATAAAATTTGTTATGGAGGTAGCTGACACCCTGGATTAACATATAGGCTACTTTTTATCCCGATATTCCCACGGGATCGTCATTTACGCGGGTGAAACCGCGGGGCGCAGTTATTATTTCCATTAAAGAAACTTACTGAGAACAATAAATTAATTAATGGATTCCTTTAGTACTACCCTGAATCTGAAAAGTTTTATTGGTAAAGCATAGGTAAGCCAAATCAATTCAACTGAATGTCAGGCAAATAAATTTTCATCAAATTGCCTTAACTTCAATTGTCCGTTCTTTGACAGTTGTATGAAATGGCCATAACACAGAAAATCGACGAACAGACGCCAGCACATCAAGCTACCCGAAACTGTCAAATTTTCCCAATCAACTTTGAACCTTATGCTTTAGCGATAAAGTTAAAAATTTATTAAAGAAGTTTGACAGATTGTAGTAGCTTGACGTGCTGGCGTCTGTACTTAGTTTGTGACAATAAATTTCCCTGATTGTTCTTATGGAGAAAAAATGTTATCCGATTCCCATATCTCCATAGCTAAATCTCGGAACGAAAGGGGGAGGGTTTTGGTATATTGTCCATTTTCGTGCAAAATGACAGAGTAACGAAGGTATGTTGCGTGTCACTGATCGGATGACACGACATATAGAGAAAAACTACGATTTATTTCGAAGGGCCATTTTTCTTGATACTTTAGCCGAATAAGATGTCCAAAGTGAGACGATATCAATGAAAAATGGGATTCTCAGAATAGTTATGATAATTTCCGTAGGAAAGATGGAACATATTTTATATTGAGGGGCTTATTGTAACGTCATCATTTATCTTGATACAAGCTTAGGCAGAGCCCACACAAGCGGCTTTTCTTTGGCTGCCTGTGTTAAAATCCTAAAATATGGGTTTGAAATTCTATGTAAATGAGTAACAAATCCACTCATAAAGATATGATTAACATACCGAATCTGATACGCCTTAACTTTTCTTGTAGGTAAGGTGCATATGCGCACCATTATAATTTATGGGTTTAACATAAAATCATGCACATTCCTATCCATTGAAATCACAAATGAACAAATGCATATTCACATGTTTAATTAATTAAAATAATGACTTAATATGAGGGATTAGCAATGCTGATAATTAGAAACAGTGCGCACTTACTATTCTTGAGTTGACCTGGGAAATTCTAAACACAATCGGGGGAGAACCCACGTACTTATTGCCAACTAGCACCTATATCACGTATTTGATTATAATAATAATATGGTGACGTACCTTAAAATACTTGTGCAATAATGCTCTTAGTCCTCAACCTTTCCTTGGCTTTTTTAGCGTTCCGTACCCAAAGCGTGCCAACAGGACCCTATTACTCCAGCTCCGTCTGTCATAGGGCTATCTTTTGATCCGTAATATCTACATATTATTATATTTCAAGTGTCTACACACTTCACAGAGTGTATACTACATAAGGCCACTATGACAACAAATAATAAATAGTATATTGTTTGCCAAGGAAGCAAACAAATATTTTGAAGGCGAGAGTGTTTCTTTGAATCCAGAGCGGAGCGAAGGATTCTAGAGTAGAATCCTGAGCGCAGCGAGGGATTCAAAGTACGTCACTCGAGCTTAAAATACATTATGTAGTGTTGCTCCCGAGGTGGACACTACTTTTTTCACCCTCTATGGAAAAATAAGTAAGTGCAACTTATGAATAAGAACAGTACCTACGTTTATTTATTTACATATAATTTTGAGTAAACAATTACGAACGATGGCTGAATGCTTTTCGCGCGTTTTTTTTTTATTTTTTCACATTTTTCTTTTATTTGTCTCGCGCGCTTTTTACTCATATGGCCTATTACTTGTTCATACAATGTTCGTGATTGATCTCTTTAGTGATTGGAACTTTTACTCCACATTCCAAATTCAAATCACTTTTAGTCCCTAGGGATTAAAGAGCTATTTTAGTCGCTGTTCGACTCATAATTATATGTAAATAAATAAAGGTACTATTCTTATTCATAAGTTGCACTTAATTATTTTTTCTTTTTTCGTATGCACATAAATAGCCATTGTGAAAAGTTACCCCAAAAAATCATTAAAAAGCAGTCATTCTAGGTAAGTAGCAGGTATTTCAGGTGATAGTTCCAAAACGGGTATAACAGACGTAGGCAAGAAGCCTGCCAGTGGGATTAGGCGGGTCACGGGATGACCGCTGGGCAAAAGTTTCCGCACAATGGGTGCCTGAAGATGGACGGCGCTGCCGGGGTCGGCCCAGAAAGCGGTGGCGAGATGACCTGGACGCGTACCGCGAAGGCTGGTTCGAGGTGGCGCGGGAAAGGAGTTCCTGGAAGGACTTGGGGGAGGCCTTTGCTCAGCAGCGGAACAAAAAAATCAGAACAGCTTGAATTGGCTCAAATTAGTATGCCACGTCCCCAATTTGTAAGAGATACTAGAAAGAAAGTGTAATAACAGTTGTAAGAACGATAAGCAATTTATTATGACGACAACGGCGATGAATTTCATAATGCTCTAGTGAAATTCAAATACGCTTACCTGCTTGTAATAAGTACCTACAGGCTTAGAGATTGGCCGTATCACGCAGTAAAAAAAACGCGTGTAAGTAGATTCTTATCGGTCAAGTTGAATGGGAAATTACTAGGAAAATTAAATTACAGTTTTCCTTTCAATTTTGATGCATGGCGGGACTCCAAATACAATAATAATCATGTTTTTTTTTGTTTTGATATCTTAAATACTCCATTTAACACTGTTAATTCATCGAATTCGTCACAGATTTTAATGATGGGGATATTTTGTACAGTAGGTGCTATTGATGCACACTGTTAAAAATGACGAATAATAAAAGATTACAGGTTCTCAGTTTAAATATTTACAATGGTGATTTCGACCTCTCGCGACCTCACCGCCCGCGTCCGCGCCGCCAACCGCGACCATCCGCGACCAAGGACATGCTTCTGTTTACTTAGGCTATTCGTGTTATTAACACATTCATTACCCATTTTAACTAGAACTCTAAAGTAACACAACATTTCCCCTCAACGACCTCATTCTCTAAGGCTGGCGGGGATCGCGATAGATCACGCAACACTGGTCGACATCTTTATCAGTCTGAGGATGGATTTTTTCCGTGTTCCACGTTATCGTGCAAAGCGATAATGAGGGCAACGACCTGACTATTGTGTGATTTAGATAGCAATGCCGTCATGTAGATATTTTCGTTTTCCTACCAGCGTAAAAGTGTCTCACATAAATAAAATCATTACGAACCGAGAGAAAGCCACAAAATGCTAATCCCCCTAACACTAACCCCATTAACATACCTACCGGCAACAATTCAAATAAAATGAGACTCTTATGGGCGTTGCTAAATCGTTAACGTCAAGTCGGAGATTTTCCATTACCCGTATACGAAGTCAAATTAGCCTCGAGGTCAGGCCGAGTTCGCGCTCCTCCGCTAACAAAGCTAGGAAAACACGTTATTTGAATGTCTGAACACAACAGACGTGGATTGATGTATGTAATGAGGACTAGAGGCTTGTGCATATTAGCAACAAGCCGGGAGAGCTCGCACACACTTCACACTCACGCCGAAGCCTATGCTAATAATAATAATCATTTAGATTATTATGTATGTAATAATAATAATAATAACATAATCATAATCACCACCATAATAATTTTATTTCAGAATTAAAATCCATAATTTGTTAGTAAAACATTAACCTTAAAAAACTCTGTTAGTAAACATGCAAGTTGGACAAATAATGGACGAGCGGGAAATCAAATTTCCCTGCAATGACATTCAGGAGACTATTCGAGCTGCCCCGGACCCACTGCAGCAGCGACGCGCCACGCTTACGTCTGATCGCTACGAAGCTATCAGTGTGCGCATCAGCAAACATTCCCGACGCACTGCAGAAGCGTGGAAGCCCCAGTAGCATCCTGAATGCATTGTTGTTGATAAAATCCAACGGATATTTTTAAATATTTTAACCTTCCCCGACCTCCGCCTCAACTTTAGGCGTGACTGTAAATAAAATAAAATGATCTGCGGATTTGACAAAAACAAAAAAGATTTTCACCGCAGTAACTTCGAGATCGAGCCAGAATGTGCGTGGGACATTCTAACTCGATTTAAGTGATTCCGCAAATCCGTGAGTCGTTAACACGGTACTGAATTACCGATCTTCAATAAACATTATGACGTCAGTCTCCGACAATTTTGTGTCGACCGATTCGGCTACTTGATTTTAATTTGTCATTAAGATCTTCTGAAGATGAAAACTGCTTAATGAGTCACACGCATTTTATTAATTCCGACGATGAAAACTGGGATAAGTTTCCGAGAACTTATTAAGAATAACTTACTAATGAAGAACATATACAGCATCATGTTACAAAGTGTTGCAACGTGTGTCCCTCATTATTTTCTCGTTAAGATTTATTCGAAGATATTTGTGTTCCACGAGAGCTTTTTGCACAAATATAAAGAGTGCTAGTACCTACGGCTACGGATTGACATTCATATTTAAAGTTAAAAGGACAAAGCAAGCAAAAAATGTTATTCCAGACGATGGTTTTTGAAGTTACCTGCAGATAAGCATAATTTAAGACATCTAGAATATGCATTAAGGAATACACAAGAAATTAATATTCCTAATCAAAAGAAGATCAAGGCTCAATCGTTAGATCAAAACGATTTAGTATACAAATAAAAACAGCTACTTACATAAATCAAGATGATCAGTTTAGAATGAATTAAACAAAATGTCAGTTACGATAATCACTGGTAGAAGTGTTTTACTCTTTTAGTGAACGATGCCGGTCGCACGGCAGCCAACGAACACAAGAAATAAAATAAAAAAGAAAGAACAGTATCTTACAAGACGTTTGAGAGCGCATTCGAGATATTCAAAGAATTCTAATTTGATTTTTGAAACGGACACCGAAATGCATTGCGTGGGTAAGCATTTATGTTTTTCTCAGCAAAGTTACTTCAACCTTTTATGGAACAACATTCATAAGTTAACAGCTACAATAACTTTACATTTTTCACTCATAACTTTACAGCTATAATATCACAATGATTATATACAAACAAAAAGTATATGTCCTCTAATAACCATCAATAAAACATAAAGAAATAAAATCTGCCCGATTCCCAACGAGACAAGCCAATAGCCATAACTTTCTCATAGCTTTACGTGCGTCGATAAAATATTTCAGTTTTGTTATTTTACAGCGTCTATAGTGAGCATTCTCGGCGATGCACAAGTATCTAAACACTAGGTTCTATGCTCCGTGTATATAAATATATCTACAGTATTTATGTTCGCCTGATCACTGAACTCTTAAGATAAGTAAATTAATTAAGTAACAACAATTATTTATAAATCATATAAATATTTATTTGGAGAGCAGTGGTATCGGCCCCGACTTACGATTTGTCGAGGTCGTGGGTTCGAATCCAAGCAGTCGCTTTACTTTGTGTAATTTATTTCGTCACTGCTACTCTCAAACCGGTGAAGGAAAACATCGTTGGGAAACCGGCATATATCCTAGAACCGAAAATTCAAAGACATGTTGTGACATCTAGCAAACCGCACTGGGCCCGTGTGGTGGATTACGGCCCACTCCCTCTCAC
The DNA here is from genome assembly GCA_963855955.1 of Luperina nickerlii. NCBI lineage: Eukaryota > Metazoa > Arthropoda > Insecta > Lepidoptera > Noctuidae > Luperina > Luperina nickerlii. The sequence goes on from OY979666.1 coordinate 8,998,327, forward strand.
TGAGAGGAGGCCTGTGTCCCAGCAGTGGGAACATTATAGGCTGATTATATTATAAGGTAATGAATAAAAAATAAAATTAAAATCTTTTGAAGAAGAAATTCCTTAACTATGATACATTAAATGGAGTTACAAACTTTTTTTTCGGACTATCGAAGTTTTCTCGTCCGTAGATGTAGGCACAGCACAAAAGTTTGGCCATATTGATGGGAATCCCCCGCGGAATGGCGGGCAAAATTCTCTTGAGTCAATATGCTAGTTGACGGTTTTTGAAATATCAATTAGTCTAACTCAAACTCAAAGCATTTATTTCAATTAAACCATTTACAGGCACTTTTGAATTGTCAAGAAGTCGGTCAGTCAGAAAATATGAAGCTAGTTGCCCATTGCAAAGCGTAGGTACCTATGGAGAAGAACGGGCAAGAAACTCCATGGACGCTCTTTTAAATTATATTTTTACAAAAATATTAGTTACATCATTAACGTTCCTTTTAATGTAATGCAGTAATGTTCCTTGAGAACAGTGGTGGCCCAATATTAATGACCTAAATGAAGGTTCTAACCTAGACAGGTGCTTTACTTTGTGTGATTTATTTCATCACCAATTGCTCTCAAAACGGTGAAGAAAACATCGTGAGCAAACCGGCATGTCCTAGAACCAAAAATTTGGCTGATTATGAAGTATTTTTATCAAAAGAGTGTACTAGATTATCTTATAATTTTCTTTTCTGCACTCACGAAAACTCGCTCAAGTATACGTTAGCGTCGCAACAATAAACGTATTATCCATACTTGAAATTGCACTTCATCTTTTTGTTTTCATTCAATATACGTATATTGAGAAGTGAGCAGTATTTTTCTGCAGACATTCATTGCAAATTCAATGATTTCTGTCTGTTATTGCTGTATCTATTATTCTCTGAGGGCGAGACGTTTCTATACTTGTAAAACGATGGAAGAGCACTCGGAAAACCTCTAAATGAGGCACTATAATAGATAGGAGGATCATAAAATGGTTCTCAATGTGGAAAGCATTGATTTATATCTTCAATACTTTGCCGCACCTATTTGTGTGTCGTTCAACTGAAATTACATTCGTGCTGAAGTAATACTCTCGGTTTATTATTTTGTTTTGTTCTCGCCGATTTTGCGTTGAATTGAATTGGCTTGTAAAATCTAAATAGACCATTCTATGTTAATATGTGACCCATATTACAAAATTTTGTATGGAAAACTGTTGATTTGAATTTGAATGAGTTTCCTTCTAAGTTGTTGTGAATATTCGTTTGATGACCTACGTTTTGGCGAGAAACTCTTGTGGACCCACAATATACATGCCTCAAAGAAATTGGATAGTTCGTTTTATAAACATCGAAATATGAGCCACCCTGGGAAACCCCACCCAAAGTAACCTCTGCATATCCGAACCCTGATATTATAAAGCTTCCTCACAAGAATATTTTCGAAATTATTAGAACTCATTTATCACAAAATCGCCAGTGAAGTCAAATGTTTTTAAATATAGATTTATGTGCAACTTTTAAATAGAAATTTAACTATTCGTATGGACAGACTTAGTCATAATGAATTATTCATAATTGTGACCTAAGTTTGTGTTTTATTTAGCATTTATTTACTTAGATTACGACGAAGTTATATTTGGCGCGAATTTACGACGACATGTAAATTGTTGTAATTTCAGGACGCTAATAGATTAAATCATGTCACTGTTTCTACTTTATAATATCAGAATATATGGCAGGTGATTAGAGTGATGCAATATATTAATAAATAAAATACTGGTAATTGGTGCACCTACCTAGATGGATTATGGACCATCCCCCAAGTAACATTTAAGCGGAAAAATATTATATTTACCAGCGCATTACCAGCTATAAGCTTAATAAATGATGTACAAGAGTGTAAAAATATGTATAGGACTGTACTTTAGTATAACTGTACAACTGTATACAGTATAGCTGATTAACGGCTGTATAGAGCCTAAATTTTTACCTTTAGCTTTTAAATAGCATTGGAAAATGCTAAAATACAGACCGCGGCGTAAAAAACTGCGTTCAGCAACTTTATAAGACAATAACTGTATACTGCTCTCAAATTATACTTTTATATAACCTACTTCTGCACAAGAGCATTAAATATTGTTATAGCCTGAATATTGGTGTAAAATTACTCTATTGTTCAGCCTTCAAGTTAAGCTTGATAATAGCTGTACAACGGAAATCTAGGATACTCTTAGCAAGCAGTTCCCTTTATAATAGTTTAATTCAATTCTGTCTCATGTAGAAGAGTTTAGATTTACTCCTTTTTAAAGCCTTATGCGATTGGCGTACATTTTTCCCTTTTTACAGTTTTTTGTGTTTTAGAAGATTAAAGTTATTATTATAGTGTTGGCATACACAATTATCCAGCTTATCGATTATTTTGAAACTAATATAACCTAAAATCAGTCTATTTATTGGATACAACTAATAACAACACGGAGTCATAATTTTGATCAGTTGCCAATTTGTTAAGTGAACAAGAGTTAAGATACAAATATATACAAAATAAAAATACATTAAACTGTTGCACTCTGTAGTGTTTGCTTCAGTATTTAAATTAGATACAATACATCTCTATAAATAAAAACAATACATTGTTTCTTTTCGCTATCAGTAACTACTATTTGGTAAATTATTATCCGATTCCTTGCTCACCGCCTTACGGGCCTTGGATCATAATGAGGTTTTCTATATTTTCAACTGAACCCTAATTAACTGTATTAATGAATATGAATAAGAATTTAAGGCAGCTTCTACAGTACCTACCTAAATACTAATGTACAGACAATGTTACTCTTTAGGCTGAGATAAGTTCTTAAATAACGACTCTGTTATGCAAAAAGCTGTATTAAGGGGTACTAGAAGAGCAAGAGCTGTATAAACTAAGGACGCCATTTTATAATAATTTATAAATTGCATTGCAATTTTACGAGATATTTTTTTGTTTGTTTTTGAAATTTCAGTACAAAATTACAAAAGATTTTAACTGTATAGTACACACAATTACGTTTACTATCAATAGAACAGTCCGGGTTACTCTTAAAACTGTTTTCAGATTTGATCACATATTTGTTGTTACAGAAAAAATGTATGTATATTCCTTATTTCGAAGGGGCGTGAGTTTTGAGCTTAAAACTAGTATATATACTCACATAAAAATATCAGTCGCAAGCATAACAACAACGATAAACAGGAAAGAGTACTTACCACTTGGTTATTAAATATTTTTTCACTTATCTTCAGATATGCACATAGTAAATAAAATGGAGAATGAATTCAACCACGAACACAATTATAATATATTTATTCTTTTATTAAGATTTTCACAAGCCTGATTCTGTATAAAAGAATAAAAAAGAAAATTAGACAATGGAAGCTGTATAAAAGTATCTAAATAGTATCTTAGCCAGCCAAATAGTACAGCTATTATGCAGCTGTTATACAGCTAAATCTACACTTAAAGCTGTATAATTTTGGGGCCCATTTCAGAGTTACAAGGGCTGTATAGCTTGCTATACAGTCTTTATACAGCACGTTTAACAGCCTGCAGTAAAGAAATAGTCCATAATACAGCTTTTATACAGTTTAAAATGTTACTTGGGCCCTCGCTAAAATAAAAGGGACAATTTCACTTTACAAAATTCTCATCTCAGTTGTAATCTATCAAAAATACCTCTAATTTACCCATGGAATTAGTAAGTCTTTTTTTTTGTTTATTAGTATGTGTATTTTTTGTGTGAAAACCTAGGTTCAAAGTTTACCTAATAATGTGGTTGATACTTCGATCAAGAATACCAACTCGGTTGATAAAAATTAACTAATCCCCCAGAAAAAAGTGTGGCTTAAACAATTATCGTAATTACTGAAATCATACGTAATTAGAAAAGGTTAAATTCCAAATAATTTTAACACTACTCAAAATAAATGTAGTATGCAAACCTGGCTCAACCAATGACCGCAAATCAAATGTGAAATGAGCCCACATGATCACATCACCGTTACTCGGAACTCGACACAGATTGAACAGATATAAAAACATATATAAAACTAGCTTCCGCTCGCGGCTTCGCCCGCGAGGTATGATAAAAACTATAATAAGTATCCTATAGTTTTTATCGACATATCTCGGAAGGTCCCCGGGATACAATCTATCTCTCTGCCAAATTTTGTCGAAATCCGTTCAGTGATTTTGGCGTGAAAAGGTAACATACAGACAGACAGACAGAGTTACTTTCGAATTTATAATATTAGTATGGATGACTGGCCCTAAAGCTCTTATATCAAATGTATTATTAATATGACACATTTATTATGTAAATACGTACGTAGGAATAGGTCAAAATACTGAGAACATTCACGTTATAATACTGTTTGCCAAGTTGGCATCTAGTTTGGTTCATTGAGATGTTTTATTGCATAACGTAAAGATGCTACCATCACTATTTCTTGAATTATCTGATACACATCTAATATCTTGTAAGAATATAATACAATAGGAAAAATAAAATCAATATGACGTGTTTGTCTCTTCAATATTCTAAATAATATAACATAGAATCGAATATCACATTCTATCTCTATATCGAAAATCTGTGGATGTACCGTTTATTTAGATTTTCGATGGATGTTAGAGATTTCGATATAGGATTTCATTAAGCTTATAGTGTGTTACGCAGTTGCCCCGTAGGTCCTGAGTTAAGTGTCTCAATTGTGCAGTGTTATTTTGTACCTACCTAAAAAGTCAAAAGGTATAATAGTCCACTAAAGGCTCCTTCAAACAGGCGCGACACGACACGCGACACAAAGGTACCGCAAGTCGCGTAACGAGCGGTGCCTTTTTGTCGCGCGCGATTATATCGCGTGCCGCGCCTGTTTGAAGGAGCTTTTAGTGGACTATTATACCTTTAATGATGTGTAGGTACAAAATAACACTGCACAATTGAGACACTTAACTCAGGACCTACGGGGTAACTGCGTAACACACTATATTATAAGAGGCGATGGCGATTTCATTTTGACAATTCAACAACATTCATTGCGTTAATTATGTTGTTGAGCAGACAGATTTTTCAAAATTATTCAGATTGTGATAGATAAGGGTGTTGCTTTGTCACTACATTTCTGAAAACCAAACCTATGGCCTTTTGAATTCAGTTTGATGTGAACGAAAAAATATAACAAAAGCTTCTTTGAGCCAAAAGTATAGGGAACCGGTGTGAACTCAGCAGGGTTATGTCTTTTTTACATCGTTCTCACGTATAATTATTATAAATTCAATTCAACATTAATGATGTAACTAGTATTTTTAAAAAAATATAATTTAAAAGAGTGTCCATGGAGTTTCTTGCCCTTTTTCCTCCATAGGTACCTACGCTTTGGAATGGACAACTAGCTTAATATTTTCTGACTGACCGACTTCTTGACAATTCAAAAGTGCCTGAAAATATGGTTTATTTGAAATAAATGGTTTGAGTTTGAGTTTGAATAATGGAACATAGTTTTGGTTTACATCCAGTGTTCTCTATAGCACAGTTGGTATTTGGATGATGGAAACATGTGATTTTGCCCATAAACCAATTGGTCAAATTTCAATTGGTCCATGGAGCACCGACGGTTTTCCCCTGCATATTTTCTTCTAGCTATTATGTAATTATTTTCCAAAAAATCTTTTGTTATCTACGCTGATGTTTTTCTGCCAAAATGGCTACTTGTGCCTAAATTACCATTAATATTCCTCAAGCATACAATACAACCTCATTAAACTTTATAAAAGTACCTTTGTTTTGAAACTTTATTATCCCAACTTGGTACTTGTCATTTTTACCCTGTCATGCTCTACGAATAATAAAAGTCGTTATGCTGAAATTTTTAATATGATTAATATGTTTAATTTAACAATCAGACAGTCTCATATATATTCAGCCATAAGGCTATAATGTTCACACTGCAGAGACACAGGCCTCCTTGGTTTGAGAGGGAGAGTAACATATAAAAAAAACACTCAAAAACATAATCTACCTACCACGCGGGCCCATTGTGACTTGGCGGATGTCACATGTCTTCGAATTTTCGGTTATAGGACATGCCGGTTTCCTCGATATTTTAAATTTTTTCTTCGTTATTTTCCTTCACCATTTTGAAAGTAGTGGTGATGAAATAATTTACACAAAGTAATGTACTTGCTTGGGTTTGAACCCGCGACCTACAACTCGTAACTCGCGGCCGTTACCACTGGCCCACCACTGGTTATACATATAGACAGTCTTGTATAGTATTTCTCAATCTCCTTATCGTGTCGATTTCACATTCATCCAACCCCATAAACCGTCTCATGTTTGTGGCCTTGCTCCACTTACCTTTAATACTTCCTCTACATTTTCCCCTGCTATTTCAGTACATAATACTTGATTAACCTCGACAAAAGTACATGAACTGTATCAGTTGTGTCTGTATCAATAGCATGCTTTCGCCAGCGATGTCATAATTACCATTGTTTATCGCTCGGGGGCCAAGGACGCAGATATCGCGCTTCTGAACCTGTGTGAACCTAGTATGGCGCAATCTTTACTTCGTAACGGTAACATATCGACCGAATCTAATGCTCGTTAGCAGAGATTACACCCCTATAGTTCGCTTTACTGCTGTTTTTATAGAGCGCTTTATTGTTCACGAAACACTGGACTGTTTTTCTTTTGTTTTTTTTTTCTACATTTGAAAACATACTTTAGGTACTGAAGCAGACGGTCTACTCTTCTATGTAAAAGTCTCACCGTGAAAACTTAGGTGGGGCGAGCAGTCATTTCACCTGATGATAGGGATCAAACCATTGATAGCTCACTTCAAGTTCACTTATCCTAAATATCCTAAGTTTTCACGGTGAGATTTTTACAGAATTCGTAGATAGGTGATATAGTGCTGACGGCAGCACTATTTTCAACTGTGACTGTATACATATCATAGATATTTCTTCTCAGAAACAAACGAAAGATCAAACCTAATCCTGAGTAATGACATTGGTAAACACTTGATCCAGAACCAACGTTCGTGCCAAAACTCTGAGCAGTATCTCTGTATAATTTACCACAAGATGACACTACTACAACTAGACACTACCAAGGAGAAAATCACGACAGCAGAGCATTATAGTTCCGCTGCGCAGTGCCTTTGTGAAAAAAGTGATGAATGGAAGGTACACGAAGAGTCAACGATTGTGCGGTGTGAATGCGTCATACAGTGCGGTGACCTTGTGGAGAGGATGACACGCGACGTGCACCGTGTACGACGTACGTAGGTACTTTCATTGTGTTGATGTCATCAATGGTGTTGTGGGTCTGCAAAGAGGCTTTATTTAAACTTTTTAAACTCAAAAAGACTCATTACAAAACAAGGTTTATCTTTAGACCCAGGTTTAAACCATTGAGTCATTTTTAAATTTCCATCTATAATCCGATAAAGTCAAAGTTCATATTACAAAAACGGACGTTAAACCCGAGACAATTTTGCATTAAGAACTTTACGTTTGCCGGAATAAAGTTCAAAATACTGTAAGTAATTGGCTCGAAGATGTTAGAAGTCGTTTTGTAATAACATCTACCATGTAGTAATATAACAAAACATATTCGTCTCACTTAAGTAGTTTGAAAATCTTACTCTTTCATAGGGTACATATTTACAGGGTACATATTCACCCACACCTGTCCTGCCAAATAAATATCACACTCGAAAGCGGATCTATTCAGCATAAGAATAAATTAACACAAAGTAAAGGGCCTGTCTGGGTCGACCTACGACCTACAAACCCGTAAGTCGCAGAGCGCCACCACTGCTCCCTTTTTTCAGCATGACTTTTATTTACTACTCTCGTTTTTGAAAAATTCATGTATTTAATCGAACCTATAATGAGTTCCATTTTGCGCCGCCAAAAATATTAATGAACACTATAACATAATGATTGCGCCTCTTTTTGGATCGCGCGCGGTTGGTCACATTTCTATCCTAACCTAACCCATTTGGTCAGGGTATCCTACAAAGACTATATTCTCTTTCGTATCTTAGCTTATTTACTGCGACCACCTGTGACAAGCCAGAAAGTTAAAGGAGCTTCGGTATTTGAAAAAAGTGTGCATCATTAGACGCGGCAAAAGTTTTAAGAGCTTCATTAATTTAAAAAAGTGTACTTACATCATTAAAAGGTTAATAAGCTTTTTATCAATTGACATTTTCTCTTTGAAAAAATTCTAAATAGTAGGTACCTAAAAGTATACCTATACACCCAAAGGCTTTTAAACATAAAACCTAATAGTGTTTCCCTGACACAAAAAGCTAGCGAAAAACTAAAAGCAGTTTGGTTATTTCAAAGAAAATAGGTCACACATGGTTAAAGAATAAATCTGGCGCTCACCTACTTTTATGTAAAAACATTCTGCATATCTTTTATGCTATATCAGCTTCCAAATTGTGTAGGCGTAACTTTTTAGTTTTAAGGCTCCTACAAACATGCGCGACACGCGGTAAAATCGCGCGCGACACAAGGCACTGCAGGTCGCGCAACGAGCGGTGCCTTAGTGTCGCGCGCGATGACGCGCCTATTTGCCTTTAGTGTCAAACCACGAATGATATAAAGATTACGGATATCGACTAGCAGCAGCACGAAAGTTAATAAAAAGTTGTTGAAGAAGATTAAGCATTTACGCCTCTCTCTGATCCATAACACGAACAATATTTAAATAATTATTCTGTCTATTTCATCTTCACACGAGCAGAGTGGCCGAGTGAAAATGGCCTGACAGAAGCTTTTGGCTGCCTTTTCACCATAGATGAGCGAGGATGCGTAGCGAGGGATGTGTGTGAAACCAGCCAATAACATCGCTTCATTTTTATAGCTGGAACTAAGTTAGCGTTGGTACTGATTAGTTTCAAAGTCGAAGCATTTATTTCAAATAGGCACTTAAAAGGCACTTTTGAACGTCAGAAATTACAACAAATAGAATTGATTCTAGTCGCCCATTCCAAAAGGTAGTTTTCGTATGGAGAAGAATGGGCAAGAAACTCCACCGTTACTCTTTTAAAATGTTTTACAATATTTTGGATACATTAATTATATAATAATAATATGTGAAGACGATGCACCTAAAATAAAATTATTATACCACACAAAACAAATGTTTGAATGATGTTTTAAACACATCCCTCGCTACGCATCCTCGCTCATCTCTGATGGAAAAGCAGCCTTACTTTGTGTAAATAATTTCATCACCACTACTCTCAAAACGGTAAAGGAAAACATCGTGAGGAAACCGTCCTGACCTAGAACCAAATATACGAAGACATGTGACATCTACCAACCCGTACGGGGCCCGCGTGGTTACGGCCCACTCGCTCTTACAGAAAGGAGGCCTGTGTCCCAGCATTGGGAACGTTATAGGCGGATTATGAATCTTCAAACGATTGATAGAAACAGAACGATCTTTTAAATTCATTTAGTGCTAAACCGTTTCAGTGATTTGTGGTGCAACCGGACCTTAAACTCGGGACCAACAAATAGGAATGCGATCAGAAAAGTGACCAACTAATCCCTAAAACATGACTACAATTAAATGTATCCTTCAACAATTTAATTTAACAATAAAATGGAGGAAATAGTTGTAAAGTGGAGATCGGACGCGTAGGCGCAGGTCTGAGCGCGAATAATGACTCGCACGCGTGTTATAAACGACGCCGACAAATTCCATTGTAGGGGATCGTGCACAGAATTGATGCGCGAACAATTGTACTACATCATAGGGTTGACAATGTTTTTTTTGTGTTCTTGTTGGTACCTAATAGATAATAAGTTTAGTTGTAGAGATTTTCAGGCAAACATGTATGCCGTGCCAATCTTTATTCGAAAACATTACAGAATTCACAATAATCTATCAATTTGTCGTTTTGGTTTTTTAATTGTTTATATAGCGCTTCTGCATATTTTATCAAAGTGATGAACTCTCTGTCAGCGTCTGTGTTTGCCTTCCAAGTATAACCCGTCAACCTTCAAACCAAAAGAGAATAGGCATCTTCTGGGCTTAATCGTTCCTTCATAGACATCATCTATCACTTTCTGACGATGAATGAGATCCTCATTTTGCAATAAAAAAAACAATATTGACTAAAACTTTAGATTAAAATTGACAGCTTCACTATCAAAAACTACTTACCTACTGAAAAAACTTTTTAAACCAATTTTGTTCATGCCTTGTCGTTGCCTATAGATAAGTATATAAAAAAGAAAAACCACCTTACAATTCAGAAATATTATTCAGGTAACTACAGAGGCTTAGCTGGTTATATTATATTTACCTTAACTTTTATATTCTTCCATTCCAAAACTAAACGCCGTCACGACTCACGACTGACTTTATAAACCTGACTATTTCAAATTGCTTGTGACAACCTTAGCCAGTGCCTTTTGTGGTATATAAAATAATGTTCCACATATAGGTATGTATATAGAGCGACAATCGTTACTCGCACAAAGGCATTGCATTGTTTATTTACAGGCACCGATGCATGAAATTACTCTCAGCTTAGTTTGTATAAACGATAACATCTCTCATGCAGGAGTCAGAATGATGGATGTAATCAGCAAGGCAGTCAGGCAGAGGTTTTCGCTTTCAATAGGTGTTAGTAAAATGTGGGTGAAGTTATCATTATAGAAACCATATGCTAAATGAGATGATGATGAGTCTGATTTAGACGTAGGAATTTTGGAACGCAATATACTCAGACATAGAGCTACGAACACCAGCCCTAAACTAAAGAGAAAAGATTTTGACTTTGTTTGTTACGCTTTCACACTAAAACGGCTGAACCGATTTGGATGAAATTTGGCACATGAGTAGAACATGACCTGGATTAGTGCATAGGATACTTTTTATTCCGATATTTACACGGGATTGAGACTTATGCAGGTGAAACCGCGGGGCGCAGCTAGTCTACAATACAATACGATCATTTCGGCTTTAAATAAATTTTAGTAATTAAAAATAATCAAGTGTAAGCAGAACATAGTATTAGACAGTGTCGCATTTCGCGTCTGACTGTGTGATCTCTTAATTCTTCTTAACCACACAATGAATTTTGATGCGATTTTAACCATAATTTAGAGAATTTATTCCGGAAGGTTTATGTGTTATATATGTACCTATATATCGACACTTATACGGGTAAAACCACGGGGCGCTGCTAGTACATTAATATTTTTCTTAGTTATAGCACGGAAAACTCGATGTTTTGACATATCGCCACATTAGTACGAGATGGGTTAGCTAAACAATTATTCACTGGATCAATGACATTTTAACAATAAATGAAGAAATACGTAAGAAAGGTAGCATAGTATCTATAACATTCTTAACCGAACATTATGCGCTGCTTCCAGAAACTGGTTATGCACAGGCAAGTGCAAGACCAGTTCTCGTTGCTTTAAATAATGTATATTACCACTTGCACTTACATCTAACTGTTATCGCGAAACCCGCATAATATACAAGATTACGAACTGCAGTATTTTTATCTCACGAAGTGACGCGCGTTTTACTTGTGTTAACCAAGTACAACCACGCTGTGAATATGTGCGTGAAGACGAGAAGCACACGCACACACTTCCAACTTCGCCAAATTGCCATTGTGACGGAAGGTACCGAGAGCTCCTGCGCTTACAGACACATTCACGGCATGTTTGTACACTTGTTAACCACAAGTAAAACGCGCTTCGCTTGATAAGATAAAAATACTATACCTACTATACTATGTTACTCCCAATTTGTCTAAAGCACTTCAAATTAGGTATTAAAGAGGAGTACGTAAATTCTGAAGAACATAAAAAGGTTTCAGGGTACCAATTTATTTTATAGCCAAAGTACAAAAGCACTTATGCAATAAGAACCTGGATTACCCGACTTAAAGGATTCAGGAAAATTTGGTGGAATATCTCTTGTTATAGGAGTTTGTTTGAAATTGGACGGTTAATAAATTGAGATTTTGGGGGACGCTTCTAATTGCTTCACGGTTGGGTCTTGTCTGATAAATAGAGAATTCGATTCAGTTTAAAAACTCTACTCTGAGCTACTCGGCTATTATGCCGTTTATACTGAAGGAAACAACAGATAACCTATATTCAAGATGGCGATTGTAGGTCAACTATATCAAAACCTTTACCATGACAACATTAATAATATGAGGATTTTCGTGTGAAAAAAATTAAGTATGTAGAACTACTACTAATAATAAATGAGAGCAGTGCATAAGAGTTATAGGTCGTAGGTTTGAACCCAAACCTCTTTACTTTGAGTAAAATATTTCATCACCACCGCTCCCTAAACGGTGAAGGAAAACGTCGCTATGAAACCAGCATGTCCTAGAACCAGAAATGCGTGGTGGATTACGGCCCATCCCTCTCACCAAGAGGAGGTCTGTGTCCTAGATTTGGGAACACTATAGGCTAATTATACTATGTAATAGTTGCAGACGCCAGTACGGTCAGCATCAAAAGTCGATTAACACTTCAGTTTTTTTAATCTCAGTTATTAAGCAAAATATTTGTTCAAAATTGCAGCAGAAGTATAATGCAATTTGGACAAATATTTTGCTCAATATTTGAGATTAAAAAAACTGAAGTGTTAATATTTTGCTAAATAACTGAGATTAAAAAAACTGAAGTGTTAATCGACTTTTGATGTTGACTGTACATCACGAAACTGTCAAATTTTCCCAATCAACTTTGAACCATATGCTTTAACGATAAAGTTGAAAATTTATTATAGAAATTTGACAGATTGTAGTAGCTTAATGTGCTTGTACGTATGATCTGCAAACAGTTTAAAAAAAAAAAAAAACAATAGTAGACACAAGTAGTCATTTAAAATGTGTGTATGTATCTGATCAAAATAAAAACGTAAACTGGCAAAACCCAAGACGTTGTATTTATTAGGAAATCACACTTAGATTTAATTATATGTTAACATGCGCGAATAAAAATTACATCATTGCCAGTGCTAAAATTACGTCAGTGTTAATAAACTAGACCTCTTCCATCGCTTTTCATCAGGCGTGATCGAAGTCAAGAGCAGGCCCATTTAGCAATAAAAAAAAATAGTTGCACTCCAGGAGTGCCGACAGAAGTGAAAACTTGAAAAAGCATAGTCATTTCATTTTATAAATATGTTTAAATGTCATTCTTCCCAAAGAAAATGTACCGCGCGTTGATGTCTTTATAATGGCCAAAACTTAAAACAGAGGTGTTGGTTACGGTAACACTTCAAAGACTTTTATACTTATTATTTATTACCTGTTAGAAGGTCTTCACCTACCAGACTATAAAAAACCTAAAAAAAAAAATCTTTTATTTTTCTTATATAAAAACGTATATTTTAATCTGGTAGGAATATTTTGTTAGCAAAACAGAGGAGGTGTCCGTTGATAACGGTCATGGATCAATGCATCATTAAATTCCGTTGGCGTATCTGATACCTTTACTATGGTATATTGTAGATGTCGGAAGATCCATAGATCATTCTACCTTTGTGGTTTCGCAATGGTACACAGTAGATCCAACCTACCACCTTTCTACAGTTTACGGTGTATATTATGATGATACAATGATTTTCACATTAGTACAGATACCAACGGTACACTGCACGGTACACTTTTTTCTGTAATGTTCATTTTTGTGAACCATATTATTGTTTTTTTCTGAAATAAAAATATATTTTTTATAAATAGGCATGTATGTACAGACAGACACGGACACCAGCACATCAAGCTACTATACTACAATCTGTCAAATTTCTTTAATAGATTTTAAACTTTATCGCTATTAGCATTAGGTTCAAGCCTTCAAGGTTGATTGGGAAAATTTGACAGTTTCGGTTAGCTTGATGTGCTGGCGTCTTTACATAGTCTCACTACTACCTTATTTTAGCTCTTAACACACGATAATTAGGTAATCATTTAGTGATAACATTCTACAATACAATGCGTGTTCAGAGAATCGCTATTTATTAATTATTTAATTGAACACATTATTAAGAAAAACCAATAGATTGCCAGGTGCATTAAGTCCACCCTCATGCACCTGGCTATGTAAATAGAGACATAATTACCACAAAACTTTGGTCCCTCAACCTGCCAATAGTCTCAAGTAAATGCCTGTACCTAATCCTAGGTAAGGAAGTTGCGAACACACACGATACAAGGCACACATTACGTTAATAGTCACGAATGGTACCTGCGGCCTAATGGCGCTAACTCCGGCCAAATTGCTTGCTAAGTCCGACAACACGGAACGGGACGAGGACGACACGGTACAAAGAGGTGTGTTTGCAAATTGGCACGAGAATGATTTAAAAAAACATTTTCATTCTACTAAGTAGTAATGTTATCATTAATCACTACAAAACCGATCACAAAGGACGTATTTTTTGATTAGAACCAAAACGGTGCAGAAATGTGTGAAATCTCATGGTTGCACAGTTTTTCATTGATACACAGTTTTTATTTAGATATAAATTTACCACAGAGGTTTAATGTCTCCTATTAAGTTTAATATAAAATGTATGCATTAATCAAAAAGATACTGGCTGAAAATAAAAATCAGCTGAATAAAACCGACTAGGTGAAGAAAAAAAAACAAATGGCGCGCATTTTGTAGCATTGTAAAACTTTGATACTTCATATTTAGCAAGAAAAGATTTAAAAAATGGAAATAGCGATAGCGATATAAATACAACTCCAGAAAAATATAAAAACAGCTGCAAATGAAATCGTAACTTTGTGCTGCAAAAGTCGCGGGATAAATGTTTAAAAGCTTAGAAAAATTTTGTTTTCATTAACTTGAGTTTTTATTTTGAGTATGTATATTTATCACGTTAGGTAGATTGGTAGTTGAAAGAAAAGTAGATTACGCACCTTGCTAAAGTGAGTAGTAATTAATGCACTCGTGTTAATTTAGTGCTCTAGCATGCGCTCGGGCACCAACATAACTCTCGCATTAATAACTCATTTTGCGCTCGATGCAACAATCTACTATTGTTTGTGCATTTTTTTTTTCAAAGTTAGAACTCCAGCTTGTAAATGGACTAAATGGTCTGGAGATTGTAAACAAAAGTGACGTATGAAAGTGAAAATATAATTCTTACTTACTTATTAAACAATTTCATGTCATTTCACAATTTTGTGATTTTTCTTTAAATTGGGAAAAGTGTCCAGAATTCGATCGTTACCGTCAATTTCTGTATTTCCTGTGCTTGACCCAATTTTTTTTTTTCCTTTGATTAAATTTGGCTTATTCCAAAACTTATTTAACTTCTATCTTCTGTCGTTTCGCCACAATTCTTATAAGAACAGTTGTGGTCAAAGATTATTTATTTATTATTTATATATACACGTAGTTATACTCAGATCCGTTATATGTAGCTTTTATTGTACTGTTAAGCTTCAGGATACTCCTTCAAACACAAAGGATTCATGCATCCGAGTATACCAGTAGTGAAAACAAAAGTGTAATGCGTCAATCAGAAATACATAAACAATAAGTACTTATCCAAAAAATAGACAAAAGGTATAAAAAAGGGGCTTCAAAACATAAAGCCTGGGGCAGACTTGCACACCAGTAATAAAGTACCATTAAATTAAGCTAAAAAATACTGAAACATTTTTGTGAAAAACTCCCTTTCATAACATCTAAATATCGCTTAACATTTTCGAACATAATATAACATTAAGCTTCGTCTACAAACATTTAAATCGCGTCTCGTATGAAGCGACCTTAGCACGGCCATTAGGGTAGCTACACGCGACGATCGTGACTATCTCGTAACGTTGCGTGCTAAGCGTGCTAACAGAAACATTTCTCTTTTTAAACTCCACTATCTAACCAGTATCGTTAGGTACAATATGGTAAACGAAAGTTTTAAAAATGGAAAGATTAAAATGTATTTTTGAAATGGTAATGGAATAGTGGGTGGCCTGTTCTTTTCTGCTGAAGAAAGGGCCACCTAACAACTATTTATTGTTGCGAATATTAAGGAAATAGCAACATACGAGTAGCTTTTACTTTAGTCGGGATCATGGTTTCAAACCTTTTCGAAGATGCGCAAATCCTTTTATCACAAGCAGAGAAAAAAGAAGGTTGGCCATACTTACAGAAAAAATTATCACAACAGTTTCATAAAATAAAATAGATATGTAATAAAATATTGTTTATGCAGGTACCTATGATACCTCCCTTATTTTCACTGTGCTATTATAATTATATTATGTAATTATATAATTCTTTATGTAATAGGTAATTAATAAGGGCCGGTGTCCACAACTCCACGTCAAAGCGCGGATTTTACGTACGGCACAAAATTCTATGTTCATATAGGTACTGACAGTTTGATATACTCTATAAATCTAACTGTCGGTCTATATCACACTAAATGCATTTCCACAATCCAAAAGACCTCTGAAGTGTGACGTCACCGTATCCTTAACGTATCGGATAAAGCCAGCCCAGCAACAAACGGGTCGTGAGGTAGGTCGCGGTGTGACCCTGCGAAGTGGGGCGCCCAGCCTCCCTCCGTGCCCCAGTTCCACAGGGATGATACACGTGCCGTGTGTTCCCAGCTTTGTGCTATCGAACAGTTCTTGGAATTAAGTGTACCTAGAAGTCTTGGCTTTATGTTTGGTAGAATTGATATTCATACAAAAAAATCAGATATTTTATTCAACTCTGTTAAGATTTAATTAAAATCTTTGACATATTTTATCATTGAATCTTTAGGTACGTTAACAAGAGCAGGCAACATAGCAACTTCGCACGATTCTTTGCGTATTTAGTTATTCACTCAAAGGACTTTTTTATTAAATTATCTCATCGCATTAGTTTCTTGAACTGAAAAATTGCTTTAAAAATACGAAGGTCCTTGTATTCTAACTTTTTAACGATGATGATGAATTTTTTCTAATTATTTTACCTCTGCTCTGACGATTAGCTTTAAAATATAACGTTCATATTTTTTTTTACTTGTAAACTTTTCAGCCAAATATTTTTAATTAAACGTTAAATCAACTAGAAGTTTACACAAGAATAATTGTTTGATATATTTCAATACATTTTCCTGTTATTTAACTGTATGGGTCAGTGTGTCCGGGACAGTCCGGCTGTGACCCGGTCGTAGCCCGGTTTATTTACCATACGCCCAATATGCCAAGACAGATTCTTTTGTTAGGTCAAAGACTCATAATCACAAAGTCATAACTGAATCTAATATTTCGTTTCATCTTAAATCTACTTTCATGAGATATAATAATATCTGCCTTTATATATATTACCTACCCATATTTAGAAGAAAAACATGGTGCTACAATAAAGATTTTTAGAACAGAAACGCTTTCTTCTTGCGTGGCGATTGAGGAAATGCGGTCGGAGAGACTTTTGAAAAATCCTAAGTAAAACGTCACAATTCGAGGCTTGGGTCTCGCTTATTTCCTCCTCCAATATTGGACCAACTTAAAAGATATTTCTTAAACAGAATAAGAAGGATATACATATACTGTGTCCCTATATTTTCTATTTTTATTAATAGTTGTCAAATTTGTACACTTGGCCCTTGTTGACAGCGGTTTAAATCGGCAATTTTGAGATTTTTTTAAGGGTTTCTAGTGCTTATACAAGTAGTCAATATTTATAATTCTGTAAAAATCATAGCATTATGGTCATTAACCAGAAAGAAAACAAACGAGAGCGTTTCTATGGAGAAACGGCCACCCGCATTTCCTCTTAAGTCCCTGGACTTCTAACGAATGATAAAACATGTTTGTGTGTTTATTTGTGTGTTTTTGTGTTTGTTTTGTTTGTTTGTTTCATGTTTGTTTGTGTTTTGTTTGTGATTTTTGTTTGTTTTTGTTTTGGTTTTTGTTTGTGTTTTGTTTGTTTGTGTTTTGTTTGTGATTTTTGTTTGTTTTTGTTTTGGTTTTTGTTTGTGTTTTGTTTGTTTTTGTTTTGTTTTTGTGTGTTTGTTGAATGAAAGAAGTATACTTACGTGTAATGTTAATCACATCATGCTTGACAAAGGGATTATTTTTTTATTTACACTGTCCCACTGTTGAGGAAAGGCCCCAAATTTTTCCAAGCATCCTTTTCTAGAGCCACCGCGATCCAACCCTTACGCTAAAATAAATAATACATTGACGTCACAAAATAAGAACAAAGTCCCAACCAATAGCAATATTAATTTATGTAATTCCTCCGTACAGTTCCACATTGCTGTGAATGTGGCGATCAATAATCAGAATATGAAATACTACATACTCCATGGAGAATATAGAGAATACGCATGCGTATTCTCCATATTCTAAGGAATTCGACGTAAGAACATGTATAGGACTTAATGAAATATCCATTAAGGGCTGATTTTTTAATCGACAGATAATTTTTATTCGTGGAATAAAATTGACGTCTGACAGTTATTGTATGGAAGTATTGTCAAAAATTCAAAATTATTCCTCTAGTAAAATTATCTGAAGTTGGAAAAATCAGCCCTAAGTGTAATAATTTTTATCACATCGTGAACCGGGAAGTGGTATGCAGATTCAGACGTGCTAGCAGTGGCGAAGGTTCCATACAACCCGATTCATACCGGCTTCCCATTCAAAAATGGCACAGTCAGAATTCCATAGACAAATAATATTATATTAAAGATCTACTCCTTACCTCTTACAAAAATCGACCCTTCGCTACTGCGTGCTAGTACAACCACTTATGTCCCTTGAGGGCAGTCTATTGCTATCTACCAGACGCATCGATATCTGTCATCCATCTAGAGTCCAGAGCACTGCTGAAAATTTCCAAATGGAATAACTGCAAAAACGACTTGTCTGATCCAAGGATTAAACGAGACCCAACACAACAGTAGGCAGCAATGAATATTTGATGAAAATTGAAAAACATTTTCATCTTACAATTAAACATTTCTGTATTGAATAACATTTTATTAATCTAACTAAAATAAATATACGCAAAATACGCGCATTGACGTGGAGTTGCGGACACCAGCCCGTATTACCTATTAGATCTAACTACATAAAATACTTTCAGCTGAATCCGGTTAGACTGGAAGCCGACCCCAACATAGTTGAGAAAGTCTAGACAGATGATGAACTACATAAAATACTTAAAAAAAAACTTTGCAAATCTGACGAACGCTCTATAGGTACTACTTATTTCACGTAGGATTACTTGCAGGCGATTTTCACGCATCTGTAGTCGCAGTAGTGTGTATAATTGCTTGTTGAATAGTGGCGTTGTAGTAAATAGATTGAGTTGGAAGGCTTCACTGGCTACTCGAATTACTTCCGCCTTAGGCCATGGCCTGGTATAACAGCACTGCACTAAAATGGCCTCGGGGATATTAGGCACAGTTCAGCTTGGAAAAGGTCGGGCAAAAAGCTAAGGTACCGTATAGAATTAATGGAATTGATACGTAGTACATCCATTCCATACTAATATTATAAATTCGAAAGTAACTCTGTCTGTCTGTCTGTATGTTACCTTTTCACGCCTAAACCACTGAACGGATATCGATAAAATTTGGCAGAGAGATAGATTGCATCCCGGGAAAGGACATAAAGACATAGGATAGTTTTTATCCCGATATTCCTACGGGTTCGACACTTGGGCGAAACCGCGGGCCGCTGCTAGTATATTATAAAAAAATATTCTAAAGAGAAAATATTTGATTGTTTGTTTGTTTTTATTTGTTTGTTACGCTTTCACGGCTTAATGGATTTGAATCAAATTTGGCTTATTTGTAGACCATGACCTGGATTAGGACATAGGATACGTTTTATCCCGATATTCCGGGACGGGATCGAGACTTATGCGGGTGGAACCGTGGGGCGCAGCTAGTATATTATATAAATTTAAAAGAAACTCAGTCTGTATGTTACCTTTTAACGCTTAAATCACTTAACGGTTTTCGATAAAATTTAGCAAAGAGATAGATGGCATCCTAGAGAAAGACATAGGACTTTTTGCCTCGGAAGTACGTTCCCGCGCGAAAATTTCCGTTATCCACGCGGGCAGAAGCTAGTATTGTACAGTGCGTGCCACGTAAGAAGAGACTTGACCCCGCCTCCCCCGCTCTTTCCGCCGCCCCTATGACGTCCGGTCCCGTCCCGCACTCAGACCTCATACCGCTAAAGATACCTAAAATCGTGTTCTGCGCATGTCAGACCACGTGGTGTGTCAAGTCTCTTCTTACGTGGCACGCACTGTAATAAAAGTACCTACTCACCTTACAAGTACCTACTTGAGCGTACATGATATTCGTATAGGTTTGTAGACGGGTTAACATATTCGATCTTATTCTTTATTGAAAATCTTGGTTGGGTACGTATTTGATCTAAGATCAAACTATAATTCAAAAAGACTTTTTCCAGCAAAAAGATCAAAGAGAATATTATAACTAAACTCTTAATACGATAATATAGAATACTACCTAGTACAGACGCCAGCACATTAAGCTACCCGAAACTGTCAAATTTTCCCGATCAACTTTGAACCCAATGCTTTAGCGATAAAGCTGAAAATCTATTAAGGCGAAAGCGCCAGGGTAGCCCGCGAAATTCAATTTTTTTTAGGTTTTTTGGAATTTGCTGGTCAGTATTAAGACTACAACTCTCTAAGACCACGTAAGTCCAAAGAATAAACTGTTTCATGAAATCATTATCATTCTTTGGACTTACGTGGTCTTAGAGATTTGTGTTGATGACTTTAATGATTATAATTCTGTAAACACATATTTCTTACGGCCGCGATTCATATATTAATCAACGTACAACTTAATACTGACCAGCAAATTGCAAAAAACGTAAGAAAATTTGAATTTCGCGGGCTACCTTAGCGCTTCCCCCTTAAAGAAATTTGACAGATTGTAGTAGCTTGATGTGCTGGCGTCTGTACAATGAAATTATCCTACCTTATTTACTATAAATGCGAAAGTAAGTTTATTTGTTTTTTTGTTACCTTTTCACGCCTAAACCATTGAACCAATCGTCCTGAAATTTTGCATCGTTGTACGGTGTACAGAAACGGACATAGGGTACCTTTCATCCCGAAAAAAAGTGCTGTTCCCGAGGAAAACAACAATAACGTTATTATGACAACAGATGGCGCCACGTGTTTTTCGAATCAAAAACAGGACAACGTCTGTCGGGTCAGCTAGTATTTAATAAATGTTGCTACGTAGAGAAGACCAAAAAACCAAGTATGAACTGTGTGAAAGATGATATTGGCTTGAAAGGGATGACGACTAATAGAAAAGAATGGAAGAATGTTGCACTCACCACAAATAAATTGGAATAAGGACAAGAGAATGATGATGATGAAATGTTGCTACGTACGTAATCTATACATATATAATTATATACCTATATAAAATTCATAATCCTGACTGACTGATATATCAACGCACAGCATAAAGGCTCGAACACAGGCGCGACGCGACACGCAACACAGAGGCACCGCAAGTCGCGCAACGAGCGGTGCCTTTAGACTCGTACACACAGGCGCGACGCGACACGCGACACAAAGGCACCGCAAGTCGCGCAACGAGCGATGCCTTTGTGTCGCGCGCGATCGCGTCGCGCGTCGCGCCTGTTTGCACGAGCCTTAAACCGCTGCGCTGGTCCTAGAGACATGAAATTTAGAGGCTGTGTTCTTTGTGAAAAGTAGGTATCTACATACTAAGAAAGGGTGTCTCTAAATTCCACCTCTAAGAGGATGAATGTGGGGAGGGTGAAATTTGACGCGGGCTAAGTCGCGGGCAGAAGCTAGTAGTATATATAACTTTATGTAAAATACACGATTCCATTTCCGATCAGCAACATAATTTTGTGGAACATAAAACAGTTCTTTTCAAGCAACGTTACACAACGCGCGAATATGCATTGATATTCAAAAAGAGGAAATTTTGAATATTTCACCATTGATGACTCTCTAAAACCGACCGAATGACGCGAATGGCGGCCATTGAAAAACAATATTCGTCACAGAGCGGCCAACAAACTGTGTACAACAGTATTTCGTCTGGAATCCATGAATTTAAATTAGTATAACTCTGCCATCAAAATTGAACAAACTGCAACAAGAAAACAAGATGTAGAATCGTATCAATATGTTTTTATGTTTGTCTAAAATAAAAACTAAACCCTCCGTAACTCAACATAGATTGCAATTGTTACTTTTTATTGCTTCAACTGGAAACTTAACTCAATTTACAAATAGACGATCGTACTTATAATATTTAATTTTACGTAATAAATTCGAGCATATTATAATAAACACGAATAAATAATTCAAAGGATTGTAGCTGCAGACTATATTTGAGGTCACTTTCAGCGATGCATCGTTAAACACAGCCATAACATAACATAACGTTGAAAACCAGTCCATTTCCCTCCAAAATAGTTACCTCAAAAAAATAAACTTCAACCCTCCACAGACATAGATTTCTAGAATCAATAAAATTCAAATATCGAATTAAAAGAAAAAAGAGTTAAGGCGTAGATACGCGGTTGCACGGTATAGCTGCAATTAAATTACGAAATAAGTAAGTCGAGATCGACAAAGACAAGATAGGTCGAAGCGAGGGCGATTGCAGCGTGCATACATAACTAACATATGAGCATAGCAGTTGAATGCTCATCCGTATTCAAGGGCGAGCAGACCGCTTGCAGGCGATACAGAACGATCACGATGCAGGTGACGTAATCTGACTGAATGAAAAGCTGTGAAAGCTGTGTGTGTGTGATGCTGAAAGAATTGGGCTCTTTGATAACGTGTTTGACCATTTGGATTACTACATGTAAGGTACTGCTATTAGATTCTCCTCTGTGGTTGTTTGGTGTACCGCATTCTACTTTCTAGTTCTGTCAACTCTGGCCTGGTTTCAGGGTAATAATAATTATTATTACAATATTATATACTAGAAACCGGGGAAGCATCGAGATGTAGTCATAGCGGACAAGAGCCTCACCCCGCTCTCCTTGGCTAAAGAGAACTGGCGCAGACCAGTAGTGCTTGACACTAACGATCGCATGGAAGTATGTCAGAGTAAGGAGCTTCACGGACGCTTTTTCCGGGACCTACATGGACCCCATGTAGATTTACTAGCGTCCGTAGCCTGGCTGCGTTTCGGTGACCTCTTTGGAGAAACCGACGGTTTTGTTTGTGCAATTATGGACGAAGTTATGAGGACGAACAATTACCGGAGATTTATTGTGAAAGACGGCACTATTGACATCTGTCGGGCATGTCACCGGCCGGGGGAATCAATCAGGCATATCATCTCCGGGTGTTCTCGTCTGGCTAACTTGCATAGACACAACCTTGTAGCCAGGATAATCCATCAGCAGCTTGTTTTGAAATACAGCCTTGTGGAATCGGAGGTGCCATACTACAGGTATGTGCCCGACCCAGTTCTCGAAAATGGTAATATCACATTGAACTGGGATCGATCCAACATCACTGACAGGACTATTGTTGCCAATAAGCCTGATATAGTGATAGTGGATCTATAAGATCGGCGCGCAATGATTGTCGACATAACCGTCCCGCATGATGAGAACCTTGTGAAAACCGAGAAAGATAAACAGATCAAGTATCTTGACTTGGCTCGCGAGGTTGTCGACATCATCATTGTGCCGATAGTCATAACAGCCAATGGGTTAATAGCCAAGAGCCTCAACCAACACCTAAGGAGGCTCTCGTTGGGCAGCTGGATCAAGGGCTTGATTCAGAAAGCGGTACTACTGGACACGGCCCGAATTGTTAGGTGGTTCCTCTCTCTGGAGTCCTGACCGCCGGTAGCTTGGACCCTGTTCCCGTTACCGGTGTGTACTATTTTTTATATTTTTAAATGTTTTTATATTTTTATATCCTAGTGTTTCAAAATATAATTTATATGTATTATTTAATGAAATAAAGGAAATAATAATACAATTTATTCAAAAATATAAAGACTAACGTTAAATACAGTTTTTCTTAAATCTATGTCGAGTTCACCCATGATTTGTGCCTGAACTAGGTAATCCTGTGTTTCAGACGATTGGAGGTAACATTAATTGGTTAAAAAATCACATACTTATAAAATTTATCTTATTGGTACAATATGTAAAAATGTGTATAAAATTATATATTATAAGTTATTTTTATACGAACAATATTTACTTATCTACCTTACCCTTACCATTACCTTACTTACTTAGGATATACTTTCCAAGCAATCACTTTGCTCGCTCTTCTCTGAACCTCAACAGTTAGATCTTCTTTGATACCTACTACTAAATTGACCTTCACATTATCCTGTCACCATTATTAAAGTAGGTACATTAATAAAAAGCATTTCTTCTACTTGTAAAAAAATATCATGTGTATTTGCCCTTAGATTTTAATATTATTCGGAACCTTTGTGGTCCACTACCAAAAAGATTGCAATAAAAAAGTACCTTAACTCACATAGCTTACCATAAACACGATAAAAAAGATTTTGCTCAGCAATGAAACCCTATAAAAAGGACCTGCAGATATCTCAGCAGCATCATTAGCAAGATTCCTTAAATTTTAGAACATCTCAATTGTAAGTACGCAATTAAGTCGTAAAAATAACCAATGATGTAAAGACTGCATTATTATATAATGGCAATTTAAGTGTCCATAAAAGAGAAGAGCTAACGACCACGGGTAATCGAGGTCGGCCCAATTTAAATGGCTTCGGTACCTTGGCCCTTGGCAGCAGTTGTAAATTGACTACTGTAAAAGTCATACCCATGGCTGCGTAACTTCCGCCTTGAATTATTTGAGAAGGACATCTTGCATAGCTCTCGTGCTCGACTGTCTAAAGTCAGAAGGACAATTCCCGTCTCTTAGTTTAGTCTCAATCTATTAAAAATACCTATATTTTTTGACAAATTTTTGACATTGGTTGTCGCTGATATGAGATTGCGACTAAATTTTAAACGTTTTCAAATACGAACATTTCCATCCATAATAACTTGTACATCATCCCTATGTTCAGAGCCCAAAAATACAATTCTTAACGATGAAGAATTTAGATCATTCATTGTACAATTATGTTAAAGTAACGTATCGTTGCTGTTATGTTTAGTAAAAGAGTCTTTTGGGATTACAATCATACCTTCGTTAAGAGTTTCAATGACCAAATTTCAATTCATCAAATGACCCCTCCCGCTCTGGGTGGAACGGAAGGGAGTGTCAGACTCTTACTGACTAAAACCCACCCGTGTTCCTTCCTTAGCCCTTGACAGTTTTGTGGCTTCACCTCTCTCTATGCTACACGTGTTTATCATTAGTACGTGGGCTTTCTCTTTGTTGGTATTATCATAGCTTGTTTCGATTACCTACATTCACATAAAATCGCATTATTTTAGTTGTTTAAAGCCTCTTTAATTTTCGTGTCGCCATTCGTGTTTTCGATACTGATGAAATTAATGAAAGCTCTACGACCAATTTAAACAGTGACCTCGCTATCATAAAATACATACTCCTTATATGAATCAATTCTGTTATGGGTTTTTTCGGCATATTGAAATAAATACAGCTTAAGAGTAAACTAGTCGCGAGCTCGAACTCATTTATGGTCATGGCCAAAAAGCACGCTGTCCTACCTGGTTTCGTGTCTGGCAGAGCTAGTATCAGTGATGAGCAGTTAGACGCTAGTCTACACGCACAACGTCTAGTTCTCACGCACAGAAACACCGTTCCGAACTGATAGGCGCGTAAAAAAATTCGAAAAGTGCTTTGAAAAATCGAGTTTTATAAAGAAAAAAACACTGGATAAATCAATTACTAATAAAGTTTATTGAACTCTTCAATAATTGAGCTTTGTCAGTATGGACTTGGTTTTGAAGATTTTAACAGTTCTTTTATTACTTATTTACACTCAAAGTTACGTTAAAAATGGCAAGAAAAACGAATCTTTGTTGGCTCATAACTTTGTAATGTCTTTTAATTTTACTATTATGTTTCCGTACAGACAAAATTAATAATAACCATCAAATATTCTTTTATTATATTAAATTATCTAAAGTAATATTTCGCAGCCACAGCGAGACAACTCAATTTTATGTTCGTCTTGATTTAACCAAGGCCTAGTCGTTTTTTCTCAACCAAGTGGCATTGAATGATAAACAGGTTAAAATAAATTTGAATCGACTTGACAGAAAAACGTCGGTTGTCATAGGTCAAAATAAATGAATGAAACAAAATACTGGTCAAGAGTGAGCAGAAACATAATTTTCAGTAGGTAACATAAAAAATTGCAAGGAATTAAATAATAAAATAAACAAATAAAGGCGAAGAGTTGGGATTGATTAAAGGTTCCCAGAGACAAGCGAGAAGCGACAGCGCGACGCGACTCTAGCAGAACAAAATCTATAAAAACTTCATGGAAATTGTTCTACCAGAATCGCGTCGTACCGTCGCGCGTCGCGTCAGTCTTGCATTGTCTAAACACTGTTTAAGATGGTGCAATTTGAATTGTTGCTTCAACCAAAGGCAATTAAATCGTAGCAAATAAACCTTTATGCAATGCATTGATTTCGTCTGTTTGGCACTTTAGATTATTGAGCATCTGCAATTTAGTACCTAAGTTTGTCGAAACCCACTTATTTTCAAAAGCCACGTTCAACTTTTCAATATCGAATTCATGCTTTCTGCACAGTATAAATAAAGACATACAGTACGTCGTCTTCATACAAACGGACGAAACGCGAGCTATACCTACGCGCCTCGACCACGGTATGCGCTCAGCATGCAGACAGTCGCGACTGTGCTGCAGTGACGAACGGACGGTGTGTTGTTTTTTTTAACAATAACCGCGCGATTTTTTCACTAAAAATAAGTTCAAGTACATATTTAATATGACGAGTAGGCTATATTGTGCTGTTTTTGGTTGCATGAATTCGTCAATAACGCATCCAGAGATAAGTTTTTTTACATTACCTGGAAACTCTGAAAGGTAAGACTATAAAATAATTTTACTTACTTGTAGGTAGGTACATAATGTGTGTATTTTTAATGGATAAGTATTTCATTTTATCTCCCGAAAAAAAGATGTCTGGATTAATAAATGAAGTGAATAGAGTAAAGGAAAGTGATAAACACGAGTGAGGTAGGTAGTTATAGGCGGTTCATGAATCATTAAACGGTAGGTACGCTTGTGTTAAAACCTCGGGGCATGTGTGTTTTGTTAGTTTGTATAATTCAAAGTAAAGACGTGGTTTTTATTATTAATAATAGTTGTTTATTGTACTGTGTGTATGAATAATACTAGAAAAAAATTGGTTGTCTGTAAAGTCGATTTACGGACGATAGTTTAACGTGACAACATCATAACAAAACATTAATGAAATGATTGCATACTTTTATGAATAAAATTAATTATTTTTATTGAATTATTAATATTTTGTATGAATACAAAGAAGGAGTGAATTGAAATCTACAATTTAATTGATAAATTTACTTTTATTTGCACTCATTAATTTAAATATGTTTATTACTTCAATGAACAGATTATTTTAACTATAACTTTTATACATGTTTGCTATTTAACTTCTTCCAATCTGTGTTATTCTGTTAAGGATAAGACGATGATAGGAAAGATTAAAAAAACATTAATATACAATTTTGAATTTTATTTGTGGTTCTTGAACGTTTGGTTTAACTATAATAATAATAATAATTTAACATAATTTGTTTAAAAATACACATGAACAAGTTTTCATAGAAATAAACTGTAATCAGATTAATGTTAAATAAATGGTTAATTGGACAAATTATTTTATTATTTATGTACACACAGTAAAATACAATAACAAACCTAAATGGAAACACAAAGTAGGCAAATGTAATTAAAATGCTGGAGGCGGGCAGCCCTATCGCATGTTTACGTACCGCGCGGCTGTAGGCATTTAATTCAAGGTTACGGCCCAGATACAATACTGTATGTCTTTATACTGTGCTTTCTGCTTCATTTGTACTTCAGCCATCATCCTCAAATATTTCCACAAGCATATGAACACTTATTTTCATTTCGGTCTCTCTAACACGCAGAACTCTAAATCTAAGAAAAAATTAAAATGGTCGCCGTTAAAGTGACTTCCTACTGGCCGGGATCATTGTCATATTCAGTTTTGATCTCCAAGTCTACTGATTTAAACACAGTTGTCTCACCACTACGTACAGCTGTGATTTATATAATAACAAAAACAATTATTTACATGTTGTAACCCCGTTGAGCATCATTCAGGCAACTGATAAAAAAAATTGGAATCGGTTTTCGAACTGCCGCAGGAAATTGTTTTAATACAGCATATTTCTTATCCGTCTCTGTGGAGCTATAGTATCGCATCATAACCATAATGTTCCGACTGCTGGGTCACTCCCTCTCGGTGAGAGGGAGTGTGTCGTTATCCACTACGCGGGCCCAGTGCGGGCTGGTAGATGTCACATGTCTCCGAATGTTTGGTTCTAGGACATGCCAGTTTCCTCACGATGTTTTCCTTCGCCGTTTTGGGAGCAGTGGTGATGAAATAATCTACACAAAGTAAAGCGCCTGTCTGGGTTCGAACCTACGACCTACATACAACTCGTAATAAATGGCCGTTACCACGGAGCAGCCACTGCTCGCTTTAAGGCTCCTACAAACAGGCGCGACACGCGATATAATCGCGCGCGACACAAAGGCACCGCTCGTTGCGCGACTTGCAGTGCCTTTGTCTCGCGTGTCGTGTCGCGCCTGTTTGAATGAGCCTTTATACGGTTAGCGGTAAATTTTGGCATGATCTTAGTCTGTGGGGAAGGTGACCGAGATTTAAAGCAACTTGGGAGAGACCAGTAGGATAATCGTGTAACACACTTACAATGGCAATGCCTTCCATTTTAACAGCTCCACAATATTCTGCCGAAACAAAAACAATTAACTTATGAAATATGTTTTCGCCCAACATATACATATGTCGAGCCATTATTGGTAAATGCACCAGTTTTATTTAGTATGTGTCGAACCATCCATCAGTCGTCATCACCGATAGTGGTGTGTCAATCAATCACCGCTTTACATTTCTGATTGATTGCCAATATCTATCTACTAGTGCGAATTGGAAACGGAACGTATTGTTTTTTATAAGGTTAACAACTTTTTGGCAACAACAACAACTTTAACTGTGTAGTAATCGATTTTCCACAAATTATTTTTAACAGCATTCTTATCAAAACTGCCTAACTTTAAAACGGATGATTAAATGACATTATAATTAGGAATTAAAAATGTTATGTTTATAGCATTAAATCAAAATATTCCAACAACCTAAATATGAAATCGCGCATTGGACTGAAATAGCTTTTTCATTTTAAATCGGTTTTATCCCGCACTTAAAATCGCTCGAATATCCATGAACGCAACGCATAAAGAACTCAGATATAATGCGACATAATCCGTATAAATAGTTTCATTTCAATGGATAATGTTTGTGTAAAATATTCTGTCCTGCCAACATCACAAAGGACTGAAAGTGTCGCATGTCCCATCGCATGAAAATGCATCCAGACAAACTTGCGAGTACAGTTCAAACTAAAATTTCCACCTTTATATTCTCAAAAATATCTGTCATAACCATAAATTGTGGTTGTAAACACTACAAAAAGGAGCAAAAGACCTTCGGAGCTCACAAACCATTGTTAGCACGGAACACAATAGAGCTCTCCAAGGAACTGTTTACTTCTATTCTATTCTAGAGAATCAATTCCAGAGCGTTATAACCGTCCTTTGGGAATCATTGAGCTATGTGCAGCCACTCTGCAGTTATTCGCTGAGGGACACTATTGTTGCGAGATGTAGAATTCAACAGTATTTGAAGCTGTACTTGGGTTGTGGCTAAGTACTGCTTTGGTTGTGCAGTAATGAGTGTTTTGCTGCGGGCAATAACATATTTTGAATTAATATGTATCCATTTAGTTTAATATATATGGAGGGGCCCGCGGCTAAATAATAAAAGCCGCACAGGTCGATCGATCATGTTAAGCTACGCTTGCCGCGGTTAGTCTATGGATGGGTGACCATCTTCACATACCGTGACCCCTCCGTGCCTCGGAAAGCACGTTAAGCCGTTGGTCCCGGCTGTCATTCGAGGATCTTTGACAGTCGTTACGGTTAGTCAAAAGCCCGAAAGTCTGACAACCAGTCTTACCAAGGGGTATCGTTTTACCCAGTAACTGGGTTGTGGAGGTCAGATAGGCAGTCGCTCCATGTAAAATACTGGTATTCAGCTGCATCTGGTTAGACTGGAAGCCGACCCCAACATAGTTGGGAAAAGGCTAGGCAGATGATGATGTATGAATTTTATATGAATTGTTGTGATACCCCTGAGAAACCAGAAAATATTAAAATGATATTTATTTTGTTACAGGTAAGGATTTTCCCACAATAATTTCCATCTAAGCAAGAAGCAACGAAAGGTAAGTTAGACACAAGACAAGATTTTCGTGTAGAAGAAAATACGTCTATCAACGCAACATTTGATAACGATGCTTATAATGAAACCACAATAATAAATGTGGATAACGATATTACACCACCTCATTAAGAAAATATAGTCAAGTCAATAACAAAGAAGAACAATTTACGTTGCATAGAGCTAAAGATTGCTATACTTGCGTCTAATGCTAAGCCACAAAACGCAGTGAAATCGTAGTAGAAAGTGTCGCGGTTAGCCACTAGATACGCCCTCTTATTTAAACTAGGCATCTGCAAACTCAGTTGATATTACTTTCCAATTGCACTTACTGCGATTGCTGCATGCGTAATTTTGTAATTTACTCAAACAAATTGACAGACAATTATATTTTACGCAATTTTATGAATTTAAGCTTTAACGTCTCCAGTTTATATTAAGTCTTTTAGTCTCGCTTTGGCATTTATGTCGTCGTTAATCGCACAATTGGTTATAGCATGTCCTACACCAAGGTTTCTATTTTCAACTCTATAGCAGACCATTTTGGCACTAAATATAATCTCACATAATTACGGGAGGTGACTAATTGGTTCGCGGCTCATTGTTTGGCGGTCACGCGCCGTCGCGCCGCCAGAGGGCGCGGTATTCTGCGACACAATAGT
Organism: Luperina nickerlii; assembly: GCA_963855955.1. Taxonomy (NCBI): domain Eukaryota; kingdom Metazoa; phylum Arthropoda; class Insecta; order Lepidoptera; family Noctuidae; genus Luperina; species Luperina nickerlii. Next base: position 9,029,600 of record OY979666.1, read on the forward strand.
TGCAGCAGACGCGCCCTCCATTGTGAACTGACCTTATCTTCAAACCTCATCACAATGTCATGCTATACTATAGGTAATAATTACGTGCTGTTCTAAAAAAGAAGTACTTACACTAGGTATATGTACCTATTTGCCTTTTTTTTTTTTTTTTTTTTCAGGATGGGAAATCATCAAATGACTCCTCCCGCTCTGGGTGGAGCGGAAGGGAGTGTCAGACTCTTACTGACTAAAACCCACCCGTGTTCCTTCCTTCGCCCTTTATGTTCCGGGCCAGCGGTAACCCTTTCGGACAATCCCGCTGACCCGGCAGGCTTCGGCCCTTACGGGCCCCTTCTTTTAATGCTGACATCTCTTTGAGGCGCGCGTGGAACACGTACGCGCCGTCCGGCACGGGCCTGGTCCTGATCGGACGGTGAGCTACCCATTACTCTCCGCCCGCAGGCCCGCGCCTACGGTGGCCGGGAGTCGTCGCGCGGCTCCCGACGCCCGGAGCGTCTCCCGCGGCGGCTGGGACGGGAGGCTCTCTCCCTCAGCCGTCCCGCCGCCTCCTTCGCTAGCATGACTGCTTCGCAGAAGGAGGCGACTGCCCCCCACTCCCTCTCGCCCCGGACCATGGCTTGAACCAGGCCCGGACGCGAGAGGTCGCCGCCGCTGCCGATCGCCTCTACGAGGACACGGCGGTGCTCCGCCCAAGCGGGGCAGACCTCCACCGTGTGCTCCACCGTGTCCTCTGGGCGATCCTGGCAATGGTGACACCCGGGCGTTTCCTCCCGCCTGATTATGTGCAGGAACCTCCCGAAACTTCCGTGTCCGGTGAGGACCTGCGTCAGGCGGTAGGTGAGGGCGCCATGACGCCTCTCTAGCCACTCCTCAAAGAGGGGTCTTACCGCCGCTATCGTGGCGTGCCCTGCGCTGGGTTGCGACAGTCGCTCTTTCCATGCCGCCATGAGATCGCGCCGGAGGTCCGTCCGCTCCGCCGCAATTTGCTGCGGAAGCAGAGTTTCCCCCCGGCGTAGTGCCTCCGCGCGCCACTCATACAGGCGCGCGAGGACTATCGCCTCCAGATCCCATGGCGGCAGTCCGGCAAGGAGGCTTGCCGCCTCGCCCGAGATCGTGCGGTACCCCCGGATCAGCCTTGTGGCTACCACCTTCTGGGGCGCGTTCAAATAATGGGCGGCTCGCCGCCGCAGTGAACGCGCCCACACCGGGGCCCCGTATAGGGCCATGGACCGCACGACCCCCGCGTAAAGCCTCCGGCAGGAGGCGTTTGGCCCCCTCAGGTTGGGCAGGAGCCGCTTGAAGGCGGCCCCGGCCCGTTCCAGTTTGGGAGCCAAACGTCGGAAATGCTCAACGAAGTTCCACCGGCTGTCGAGGACGAGACCCAGGTATTTCATCGTCGTCTCGACGCCGATGTGAACCCCTCCTACCGTTAGTTGGGATCCCGATGGTGGCGTGTTCCGGGGCCCATGAAACGACATGGCCTCGGACTTGTGCAATGCCACCTCGAGACCCAACTGCCGGATCCTCTCCACGACTATCGCAACCCCGCGTGTCATCGCGTCGGCCGCCGCCTGATGCGACCTCCCCTGCGCCAGGACTAGCGTGTCGTCAGCGTAGCAAACCACGCTGACGCCATCAGGGAGGTCGGCCCGCAGCACCCAGTCGTAACCGATGTCCCACAGGAGCGGCCCCAGAACCGATCCCTGTGGGACACCGCACGACATCTCTCGCCGGTTCCACTCCCCATCGCGACCGGGGTAGATGACGGCTCTGTCCGTCAGATACGCCCCGACTACTCGACGGAGGTAGGTCGGCACCCGGTGATACCGGAGTGCCTCCCCAATGCAGCCCCAGGGCAGGGTGTTAAACGCGTTGGCGATATCGAGTGACACCGCCACGACGACCCCACCCCGGGACACTACGTCCCCCGTCGTGAGGGCTCTCACGCGCATGATGGCATCCACCGTCGAGCGCCCCTTGCGGAAGCCAAACTGGCTTTCCGCAAGATCCGGCCCCGTCCTCACCAGGTGCCCGACGAGGCGGCCCGCAATTACTCTCTCAAAGAGCTTGCCCACCTCGTCGAGCAGCACAATGGGCCGGTATGCGGACGGAGAGTCCGCAGGGCGCCCTGGCTTCTGAATGAGGACCAGCTTCCCCGTCTTCCAACGGAGTGGAAACTGGCCTCTCTCCATACATGCGCTTAAGAGCGCCTCCAGTCGAGGCCCGAGAGCCCTCGAGGCCAGGACCCAGGCTTTACCTGGCAAGCCGTCGGGTCCTGGGGCGGTATTTTTGGCCTTCAGCCTTCCTACCGCCGCTCTCAGATCTACCCCGGTCACTTCGGGGATGTCGTCGTCGTCCATGTGGTCCGCTTCGGGCACCGCAAGTGACGGAGCCATAGGCGGGGGAATGTGCTCCCCCCGTGAAGGGAACAGAGCGCTCACCACCTCTTCCACAAGCTGGGGGCGGAGACTCTGCGTCAGCGGGGGGGCCCAGGTGCGGAGTTTATTCCGCACCATTTTGTAAGGGCGCCCCCATGGATCTCTGTTCAGAGTCTCCACCATCTCCTCGCGGGCCGCATGCTTGGCCCGCTGGACAGCCTCTTGGAGGGCGGTCTTCGCCGCTCTGTACCCCTCGTACAGCTCCGCTTCCGTGGCTTCCGCACCCGGAGGGCGGATGCGGAGCCTGCGGTGCCTGGTGTACAGGTGCCGCGCGTCGACGCACGCCTTGCGTAACGCCTCCACCTCCTGCGACCACCAGTACACCTGACGTTGGGCGCGTCCTGGCCGGACTCGGGGCATTGCCACGTCACATATCTCGGACATGGCCTCCCGGAACCACTCCGCCTCATCATCAATATCGGCAGGCCTGTTCGGTGATGTTACCCAGGCCTGCACGATCGAGGCTTCCAGGAGGAGCTCCCGGTCCAGCTGCTTCAGCGCCCACCGCGGACCACTCGAGGCCTGTTGGACCAGCGCGCTGGAGGTCTGGGTGGAGACGTCGAACCGGATATACCGGTGATCGGAGTAGGTCTCCACCTCCTCCATGACGCGCCAGTCAATAACACGCTGTGACAGAGCGGGGCTTGCGAACGAGATGTCCACCACTGACTCACCCCGCATCCGCACACACGTGGGAACAGAACCCCGATTTAGGACGACCAGGCCTGTTTCCAGAGCCCAGTCTTCCACCATCCTGCCCCGCACATCCGTGTAACGGGAACCCCAGGCCAAATTTTTGGCGTTGAAGTCCCCGAGCACTAGCACGGGGAAGGAATGGTTTCCCGCGACGACGACACTCAACTCTGTTAGAGAGTTGTGGAACTCGGCGAGAGTTCGGCTCGGAGAGAAGTACACTCCCACTACTACCGTCTCTCCGAACCGTGACCTATTTGCCTTCATTTAAGGTATTTATATACTTGACCTATTTTACTGTTGTTTGGACGCTCGGCCAAATGGCGTGACCAAAGACATTGAACGAATGATTAGTAGGTAATGATGGACTAGCATTAGGCCTACCAAACCATAATTAAGTTAAATCGAGTCATTAAACAGACCCGAAAAGAGGAAATGACCACGAAGAGCTTATTTAAATTAATTAAAAACTATTCACTTCACATGAGTTTGGGACCAACGATACCTCCATATTGTAATTTAGAATTATGAAATAAACAATTTTTTATGATATTAGAAACTACAGATTACGTGACATAATTTTAAACCTGTTATTTCGTCAAAACAAAAATGAACTCAAATACTTCTAAAATCGTAACTAAGTGGCTAGCTAATCAAGCGACCACACATGATTAACGCCATTACCTTTGTAAAGGTGTTCGTGATACTTACGGGTAATACCGGTTGTGTGACGTCACCACAAAATGCCCTCATTTAAATTTTGTCATAGCTATCATGGCATTTCGCGGGCATGTCGGGCCCTCTCGACTTATGTCGGCTAATGACTTTAATGACACTGTCATTAACTAAAGGTCGTGTTGCAACTATGTTAGAAACTATTGTGTATTCAATTTTGTCATTCAGTTCTGCATCTGATTCCATTTCATTTTCTGGTGTGTTGCTTTTGAAAATTGATGTTATGAGTTTGATTATAGGTACCTACAGCGTAGCATTGTTTAGTAACATGTTGTAAATTGTTGGAAGGACGAAAATAGAAAGAGCAAAGATAGACAAAGCAAATCTGAAGAAAATAATAAAAGAAAACAAAGAGCAGACAATGCAGCACAAACTATATTTGTCACTGAGGACCTAAACACAACACACTCATTGAAGATGAATCCAAAAACGATATCAAAATACAGTCATTTGTTTGTTAACGCATCTAAACAGCTATTTCGGATAGACGTGAGAGCAACACCCAGTCTGATTGCTAGCCACCAATGAGTAATGGTCGGTGGACTGATGAGATCACTTTCAGCGGTGCTAATTCCAAGCTGCCGCCAATAGAGTCGTTAGACTTTGTTGTCGCAGTAGCCATTTGCCAAACTCATTGCGTCTGTAATTGCGCTCGCTTGTTTGGACTTGGTACCTAGGCGAAAGTACTATTAGACAAATCACGATAGCGAATCTGCATCGTCTTGGTGACAGGTGTATCGAATCGTGAATGTGGCTAACATTTTTTAGTTTCAAACACAAGTGGATTCAGTAAATCTTACTCAACTTTTTTTTTCTTTAAATTGTCTACACCTGATATACTTAGTATGGTTACTTAATTTTGTAGAATTTAAAGCAGCTGCGGGTTGAATACTTAAAGGTCAATCTAATATGTATTTAAATGTTTGGTGCATGCAAGTCATTTTACAATCACTTGGTTAGGTTTATTGCGTGGATATTTCGAAAATGAGGCTTGTGCTGACCCGCCCACTAATTACTCTATTATACCAATCATTCCGCTGAATTAATTGTTTGTGTAATGTTCCACAAGATAGGCAGAAACATACTGTTATCAACTTGAAGAAAACTATAGGTAGGTAGGTACAGACGCCAGCACATCAAGCAACCCGAAACTGTCAAATTTTCCCAATCAACTTTGCACCTAATGCTTTCGCGATAAAGTTGAAAATCTATTAAAGAAATTTGACAGATTGTAGTGGCTTGATGTGCTGGCGTCTGTACAACTACAAACGCCACAGACATTAACTTTTAGGACGGACTAAAAATTATTATGGTTACAGGCTTTCGTTTTTATAACAAGCTTTGTTTTAAAATAATATCACACGAATCACTTTTTATTACACCACTATCACATAGTAAATAAAAAAAAGATATAGAAAGTAAAAACTCACAACGCAATTTTTATCGCAACATCATACTACGAACGCCATCTCTTACAAAACGCTGGAACTCAGTCGGTTCACTACGTCATGCCGACATTGACCGCTAGATGGGGGCACTGGTACATGAAACTGGTGACGCGCGCGGTTAACGAACGTTCTTGACTGAGCTCTCGAGTTCGTTCGACGCCGCGGCTTGCCATGACACAACACAACACAACAGTGGATTGGAGCGTGGAATGGACTCGCGTATGGCGTAACAAACTACCATGCCAAGTAACAATAACATTCATTCGGAAGTTTTCGTACCTTTTGTTTAAATATTTTATTACATGCGGATTTAATTTATGCGTGGTGAATAGTCATAAATTGCCAGCTAATTACTTTAATTACTAACAGACCAACTCTGTCTAAAAATAATGGTTCCAAACGATCATGAAAATTTGAATGATAAAAAGTATTTGTAGGTACCTACCTTAATATACCTAGAATGTACTTGTGTTTCTGAACTCTAATTTTAATATCAACGTAGACTGGTAGATGGCGCTACAATGCCTGCTAAAGTATTCTTTCTTTGGTATGGGCAGCAATATCGGATGTAGGTATTTCTATTCGATGTTTGTGAATAAAGTTAGTACCTACCTACCCACCTAATAGAAAAAACAAATTAATTTGTAACGAAACAATATTTAAAGAGCTTTTTTCCAAAACCTGTTTCGGTTACTAAAAACGGTTGCTACCTATTTACCTATAACATAGGTACAATTTTACTGTTTTAATAATTTTACGCTCATTTCATTATTTTAATCTGGTGTCCATCTATTATTTTGATTAAATCTGTTAAATTAAGAAAATGCCTACAGCAAACACGCACTGTATTGAAATAAAATTAACACCTCTAAACTTGTGTAAAAGTTCACGTTAATGGTGCAACAATGTCATTTTCGTCCTAAACGACAGTGACTCGTAAAAATAATAATAAAAAAAAACAAATGTATGAGACGTAAGTAGGTACTTAGGAATTTTTATGTGCTGACCACGGCACGGAGGGACTAAGATATTAAGGACTTTTGATCCTCTATAAGTCTATAGTCTTTTATAATCTTGTTTTGAATCAATATTTGGCTCCGACCTACACGTTTGTTCTTTTTTTTCTTATTCTTTGGCAGAATACAAAAGCGATTATCTCTGTGGCTTACTATTTTGTTTGGGAAAATACTGGCACGAAAGAAAAGCGTTGTTGAAAAACAATGCTGTATTAAAATTAAATTCCTATGTAGTTAATGTAGTGTTGCCAAAGTGTTGTTTATGTCGAAACCAACTGGATTAATTAGCCGTTTAGTTAACCGCTTAGCCTTTTAACTAAACGGCGGCCGCTCAATAACGGCCTGGATGATATTCAATAATTATAGTTTAGGTTGGAAGTCTGTAACCAATCACGCACGAGCCGAATTGGTCGCAGTGACTAAGCCAGGGCACCCCGTCCAAATGGGTTAGGCTAGGTTAGAACTGTGATCAACCGCGTGCGAGCCGAGAGAGCGAAGCGAGACGAGCACTACTTCCAAAACACATAATTTAACCAGTTGGCTGCGACATATATACAGTTCCATTAACGAAAGTTATGTTTGGTCAGACATATGAACTGACATCATTAATTTCAAATGCATTCGATTAAAAAAAAATACTTTTCAATAATTTACGGTTGATAGCTTCTACATATAATTGTAATTTATTATTCACTAGATTTATCTATAGTGGAAATAAACGACCTCACGACCACAAAATGTATTTCTATTATTCTATATCTTTTAGAGCATCTGCTAAACTAAACTAGTTTAAAAGTTAATTACAATACCTATACCTAACTTTATTATAATAATTGCTTTTCGTATCCGTGTCTTACTAAATTACTTACTTTACTTTTAACTGTTTCACATTAGTTCCTCTAATTCACTATTAAAACTACGCAAAAAAGTTAATGACTTACTTAATTTTTTTAATTCTTCCAATATGTAACACAAAGTTAGGTACCTACAGTGTGCCCAACTTAAAAAGTTGTCAAGGTTCAATTCAGTATCCTATGTATTACGATGCGATTCTAGTAAATAGAGTGAGAGAGGTACATCTATAAAACACTTCTTTGGATATAAATAATTTTTATATAGGGAATCGTTTCACGTTTTTTCATTATAAATTTTATATCATGCATGATGTACGCCATGTCAGCTCAACAGACCCTACCGTTTTTTCTTCTATTCTTTTTTCTAAATTCAAATCAAAGTTTGTCTCGTAACTACGCCATCAACTTTTAACAAGCTACAGAGGTTGCATGCTAAAACCATGTCAGGTTAAGGCCTCTACGGTACCTAGTAGGTTCCTACTGCGCGCACTGTTTACGTAGACGTAGGTAGTATGTACTTATCACTAATTTCGATCATCAGTGACACTACAAGTGAAGCTTGTCTGCTGCTCTTGAGATTCTAAATTGCTATACTGACACATTTATTACCCCTTAGGTATAACCATAGCACGAATAGGTGGACTACCTTCTTAGTTGGATAGACTCGACGCTTGTAAATAATGGTCTGATCACCTCAAAGCTAGTAATCTAATAGACTTGCTAAACTTAACTCATCTTATCATATTTGCATCTAACGAAGGCTATACTCAGTTTACACGGCAGCATGTCGCATTCGTCATTGCCGTTCGTCTCCTATGTCGTTGTGTTCGTACTACAAGAATGAAACTGGCAGTAGGTATTTGCCTGCCTCAAAGTGCCTCAGTAACGGTTATGTGTAACTCACTACCTATGGTGTAAGAACATTTATTTACTAAAATAAGATAGCCGTTGTATTCGACAGTGGTCGTTACACTTCACGCTCGGTGATTAACCATACCACTTTATGGGAATAAATGTACAGATGCCAGCACATCAAACTACTACCATCTGTCAAATTTCTTTAATAGATTTTCAACTTTATCACTAAAGCATTCGGTTTAAAGTTGATTGGGAAAATTTTACAGTTTTTGGTAGATTCATGTGCTTGCTGCTGTACCTACATGTGTGTGACAACATTTTACGCCATAATTATATTTTTGGCCAGCAGTGGAACAGTACAGGGTAACAAAAAAAAAAATTAGTTTTTATTTCTTACTTATATCTCGAAAAAGAAAGTGTCTATTCCTATGAGTCTATCGTTATCGAAGTGGTCGCTCCACTACAAAAAAATTATCATAATATTAATATGACAACTAACTCTGTCAGTTTTCTACCTAATAACGAATCCCCATAAATAATTTAATGCATTTTGAACCCAATAGAACTGCACCCAGCAAACCCACCCTAATAATATTGATTAATAGCAGCACCATCAACCATAGCATGTCGCGTTATAATCAATAAATCGCTTTGGGAACGGCACGGCACGTGTACCTACCGCGTCTCAAAACTTGTAGTCCATTCAATTGAAAATATAATATTTTCAATTGAATGGACAAATATTTTAAATATTTGAAAATTATGATTTTGTAATTGATAATTATTTGCGAATCGTTATAATAGGTACTAGTTGTCAAAGTCAAAGTCAAAGTCAAAGTCAAAGCATTTATTTCAAATAGGCACATTAAAGGCACTTTTGAACGTCAAAAATTACAACAAATAGAATTGATTCTAGTCGCCCATTCCAAAGGGTAGTTTTCGTATGGAGAAGAATGGGCAAGAAACTCCACCGTTACTCTTTTAAAATGTTTTACAATATTTTGTATACATTAATTATATCATAATAATATGTGAAGACGATGCACCTAAAATAAAATTACTATACCACAATAGGTAAAAGAATTAAAAATGAAACCATGACATATAAATTAATTATCTGATAGATGCATGGTGCTCACATATTTACAAACATGGTAAAAGTAAACGATTTTCATTTAAATAAAATAAAAATTACAAGTAATAAGTCAGGGTGTAAGTTAAAGTTATTACAGAATGTAAATCAATATCAAAAAAAGAATATATTTTACAATTACATTAGCAACCAGTTTGATTTTGTCTAGACTCTAGATTGTCCTATGGAGCAGGACCAGCATGTTTCCAAGCGTTCTTATCTTGGATATAATCTTCTAATTTATAGTATGCTTGTTTACAAAGTGTACGTTTAATGTGAGTTTTAAATTTTCTTTCATTTAATTGCAATATATCACAAGGTATTTTATTGTAACATTTAACACAGTACCCCATAAAAGATGTGTGTACCTTGGCTAATCTGAAAAATGGTTGATGTATTTTATCTTTATTTCTAGTATTAAAATTATGTCTATCGCTTATTTTATTAAAAAGATGTAGATTTTTTCTTACATACATAATATTTTCATAAATAAATTGGCAAGGTACCGTCATAATATTAATCCTTTTAAAAAGTTCCCTGAGAGATTCGCGGCGACGTAGATTATAAATGGCTCTGACAGCTCTTTTTTGCAAAATAAAGATGGATTCAATGTCAGCAGCTCGACCCCATAGTAAAATGCCGTACGACATAATGCTGTGAAAGTAGCTGAAATAGACTAAACGTGCGGTTTCTACATCAGTTAACTGTCTTATCTTTCTAACAGCATAAGCGGCCGAGCTAAGCCGCCCCACAAGAGATGTTATGTGAGGTCCCCATTGCAATTTGTCGTCTACCGTGATTCCCAGAAAAACAGTTCGATCAACAAATTCCAGTTTTTCTCCATTCAACATGATGTCACATTCACTACTTCTAACATTAGGTAATTTAAATCTAATGCATTTGGTTTTCTTTTCATTTAGTACCAAATTATTTACCGTAAACCAATCTTGGACCTGAAGAATAGAGTTATTCACGTCGTCAAGATTTTGTGCCCGTCTGTCTATCTTAAAGATCAATGAGGTGTCATCTGCAAATAACACCATCTTCGGTTGATTTTGAAGTAATTGGGGTAAATCATTAATGTAAACTAAAAAGAGGAATGGACCCAATATCGAACCTTGAGGAACGCCCATTGCTATTTCAGACCCTAATGAGTTTACGCCGTTTACTTGAACTTTAAGCTTTCTATCTTTTAGGTATGACTTCAGTAAATCAAGAGCTAAATTCCTAATCCCATAATGCTCAAGTTTCAGCAGAAGTGTCTCATGGTTTACGCAATCGAACGCCTTAGAGAGGTCGCAAAAGATTCCAATGGCATCTTGTGCCTCTTCCCAGGCGTTAAAAATGTTCTTTATTAGGTTGACACCGGCGTCAGTGGTACAACGCCCTTTGGTGAAACCGTACTGGTGTTCATGAAAGATGGAATTTTTATTAAAATGGCGTAACATTTGATTGAGCATCAACTTTTCAAACACCTTACTGAGAACCGGCAGAATCGAGACAGGCCTAAAATTGTTGGGGTCTTTACTATCACCGGATTTGAACAAAGGAAGAAGTTGACATTTTAGAACGATGCTCTGACTTGAAATTTGAATTAATTTGAAACAAGATTAAAGATTTGTTTTTAAATCAGCCAGTTTTCAAATTTGATTCTTAATACAGCATCGCTCTAGAATAAGTAGTACCGATGGAATGTTTAAATTAGCTATTCAGTATATATTTAAAAATCTTACCCAAAACTTGATTCTTTATTCAAAAGAAGTAAAAATATGCAACAGTTTTACTTCTTTTGAATAAAGACTCGGAAAAAATTCGTTACATTTTAAAGAGCAAGGACGAGTAATAGAAGTGAACAATTATTTCAAAAACTGGAACATTTTATGCCAAAAACCCAATGTACACAAGAATTATAATGAAACTATTCTATTGTTGCTAGGTATAATAACGACCGCCAAAACTACACAATGAAAATGCAAATGACGTGTGAATTTTAACTTTTAGTTACCATTTGGAAATGTCATCGCAAGTCAATGTACAGTTGTATACCTAATCTGTGCCGAAAACGCATAACTTAATATGTATAAAAATATTAAGAGGGCACCGACCAAACGCCGACCGCGCAGTGGCGCCATCGTCGTTTGTTTCGTTATTTCTTTTATTTTAGAATGAAAATTCAGAAAATAAGCACGTTTAGTTGTGCTCCACAAGATTATACGTTAATATTATTATAAACGGTAGTTTTACATTGTTTAGTTTTATTATAATCACTAAAACGGATAATATCAGCCATTATTTTCCGTTTCTTTAGTTTTATTATAATCACTAAAACGGATAATAGTTGCCACTATTTTCCGGTCGGCGTAGCCTTAAGACTCACTATTTACCCGTCTTAGGTTCACGAATCTAGTTAAAAGGTGGAAGTTTGCATCTAAAAATACCTAGATTTTGGTTTTTTAAATGGAAACGGTAGAAAAGTGTGCATCTTGTAATGCCAAATGGCTAAAAAGCTGCAGAATGCAACCGCAGATAGAATATTTAAAATAAAAAGTGTGATACAGTGATATTTATACTTCCATGCATACTAATATAATTATGTTGTTCGTTAACTCTTGGCTCCGCCAGAGTTAAAAGTCAAGGTAGCTTACCTGACTTTTAACAGCCGGAGTCAACTGTCGTTCTGTTTTATTAACATTAATTACAGCTTTTCTTTTTCTTCGTGGAACCTATAGTGTGTTACTATTTTCTGAAATAAGACGTGGGTTAAAATCGATACTAGCTTTTAAAAAATATATGTATGGAACAGTTGATTTTTAATAACCGGTTCAAATATGGCAGGTGGGTCTAGAATCATGTACTGAATTCATTATAAAAATGTTCACGTCACACCCTGCATTTTGTTCTTTGGAGGGTGTTGAATTGTTGATGTGTTAAAAAAAGGATTATGCGGGTTTGTCTTTAGGGGGTCGAAATGTGTGAGCACATTTACAAAGAATAGCAATAAATAAAAATTAACATCGCCAAAAATAAAACAGCAATTCACTATATTTAATATCATTCGCCAATTAATCACAATCTTATTCTATTCAAAGCTAAGTTGTAATTACAGTCTGGGAAATTTAATTTATCAAATTGACACACTAGTCATTATATAGTCGGGTTATAGCTGCAGTAAAATGACAGCTTATTTATGTATTACTTAAATGACTGAAATTGGCATCTTTTTGGTTTTTCGCGGCCATCAACTAAATCTTGTTTTTCTAGTACAGAATAGTGTAACAAACGAAACTTATTTGACATGCATATCTCTAAACTCAGTTATTAAAAATGTCATTTTACTGCAGCTAATTAAAATTCGGACTATAGGTCAATTTGCCGAGTTATAGCCATATCATACAACTGTAAAAGAATGACAGTTGAGATTTAAACATACGGACAATTTAAGGTGGTGACTTTACAACATCCACAGAATGACATAAATAAATTCACCATTTTATATTCTGGGCGCAGTCTACCATATAGTCTGCTCAAGATCAAAATATTCTCATTAACCTATAAACCGAACCACGAGCGAACCATTACAGACGATCATGATTACATTAATAACATGATGAGTTAATTAATCATTGTTAAATTTAATCATCCACGAACGAGCTCGCTTCTACGTTATAACTAATAATTAGAAGGCTGATCTTGGTATAGTAAAGTACCTATTGGTTGGTATTACATTATTATTAATGTCGATAACTTAATGAGCCGTCCTGTCTGCCTCCCCTGTCTCCGATCAACCGTGAAGTTACAAATGGATGATTTCTTTGTGTTTTAATTGCAATTATTTCCAAGCTTGAAGAAGTTATATGTGAGATTTGTGTTAGATTCTTAATATAAATTACTATGGCTCCTTCAAACAGGCGCGAAACGACACGCGACACAAAGTAACCGCAACGAGCGGTGCCTTTGTGTCGTGCGCGATTATATCGCGTGTCGTGCCTGTTGGTAGCAGCCTTTAGGCTATGGGAAAACAAAACTTGCTGCTAGAATGTTAGAGTTATAAACTTTATCTATGATACTTACATAAACCCATGCCTTCTTCCCCATGAGGGTACCTACCCTAGTTTCACGAAGGCGTGAAACTACAGAACGCCACTTGCTACTATCCTTGTATACTTACTCCTTTTGCTTTGTGTACATCTGGGGACCTAAAAGGCCATTTTGGCAGAATCATAAAAGGATAAAATTATGAATTATAATATGGCGAAGACAGTCCGTGTTTTTCTTTCTTTCGCTGCACTACGTAGGTATAATCAAAGAGATTGGGCATTGGATTTCGATTAGATTGATTGGTATTTTAGCACATACAAAAAAAATAGCTGAAAAATCCTTCACCAATGGGATTTTATACGATTAACTTAACAGCTAACTGTCCATTGTATTTCTTAATGTTTTCCTTTTATGATTCTGCCAAAATGGCCTTTTTAAGTCCCCAGGTCATACACGCACGCTAGTTGGTATGTATGTATGACTCTAGACATAAACGCAATTCAACTTGTTCCAACGAACGTCCAGAGATAAAATTATTGAAATGATAAATGATAAATGATAAATGATTTTATTTTTGTAAGTAGGTTTGTACAAACACTTTTACACGTCAATCATATTTTTTAAACTAGATGAGGTCGGCGTTTCCTATCTGACTACTCTGAGAAGAAAGGCCGAAACAAACTCAGAGGTCATAGTCTCTTTTAAAGTCCAGACATAATCTTGGTCAGGTTATATGAAGACCATGTAGGTCGATGTCTGAGATGGTCTTTTGAGGAAAGAACCACACAGATTGAGAGGACCTGTCCAGTCAGTGCACGCATTTGTCAGAAATCGTGCAGCTCAACTCAAGACTTAAGGAGCTCAACGATCCGACGAACAATACCAAAGAAAGGACATTTGGGTAGGCCACAAAAATTACTCAAACTGCCAGACCATGGAGAGAATAATAAAAAATATAAAATGAATAAAATAAATGACCCACATCGTCTTCATATTCACAAAAATTAAAATAATGTAATACTTTACAAGTAAGCAAATGTCATTGTTTTAAAAAAAATATATTAATGTCAATATGTATATTATATAAAAAAAAAAACAACAAAAGAACAACAAAAACACTCAAAATGCATAAATTGGAAGCAGCTCAATCCCAAGCCTTTTTATCCTCAATATAATCTTTAACAGTATAAAAAGCTTTCTTGCACAACTTACGTTTAATTAATAATTTAAATTTATTAAGGCTAAGATCTTGAACGTGGCTTGGTAGTTTATTATAAAAGCGTATACATTGGCATCTGAACGAGCCACCTATTTTCTTGAGCCTTGTTGCAGGTACAACAAATTTGTGTTTGTTTCTAGTATTTATATTATGGATATCACTGTATTTTTTGAACAATTTTATATTTTTATGGGCATATAAAAGATTTTCATAAATATACTGAGAAGGCACAGTCATTACATTAATCTCTTTAAATTTGTCTCTGAGAGAGTGCCTCGGACTTAATTTATAAATTGATCGAACAGCACGCTTCTGCAAAACAAATATAGTCTGAATATCGGCGGCATTTCCCCACAATAGAATGCCGTACGACATTACACTATGAAAATAACTAAAGTACACTAAACGGGCAGTCTCTATATCAGTTAAATTACGAATTTTTCTAACAGCGTATGCTGCGGAACTTAGCTTTTTTGACAATTTATCTATATGTGGACCCCACTGAAGCTTAGCATCCAGAGTTATGCCCAAGAATACTGTGCTGTCTTCAGGATTCAATTCCTCGCCCTTTATCAACACATTAGTTTTCACCTGCCTAACGTGGGGTAGCGTAAACTTAATGCATTTGGTTTTCTTCTCATTTAGAAGCAAATTATTAACATTGAACCAGTGGACTACTTTCGAGATCGCGCTATTTACATCGTCAGTATCCAACTGCTGGCGTTTAAGTTTAAACAAAAGTGAAGTGTCATCTGCAAACAACACTATATCATGATTATCCTTTATGAGGTACGGCAAGTCATTAATATAAATAAGAAACAAGAAAGGACCAAGAATTGAGCCCTGTGGGACTCCCATCGTTACTATAGATCCGGGTGATCTTTCTCCATTAACGTCAACGCTCTGAACCCTTTCACTCAAGTATGAAGTAAGAAGATCCAGAGCAGTATTCCGGATCCCGTAGTGGTGGAGTTTCCTGATTAACGTTTCGTGAAAAACGCAATCGAATGCCTTGGACAAATCACAAAAGATGCCCAAGGCATCGCATTTATCTTCCCAGGCATTATAAATATGTCCTAAAAGTTCAACACCGGCATCAGTAGTTGAACGACCCCTTGTAAAACCGAACTGTTTGCTATGTAATAATTTATGTTTATTAAAAAATCTTTGCATTTGGTCTAAAATTAGTTTCTCAAAAATTTTACTAAAGGTAGGTAGTACAGAAATAGGTCTATAATTTGTGGGGTCTGATGTACTACCTGATTTAAACAAAGGTATTATTTTACTATGTTTCATAAGGTCAGGAAACTCCCCATTGTCAATACAACTATTAAAGATAAGAGCAAGAGAAGGTGCTACAATGTCAATAATAGACTTAGCAACTTCTACAGAATTACCCCATAGATCTGTAGTCTTTTTTACATTTAAAGTGTGAAAGGTTTTAATTATATCTCTACATGTAATATATTCAAAATGAAAATCCGAATCGCAAACATTAACATTTTCCTTAAGCAAAGACTCAGCAACAGAAGGTGATTTATAAATAAATATCTTGCACTGATTCACCCACATCGCAATTTATGCCAGTCTAATAAAACGTTTCTGTCTCACTCTTTAGTACTTTAAATGGTCGCTCTTGACCCTACATCTTCAGATCTTGTCAATTTTATCGCTCGGCGAAATGATCTCATCACTCCATTGCAACGACCTTATTGTGATTAATGCTCTGTCGCTATTCCTATATAAATTGTACGCGGACGCTATCCGTCGATCTCTAATTGAAGGAATTGTAGCAATTTATGAGAGCCTTTTGTGCGAGCAATGAATTGAGTAATTAGCGATGTAAGAATTTTCTTGTTTAAAAAATAAAGGCTCGTTGTAAAACTCAATTAAAACCGATTGGGTGGCGGACAGCGGAGCGGCTTTATAAGTAGAGCTCGTGGATCTTCTAAATTCCATTTTTTATTGAAGGTGAGCATAATTTTGTTTTATAAGCAGACAGCGTAAGTCTCCTTTGGTGTCTATTAGAAAAATAACGGCTGAGAGACTCAATAACGCCAAGTTATTGAATTAATTTCCATTGGCGGGACGAGGTTCTCATGTCTATTATATTTAAGTAATATACATTGTAGGTATATATGTTATAACTATTAAAATAAATAAGCTAATATTTATAAGCAACGAATCATTGCCAGGTTAGCTATTTTAATATAAAATCAAAGCTTACCTGCATATTACATTCAATAAAATAGCTGCCTAAGTTAGTTTAAAACCACGTAAAAGGTAATTTAAATTGCATAACTATCTACTTAAACCAACGCTATCACAATACTATACCTAGCAATTTATTAGTCACAACATAGAGGTTGTTACACTTTAAGCATTTGTAAATGAATAATTAAATATTTATTAATGTCAAAAGTTAAAATCGTCGGACTATTTACGAAAATTTATTAATATTCATTGGAGTAAAGACTTAGCAATTATAAAGCCACGGCGTTGGTACAATGAGCTTGGTGTAAGGTATATTATATATTATTTCATTAAAGGAGAGTTTTTTTTTCCTACAAAGCTGCTTTTGTGTCTGTAATGAAGGTAAACAAACTAGCGAACAGTCTCAGACAGATCTCTTTCTTTTCATATCACCCTGGTATGCACTCGAAACAAACTTATTTTTTCTCCTTTTTATCATACTAATTAATTTTCTTCTCGTGTTTTTAGATGCGATCTGAATAGTCCAGACTCATCGTGATGCTGTTAATGACTTGTATAACCTTGGATTCGAAGTCTGAAAGGATATTAACTAATACTTTAGTAACAAAACACATTAATTAATATGTTTAAAAGATTCTCATAGCTATTATAGCTATGAGAATCTTTTCACGATGTTATCATCGTGATAGTGTTTAAGATTTTTAATTTTCAATATAAGTTATTATAGTTCTGAAATAATTTTAAATAAGTGAAACTCAAAGTATTTACATATTTCAATTACAGGCACTTTTGAATTGTC
Source organism: Luperina nickerlii (assembly GCA_963855955.1). Classification (NCBI taxonomy): domain Eukaryota; kingdom Metazoa; phylum Arthropoda; class Insecta; order Lepidoptera; family Noctuidae; genus Luperina; species Luperina nickerlii. Next base: position 9,047,044 of record OY979666.1, read on the forward strand.
AAGAAGCCGGTCAGTCAGAAAATATGAAGCTAGTTGCTAAGACGTTGAGTACCTGCCTCTTTTAAAATAAGAAGTCGCCCGCCCACGCAAGCTTACATGACACTGACACTGCGCAGTATATTCATTCTATAATAAAATCATTTAATATATGATAAATGATGAGTATGTACGGACGGTATAATAAATCTAATATTTTGCTCATGCGATGTTTACAATGACGTCATGCGTTCGACCTCTTTGGTTTCCGGTGGCCAGCTCTTTGATCCACCGGCCACGGACACTAAAGTCTATGATAGAAATAGGTAATACAAAAGACAATAGACTAACGTCAGAATTTATGGAATGTTAGGTATTACCTACTTAACTGTAGGAAACTTAAACGATGTGTGTCGTTTTAAAATTAACGTATAATTAGATAGGGACCTACTTACTCAATTTCTTACATGAAAATGAAGCATATGCTTGCTGCCTTTATTATTATAAGGAGGTAGACTAGAGATTCGCACAACCAGGGAAGCATGGCACAAAAGGGAGTTCTATACTCAGCAGCGGGTGGAACAAGGCTGCCAAAGACGAAGGAGGTTTATGACGTTAAAGAGACTCGCACAGCCCAGGAAAGCATGACTTCCAGTCGCGGGTGCGGCGTCCAATCGGGGATGCGGCGAATGTACAAGTATCTCCCGGGACCCCGACTCATGTTACTAGAAGGAACAGTGGGGTTTTAGTCGGTAGGAGTCCGACATAACCCTCCATTCTTCCCAGTCGGAGGGTATCCATATCCATGAGGATTTCGCCTCGAAAAAAAAAGGGAAGCATGACTCAGCAGCGAGTTGACATGGTGAAGGAAGCATGGCACAAAGGGGAGGAAGTCTCAGCAGCTGTGAAACAAGGCTGCCAATGATTATGACGATGATGTCGTAAGTCGATCTTTTTTTTACAGATTTTGATCAAATTGAAGACATAAACACAAGAACCATAATAGTTTTAAAAAGCTGTTTCTATACGTCTTCCAATTAGAAACGTGAGTATACACGTTATGTGTTCAAACAATTGAAACTTTGTCTGAAATCTTGCATACAAGTCTTGACTCTTATAAATTAGCTATAATTGGCGTATCGTCTCGAATATTTTAAACCTCAAACAAAGTAAAATACCTACATAGCAATTAATAAACATGAAAAATGACGGCATTTACATAACTAGCAAATAAAGTCATGAATAAGTAACTCTAAAAAAACATATCAAGATTCTCCATTTCTCAAGTGTTTATTTATTACATAACACAGCATCACACCTGTACTCCCCGAGGCGGTGTCTTAGCACACATGGCGACACGACATAATCTTACTATATATTATTAACTAGCTTCTGCCCGCGACTTCGACCGCGTGAAGTTTCATGTTACTCCGACCCACCCCGTCGCAATGCATCGCCTGCCCGCGCTATTACTTTGTTTTTGCTTAGCGTTCTTTCTGACTTTTCTTCTTTTTGCTCGGCTCCTAAAGGTCATAGCGTGATGTTAAATAGCCTATAGCCTTCCTCAAGAATTGGGCTATCAAATGCAAAAATATTTTTTCAAATCCGACTGGTAGTTCTAGAGATTAGCGCGTTCAACCAAACAAACTCTTCAGCTTTATAATATTAAGTATAGATAGATATTATAAAGCTGAAGAGTTAGTTTGTTTGGTTGAACGCGCTAATCTCAGGAACAACGGGTTCAAATTGAAAAAACATTTTTGTGTTGGATAGTCCATTTATCGAGCAAGGCTATAGCCTATATAACATCACGCTACGACCAATAGGAGAGCTTTTGAGAGCTTCCGTTGCGGACGCTGCGCAAACGGTTAAAGTTACGCAAACATCAATTGTACCCCAATTCCCTATAAAAGTTCTGAAAAAAAATCCGCGACAGCATATGTCTATCTTTTAAGGTTGACTCACTATAACCTTTTTTATGGTAATCAAATTTGTTCTAAAATAATGCATTATTTCCGAAGGTGTTTTTATAAACACGATATTAATCCTTACCCAAATAAAAACGTTATTCATCACAACTATTTAATTTTGAACAAAATTGCCCTTGACATCATTAGATTTCAATGAATATCTTAGGAGATTTCATAGTTTTAAAATATCCCCGCATGGCGGCCGGTCATGAGGGTCTAAGTAATAATCTTAAATAATACTCTTAAAATAATGGAATATATTATTTTAATAGGTTTTTTCCTCAAATCAACGCGGGTGAAACCGCGGGGCACAGGTAGTCAACCTATAAATGTCCAGTTTTAGCTGACATCGCAATGTATGGGTTTTTCGTACAATGAGAAGTCAATTTATACTGGAAATCTATACCTTGATATGTCGTGCGTATAACCACATTCGCCTTTTACGTTTAACGGTTCCTGCAAACAGGCGCGACGCGCGACGCGAATCGCGCGCGACACAAAGGCACCGCTCGTCGCGCGAATTGCGGTGCCTTTGTGTCGCGTGTCGCGTCGCGCCTGTGTGTACGAGCCTTAAATCCCATGTAATAGAAGGCGAGCCTATTAACACTACAGGTAAAAAATCTAGGCAGTCAATTCCTGATGGAAAAACTCAGTTACATTTTTCACCACCTGGGAATCACACCCAGAACCCTTTACTCAGCATGGCAGTCATGTATGTATTACCAACGTAAACGAAACTGCCGTAGGTCTAGTGGTCGCAAGCGCTACTGTCGAAAATGAGGTCCTAGGTTTAATTCCCTGGTCGGGAAGTGTTATTGGGTTTTTCCGTCTGGAATTTCTCGGTAGCAGCTCGAAGTCTGGTTTTGTGCCGGTTGATGATAATAGGCGCGCGCCCCCTATACATATAAATATCTGGCGAAATGTGGGTATACCACAGATTCACGTCTGTCCAACTCTTCGGAGCATACTGGCGTGATGTTATGTAGACGAAATTAACATCTTCAATCGAATTCAACATTTTAATGATAACACTAGCATCTAATTCCAATATCCTATGTAGTAATATGTTTTTTACCAAAGAAATAATTGATACAAAAATATAGTCTGAATTAGCATTTAACTCCATGGGTTTATCACCTCCTATAGAACAGGTTTTTAAACCTTGGCATTTCGATATCTCATCCTATGCTATTCGATTTGTTCGTTTTTAAGTTTCCATATGTCAAAACATCGCCTCGGTAACTCTATAGCAATCTATATGGGGATCTAATACGAATAATATATGGTAATGTTGAACTAAAGTAAATGCTACACGATTTATAATTTTGAGTTAAAGAAACTTCTTCAAATGAAGTAATTTAACACCAGACTTTATTTAAAAGTTACTTAAAATTTCATGAATAATGCAAATTTAAAAGTACATAACTGTGTTTTAAGCACTGAACAGTCTCAATTTGCTATTGTGTTCCACTTTGAGAAAACACAAACTACAATAATCCACTTCAAAATAAAGTATAAGTAAACACTTATTCGTGTGATCGTTTCTCGGGAACACTTTTAATAATCTCGTATATATAAATAATTCGGGTGTTTGAATCCGTTTCCAAGGTCGAGCCACTTCGCAAAGTAAACTTTGATAAATGGATTGAGTTTGTTTGTTGTCGGTACCTAACATGGCAGGCGTTGCCAACATCGTGAGCGTTTAGCAACGGTTTAAGGAATCACCATAACGTTATTTGCTTAACGTAACGATATGCTCAATTTATGAGGGAAAGCGTCTCTAAGCGGCCCTTGTGATATCACAGTTGCATTATACGACTAGCTTCTGCCTGCGACTTCGTCCGCGTGAAATTTCACCCTCCCCCATTCACCCTCTCAGGGGTAGAATTTCGAAAAACCCTTTCTTAGTGGATACTTACTGTTCACAAAGAACACACCCTCCAAATTTCATGTCTCTGGGACCAGCTCTTTAGGCTGTGCGTTGATATATCAGTCAGTCGGGACTTTGAATTTTCTATAGATGTTTACGTTTCAATTTCAAATTGATATTGGATTAGGTCGTTGAAAGGTTTTCAAGTGTTTTGCAAACATCGTCATTAAAAATTAATCACGTGAAATGGAATGAAATTGTTTATTCTGTGAATAGGATATCAGAATCACTTTTCTTTTAGCTTTCAGATTTTTCATAAAAAAAACTGTAGATGGAGTCGACATTTCCTATCGGACTACCCGAAAGCAGAAATGGCGAATCAAACACAGGCCCGAAAGTCTCTGTTAAAGTTCAAAAACGTCTCTTTTAAAATATTTTACTTCAAAAACAAGAAGTGAAACGCGATTTATTAGTTGTACTTACAAAATTGAAAACTTATAAAACCACAGGTGTCGACTCGATTCTAATTTCATTTAATAGTAAAACTTTCATAAGAATCCAATTAGCAGTTAACAAAACGTAATTATGAGAGATTTATTAATCACTCACATTTTGAGCCTTATAACTTGTGATATTGACAATTTACGACCTGATGGAGTCTATTTTGTACAATTACGTATTTATAACCTTGTCTGACCCTTGTCTGACTAGTCTGACCCAAAAATACCTTGCCTCTAGGTTGATATTTTTGAGTCAGACTAGTCAAGGTTGACAATCCCATCATACACGCAATAATAAGGCCATAGTTATAAAAAAAACCGGCCAAGTGCGAGTCGGACTCGCGCACCGAGGGTTCCGTACAAACCTGCAAGGTTTACAAAGTTCGTTCATTACGACAATCGAGTCATAACTATGGTATTTTTTTTGCAAAATGAAATTCATAACATTACAATGGGGAAAGATGGAGGAGCATAAATTAAAGTAAAAAGCAAGTAATAAGTTTATATTTATTAAAAAATAAATATATATTTTGTAATGTAACTAAAAATTTAAGGTTTTCGGAATTTTTCCTTTATGTGTGCTGTAAAACGTTGCTTCATGCCAAATTTCAAGATTCTAGGTCGACTGGAAGTACCCTTTAGGTTTTGATTCCCTTGCGAGTACTTGCGAGTTTCAAAATATGCAGCTTAAATTGCTGTTTCTTTTGATTGCGTTGACATAGAAGTTTGATTTTGTTACAGCTTAAAGGTATTATAGACCTGAGTATTTGGTATGAATTTCAATTTAATACCTCTACGCGTTTATGAGGAAATGGCTAGTAAGTTTAAAATTATTAAAAAAAAAATAGATTATGTGATGTAACTAAAAATTTATGGTTTTCGTAATTTTTCCTTTATCTATGCTATAAGACGTTGCTTCGTACCAAATTTCAAGATTCTGAGTTCACGGGAAGCACCCTGTAGGTTTTGATTCCCTTGCAAGTGTCGAAAATTAGCGGCATAAACGGCTGTATCTTTTGATTGCGTTGGCTTAGAAGTTTGATTTTTTCACAGCTTCAAGGGACAGTAGACCTGAGTAATTGATATAAATTTCAGCTTCATACCTCCACGCGTTCCTGAGAAAAAGGGTCTTGACAGACGGACGGACGGACGGACAGACGGACAACAAAGTGATCCTATAAGGGTTCCGTTTTTTCCTTTTGAGGTACGGAACCCTAAAAAAACAAAAGAAGTCTGATTTTTTTTTGCGTTCATAAAATACAACATCGTGCCGAAGAAACTGCCGAACAATGATTTAGTAGATTTTCATCTACGTATCGGGCGCTTATCGTATATCTAATGAATTTCATTATTAGCAAGGTGATGGTGTTTCCCGGCTGATTTATTACATAGCAACTGCTGTGTTTCGAAATTATTATTATGTGCCAATAAATTGTGAACTGACGAAATCTGAATTATTTAATTAGAAGTCTAGCTAGCGATTGATTGCTTCCAGGCAAACGGACGGAGCCATGGTTATGCCATAATTGGAAAAGTACTTAACGACTTATTTTTCTAGTTATTTAATTGGTATACCTACGTAAGTTCTATTTGATTTTGTTATATTATTGTGAGGAATAATTGGAATCGTGAATCGACTGTCCTGATTCCGAAATAGAGGCAGGAAATGGGCGAAAACTATCTCAGTTCTGTTTATTTTTTCAAGGAACGTTATTTTTGTTTACGATGTAATTTAGCTTTATTGCTGCATGTCGGAAAACGGTAACAAAACAAGCCTAAAACATCAGCAAGAGTCAGGTTCAAATGTTCATTGCCAACTAATCGTATCGGAGAAACAATCTCGACTGCCTATTGCTAAATAAGTATCGCATTACCTTTGAGATCTCACCCGAGTATTCGATTATGATCGAATCACAATCGTTTGCTTTAGCTATCAATATTCCGAGTGCGTCAATCGATCCCAATCACGGATGTAATGGTGAGGGAGGTGTGTGACTAGTATGTTGTTCGCTTTTCCTGTGTTTTTTACAATCTTATTAATGTTTTAAAGACTTTTAATGGAAGGACACGCGTTTATTAGGGTTATAAAAAATCGAGAACATGTTTGGAATTCGTAGAAAAATCTTATTAAATTATGTATTAAATACAGGCACAATAAAAAAAAATAACAACGTTTTAAAAGAAAACTACAGCAGTGGTAACCGCGAAATTCAATATTTCTTACGTTTTTTGCAATTTTCAGGTCAGTGTCAGGTGTCATCTTGATCAAAATATGATTCGCGATTATACCTAACAGGTACGTATTTACAGAATTATAATCATTTGATTGAATCATTAATACATTTTTCTAAGTTAGATTTGTTCCATAAGAACAAAATTAATATCATAGGGAAAAGTGCTTATGGAACAAATCTTACTTAAAGAGATATATTAATGATTTTAATTACTATAATTCTGTAAATACATATCTATTATAGTCGCAAATCATATTTTAATCAAGATACAACCTGACACTGACCTGCAAATTGCAAAAAACGTAAGAAAATTTTAATTTCGCGGTTTACCACTGCGCATTCACCCAAAAGAGTCGTGACGGTCAAACAAAATGTTACACTTTTTCGGTCTAGATCTCATTTGCCAATGTGCAGTGTATAACGTGCGTTTTGTGATAAGTGTATTCGATTCGAATTATAAGTTAGTAACATTAAAATAAGTATCTATAATTATTATGTTAATCACACTACAATTGATTTATGAAAATGATATAAATTACCATTACAATCATGATGTAATTTATCAACACAGTAATTAACAAACCAGTAATCAATCTTGCTAACAATAAAATGTAAGTAACTTGATATAATTTTCCTATGAAACTTGCTATAAATATACAGGAGTGCGCTAATTCCATAGCATTATTATATCTTATGATATTATAATTATATGTTAATTGTTGGTTGTCGACCTCAGCCTAATTTCATAACTATAAAATCTAGACCATAAGATATGCAAATCTGACGCTTATAGCCTACAGTTACGAATATTTAGACTCGTATTAATGTGTTTAGATGACATTGCTTGATATTATTATGCAAGTTGCGTTTGAAATGAGAACATAATGCAACAAATTGTTTGTTTCGCTACCTGCATAAATTAATTGCTCAGTAGAGAATTTAAATCAAAGTTGGATATTACTGGGGGTCATAATATATTAAGATTTCGAATAGTAATAGCTCCTTTAATTTTTAAATAAATAGGGAGAAAATCAAGGGAGAGGTGTTGAAATGACTATAAGTTATTTTAACACCTCTCCCTTGATTTTGTCTATAATTATACTGAAATAAAATGGGGAAATAAAATAGAAACAAGTGCAATCATTTGGAACCCGCATGAAGGAAAATACAGCCTCATGTTGGAAAAAATTCAAAATAAATTTGCTAGATTTCTTTAGTACCCATTTTATTTGACTATAATAATTAATTATGATATAATTTTAATATATTTTTTATCATTGTTCCTCTCAAACAGAACACGTGCCAATCTCATCTCTTCACCACACTTGGTTGAGTGGTAGAGAATGCAGGCATTAAGTCCGCCTTTGTACCGTATTTGTGTGTGAATAATTTCAATAAATAAATAAAAATGCATGCGAAAAACACCTTAGTCAGTTTTCTTTAAACATGTAGGTAAATGTCAACCTGGGTTTCCCCTAACACCCAAGAAGAAGCCGAACACGTGCAACTCAAGCCAGACATCGTACGCTTTCCTTTCATTCCAAGACTAAGATAGTTTATTACGTCACAAAATTATTACCTATCTCGTAAGTTACTCAACACAATAGCACCAAGTTCAGCTAGACGGCTCTGATTGCATCGCGCATGCGCCACTTAGGAGAAAGCGACCTGCAGTGCGACGACCCCGGCTAAATTCGGCCAAGGTCTACCGGCGAGACGGCAGGTATCCCAAGCAGGCTTACAAATAGACCAGCGTCATTTAAATAAGGAAAAAACAACTGTTTACACTATTGTGGAGGATAGTCTTAAACGTTATTAGAAACAAGTTTAATGGCTCTTCTATAAAGGAACGTGATTTGCTTCTAATTGAAAACAACCATTAGCGCTGCCTTAGTACTCATAGGCTACAGTTCGTTTCACTCTTCACTGAATCATGAGCTATTTGCTGGATTTTCAATTTCCAGAGCTCAGTTCACTGTTTAAATATTTCCATAAACATTTTATGACCGTCTTCACCTACCATCTGGCAGATGTACGTTTATTTATACACCGTACGGATCATCAGGAAACAAAGTTCAAACATGAACTTTATCGCTAGCCGGGGAAAGTTATAAAACGCACACGCCGCCGACACAGGCGCGCCCGTTCAGACGTCGAACGTCGAACTTGCGTTTAAAATCGGCCAAGGTCCCACAGCGGTCACTGACCTTATACTTGTGGTTACGAAAAAATCGAATCGAGCATTCGAAATTCCCCGAGTATTCCGAACATTCTTTTTTCTAAATAGACAAAAAAAATTGAAGCCCATTCGAGATTGCGTTTTGCATTCCTGTGCCAATCGCTAGAAAAGGTCCAAATCGACATGAAAACTAAATCGAGTGTCGTCGGGGAGTCCGTCGAACCGCATCTAAATCCAGCCAAGGTCTCAGTCAGCTGAAGGGCGGCTCGCCCGACTGCCTTTGTACTGGTCGTTTACACTGCGCGACCATAACAAAGGGTTGCTTAAATACCTACGAGCTGACTCACGCCTAGCTCGACCGCGACACGCTAAAAGGACGTCGTAAAGTAAACTTGCCAGAGTATATGCGTTTGGTAGTAAAAAATGACACACGCTTGTAAATTTTAGTCAAGACCACCCTACAAGATACACGATTTGCAGATCCTAAAACAAATTAAAACAGCAAACGCATTCGCAATAAATATCAATCGGCCAATGTAAATTGATCCTCCACACCCCACCGGTGCTAATTCAACCTTGTTAAATAAAGGAAAGTAGATGAATATTGCAGGTCTGGCTATAATGGCAGTGTTTGTATACAGAGGCGTCTAGACGTGGTTTTGCCTGGCTGCGTCGAGAACTCGAGATGCGCTCGTGTACGACTTGCGGTAGACTCCTGCTGTGTTCCCACTGCGGTAAACACAGTTTAAAAAAAATCTTCTTTAATCAAGAGACCGTGGAATCGCAATAAGAACAAAAATGTGACACCAATTTTATTCCACCGGTAAATATTGGATGTCGAATCGTTATGGGTAATTTGAGCACACTGCATACATGGTTTATTTTGATTATTCCAGCAATTTGGATGCACTTCTAAAACGAAAACAAACATGTGTCAATACAATAATATAATTGGACGATATGCACACCCACAAATAACCTACATCAAAACAACGTGCATATAGCTAATTGAATTACGTCAGTGAACCTTATCAAAGTGAATGACCTCCAGACCTGCCGCAACATTACCGCATGACTGATAAACTACCCAATTTGCAGCGAACCCATACAACGCGTCACGGTTCGTCTCATGTTGCTGTATTGACCTAAATATTCCCCCAGTACTTAGGTCTTCCTCGTGTTCCTGTGCCTGACCTACGGCAAGTGCGCGGCGGTTGCGCGCCGTAGCTAAAATAACCGGGACGGGTGTCCCCGACCACTTCCGCACTCACCATCGATTCATTCTGCTAATTAACGTGGTTGCACCACCGCTGTCCGGCCATTTGGGATTTCCTTTGAAATTTTAAATTGATTGCTTGTAGTGTTCGGTTTTATTTAGTTGGACTTTGATAGCTTTTATTTTAAAACGCCAATGTTTAGCAAGGGATTGGATTTATGGACGGTCCAGGTCCTAATGAAAAATAAGAAAACCAATTGGATTTAAGAATTTAACATGTTTTAAATGAGGTAATTCATTTGGAATGCTCTTAAAATACTAAATAGTATTGAGGATACAACGTGGTAAAATGGTATAAATTACGTAAACATTGAAAATTATCAACGACATAATACATTAACGGAAACTGATATTAGATAATGCTTGTTTGGCAAAAAAAACTAAGTATCGTAAATTATATTTACAATGCATAGTAAATAAAATATGAAACTAATGAGTATTTATTGGAAGTTGAATTAAAAGTGGCATGAAATGAATTTACAATGGAAGCAAAACAAAATTTCAAGAAACAAATCACGGGATGCAATTTCTATAATCCAAAAAAAGAAGCGTCATACACACGGAACTGTTGCACGCTACTAGCATCTATTATTGATTGGCATGAAGCGGTGCATCGTCGCATTGTTCGTAGGATCGATTCCTGCGCGTCTCTGTCGCCCCCGCTTCTATTTTTACCGCTTCATTGCTTACTCCCCTCGCTGCCTGTTTCCTGCCTTTTATTAAACTATCTGTATGTTAATTAACAACGGCCTCGCTCGGACCGGCTCTGTTTATTTTTCTATTAGTTGGTTCCTACGAAACATTCGCTGTTTAAGGCATTGCTATTTGGTTCGTATGCACACGGTCGTCAGACATTACAGCTGCGTCCGACTGTTTTTACATCTCACATATTCGAGTGCTTGACATAATGTATCATACATCCTCTTATTTTTTCGACCTTCAACTACATTTAATTAGACGTCTCTGCATGTTGTCAAAGCGAACCTCACACCCTCAACGCTGCATTCTCTTCTAACACGATGTTTATTAGTATGTCCGTCTCGCTCGGTGTAGGGGCATCTGGTGTACATAAACCTGCGTGTGTTTACGTTACGTACGCGTGTTCAGCGTGCAGTGGTGTGCGTGTTGCAGGGGTGCGAGCATGTGTTGGTGAGCGTGGCGTTTTGTATACAGCTGTTGTGGGTTTGTGGAGCCACGCCGCCGCTATCGACTCCTCTAAATTTATGCTTCCTCATGACCCACGCTACAGAACAGCAGCGACACATTATACCCGAGACTCGGTCCTGTTTAATATTCCATTCAAAACACCTTCTAATTATGAAGTATACATTCAAATGGCATTCGTTAACTGACTGTACGGTGACTTTTATAAATCTTCATTTACTAATGTTAGATTTTTTCGACGTCGCGTCGTAAAGGCGTGACAGAATGTTCTTGAACAACCGAAACTGCGAAGTGTTTGACTATATGGTTGCCATTGCTTGTGGTACCTACTCATCATGAGAAAATAATGATGTCATTATTCACGGCTCTTTTGTTACGGTTCGAATAAAAGTGTATACTGGTAGGTACTGCGTACGATTCCTTATAGTAACCCGTCTTACCGTGCTTTGTAAACCACGATAGTCAAACAGCTGGCGAGAGGTCATCGACACCGGGGCTCTAGTGCAAATTGTATAGTTACACATTGGAAAAGCAAAAAATAACATCCATTTTGCTGTCGGATCCGCATGCGTGCTCAGTCGCATTCTCAGAATATTAGGGAGCCGTCAAGAACGCGAATGTGTTATTTATTTTTGTATGCGCTTATCCTTGTTTCGACATTTGGGCAGAATGGGCAATGATGCCACTTCATTAGTTTAGTCTTTGTACTTACCTATCGTTGCGTTTTTTATTTCGAAACAAAAGTGTGAGTCACGGTCGCCGGTCGTGATCTCGCCACATGGAATATGGAATCACAAAGTCGCAAGTTCTTGGGTTGTAAAAAACTGAAGAACCGCGTGACGTAACGCTGGTACACATTCGTGTTATTGAGCGAACTGCAGATGGCGATGACGTCAGCGCCCAAAAACCCCGGGGTCGTTGCTCGGGGCCCTACCTGCATTTTTTCGTGCATCCCCTCGTAACATTAGCGGAATCCTCTCAAAAGGATATAGATTCCTTTCGCTTACAACTCGACTGTTCCTAACTCTTCCTTTACTAGTTTTTGGTTGTGGTGTTCGACCGGAATCTTCACAGTTAACTTTGTATTGTTACAAAGTGCGTGTAAATAAATTGGTTCATTATTTTATCTAATAGCTTTATTTTTATGACATTATTTTATTGGTACCTACTCGTACATCATCAGATTAACTGTTCAACATTAATGAGCCTTTTCTTACGAGTATGTGTTATGATTACCCAACAAGGGCACTGCAAACACACATGGTAGGTATTGAAAATCATTAAACATTGTTTTTATTAAATCAGTTTCTTGACACTGCTGTCGTAATTACTCCACATTTCTTAGCTTATCTATGTAAGTAAACAACTTATCTGCGTCATCAATTGTAAGTAGTCGTCAATTGAATTTTGTGGTGACTGACACGAACTACATAATTAACAAAAAATTACGCATCACACCATTTTGACAACAGAAAAGATTATTTTGGCTAGTATTCCACATGAACTATACTTGCCAAATAAATGAATTGATTTAAGAAAACACTGTACTTAAATGTTGTTGCCAAAAAAATATGTCATTGTTTGTTTGCCTCGTTAATTCTTTATAGACTTTCAAGCACGCACAGTTTTGCTTTTTATTGCTTTTTTGATCTCAGTGCTGCAGTGGTCCGGTGACAATGACGTCAATTTTATTGATTAAAATTAAATAAGGCACATCATTCATCATCATTGTATTTCTTTGCACTGATAATGCCTATTCATGAAGCAACAACATTCTCCCAAAAATATAATATCACAAAAATACTCTCCCAGCTTCCAAAAGAATTTGCATAACAGGACTAAAAGCGTGTGACACTAAGACCCCAAGCCACGGTTCATCCCGAACACGTCACAGGAAACATGTTCCATTTCGGTTCCGATTCCCGAAGTCGATTGGCACAACACAACCGGCTTCCCGTTGCGCAAGGCGGCGGCGCAGGTCACCGCTCCCGTACAATTGGGGCCGACCAAAAATGTGTCAAGTTGAACCCAGGCCGATGACCCCACTGTTTACGTTTACCTCTTTCATGACCACAATCCGTAACTCGTGAAAGACCTTTTTGTTTTATTTTGCTCGTCTCTCAAAGGACCACACTGATTGGCTCTCACTTTGATCTTTTGATGCACAAAGTGCTCGCAAAAGATGTAATTTGTCAACTTTTTAAGTTGCAATAAACAGATCTGTCATGCTAAATATGGACGGCTATATTTGGATCACTTATCTTTGTGTTTTCGTCAAACTTGCGCAAATGGATGCATGCATAAAATAATGAAATGATAAACTTCAGATTTGACTGTTTGTTTCAAAGAGAAAATACGTGCATGGATGAATTCATGATCGCTTACAACAAATTTTCCAAATTAGAAAGAAATATACCCGAAAATCTGACAACCAGTCTTATCAAGGGTATAGTATTACCCAGTAACTGAGTTGTTGATCTGGAGGTCAGATAGGCATTCGATCCATGTAAAATACTGGTACTCAGCTGCATCCGGTTAGACTGGAAGCCGACCCAAACATAGTTGGGAAAAGGCTAGGCAGATGATCATGAGAAAGATAAAGACACTCCTTGTTCTTTTGTTTATTTACTGAAAGAAAAGTATAAAGGCTCCTACAAACAGGCGCGACAAGCGATATAGTCGCGCGCGACACAAAGGCACCGCTCGTTGCGCGACTTGCGGTGCCTTTGTGTTGCGTGTCGTGTCGCGCCTGTTTGAAGGAGCCTTAAGGGACCAAGAAGGTGCAGTTAGTTCATCATCTGCCTAGCTTTTTCCCAACTATGTTGGAGTCGGATTCCTGTCTAAGGTAGTTATAGATATAATATCCAATACCAAAATATATATAAAATACATCCTTAGTAACCTTACACATACAATATGAATGCAATGTAAAGATATAAATAAGTATTCACAATATTCGCCCTGATCTAACATTTTACAATTTCAAATTTTCCAATACTTATTTATTATTCAGAAGTCGTTTCCTTCAAGTAGAAAAGAAATAATTGTAATGGTGTCTACGCGGGGAATAAATAATTCATGTCTCAAGGAGATCTTCTGAAAAATATTATGGTCGGCGGCGCGAGCGCATTATAATTGTAGATGTTCGACTCGCTCTATGTCTTGTCCGTAATATCGGTGCCAGTAAAAACTTATAATACTGGCTTCATATGGAAATGATAATGTAGTGGTTGGTTATTGAAAGTGTCCTACTTTTGTATATGTATATGCCCGGTAATAGGTGAAGTCCAATTTAGTTGTTTTACTTCAAAAGATATATTAAGTAATGATAAAGGCTCCTACAAACAGACGCGACCCGCGATAAAATCGCGCGCGACACTAAGGCACTGCAAGTCGCGCATCGACCGGTGCCTTTATGTAGCGCGCAATTCGCGTCGCGCGTCGCGCCTTTTTGCAAGAGCCTTAAAGGCTCCTACAAACAGGCGCGACACGATACGCGACACAAAGGCACCGCAAGTCGCGAAACGAGTGGTGCCTTTGTGTCGCGCGCGATTATATCGCGTGTTGCGCCTGTTTGTAAGAGCCTTAATGGTAATACTTAATTGAGGAATGATAATGGTAATACATAATTGAGTAATGATAATATAATATTATATCCCAAAAACGTTAGCTTTAAAACAAATAAATGGCCTAACTCTTAGTGTCAGTGACGTTTGTAACAGTCTAATTGCCAACTGAGAACATGCTGCTAAATTCTTGAAATTTGCCAGCCATATTAGCCTCCCGACCAATTTCGGTCACGTTGGCCAATCTCAACGGAGATTAGCCAGGTAAGCAGGAGATATTATAGTGCACAAATGTGTTCGTAAACACGGGTAGAGTGCACCTGTTCTTTTATTCTCATCAGTCCGGCAATCCGACACGACCGGGGAGAGATCAGGCGCAGAACCAACGGCTTTACATGCTTTCCGAGGCACGGGAACATTAACCCGCCAACTCCCAAACCCCGGACAGTTACAACGAATTTCCTAATGGAAAACCCAATAACTCTTTGTCCGACCCGGAAATCGTACCCAGGACCCCAGGCTCAGCAGTCGCGCTTGCAACCACGAGACCAACGGGCCAGCCGTATAAAGACGACTAGAATCAATTCTATTTGTTGTAATTTCTGACGTTCAAAAGTGCCTTTTATGTGCCTGTACAATAAAAATGCTGTGTTGAATAATCATTATTATCGGTATTTGAAATAAATGCTTTGACTTTGACTTTGAAAGGCTCCTACAAACAGGCGCGATACGCAATATAATCGCGCGCGACACAAAGGCACCGCTCGTGGCGCGACTTGCGGTGCCTTTGTGTCGCGTGTCGTGTCGCGCCTGTTTGTAGGAGCCTTAACACAAGTTGTAACTAGAAGATCTTCAAAATTGTGTAACACACTACTGAATCATTTTGAAGGATATTAATAATCCATTGCTTCGCATGTTCGAAATATTTATCTGCCCAACAACGTAATAACGCAATGAATATGGTTTAACTGACAAAATGAAAGTCATTCCTAGTGATAGTGTATTAAGGCTCGTATACACAGGCGCGACGCGCGACCATTCGCGTCGCGCGTCGCGCCTGTTTGCAGGTGCCTTAATGGGCAGCGGATTAATTGCGTAAAGGCTCCTACAAACAGGCGCGACGCGCGACGCGAATCGCGCGCGTCACAAAGGTACCGCTCGTTGTGCGACTTGCGGTGCCTTTGTGTCGCGTGTCGCGTCGCGCCTGTGTGTACGAGCCTTTACAATAAATAGAATTTTAGAACGATCAGTTTTAATATACATAGAGTTTGTTCATAAAAGTTATAGTACACTTCAAGCGATCACTTATCCCTAAGTTTCATTACGATTAATAACTACAACATTTACAACTTCCTCAGAAGCATAAATATGTGATTCATGCTTTCCTACAATTTCTACATCGTTGGAACTTTCTCAGGCATCATTCTTTCTAGAAAGCTTTATTAGCCTTTGCTACAGAATTATTATCTTTATGAGTTTTCCATTTCTTTCTTGAAGTACTTGAAAGCTACCTTAATTAAAGCACTGTTTGTTGGTAATACTTGAACAGAACGTATAGTAGGGGAACGGGACAGAGGGTCTCTATTCCCTAAACACGAAACGCGCAGTTTGATCAAGTTACTGGCGTATCATAAATTCTTACTCCGTATCACATACGGACATAAGATTAGTTCGGGGCCCGAACTAAGTATGAATGACAAGACAACAAGATTTGACAGTCGTCCCTACTCCCGATGTGTATATGTATGTCAATGTCCGAAAAATTTAATTTATCACTTGTTTTTTACTGATCAAATACTTTCGGCCGGGCCCGTATCTTCGTTGACGGCCATAGAGAATAGACCCCAGTGCGGCTATTTATAGGCCGACCGCTTAGGCCGGCCAAAGCATGGGCTTTGGTCAACACTTGTCTTTGGTCTGATAAAATAAATATTAAATCTAGCTATGATCATCATCATCATCAGTCCACTGCTGGATATAGGTCTTAGATCTTGGGTTACTAACATAATTTATAAGTATACTAACATAAGTATGAATCACTGTTTGACTATTAAGGGGCTTACAGGACCTAAACGCAAAAACGCAAGTTTTAGAAACAATAATAGTATATGATCGACTTCAGTAAACAAAATCAGAAAAAAATATGATATTCTTCAGGATATATGCTAGGTAGATAGTGTGTTGAAAACATAATACAACTAATTTGATACGATAGAAGACACATCTAAAAACTTTCTGTATACTGTAAAAACCATACTAATACATACATTCTGATTTTTTTGTCAGATTATTCTACAAGCAACATACTAAAGCACCAGTGTTTTAATTTTTTAGTCCAAACAATATATTTTTTGTAATTAAATAATGCTTCATATTTTGCAATAAATTACCAGCGTTGTGTCGCTACTCTTTCTTTTCTATGCAGTCCGACAGTGACCGCGCTGTAGGTCATGTAAAGGATATTTAAAGGATATCCCTGTCCAAGGCTCAGCTCGGCTACTCTCACCGCACAATTGATCCATTGATGGGCTAAGTGCGGTAACCAAACCCATAAAATAGAACAGCAAAATTGCGTAACAAACCAACAATCACATTTTGAATCATTTTGAAGGATATTGCTAATTCTCTGCTTCATAAATGTTCGAAAAATTTGTCAGCTCACCAACGTAAATAACTAAAATAACGTATGAATGTGATTAAACGTCAAAATGAAACCCATAATTGCTACAATGCGTGCCACGAAAGATGAGACTTAACACACTACGTGGTTTGACATGCGCAGAACACGATTTTAGGTATCTTTAGCGGTATGAGGTCTGAGTGCGGGACGAGACCGGACGTCATAGGGGCAGCGGAAAGAGCGGGGGAGGCGGGGTCAAGTCTCATCTTTCGTGGCACGCATTGTACTGTTAGTGTGTTACGCTACTACTCGTATTACCCCGCTGGTTCCAGCAAAAATGCGAAAAATGTATCTGAAACAAAAATTGAATTCACAAAAAGAAAGTGAGCACTCTTAACAACATACAAACAGCATAGATACTAGTACATAGTAATATGTATTAATTTAATACTGAAAAGGTTATTTTACAAAATGTTGCGTTTTGCACCTGCGTCTGGACACGTCTGTATAATATAGTTTGTTTGTGCCGCTATAATTATGTACGAATACCTACGAGCCTTTTTGTAACAGATGTTTTCAAACGTAAAACGGTTAAAATTGTTTTAATTAAGTCATGCAGGCGTTCGCCTTCTCGTTGTACAGACGGCACATCAAGCTACTACAATCTGTCAAATATCTTTAATAGATTTTCAACTTTATCGCTAAAGTGTAAGGTTCAAAGTTGATTGGGAAAATTTTACAGTTTCGGGTAGCTTGATGTGCTGTCGTCTGTACCTACAACTTAAGCAGGGAAATTAATACAAAATGTATCTGTAGATGTTACTAAAAATGGTCTTGAATCGTCTTTATTGTATTAGATTTCTACACTATCTTCTTTTAAACTATTGAAGACTTTTATCCATAACATAACTTTAAAATCTCCTATATTTTTAGTATACTTACCTTTAATTTTTACGCTACTCATATCTGTGAAGGAAGTATTGAGCAATGAATATGGCAATAATTTTAGACGGTTTATTGCAATTTATTGCAAATATTACTATTGTATAGAAGATACTACAACGCAACTCGATAAGCAACACCCAAAAGTCTGACACATGGATAATATTGAATACCTATATAGTAAATGTAGGCATTAAGTCCGCCTTTGTACAGTTTTTTTTACTTGTGCATAAAGTTTAATAAATAAATAAATAAATAGTTTACATTATGGTTCTATACAATTTTACAAGTTTTTAGTAGGTAAGCATAGTTATTGAGCTCTCTCATTTCTAACAAAAACTTTACCGTGTCATACATATACATAATCAGAATTCATATACATATTCAAAATTATGCCTTTCATGTTTAACGATGCCTTAAATAACCTTAGACATAAAATTCTGACTTAATGTGTCATTAAACTAAACACTTGAATAAATAAAAGGACTGTGCATGGCCACATCTCGTATCCTGTATGGTTTGTTTCTTTCAAAATAATAATTTTAGACGCACACGCAGCTGACAATAAATCTCACTCGAGCCCCAAATCATTCAAATAATGTCAACAGCGACACAATTATACATTGTCTATTCAAGTCCATTTTCTATTATGAGATTGCGTTCTATGAGCTCGCCGTGTTCATTGATACAAAGATAGTGCACGTTGCTAGGGGCAACGGCGCCCCGTGCACATGCGGAGAACCATGGGGATGGTGCCCTTTTCGGCTCACCCACAAAATACCTCACCGTGGAATTCCCCCGGTGTACTTTTTTCTTTCGATACCGCTACGATACCATCTCATACGGATGCGTTTGTCAAAACTCATTTTACATGTTTGCTTCAATTCAACTCGTGAGTTTTTGAATATCTTCAATGACTACTTCATCTGGTACTTAAGTCAGCTACATGCTCCTGTAAATATTGGCAATGTCTACTAACATAGTTTTTATGTTACTAACATCTTGCCCTATTGTAATTTGTATTGTAATTATAGAATTGTATTCTGAAATAAAGAGATTATTATTTCGTTTATTTATTAATTATTAATCTTATTTTATTACATTTTTAAATATTTCTTAAAATATAAAAAATAAGTATTAACAACATTTAAAAATATAAAAAAAATTGTAGTGCGCCGGTGTCTGGAGCAGGGTCCAAGCTACCGGTGGTTAGGGCTTCAGCGACAGGAACCTCCTCACAATGCGAGCCGTATCGAGGAGTACTGCCTTTTGAATCAGGCCCTTGATCCATCTGCCTAACGAGAGCCCCGATAGATGTTGATCGAGGATTATTATTATTATTATTTATTTTTATTTTATATATCTCGGGACCATGGGGTCCCGGTCCTTTAGAGGGAATACGAGGGGCCGACCGCCGAAGCCAACTCGCAGAAGCCCGTTAGACGTTTTAAATGAAACGAGGCACCAACTGACGATTATCCCTGTTCGCACTATGTAAGTGCACCCAAGGACGACGCCCGGTTAGTGTAGGACTATTGCAGGATATGGAAACAAAGATATTGGATTATTGGTTTGGGTGGTTAAAGTGAACTGGTTATTTAGGACTATGGAAAGTCTATAGTCCCTGCCTGACCAATGTTTTATATAAATTACACAGATAAAATGGCAGGGAATGAACATGCACACTCAATAATGGGCGCCCAAAAACGGTCGCTAGCACATAGTGTTGTAGCGACAAGGGGGCAACATGTCCTGAGGGGCTTATGAGGAGTGGAGAGGTATTCCACGGCTATCAGGACAATCCCGGAAATAAAATCCCTACCAGCGTCGTACTGGAATACATCCTTCCTCCGAGTACGTTTGTTCTTGCGAATCTCCACTCAAGCCGGCCAACAAAGGCAAGAATGAGGTGGAAGCTCTGTTTCCCATCATTGTTCACTCCAGCCGGCCAATAAAGGCAAGCCAGAGGTGAGGAACAAGACTTCTCCCAGTAGGGTCCGTGGGGTCGCTACTGCCCAACCGCTCGCCACATGCTGCCCTTCGGGTCTCTGTATCTCACTTGGCCAGACCAAGACCTCACTCTAGACCTCTTCCGGCAAAGTAAACTCTTCCTGCACAGGCCTAAAGTTCGGAGCGCGCAAGCCCCACCACGACGTCCGGCGATGGGGTTATTATTATTATTAATGACACCTCTCAAATCTGAAAACTGTAGTTTTATTATGTTCAGAATTCCATTTGCGTAACACAGCGCGCCACTAAGGTGAAGTTTGAGAGCATTTCTAACTAAAACATTTCCAATCCCAGCGGTCGTTTTCACACACGTCCAAAAGTTTACATTACCAAGCACTCAATTTATATCCAGGTCATTTAGTCTAAAAGTTTCCTTCCCTTGGCGCCGAGTCACCCGCATCGCTGAAAAGAGCAAAATAAGACGCTCTAGAATCGGGAAAGTTACATGAAAAACTATGCACTTTCACACTTTTAAGATATTAAGCGCATCTCACAGATATGTAGCGACGACGCGGGACGTGGGAATGAGAATAGTTTGATGGTCTCAGCAAACTTTGAGCATCGCGACTAACTCCGAAGTGAATATTTTAGTCCCTCCACTGCTCGAGATGTGTCTTGCTTTAAAAACAGTTCTACTGCTTTATTTATTAACGCTCAAATTCGTGTGTCTCATGTAATAAGAAGAATATGCTCGCGTCTGCACAAAAAACTAATCTAAAATGCGATGCGGAGTCTACACGAAGAATAACAAAACAACAAAGCTTATGCAACATCCTGCTGTATACGAACCCACTAAAGTAAGGGAGGGTTAGATACATATTAGGATTAAACTCGAATTCTGGCTGGCGTGGCCTTGGTTTTTTCTGAATCAGCAAGTCTGGCCTCGAGCCCGGCAGGTGATTAGGTTACATAAACTTAGTCCGTCCCCACTTCCTGCTGGCGCGCTTTGCAGTTGTCGAAGGCTTCTAAGAAAAAGCCAAATTCGCAGGCCGCCTATTGTTTTGTTCCTATTGCTTTACCAATTTTACCGGCAACGGGCTAAGGCTCCACGCCCACCTACCAATTTGGAGCGTTTTGTTCTAAATTTTAATGGAAAGTTATACAACAACTTGTTATAAAACATAATTATTATTTGAAGAACTGGTTTATTTAATTCGTTTGACAGACGATCTATTTGTTACTATGCAGAAAGGTAGCTCTCCTATGTTCAAGTATGGTTCGTTTGGATTCCGAAGGATAATTAAAATACTTGTGGAATATTAAAGCGTAGTTTAATTACATAGGTTTCATTAAAACAGAGAAATAAAAACTGGGAGTGTAATAGGCGCTCAGCTTTACCAGTGGAATGGAGAACAGCATCAAACTGGTTTGGGGCACGCTAGCCGGTCCCGGCGAAGGGACATGCAACGAATAAAAATAATATCTATATGCAGCTCTAGGAAACGCTGACCTTGGACACAAGAGGCATGGCACCTGGCGTTTTTATTTGCCCTTCGAATAAATTGCGAACTTATTTTATAACTCTTCCAGGTCTCTTCATTGTGAAGTGGTTCCACGTTTTTTGGGGCTTTTGTTACGCGATGTGATGTAATGAACTGTTTGTTTGGAAGTTAAGGAGGGAGTTATGGTAGCAGGTGCTCGTTAATGATGGTGTCGAGCGTCGAGTGGAGTGTCTTTTAGTGTTTGCGTTGAGAATGTTGGGCGTCATCGTAGGTCGGGTGGTGACGGCGCGCGCGCTGCGTCAATATATCGGTCGTGGTGTCGGTTGCGTAACCGGTGTCGAGTCGTGAGGAAAGTGAATGCAGCATTTCGAGGTCGCGTAGAAAGTTGCCGGCGCGACCGCTCTGCTTGCTGCTTCTACTACGACATTATCTATAGTTGGCTTGATTCATTCACTCCGTCTCCGGTCCTGTCACTGACTGATCCTCTAACTGATTCATTAGCTTACACCACAAACATGGCAACACGCGATCCGAAGATGATTGATGACGGCTATAATTCCGAACACGTTACTAATTTTACAGCTAAAAAACTTAAAATAATCCGAAACCTATTATAAAATGTTGCATAATAAGATATTCAACCCAGAACCTTTTCTGAAGTTTTACTAAAAGAATTCCAAGGAGTTTTGCACAAAAAGTTACACGTGTGCCGGTCAGCTCAACCGCCCTGGGCTATTGAAATTTTTGGCCATGGCCAACTTGTCTGGCTTGCATATAATGGGACATCAATTCCGCCTGGGTCGCATTGAATTGAAGGAAAGAGGCATTTAGATCCTACGCCACCATTAGGTTACACGTTGAATACTGTGGTCGGTCGTCCGGCTCATGAAGCATTTATTCACGTTCACATGTTAAAGCATGAAATAGTAAATTAATCCCGCTTTATTAACCATTCGATCTTCTTCATTTTTTTATAGCCGCATTTTAAAGGCATTTGATGGACCGATCACGAGCGTGTATTCACTTGCAGTTGAAATTTACGAGCATTTTTGGTAGACGTGTGCGTTGTTGCGACAACCCGGTGTCCATTTATCTCAGTCGGTGTCTACCTATTTACCTGTCTACATTGTATCAGTTTTGCGCTCGGAGACTCGCCGCATACTAAGCAGCCTCACAATAACTTACAATAGCCGCTATAAAAAGTAATCTGTTCTGACGAGAACACATGCGCTCCAAGTTCAGCAAACTTATGGAACCGAGGTGTCATAAAACGTCTTAGATGCTTAAAATATATCATAAAAACCCTTGCCTATACGTTATAGCCCTTCAAGCCGTAAATTATTTTATGCTTACATATCTGTCCAGCGAGTTTTATTTCTTCAAGCTTGACGTATCTTTATTCTTTGTATTTCCTCCTACATGTTTCTGTCGGTGCGGCAAATATAGCATCTGTAAAATGTAAGTTATTGTGTTTCGCTGCAGCGGTTCGCTGTTAGCTATATGCAGCGTCCGTGTGTCTCGCGTGCACATATCAATAGCGATTTGCATATGAAACGACGACTCTTTCAATGTTTTGATTTTTACTGAAGCACTAGTGCAGTCAAGTCTTAAGTCTTGCAGTTTGCTTTATAACCCAAGGTCTTCAGTCGTATTCAATGCGCTGCACTTGTCGCGAAAACTGTTTGTTGCCTTCACGCCCGGTTTTATGTTTACATATTTCTGTTTTGTTCATTGAATGAAAGAAAAAGTTACACTTGTTTTTTTACCGCATTTTATTGCAAAATGTGGTTTCGATTCGAGCAATGCACTTACACCGAGGAATGCCGTGGCCATTAAAGTCCTTCCATCTAAAGAAATATAGCTTGATCGCAAAAATGTCAATACTGCAAAGTATATAAAAACCATACCGTCTGTAGCTAGTAACTATGTACAAATATAACCGATATTTACCCACACATGCGCCATGTGTGCTTAGCACGATAGATGTAACATTTCAATCTGTTCACAATCAAATGCCTGAAGTGTGTAATGTTCAAGTGTGTTCAGATCCAGGAAGGCGTCGTTATCTGTGGAGGCCTATCAAGTGTCCCCTTATCGGCCCATGTGTTTGATCAGGTGTACTTGTAAGGAGGACGGTAACGTTAACCACATACTGTAGCCTCAAGGTCCCTCCGTCTCACAGTGTGACCGTGAAACCGAGAATCCTGTCCTGTTTAACTTATTGCCGTCAGTGGTTTATTAAAAATGTATGAGGAATTCTTGATGTTCTTTTTGAACGGGGTCGGTTGTTTGTTGAGTGTTTTAAGTTTTTAAGGCAGCAAATAAGGGTTGTTTGGCTTTTGTTTCTGTAGTGCTGTATTTTCAGTAGTAGTAGTTTTTTTTATATAGACGAAAGTTGACGAAACAACGTTCTAAACGACGTATACGGAGACGACAAGACATCTGGAACCAGCTCCAAAACAACAGGTTTTTAGTACAACAAAAACCCCGGATCTCTTTAGGGGCCGTCCATTAATCACGTGATGTTTTTTTTGGTATTTTTAACCCCCCCTCCCCCTTGGTGATATATGGTGAGGTTTAAGACTTACCCTCCCCCCCCCCTCATATCACGTCTATCTTTAGTACCTACAAAAAATCGGACATTTTTTTATGTTTATAAAATACAGGTATAATCATCTAATTTTATTAGAAAGTTTGCAGGATGTTTTTAAAAAAATAAATACACGTGATATTTACTACACCCCCCCTCCCCCCTTGTGATATTTCGTGATTTTTTATGGACCCCCTCCCCCCCCTTTCGAGCCTCACGTGATTAATGGACAGCCCCTTATTTTATATGCATCATAAATACTTATTTTGGAAAGCATATACTCACATATTATATGCACTGTATACAGTTTTAATCTCCGGTAGACAAGGTGTGTGTCGACCGAAAGCCCAAAATGTTAATCGGCTTAAAACCCGCGATGGATGTCAAATTGATATGTCAGATTTGCTGCAGGGATTTTGGGATGTTGAAATTAGACAAGGAATTGTTTTTTCAAGATCCAAAACAAAAATTGAACGAATCGATTAGGTAAAGTAATTCTCAAATACGTTTTCTTTCCCGCATTGACATTAAATAGTGGGAAAACGAAAAAAATATCGAAAGTTGCGTAACGTTTTCATTGCCTGACTACAGCTATTATGGTTCCACTTACGATCTGATAATGTCTGGTTCAGAATCGCTTACATGCAGAAAGGAAATTATGCCTCCCAAGTTTTCTATAGTATACGTATAACCGTTTGCTTAATCTCTTTTGCTTGTTCTTCTACTTCTATTTATATTGAGTCATAATTTCACGCGTCACATGCCCGGGTGGGGGCAAGTAGGGCGAAGTTCTGTAACGTTTGACTTTCTATAAACCACGTCAGTCAAGAAAGCACCAGAGGCCCCATAGAAACCACACAGACCTAGTAACGTCCTTAGACAGGCCGGCCTGACCGCCTGACGACTGGTGCCTTCTGTCCGACGCTTTAGTTAGTCGATTAAAGGCTCCTATAAACAGGCGCGACACGCGATATAATCGCGCGCGACACAAAGGCACCGCTCGTTGCGCAACTTGCGGTGACTTTGTATCGCGCGCGATTTTATCGCGTGTCGCGCCTGTTTGAAGGAGCCTTAAGCCAATCGTATTACTATTTTGCTCGAAGTCGAGACAGACGATCAACTTGTCACTTCTTATGGCCGATACAACGTCTCAATACATATATTACTTTTGTATGTGTGTAAGTTCAAGCGCACTTTGTGATGCAATCTAAAGCAGGAAAAAATTATGAAATATTCCTATACGTAATTATGTCGTGTGGATTATAGGATTGCTATTTTTTACAGTTAAAGGAAAATGACGTCATGCGTCCTAAGAGTCATAGAGGAAATAATGCTGACTAATTTCCTCTCCGTTCTAAAATAAAAAAAACTTAAAGAATTTCAGGTCTTTATAGCCAATACTTGTGTTACCATGCCCTATTTTATAATGAATGTGGTTACGCCCATTACCCTCAGTCTATCGATAAATTCGTGAACTATTTTAATTGGTGTTACCATATAAAACGATGTTACCGTATAATTTAATTCCCATCGCGTGGTAGGTCAGTTTACTCAAGAAGAGGCAATAGATTTTTTTTATAGAGTTGTGTGTTTGTTCACATGCCTGAACGATATTAACCCGAGGTGGGAAGTAACGGTTTGGTAACTTAATGCGAAGATAACAGCCGAACGGGACTCAAAGAGGTGGAGAAAATAAATAAAAATCCTTCGCAAATAATTGTACCTATACAATACACATAAATTACTGTGAACCAGAGTTACGCCCCAAAAAATGAAAGCCGATTCTCGTAATTAAAAACGTTCTAAAGCTAGTCGTAATCTCATCTCGGCGACAATCAATTTCAAAAACTTGTCAAAATGTAGGGAATTTAGAGGTATTTTTTACAGATTGAGACCGAGATTAAAATGTGAGCGTTGTTAAAATTACGAATATTGCCCCTCTGGTGTTTTTGCAATATTTGCCGCAAAAGATTTTCGTGTAGTTTCCAAAATTAATTTTGTTAGTGCTTTAAATCACGTGAATCACCTGTTGGTTACAAAGAAAATAATGAGTTAAAAAATAAAACAAGTTTGTAAAATATCGCGCCTCGTTTACGAGACATTTTTGTTTTGAAGAAACATGGGAGATGTATAAAATACAGGATATATGTATAATTAATCCCAGATTGCCAACAATGTGTCATAACAAATTCTTACATTATTAATCTAAAACAGTGTTGATTTATATACAAAGTAGTGCTAATTTTTCATATTTACTCGACCATTGCACAGACGTTTTATTAAATGTTATAATATTATAAGCTTTTACAGCAACATCTATTTAATGAAAGCTTTAAAAGAGTAATCAGAATTATTAATTCGTTTTAAATTAATTATTTTGTTAGGTTTCTTTTGGAGCTGGGACTTTTTTCTTTATGTTAGAAATAAATCTTAACTAATAATTATTAATTATAATGTAAACGTTTGTTTGTTACGCTTTCATACTAAAACAGCTGAACAGATTTGGATGAAATTTTGCACATGGGTAGACCATGACCTAGAGAAGGACATAGAACCATGGATTGCAGACGAAGTCGCGGGCAATTGCTAATAATTTATTATTTCCAACTGAATAAAGGTAGGTAACAAAAAATATGAAACTTTACTACCAGTTACTTCACAATAAATGTATCTAACAGATAAATAGACAGGGAACACAATAGAGGAAAAAAAAAGACTTTTCAATGCCGTCTGGAAAACTCAACTTTTTTATACCGTTCTTCCGAACCGTCTCATACCTACATTCATAATTCATGTACGATTTCTTTTTCGCTCTTTTTTTGGTCCTCGTGTAACGTAAATGCAGAAATAATGACGGCTCATTCCGTTCGTATTTATTGGCGTTTCAATTTTATCGCACATGAGCGCTTTCGGCACCAGGTTGGCCGATCGAAAGGGGGAAAAATGAGGCTTGACCCGACCGGGCATAACTTGTGGGCGTTGCGGAGATAAGCAAGAAATATAGGTATACATTTGTATAGAAATTTCCTTATTCATACATTGTGTAAAATTTATTGGAGCTTTATTTATTAAAGAGTGGTATAAGACGTCATTTTGTATTACTAATATATTCGAGATTATGAATAGACATATCATGGATGATAGATATAACTTTACAAATAATCCCTAAACATTAAGTTAGGTAAACGAATGATTTTATGACCTTGGCCTCAAACACCTACTGCCAAAAATTCAAAGGCTTATCACCGGGTATTTCCCATTTTAGTTCCACTGAGGAAATAAGGACAAAAAGCTGTATTATCGCGGCCCCATCGCCCGCTACCTGACAATAAATACGTTTCTGACGCTACAAAAAATCAGATTCGCTTCCCATGACTGTAATACTATGCTGGATTATTTTAATCACATGTAAATAACTAACTAGCTTCTGTAAATTAGCATCATATGCCTTATTTATTTATTTAAGGTACATCAACAGCTTCTAAGTATAATTTATCTTAAGTAAGTACTTATAGATCACAATAATCTCGTTCTTACAGAGTCGCCAATTATAGGTTTACCAGCAATCTCAGAAATAAGTGATTACACATAATAATAACAAAACTTAGGGCTAGAATTTAAAAGTTAAAATGAATTATTATTTGGACTTTTCTAAACTATGTTGGAGTTGGCTTCCAGTCTAACCGGATGCAGCTGAATACCAGTATTTTATATGGACTGCCTATCTGATCTTTATAACCCAATTGCTGGGTAAACACCCTTTGGTAAGACTCTTTGTCAGAATTTCGAGCTTTTCTAACTACCCGCAACGACTGTTAAAAATTTACAAATGACAGCCGCTAGCCGGGACCAAAGGCTTAAGGGACTTACAGGACCTAAACGCAAAAAAGGCAAGTTTTGGAAACAATAAAAGTACATGATCGACTACAGTAAACAAAATCAGAAAAATATATAAGTACGAGTAATATTCTTGAGGATATTATATAGATACTACTAGGTAGATACTGTGTTGAAAACATAATACAATTAATTTGATACGATAGAAAAAAATCGTGAAGATACCTTTAAAAACTTTCTTTTTGCAATAAAAACCATACTAATATACATACAATCATTCTGATTTTTTGTCAGATTATTCTACAAGCTAAATACGAAAAAAATAGATTTTTTGTAATCAAATAAGTGCTTCATATTTTGCAATAAATTACCAGCGTTGTGTCATCGCGCTTCTCTTTCTTTTCTATGCAGTCCGACAGTGACCGCGTTTTAGATCATGTAAGCCCCTTAAGACTCCTACAAACAGGCGCGACACACTATATAATCGCGCGCGACACAAAGGCACCGCTCGTTGCGCGACTTGCGGTGCCTTTGTGTCGCGTGTCGTGTCGCGTCTGTTTGAAGGAGCCTTTAACGTGCTTACCGAGCCACAGTTAAGATAATATACATATGTAATAGATGGTCACCCATCCACAGACCGACCTCGGCAAGCGTAGCTTAACCTGTGATAAACCCGTGCTGATGTTATTATTTAGCCACGAACCACAAGCTTCTGTAAATCTAACATATACATATAAAAAACGGTGATGTTGCGTTAGAAAACCACAGAAATGGTTGAATGAACTTAATTAATTTGGGAGCTGATAATTTTATTATTTAAATATGGTTAGTCTATCAGACTCAATCAAACATCAATAAGCCTTGATTACTCTTAATAAAAGTTAACTATTTGGCGGCCATACCTAATCGAAAAAAGTTGATGATCCTATTATTCAAATTTTTGGAGATATTCTATAGATTTCTTCAGTCAGAAAGTCATTGTTCTTTCCACATTCAAAGTATACAAACGCGAAATAAATAAAATACTTAGTTACAAGATACTTTTAAAATATAACAGCCATTCTGTTCAAAGTAAGTAAGTTCGTCCAAAATCATTTCCTCCAATAACACACAAAACCATTCTATCGATATAATTCTCAACTCGGATAAAGAGTCTCACTCCTACATAAAGAGTGTAAACAACATTCCATGCAGTTTTTTGGCATCGCTCTGTTCACTATTGGCATTTGATTAAATATTTTATGCGAACCCACTGTACCCAGTCCTTTGAGTCAATGACGCAATTCTACGTGAGACGAGAAACAAAAAACCACCGTGCCACAAAAATTTCTGCCAATAACGTGTTATTGGACAGGCAGAAAATGTTATCAATAGAATAAAATATCTACAAAGAAAGAAAAGCGTGGCGTGTTCTAAGAAATCGGTTGAGAAGTATGAATACGAATTTTATAACAGGCAACAAGGTAAGTATGAACTTAATAGCGAATACAGCGAAACAATCACAGGCTGAGCCACGATGCGAGCCTTCCTGCCACTGATGGCCTTGATCAAGCGCGCGCGCAGACCTTGAGAGCACACCGACTTAGATCGAGGCAACGTGCGCGCGGCCATAGTACTGCCCGCGAGCGTTCACTAAACTTTACAGATTACGTCACTTTGTATTTTGGTGTGTTTAGATGAATAGCCTCTGAGCAGAGTTCTATGATCGCAACTCTAAATATTACCGAGTTTTTTATTATGTCGTACATTAGCCAAGTGCCTCTATTAGATACCGTCTGTGGCGTCATACTCATAATAACCGAAATTTAACACGTTAGCAAGCAAGCTAGTTTTTCTCTTGTTGCGATATGTTGTGAGATCATTGCACCATCATGGATAAGGCACGTTAGTCATTATTCAATCATCTCGTCTTTCAAGTTTGCACCCACTCGTTTTTGTTGGTGAAAAACAAACACTTTGATCTCGCACCATGACAATATTTATTTAGCGCGTTCATGTACAATTGTACCGTACCGTAACTTATGTGTATGTAGGTACTACATACAGCTTGTAATTGCCTTTAATAATCGAAAAACCACGGCCTCGTCTAGAGGCAGCAAGTTTTTATCGCAGGAAAACGACAACCTATCTTTTTTCTCGCTTGAATGGCAGCTTAAATGTAGGTACAGACGCCAGCACATCAAGCTACTAGTCTGTCAAATTTCCTTAATAGATTTTCAACTTTATCCCTAAAGCATAAGGTTTAATGTTGATTGAAAAAATTTGACAGTTTCGGGTAGCTTAATGTGCTGGCGTCTGTACATTACTCCTAAAATTTACAGCACCAGACCACAGAATGAACGTTCAATAATTGAATGCGAATCTTTCATTCCAAACTTGAACAAAGTGATTATTAGACAAAGTCCGAAATAGAATTCCGAATACTTCACAATTGAAGATCACCAACGGTGGCATCGGATATCTATGAACGGTGGAGACATGAATATTACGTGGATTGTAAGATTTATTTATCCAATCGAGAATATTCGATTCGATTGGTACTTTGGTACCACGAACATAAAAACTGGTTTGGGTCGATTCATACACCACTGAGCGAATTTCCTTAGCATTTGTAATATTTTTTATCAGGCGACAGTGCCAGGTAGAATAGAAAAATAGGACTCTATGAATGTTCTGAATCACGCCCAATCCGAATGTAAATCAGAATCGGTCAATTCGTTCATGGGAAAATTAGATAGACTAACAGAATAATGATGACATATGTTGTTTATAGATAGAGAAGCGAGATATATGTCTACGTTATTATTTATGTGCGGTTATCACTTTATTTGTGCTCCGCCAATGTCACCGAGTTGTTAGGGGGCAACGGACGCGATATCTAGACACACACACGCACACAGCACGAATGTCACATTACTATCTACTTACACATTATACATTATTGATTTGTATTTTCTATCTGCCTACATTGCTGCGAAATGGATTATGTACTTGATAAAAAATAGTATTATAAATTCATTGCCCTTGTGAGCTATCTCTTGAATCACGTCTGAGACTCTGGGTGCAGTAGAAAACATTATTATATCTGTACATAATTAGAAAAGGGTCTCATCTGCAGGAAATTACTAAATAATTATTATGTGCTTAGGTGCACCGCACACTGTACATCGCTAGTAAAGCAGTCAACATTACACAAAATATCATAATTAAAAGAGACTATCTCTATTTTTTGCGCGGCTGTATACTTGGTAGTTATAATAGCAGCCATCGCTGTATATGTAAAAACAGCTAACATCCTGTACAAAAACATAAACCTGTCTGCAACGCCACTTAGTCCAAATCATAGCTTGCTTCATTAATTTGCATACATTGCGGACGTATTGCTATAGCTGTCAATTACAATCAAAGCAAAGCATTCGATGTATTGGCGTCATGAGCTATATTTACTTTTGATATCATACTATCACAGTGAAAGTTATCAAGAATTCTTTATAATACAGACTGCCTGGAATGCATATCAATTTGAACACTATCAAGCTATGTAAAAATGTTACTGATAAAAAGCAAGAAACAAATTCATTGGCTTTGCGTAGAGAATTAGAGATATAGAATTTCTTTGTGTATGTCAGTACCTGCAGGAGTCAATTTTCCTATTATAGTCATTGTCTATTTCTGTGATTTTTTTAAATATCACTCTAAGAAATCACCTCATTCTAAGAAAAACCTTTACAAATAAATGAATTTTCACCATGACAGTACAATGATTTGCATACTTTTAGGATCGAATCATACTGTATAGGTAACCATAACTACAGAATCTTCAGCGAAGTCCTTGGAACATTGGCATCCAACCATTTGGTTATATTTACGCTCCAATAAAGTATTCAAGGAATTCGGAGTATCGAAACCGTTCCCATTCCGTCCAAAGGTTCAAAATATGTTTGATATATACTATGTGCTTATGACCGGTGACACCAATCGAAACCTTGCCTTAAGATAAACCATCAACATCAGTAACGTCATGAGTCAAACCTTCACCATAAACACTGAACCTCAGTTAAGTATCCTACAGTTTTTCTTCCTTGAACACTTCGATTTGTGTGATCATAGTCCCAACTTGTTCTGAACTGAATTGAACGTTTTTAAAATACTCTACTGGCTGTGCAACTAAAGTCCAATTGAGTTTTTGTTAGAAGACGTATTCTAAAGCAGCCATTGACACAGACATAAATGAATTAATAAGTCCTCCAATAAGTCAAACAGTAATGATAATGTTTGACAATCTTTTAAATCTGTTTGCCATATCGATTTTGTTTTTTTTTGTCCATATCAAACATTGAGATATCTTCATTCTGCTGTGTGGCAGTGTCGAAATAGTTAAAATCACGATTCACGACAGTCCAATTCGTCCGAGTCGGCACTGCCACGTGTAGCGTTCGACCGAGACGATGAGGGCTGCGCGCCGTTTGGGTCAGTAAGCATGATCTTGCGCAACTTACTGCATTACACTGTTAAGATCAGCCATTTTGTTACTATTTTTTTTCTTTGTGTACCACAAATGACTTGAGAAGTGTGACACAGTTTAGTTTTACTTCCACAAATTAAATAAGATTAAGATCACCAACCGAGCGTAACATTTTGTCGTTATTTGAAATTGTTTTTGTACCAGCCTAAAACCTCTGTCACAAAGTTTATAAATCAAAAGAAACATTGAGTGTAGTCGAGTGCCAAACCGTATTCGTAAACATAAAAACAGTATTTTCGCTCTTGCTACAAATCAAAATGAATTCAGAAAACCGTAAACAGGTAGCAGATAGGTATATCACATGCGAACAACAAACAGAATTATCTGGAACTTTCTGCATATGTATGACAATGTAATTTGTGGTCGTGACTCAAGACGACTGACGTACGTTATGCTATGCTAATGAACAAACTTGGTAAGACCTCCAATTTTTAGCAAACTTCTCAGTATGTATATATAACAGCACATTGCTTCCTAATATTTCTACGGAGTTTCCTTGAATTCTTATTATGTTGCACTTTGTAACAGAGTTTATTATAGTCACCAGTTATTCTTACAAATTATGAATAGATGAGGCAGTATGTTGGAATCTCAATAAAATAAGTTTTCTTAGTGTACTGTTATTCTAGGATGCTGTTTTACCTTATTGTTTATCTTCTCAAGAAAGTTAATTTGGATAAAAGTTAAATTTTATTGCTAATCATGTCTTTATTCCCTATAGTAACCATGTTATGTCTGTCTTTATCTTCCCATACTGCAACGAGTTTGTTCTCATTCACAAAGTATCATTCCAAAACGCAAACAACGAAATTCTTTCCGCCGTCAAACATGGGTACAGTTACAACCAACAAAAGCGATGCCGTATCAAACATTAGCCTACCAATTACCGCTTCTCAGATGAACCTACCAATGTCTATGTTGTAACATGGCTACGCAATATAATGTGAATGGTTACTTCTTACTAGATTTGGATGCTCTGCCCCCGTTATTTCATAGATATTTACCGTTACATCTATAACTTGTGAAATTTGGTCAGTTCTGTAAGTACTGTGTTCTCATTTCTAACATATTTTGCTTACATGGTAGAGCAAGACCGTAAAACGGTTATAAGTTTGATGTTTCGTCATATGTAATCTGTTTTTTTTTTAATGTTGGTATAGAAGTTGTCGGTTTGGTAATTTATACAAAAAAAGTTATTCTCAAAGTAGCTACAACTAAAAATAACTAGCAACTAGGCACATAAAATCTATTGTCAGTATTTGTCAGTCATCTTGTTTACGAGTTTTGGCAACTTTCTTTGGCACTCGGTTTTCATGTTACGCCATTAGTAGGCCCAACAAAATATATTATTCTCATATTTTCTCTTTTCGGTCCGAAATTATATTTGAAAATATTAGCGGGTTCATATATTATTTCCAGTTGCATTGCAGTGCAAATTACAAATGCTATTTTATTCCGTGGTGACTAAAATTTTCCTCTTCAGTTTCGTTCGAAAAGTATTTAGGTCAGGAGTCCAGACTAATAATAAATACTCAGTAAAATGTACTATATTACAGCAATATGAGACTTCAAAACGGAGTCACGCCACTGTTTCGTTTTGATTGCATAGTTTTCTTATTTTATCACTGGCACAGTCGTAAAACTCTTATTGAGTTTAATATCGGTTCACCTTTTGACCCCAGAAATAGTCCTGGGAACGTTTTTAGTTATTTTGAAAGCTTTTTTATGTTATCTATCAGAGCCTACGTATCTATTATGTTGTTTTTAGGATAAGGAAAAGATACATCATCTTTTCTATCTCTTTAAAAAGAAGCAGAATCAGAGCCATTACTAGGAAATTATTCGATCACTCTGTCCCATCATCAGCAGAATATATTTAAGCTTTCTTTAATGTCAATTATAATTGAACTTTAATTCCATTTTTACTCTTCTTATCAATGCAGCAGTCATATTTTCTATCATATGTAGCTTAATTTTATTCTGCAAGAAGGAAATAGATAATAACGTCGATTTCGAGTTATGCCTGGATTTATAATCTGGTTGTATGACTTGTATGTCTATAATTGTGTTTCTTGTTAGCAAGATATTCTTGAACGTGCCTCCTTCTTAATTGATGTTTCTTTAGATTCCTGCTCACCCTTGCTGGACTCGTTCAATAATGTTCGGCCACATATGTTTTGTGCTTGTTTCATTCGATGTATTCGTTATCGAGCTGTGGTTATTGCATCAGTACTAGTAATTATGGCCCGTTATACTCTCAGACGCAGGTATGTATTATAATTTTGGATTACGTCTGTACGAGGGTTTGCGTAATGAAGACTGAGAATCTAACTACATCTGGCTTTCAGTGTAGAATATATTTGCAGATATAAAATAAGTTGCCTCTTTCTAATAATATGATGAAAGTTTAAAAATACTGTTTAGAGTTACATTAACTGAAATAAATTACATTAATCTTTACTTCAATTAATGAATTACAAGAAACAGTCACAGTCAAGATTATCAAATGTTAATAGGTTTTTTTGTTATACCTAACAATCTTAATATTAAAACAAACGTTACAGAACGTGTAGCTTCTAAAACTGTGTTTTAAACAATATGTGACACAAATGGAACGCGTAAAACTAAACAATCGTAACCTCGGAGAGATAACATTTTGAATTGTGGAAAAGTCTTAACCGATAGGCGAATGTCGGCAACCTCTGACTGACCGTCAATCATACTGCCATACACTGCCTCTTAACTAGACATCAATCACACTAACGAGTTATAATTATATTATTGACGGATGCACTTAGGTATTTTATACTTGCAGTATCAGGGTCATCACGGTGTAATACAACACTACTAAGTAATACAAAATAAATGACAGAGCAGATAAATATGAATTATTATGAATAATATTAACACTGGCTGTCAGTCGAAACTTGTTATTAATGATAATGTATTGGTCGGTAATTCGTACTTGTCCATAATCATGAACTTTTTTATCATAAAACTTGCTATATTAGAATACAACTGTCGTCACCTATACAAATGTCACTTCTATTAAAGAAACACCTGTCAACTGTTATACCTGTCTTTGCCTGTAAACCTGTATTTAACCAAGAAAATAAACCAGTTTGCGGTTTATAAGAATTAAATTGATAGATAATTGGTGTTAAGTCAAATAATGTAATCAAAAGGATCAAACATATACAGATTCTGAAATAGGAGCAAATTATATAATAAAGCAAAAGTTATCATATTGTGTACTTCCAGAAAGTGTGACGAACAATTGCAGTGTAATCAAATCGACTCAACTTTTATTTTATGAACATTCCTGTGGTGTAAACAACATTCATAAATGTTAACAATAAGAAAACATGAAATTTCAAACAGGATTGGCAAAAATAGAAGGAGGACCTCTTTTCGTAATCAACGAATTACTTATAAGAAGATTACGATAGTCCAATCAATGGTTGTATCATCTGTATCACTATTTGTAGTTCTGTCAAAGCATTTATTCTTATGGCCCTGTCCTTTTCATTTGGAGAACCGATAGCGAAAACATAACTAAAACCGCGTCCATGTCACGAGCGATCTAACTGAAACTATTTATAAATTCCATCCAGGTGCGACGGCGGCGCAGGTGTCACATTGTCCACTGCAACGTATGAACTTTGCATAAAAACACAGTTTCCACTAGCTTCTGCAGGCTCTGTGTATTTTTATCACTTGTTTACGACACAACTCGCCGATTAATCATACAAGTTTGATGGAGTTTCCACACAATACTGGCCAATTGCTGTTGGGATTACAAGTCTATGAATTTTAATCCTGAGGATGGACTTAGAAAATGCGAATAGATTATTTTTGTACAGTGTATTCATAAACATATTTTACATGAGACAGGAATTAATATTGTTTATGCTGAATTTGATTTATAGTGTTATTTCTACAACACATGCTCTAAACCAACTTACTTATTTGACAAGCAGTTTAGATTTTACTCCATGCTTCATTAATTTAATCAGTTAACCTGTATTTAATTAGTAGGTAGGTACCTAATATGTCGTGTACTCTCGCCTTATCTTTGACATTATTAAAATTTGCACAAGGAAATACAAATATGTATTAACATTCTTAAAAATACAGTGTTACGTTGCGATCGTTTAGATGCAGCCATAGTAGGAACTCAGTAACGAATTTGTCATAACACGCTCAAGGCTCTATCGGTTGATTCGTTGGCCGACAGATTGAAATTATCAAACGGTACTCCGCTTCCTCCGTCGCCTACACTTCAGCAACCTTCGCGTTAATTGTTACTTCTCATTGTCAGATAATCTTTTGATGTTCAAGCTTCATTGTTCTACGTTGAATCATCGTCTCGTAATTGTTTTTGGGGAATTAGACTTTATGTGCTAAGGAAATGCGCACAATAATCGCTAGCTACCATTCTATGTTACCGCTACGCGCCGCCCCGTCATTATGCTGAAAAACCCTAATTGTAGTATAATTTGATCTGCGGCTAGATATTCATTGTACGTTTTTTGTGAGTCGCTAATTTCGGCAGTCATATCTTATGTCGAATCGACAGACTCGACCAAAAAACCGCATTAGGAATCTAAATCGAATCACGTAGAAGTAGAACGTTTGTGCCTGCCTATTGAATTATACAGGGTGTTAGGAGTGATAGGAGACACCATTTACAGCATTTTGAGCCATACATCTCTTAGACGAAGTGTCTATTTTTTTGAACTACAATATTTTGTTCAAAAATAGCATACCAACTTTAACTGAGAAAAAAATAAAAAAAAACATACTTACCCTCACCCCCTTAAGGCTTTGTATCCAGCTTCCAAACACCCTATATGTTCGCCTATTTCCGTATACAGTCATTATTTACAGTCTGCATTTTAGGAATTCTATTTCATAACGACCGACGAAAATCCGAAGACATGCGACATCCACTATCCCGCACTGGGCCCGCTTGGTTAGATATGGCCCACCGCCTGCGTCCTTACATTGAGAACATTATAGGCTGAATATGCTATTTCATAACCACTTGCACCCTAATTGCGTTACACACTTTTAATTACAATCTGAATCATTTTTTATTACTAATCTATCGCTTCACCTGTTCAAAAAATTTGTCGGCTCAACAACGCAAATAACGCAATGAATGTTGTTGAACTCTCAAAATGCCATTGCTACTGTTAGTGATATTAAGGCTCCTTCAAACAGGCGCGACACGACACGCGACACAAAGGCACCGCAAGTCGCGCAACGTGCGGTGCCTTTGAGTCGCGCGCGAAACGCGTCGCGCAACTCTGCCGCTGATCGTCAAACAGGTACCTCATGATAATATTCTTTTATTGCATTATGTGCTCCGGAATTTGTATTCCAACAGTCTACACGTTGCAACATCCATGCGAATATCTATTTTGCATTCCGAACCAGATACATGAATACATTTAATATTATCACAACATGGCTGCAAATATGAATTACGATCAGCACAGCAGGCGAACAAACAAGCATGTTTATCAGATGGCGACGATGTGCCCGAGATAGCGCGGTAAGTGGACCAAGGGCACTGGACTCAGATAACGCAAGGTTGTCGCAATATGCACTTCACTGTACCTATACTAGTTACTGGCTAGTGTGCCTACTGCATAACTATCTCGATTTAGACTTGTTAAGGCGACTATATGACCTAAAGCGCGGTCTTTGTCAGACTGCATAGAAAAGAAAGAGAAGCGCGATGACACAACGATGGTAATTTATTGCAAAAATATGAAGCAATTATCTATTTACAAAAAATCTATTGTTTGGACTTATAAAACTAAAACACTTAGTGCTTTAGTATGTTGCTTGTAGAATAATCTTACAGAAAATCATAATGATTGTATCTTTATTTATATATTAGTATGGTGTTTATTGTAAAAAGAAAGTTTTTAGAGGTATCTTCATGATGTTTTGCTATCGTACCTATCAAATTAGTTGTATTATATTTTCAACACACTAGCTACCTAGCATATATCCTGAAGAATACATTGAGTTATATGTACTAAGAATATCATATATTTTTCAGATTTTGTTTGCTGTAGTCGATCATATACTTTAATTATTTCTAAAACTTGCGTTCTTTGCGTTTAGGTCCTATAAGCCCTTTAAACAGTGCAACGGAATTACGCAAGTATCAGCAAATATTCCCTGCAGTTCGCTGATAATGTTACTAAATACTCCATCGTTTGCGACAAAGACTAATCATCACGCTTAATCTAATAATAAATTCTCATTAAGCTAGACAATTCTAAAAAATATAACTAATTTACATGTTAGAAACATTAAACTTTTACATGGAAGTCGACATTTCACGAATGTAAAATATAAATTCCGTGTGAGCTGTCGTTAGCGCGAACCCCTGACCCCGCTGCGTATCTACTGAATTATACATACCTATATGATATGGCTTATCTATATCTTTATTTAATAATATCCAAGCGGAATGTTTGCGTGTTAGGTAAACTACCTAACGGTCTGTTTCTCAGGAATCAGGATATTATTCTCCCAACTGTAAGATACTGTAGGATTATATTGATACGGGTATAGGGGATTATCATTTATAGATAAAAGCTCTACTCTCCGCCTGCTTTGTCAAATGTTGGATATCCACACGTAATGTTTTACAGTAAATAAAAAAGCTTGCAAAAATAAGGTTTTAATTAACCGCGACCACTGCGATTATAACTTTAAATTTATATTTTAATTTATTTAAATCTGGTTATAAAACAGTTATTAAACCAATAAAATATTGGAGATTTAATGAGATATTTTAAAACATGCAAGATTGATCACGTCATCAATAAACAGTAGGTAATCTCGGTAAGGTTATATTTGACAGGTAAGGACATAGCAAACTGTTCGTCCAAAGTTTTATATTAAAAATGTATCTTCTTGTCCAAAGTATCTTAGTAGATTTTTATTATATTGTGAAATCGCCAGCTCCATAAATATTAATCAATCATCGGGTCAAAATGTCACAGTTCACCCGACACATAAAAATAGGCTAAAGGTGCTCGAACTTTAAGTTTATAATATTTTAATAATGTTCTAACGTACCTGTATGTATATAAAATTCAAAGTCCTGACTGACTGATATATCAACGCACAGCCTAAACCGCTGGCCCTAGAGATGTGAAATTTGGAGGGTGTGTTCTTTGTGAAGAGTAGGTATCCACTAAGAAAGGGCTTTTCGAAATTCCACCCCTAAGAGAGTGATGATTTCACCCTCCCCCCAGGGAGGGTGAAATTTCACGCGGACGAAGGCGCGGGCAGAAGCTAGTTATTAAACAAAATAGTGGAGAGTCTTATACCTATATCAAATTAAAACGATAACACAATCTACACTGCCTAAATTGGGAAGGTCTCACCGATAACATGAAATGCATTTGTTTTTATTCCTTGTTATTGAGGTCGCGTTTGATAAGAATTCTCGGCCTTAAGTGGACGCGGAAGAAATCGATCCATTATAACTCTGCCAAATTATAGAGTCGTTTATCAGTGGAACATCAATACAACGTGTATGGTTACATTTTTTGTCAGTTTAACATTAGGTAAACAAGTCGCCTAAAGAACTCCAAGGTTGACCTCGTAGATAAGGCATGATAATTTGGGACATTACTTGAGTGTGTGCATTTAAGGATATTTTTAACGCTACGCAGTCAGACGTTAAACATTTTAAAGTAGTCTAATTGTGAAAGGTTTTGAACTAAAGTGTATGTGGCGATAAATGTTGGAAGAGATTTATATTTATTTCCTATGGAGAAGAAATACGTCAGGGTAGAGGTTCATAAATAAGAGGGGAGGCCGCTGCAGGCCCAGAAATAGCGGCGAGCTGGAGTGCGCTTGATAGAATAATGTGTCCTGGGCAGCCTTGGCCTCGATCCGCGGCCTAGTTACCGCTGCTGGCCTGAGCAGGATGCGCTTTTTAGCGGCTTGTTGGCCTGATTGAAGCTTCAGTAACATTAAATTTACACCTCATGAAATTACCCTGTGATTTCAACAGATATTTGGTTGTTTGAAATCGGCTTGCATAGTAGGCATAGTCAGGTCATTCATTAGACAGCAACGCTAACGATTTTTTTTACCTGATCCGATTGAATAAGCATAAGTAAATTATTATAATAGATGACTAATATGAACAAGATGGTGTGTCAGTAAGTCACCTAATAGGTAAATGTCGTCGGAATATTACACCCACTAAATAGGTGACGAGCTAATTCATAGAATAGTGGAGCAATAGTACAACCATTCGTAGGTACAACAGGTCATTTGTCCGGTTGATTACGAGGTCTATTGGTGACGTCACTGCGTAGGCGCTTATCAGGAGGACAGTGGAAGTCGGCCACTGTCCCCCGGTGACGGCACTGCACGAAAAGTGCACGGCGCAGGCGCGACACCACTGACTCACAGCGCATGCGCGGGGTCAAGGCTGCGCAAGAGTCGCGCGCCGCTCCGACAATTTCTGGCCCGGTTTCACTGAAGTTCAATATCGTCGTTGTCGCCTAAATATGTCGTTTTACGTTTATATTATTCACGCTGAGCTGTTTCATGAGACTTTGGACCTGTGTAGGTTGTTAAGATGACGTAACGACATGTCTATACTTATCGACCTGCATGCATATACGTAAATATATCTAAGCATAAAGTTCTATAATATTATATACTAGTTTGTATTGGTTTTGCAAACCTTATAAACATAACATTTTCACGCAACGAGAATCTAAGACCACGTCTTATCTATACTTCTATATTACTAATATTATAAAGCTGAAGAGTTTGTTTGTTTGAACGCGCTAATCTCTGGAACTACCAGTGGGATTTGAAAAATTCTTTTTGCATTTGATAGCCCAATTCTTGAGGAAGGCTATAGGCTATTTAACATCACGCTATGACTTTTAGGAGCCGAGCAAAAAGAAAAAAGTCAGAAAGAACGCTAAGCAAAAACGAAGTAATAGCGCGGGCAGGCGATGCGATGCGACGGGGTGGGTCGGAGTAACAAGAAATTTCACGCGGACGAAGTGGCGGGCAGAAGCTAGTCAAACATAAAACTTCTATTCCGTTCTTGGAGACGAACAATAATACAATAATACCTATTTGTTTACCCTTAAAATGACTTCCGCGGTAATATTCTAAGTTATGACCATATTTAATACAAACGCCTTGGAAACAAAAGACCATAAACTGGTCGCCTAGTTTGACTACATCTAAATGTGCTATGTTTATTTTCCTTGTGTAATATATATCATAGAGGAACACTAGCGACCCGCCTCTGTTTCGCACGGTTTTTACGGCTGGATCAAATATACAGATAAAAGAAAAGTGTAATACCTATTAATGTAATATACACCAAACCTTCCGGAATCACACTAATATTATAAAGGCGAAAGTTTGTGGGGGTGTGCTTGCGTGTGTGTGTTTATATGTTTGTTATTTCTTCACGCTCAAATGGCTGGACCAATTATGATAACATTTTGTATGGAGGTACCTGACACCCTGGATCGCGAACCCTGGATCCTGGACCGCGGGGCGCAGCTAGTCAATTATATAAATGACTAGCTACGCCTCGCGGTTTCACCCGCGTAAATGTCAATCCCGTGGGAATATTGGGATAAAAAGTAGCCTATATGTTAATCCAGGGTATCAGCTACCTCCATACAAAATTTTATCAAAATTGGTCCAGCCGTTTGAGCGTGAATAAGTACCTAACAAACATATAAACACACACACACACACACTCATAAACTTTATGATCTGATGACGAGAACAACGCGGTCGAAAACACGAAAAGGGACTTCCATTTATTACCTATGTATAGATACAGAAACTTATGCTACCATCATTTACAATGCGTGCCACGAAAGAAGAGACTTGACACACCACGTGGTTTGACATGCGCAGTAGGTACACGATTTTAGGTATCTAGCGGTATGAGGTCTGAGTGCGGGACGGGACCGGACGTTATAGGGGCGGCGGAAAGAGGCGGGGGAGGCGGGGTCAAGTCTCTTCTTACGTGGCACGCATTGTACTATATTTTGAATCCGACCTGACTTGTCATTGGCAAGCAATTTATGATACCCGTGACCTAGTTTCATCCCCTCGCGTTACCAAATGCCTCCTCCGAACTGGGGCAATTGTCTAGATTTGCTTGGGTATCCGATTTGCTGCGAATGACCTATTTTGTGTTCACGATTTATCATGACATCTGACATTAGGAAAATCATTTAGTCCTTGGTGTTATTCGTCCAAAACCATTAGTGACTTCATACAGCTTTTTACTTTTTCAGTGGCAATTTTATATTAATGTGACCCTCCGTATCCATACTACTTAAAATTATATACTTATGCGAAAGTGTGTCTGTCTGTCTGTATGTTACCTCTTCACGCTTAAACCACTGAACCGATTTAGATGAAATTTGGTAGGTATAGAGATAGTTTGAGTCCCGGAAAAGGACATGAGATAGTATTTATCCAGATATTCCCACGGAATCGAAACTTACGCGGGTGACACCGCGGGACGCTGCTAGTCCATATATTATAAACTCTGTCTGTCTGTATGTTACCTTTTCACGCCTAAACCACTGAATGGATTTCGATAAAATTTGGCAAAGAAATAGATTGCATCCCGAGGTAGGACATAGGATAATTTAGGGCTGCAATAGTATGGTTCAACTCATTACGATAAACCGGTAATCCGGCTTTAAAATGACTTTTCGTTCAACTACGTAGTAATGTTATTATTAATAACTACAAAACCGATCACAAAGGACGTATTTTTTGCTTAGAACCAAAACAGTGCAGAAAACTTGTATGAAATCTCATGGTTGCACAGTTTTTCATTAATGCACTGT
The DNA here is from genome assembly GCA_963855955.1 of Luperina nickerlii. Taxonomy (NCBI): domain Eukaryota; kingdom Metazoa; phylum Arthropoda; class Insecta; order Lepidoptera; family Noctuidae; genus Luperina; species Luperina nickerlii. The sequence continues at coordinate 9,090,643 of OY979666.1, forward strand.
TTTTTAGTTTTTATTTAGATATAAATTTAAAACTGACATTCGAGTTTGAATTATGTAAATCGGTCTAGGGGTTTTAGAGAAAGAAAGAATTTTGTATAATGAAAAGCTAGAAAGATTTTATTGTATAGAGATAGGATAAAAATGTTGCTAGGTAATACGCAAGAGAAATAAAATCCTTGCTTATTATAATTTTCTTTAAATTCGTATTCATTCATAGAAATCTCGTCTTTGTTTCAGTCGTTTTTATGGGAATTACGTAAAACACTATATATTACTGCTTATTGTGTCATATTATACTCTTATAATCCACAAAAAATCACATAATACGCAAAACAATTTCTAAAAAGTTACACTTTTGTTATTGGAAAAGCACAATCAACAAACTATCCCAACGCGAAATATGACGCAATACACAGCTGTCAAAATACACTCAAGAGTACCGTTTAGCCCACGCCAAGCCCGATCCCAATTCCACTTAGTTCCCCAAAATGGACACCCAATTTAAAAACCATTTGGCGCTAGCATCGAACTCAAAATAATGGAATTGTGGACGCTTCATACAAACGTCACAATTCCAATGTCGACCTATCGGAATTAATTAATTCAAGAGTAAGCACCGTGTTTATGCTAGAAATCGATGTAATAACGGCACGCAAGATTATCGGAATAGTTGCACTGTATTGTTGCTATATCGACTGCAGTTATCTAAAGGTTTCATGCGATTACGTAGCAACATGGTCTTGAAGCAATTTGTTCAAACAAAAACTTGTGGTGACCGTGAAGTTTATTACTCGTTACAGTTTTATTTCAATCTAAAGTTGAAAAACCAATTATAATCCAATAAATAAAAGCCTGTGTGTCACACTACAGGATAAAGACCTCCCTTTCCTTTTCCACTCAACTCGATCCCGCCTATGGCGTCATGCTCGTCCTGCCATCAAGTGCACTCTTAATTACCGATAACTCGCTACACTCTTAATTAATTAGAAACCGGCATGTCCTAAAACCAAAATTCAAAGACATGTGACATCCACTATCCCACACTGGACCAACGTGGTGGATTATGGCCCAATGTCCCACTCCTCCTCACAGAGGAGGCCTGTGTCCCAGCAATGGAACATTATATAGGATGATTATGCTTATATTTTTAAGACACTATCACTCAGTTCTGAAAAAAACTCTGGAAAAATAGTAGTAAATTGACATGAAGACCTTCACATCGTCCATTGAATTTATCATATCTAATGAGACACCCGCACGTTACAAAATCACATAAATTACATTTAAAGCACAAATGATATTCATTCAGATATGCAAGTAGCTCTACTTCCAATTGGTGCTTGCAGTTTTTATTAATTTATGTCCATAACTGAGCCACTTAGCCATCACTCAGTCGCCGTACCCTCGTTTCAACGTGGTGGAATAAAAATACTTGAATGTATTATATATTGCAACTTGCAACATTACATAACCGAGTCTCGCCTATCGACAAACGCTTGGTTATCGCACTCAAGGCCAGGCCTGCGCCGGCGCGGGACAGCAACTTGTTAATGACATGAACATGAGTGTGTCGTCATCACGAGCATCTGTAGTCAATGCTGCATTCCATAGATAGTGTTAATGTTGACTTTGTTCACGATTCGGCCGACTTTGGAAACTTCATGTGTCTGGCAATGATATTCAAGTTTGGATTCAAAAACTGCTTTTTGATGAAGATAAACCTGTTTGGACACTAAAACCATCGGCAGGCACTAAATCTAAAATAAATAAACAGGGACATTCATTCACATTTTCACAAATTAACTCCCAAACCGAAAAGAAATCCTGCTTGTTTGCATCTCAAGAACAGATTTATGCATACACTTGAGTGCAAAAATACACAGTCAGTGCCTATAATAAGCATACCTACTTGAAGTGATTTATTATACTTATGTCGCGTTCCGCCCACGATTCGTTAACCTATACGTCATTTGCAAAGAATCAAAAACGAGGTTTTAATGGTTCTTTTTGCGGATAATAAGATGCTAGAGGTAGAGACAATATAACAGACTCAACTCCTGTTACAAAATTAATGACACGTTCAGTAACAACAAGGACGTAAAGATAATGATTTACAAACTCGGAAACATAGTTCGGATTTACGTTATGATTTGCAGTAGCTATTCATAAGTAGTCGTGCTATGGTTGGAGACAGATGGCCGCGTGCTTCCGACAATGTGGTGGAATTTGATGTATTTCTGCTCCTTGCCAACGTTACTCAATCTATTCTTGGATAAATAATTTCACGATTTACTCTCGCCAAAACCAGAGAATAATGTTCTTCCAATTGATCATCAATTGGGTACCTATTGAAAGATAATTTGGCACCCTTGTCTCTATCTCTTAGAAAGGAAAGTCTGTGTTTATTTATAAACGCAATATGTTTTTCATCAGTTCAGACTTGAGACGATTTTGGGATTAAGGTTTCTGGCTTTTATGGCTGTTAAAAAAGATGACTTGATATTGATACAAATAGTACGAAAATACACCGTCGAGGGGTGTCCCACCCTCGCTTCCATTTTACAATATTAGGTTAAAAATAGCTTCTTTTGATGACATGAAATATTATTATGTTCTTGATACGCCTTCATAATTATAGTTTAAAAACGACGTCTACAAACAAGACTATAATAACTCACACACCTCTTGGAAAACCAACAAACATTTTCAGTTTCACTGCAAAAACTTTAATGTAAGTTGCGTACCTACAGCCTAAAATTTAACCATAGATTTTTTTTTTAATAGATAATTTATACTAACAAGAATGAAATGACGTTTCCTGCATTACGGATGCATTAGGCCCAGGTGCATTAAGACTACTATAACGATCAAAGTTATAATGCAATACCTGAGTAACCTGAGTTAGTATTTAACAGCACCGACTAATTATTTAGACGCTAGACGTTAGATAAGGACGAAAGACTTTAGACCAAGAACAAGACAAAGACAGAAGATATTATGGCAAGTAATTATGGCGATAGGTGGCCGTTTAAAATGTCAGAGTTAACGTGAAGTATAAAAGCTATAAAAAGTTCACAACGGCTTTGACGTGATCTGCGAGTGTGACTACAACTTGCTACGAGGGAAGCAATTTTTTTTTTAATGATAATCTAGACTATGCTGATTGGCCACTACAAACATGTGCATGCAGTAAATGCTATTTCATTCACAACAATAACCAACGGTTATTGATAAATGTACTACTTACTTACTATTACCTCGAGGGCCGTCTCTTGTCAATATTTAATATCGTTAATATTATAGTAGAAAATGTTGCAAAGTAAAAAGGTTAACGACAGTAATTTCAGCGGTAAGATACACGAGCGTAAATAAATGCAGCAATTCTCTGCGTCAGCTGAATGTATAAAACGGCAACAATCATTTTATCTTGATTTCGTATTGGGTGAATGAAGCGTCTGGTAAAATGATTTTCAAGACTTTATTAAAGGGCAGCACTCCGAGCAGCCAGGCAGGCAGCTCTGGAGCTGAGCTGTTGTCGGTTCTGTTCAATAATTAAAAGTCAAAAGGTTTCTCCATCGCGCCTTGTTTATGGTCGTCAGTAATTACAAGTCTCTCTTAGACGTTCACCACCAATAAATTGCAGTTCGACGACATCTCGCCATTTCTGAACTAATAAGTCTTACAATTAAAACGCAAGATTTTCGCACACAGTCGCGAACAAACGGCCCTGTTATGACACAAAACATCTGCGATATAGGAAATATCAAGAACATAGTTGTATGCAACGCAATGCGGCAGTAAAGCTCACGTATTATTGTTTTACCTATACAAACGAGAATAGAAGTTAAAACAAGTGCACTTATTGGCGACGCAAGCCTTTGCGACTATTCCACTTTTATTCCTAGCACGAACAATAGGCCTGCCGGTAATATAGCCGGTTTTGTTGCCGTCCACCGATCATTGGTGCAAGTTACGAGGCTATAAATACGGCAGGACGTGCCCGTGACCCGGGCACCGCGCGCCCTCACGCCACAACACACTACGCTAACAAAATGCACTATTTTGATATTTTTCGCGTTGTTAGCAACGTTCTGATTGAGTTATTGAGAACTATAAACGTTACTTTGGGTTCATACGTGACTGAAAATAATGTTATTGTAATTTTCGTTTTACGTCTACAACATTCTCGTTCCAACTTTGTGTAAACAAGAACGAGCCCGACTGGTTCTGCTATTCAAATTGTACTGGCGCTGGCCATATTTAAATCTCATCATTTATAAAGCTCACTTAGAGGCGCCTCTCTGCAGTTTGTATTTATGGAATTAAGATATGAAGCTCGTACGAATTGAGATATTTGCGAATAGCCAAAGCCATGACTAGACAAGGCCTTGGCGTTGTTCCAGCACAACTGGGGCAAGCTCTCATAGGTGACTATCGGTAGACCGTTTGTTGGCAATCGCCTTAATAGGTTATATGGAATTCGCAACGTTGGCTACATAAATTACTCAGAGTAACTTGCACGGGTGAATGAAATGCTGTTCCTCCTTGAAAACAAATGCGCAGCTATTCCGTGAATGCATACTGCCTCTTATGAATCTGTTAGAAGTGTACATCAAAGATGTAGATCTTATTTGATACTTGTTTGCACATTATTGTCATCGCTTTTCGTGGATTTATGAGGAAGGCGACCCATTCATCTGAATGGAGAACAAAGTAGAACAATGCGTGTTCGATTCGAGGTGTGCACACGATGATTTAATAACTTAGTTGAGGTACGTAGAGTATTATATTATCTGTGGTTGAGGTAACGACAGACCTTCGTAGTGCTACCTTCCCATGTTATTGCTTATTGGTGCTTATTGGCCATGACCGTGACTCGCAATTAGATATAATTACCTTCAATTTGTGCTACGACCAATGTTATTCGCGGTGGTCTGGACTCGTGTCTGACTAGCTCTCTGCAATTATTTTGCCTTCGCAAATTAAGCCTCGTTAGATTACCGCGGAAGTTTATTTGCTCGGAATTACATTTTTATTGCGTAATTCGCCCTTTCCGATGATAAAACATGTAACTGAATGTAATAAAGTTATAGAAAAAATACTTTGGCTTTGGAGGCGGAGCCACTGTTGAACAGTTGCACGACATCTGGTGGGATTGTCTAAATACGAACTATGATCTCAAAGTAATTAAAGCAAACGTGCAAATTATCAAACGTCGCACATGTCATATAATATTTGAATGTGGTGGTATTTTTTTTTTCTAATTACAAAGTTGGCAAGGAAGTTGAAGACGACACAGGCTGTCAATCCGGTACTATTATAACCCACAAGTTTGAGCTTTTTGGCATAAGCCCCTCCTTTACACGGAGTCAACGTTTTCTGTGACAGTCGACACGGCTCATGTCGTAGAAATAAATGGGTAGTTTTTCTAGAATTAAAAATAAAGAAAAAACTTTTGCTATCTCATTGTTCCGCTGTGATCGTGAATAATTGCTGTCCACGATAATTCTGATGGGAGTATTTTCAGAGCTATTTAATTTAAACTCTTGCGACCCAGCTGGAACCTCTGTGTTATTTTTATCAAATTGCTATATAAGCCCCTTGTCAATCCCTTTTTGAGGAGTGGCTAGAGAGGCGTCACGGCGCCCTCACCTACCGCCTGACGCAGGTCCGCACCGGACACGGATGTTTCGGGAGGTTCCTGCACATCATCAGGCGGGAGGAAACGCCCGGGTGTCACCATTGCCAGGATCGCCCAGAGGACACGGTGTAGCATACGGTGGGGCAGACGGTGGATATCTGCCCCGCTTGGGCGGAGCACCGCCGTGTCCTCGTAGAGGCAATCGGCAGCGGCGGCGACCTCGCGCGTCCGGCCCTGGTTCAAGTCCGGGGTGAGAGGGAGTGGGGGGCAGTCGCTTCCTTCTGCGAAACAGTCATGCTAGCGAAGGAGGCGGCGGGACAGCTCCCGGCCGCCGTAGACGCGGGCCTGCGGGCGGAGAGTAATGGGTAGCTCACCGTCCGATCAGGACTAGGCCCGTGCCGGACGGCGCGTACGTGTTCCACGCGCGCCTCAATGAGATGTCAGCAGCAATTGAAGGGGCTCGTCAGGGCCGAAGCCTGCCGGGTCAGCGGGATTGTCCGAAAGGGTTTAAAAGGCTGCCCCGGAACATAAAGGGCTAAGGAAGGAACACGGGTGGGTTTTAGTCAGTAAGAGTCTGACACTCCCTTCCGCTCCACCCAGAGCGGGATTTGATGATTTCCCATTCTGAAAAAAAAGAAAAGCCCCTTGGCAACAAAAGCGACCCAAATGCATGTTATCGTTGTGTCATCGCACCTAATATTACCAGTAGCGAAGACAATGCATTACGCAACGAGTGCGCCTGCATCGGCAGTCGACTCACGCGCACCGAGCAACGGTCAGCCGCGCCGGTACCTCGTAGCTTCTGTGACCCAATTGCTGTTTGATTCCAGTAAACACTATTGTACTTGATTTAGCGTTCTTTTGTCAGAAATGGAGTATGGGTCATATTACTATGAAGGTCCGATCATTCAACGTAGTCCAAGGACTACTACGTACGTACGTAGTCCACGTACGTCCTACGTAGTCCAAAGACTACAGTATTGTTTTACAAAGTGTTAGCATAGCAAGTAGCGAAAGCGCTAAAAGTAAACTTCGTGTTTTGCCAGCAACATAAATAAGGTGGCTACATTGAAATTAAAGGTTTCTTCCATCTTTACAAACTGTTCTATAATTTACAGCCTCAATTTTGGTAGCCCGTGTAATATCGTTAATATCTTGGCAGCGGGTGTTTACGTAAACTCGTTATAAAGCCTGCACAAACACCTAAAACAAACATTAGTATTTCACATTCAGTTTGTTTTCACGAAAAAAGAAAACGTTTTCGCGCAGAACTCGTAAATAAGCTCGTAAAGCTCTGCCGGACCCAATTATTACATTTTGCTGACTTTAATCATGATTAATATCCGTATAGGCATGTTGCGGTGTCAAAACAGGATATTGTACGAATTTCCAAATTAGAAATATCATTTTCACGCTAACTGGCTTCCATTACAAACCAACCATCGGCGTTGGCAGAAGTCGAGCTCGAGAGCAATCTATCTTCGAAAATTTGTGCAATCGTGATCGTAAATAGTTACAAGGTACTGAGTAATCAGAAATAACAGTCAGCTATTTCTGTGTTTAAGCACCCCAGCAGTAAATGGCACAATGCACGCATCGATACCTCGTAGGCCATTCCCAGGGACTACAATGCGTCGGAAACCGGCAGGTCTCGATCCAACTCGCAATTTCATATCACTAGTCGGACTCAATAGTTACATCACGTAAATGATAGTATGAACGCAGTATACCAAGAACGTCTTACACTAAATCACTTGACACTTAAAGGAGGAGCTTCTGCTAACAAGTTTAAGGTTCTATTTCCCTGTCCAACACGTTTCTAGGCTCATTCGAATGCGAATACTTGAGCAGCGCACTGCGAAATGCATGCAAGCGAAAGTAAAGCCAAGGCTTTTCACAAACAGTCCAAGTTTACTTAACGCCGATTTACATTGTCTAGGTTGCATTATGTAAGTGTTCGTGTGACTGCGAGGAACGGTAACATGGTTCCTTAGCAGGTCACATTGGTGCGAATGACATCAGTCGCTGTCAAGTGCATAGGAGTCAACGAACAGGATTTAGCATTGCGTATGCAATAGATGCATCGTAGCCTTGACTTCCTTCAGTAACTAGCATGGCTCGCGGCCAGAACCATTCACTGACCCACTACGCGTCTTCGGAAACTCCTGTATTATTTTGCTTTATAAACGGCCATAAATTGAAGCTTGTACCAGAATGGCTCCGCATTAGCATTGCCGGCGCCCGCATACTCGATTCCGGCCACATTAAAGGTAATAACGCAGCCGAAGAGGAATGAGATGTCTAGGTGAGGCTGTCGTCATAGTATATCGCGGTAATGCTGAACGAATGGCCGGTCAGCCGTTGCGAGTGTGCGACGTGGGCAGTTAAAGCTATGCAGCCGGCGTGTTAACCCTGCTATTATCTTTTAATACCATCGACTTCATTATTCGCTACATTTTTTTTGCGACCGCAGCGAGGTGCGGCCGGCATCGCGAGTCGCCGACACGAGTTTGATAACCCGGAGACCTTGGTCTTAATTGCGCTTGCTCGGACCATTCCGCCGCGGCCACTTTTTATGCGCCTGCACATCGCTAGTAAAAACACGACAACGTCGCCTACCCAGCCGGCTCTAAACGGTGCAATAACTCGAACAAAACTCAACCAGTCGACAGCTCCTCAAACTCGTTGGTTTACCTCAAGTGCGCTCTACCGAGAAAGCCACGCTTAGACATTCTGAATCCTTTGCAGATCTTACTCGATAAATCAGCTTTCTTGTTATTATGATCACGAAATGTCATAAGTTTCAAGTAGACACGGACAAGGCAAAGCGAATAAACCATAAAGACTATTACTTTTTACATTTCAAAAACAAAATGTTGACTTTTGTACTTATTTATTTTTAATTTTGTTTCAGGTAAGAACCAACTAAGAACAGATGGTGATAGTTGTTAGTAACAAAGGTATTGTAAGTACTTTTACACAAGGTTCCGAAAGCTAAGGTTTTAAGTAAAAATATTTAATTAATATTCGGTGTTTTCCATCTTTCTCGCGAAAGCCACAACAAAGGCTTGATGGCATTCTGCCAACTTTCGGCTATATTAATCATTCCTCGGTGCGTAAAACTCGCCATTTATAAAACTAATGATAGCCGAACATAAAAGAAAACAAAAGTTTTATTTATTTCGATGAATAACATTAAAAACTTGAATGGGCCAACAAGATTACCAGAAAAGTATTAGCCATTAGCGATCAATTTATAAGATAACTATAAAAGCTTTTGATTATAACAGATTTAAAAATCAATTCGAATAAGATGTAAAAGGTGTTGAAGAAAACAAACTAAATGACTGAGCAGGTAATTCTAACGAAAAACCTGCGGAGATGACGTCACCGCAAAGTGACAAGTAGTTATCTCTGGTAACCTTGACGCCAGCACTGAGATCGATCAATTTCATCTCTAATTTACATTTAATGGAAAAGCTAAGAGCAAAAAATGGCAACACTCAGCAGAGCAGAGCTACGTACCGGAATACAGACACAAGGCTGTATCGAATCGCGGCTGGAATACGTTTCAGATCATACAAGTTTTTCTGTCGATGAAACTAAAGAGATATCGTAATCTATACCTATTTGGTTTTGCAATTCTAGACAATCGACGCTATTGATGAGAAAATTATAAAAAAAATATAGCTGCCTTTACCAGTATGTAATTAGCGAAGTATATAATTGAATCCTATATCTTAAATCTCGATTGGTATTGAAGTGGTAATAACAAGCTTTCGGACTTCGACTTAAAACAATGGAACACGATGAATAATGAGAAACATCCAGAAATATTTCAATTTCAAATAGCCTTTATTGGCAATCTTAAAAACTAGTTCAACAATTTATTTAAATTTAAAGTTTTCAGATGCCTATCTGAAATCTCTAGATTGCTTTGTTCTTTAGCATAGGCCTCCTCCAGGCTTTTCCATAGCGCACGATCGTCAGTTTTTCTTCTCCATGTCCCTCCCGCAGTAGTTTTCAAGTCAGATAAAAATTATCTAAGATAATACCGAACTTATTGCAATCTGGCTTCCGCCCGCGACTTCGTCGGCGTGAAATTTAACCCTCCCCCCTTTCACCCTCTTAGGGGTGGAATTGCGAAGAACCCTTTCTTAGTGGATACCTACTCTTCACAAAGAACATACCCTTCAAATTTAATGTATCTAGGACCAGCGGTTTAGGCTGCGCGTCATAGATGTGCGTTGATATCAGTCAGTCAGGACTTTGAATTTCATACATAATAGATATTATCGAGACAACTGGACAAGCACCTAGCAAGTCAATTGAATAAGAGTATTGGTAGACCAATACTACCAATTCTGTGATGACCAGTTCAACCTGATGTCCTAGGAACCTACAACTTTACAATTTATTTAATCACTACTGCTCTCAAAAACGGTGAAGACACATGTGACATCTACCAATTATATCACGGCCCATTCCGTCTCACCGAGAGGAGGCTTGTGTCCCAGCAGTTGGTACGTTTTAGGCTGATTATGCAGGAATGAGGCTAGTAATCCCTGCTGGATCAGGAATGCCGCAATCAGTGCCAAAGCACTGCTTGGAAAACGTTTGGCGTACATGTTGCGGCTTAAAAGCTTACAAAGTTTTACAATGTCTGCAGATTGTTGACGCAGTTTCACAGTTTGCCTACCGACTAAGTACCAAAAGTATTAATTCTGTGTTTACTTCTCTGTGTCTACTAAGTTGAAGTATGTTCGACAGCTCTATCGGAGCGAGCTGTTCTGTTTCATTAACTTCGAATCTTTTTTCTTTTTCTCTTTGGTGTTAAAACGCGTTTTCTACACGTAGAGCAGTGCTATCTAAATTATTTTTAAATAGGCCGATGTTCTGTAACAATTGGTCGGCAAGGTTGCTACAATTCGGCAAAGAGGACGACCTGGTGGGGGGAGGGGGGCACAGGAACCAATCGAGCATTTTACTGCACGCACGATTGGAGCTCACGACTCGACTCCACTGTACAAACACTTTGCACGGTACAGACGAGGAAAAAAGACTTCGGCCGTTCGTGATTTTTGTTTGTTTTCCAAATGAAGCTGCCGGTTACCTCGAAGTAAGTGAGTGCGTTCGTTTTTCGTTTTGGTAAAGCGATACCTCCAAGATGAAACGCAGGTTTCCGATGTGGCTTTTTTTCGTTCGTTATATCTTATGATACTGATAATATTGTGCACCGGGTCACTACAAAATACACATTTATACAATCTTCATTAAACTCTGATCTTTACCACCTTGTACAGCTATGAGGTATAGCCAGTAACTCACATTTAAGTTAATTTACTGGTAGGTACTTATAGCAGATTTCTTGCTAAATAGAAATGAAAGAACTTCTTTAGACATATTTTCGTTTTCATTTATATCGCTGTACCCAGTTGTACAAAATCATGACGAAATGTTTCAAATCGGATAGCTACAAACAAAATCGCTTGTAATTTCGCAATCTACAGTAGTCGCTTAGTAATCGGATACAAAAAGATAAAATTGTATATGGGAACCATTGTTGTTACATGTCGTATAATAGAAGATGATCTTTGATGTAAGTTTAGATCATTTATTAGGGAGAGGAAATAAAATGTAAGCAATAAAATGACGTGAATAGGAGTTACCTACGACATAGATAGATCACATAAATGATATAATGATATAATGATACAACGTATAAATAATATCTAAAAATGTCTTTCAGAAATTGCCTCGTTTTAATACATGCATTTGATGGAAGCGCCTCAATCAGGGAGAATGGTAGAATAATATTTTCATCGTCCATTATGAACCAGATTGTTGAATCATAGCAAAAATGCGGTAGCTATTTCAGATATTTCAGACAGCTTAGTCGTCTATCTTTTTAAAAATAAATAACCGAGGGAAATAGACAAATCGTCTCACACCTACGTATTCGCGCACAAAATGGGTGCTAAACAAAAATAATAAATTAATAATTTCAACATAGCTTATGCAGATAAATAGTTTTTTTGATTGCATGACGGATACATGTTGGGCACGGCAATGGCGGTGTATTTCCAAAACATGACGGGTCAACGCTCCGCGCCACGTGATGCTGTGACGCTAAACAGCGTTCGCTACAATCATGGCTCACTCGTCATTCTTACTTCTAATCTAATCTAGCCGGTGACGATACCCAAACAAATCGTTATACATCGTTGCTCGCACGAAAACACGCCACAGTTCACGCGGAGCACGCAACGAAATGTAATCTAAACAAACCAATGCTATCGCCGCGGTTATGCAGATAAAAATGATCGCCACACCTTCGCACGGCCCAAGAGTCTGATAACCTGAATGCTGCAATTTAGGTCGTCGTTCCATTTTTCGGTGGAGGACATCCAGAGTGATTCGTGTCAATGTGTCACTTACCTCTAGCAAAACAAACGGTGTAGGTACTGCACTGTTTATCTCTCTATTAGGGGCATCTGCTAAAATGGGTCTAGGTCTATAAGTATGATTAATACCATACCTACCTGCCGGCTGTCTAAATGTGTATACTATAATACCTACCTACCTAACCGTGGTTACAGTGTAGTCATAATCACACAACTACCTATATGGATAATTAACGAAGCATCTACTTACGTGCTAGCATTTAAAAATAATGCTCTAGATCTAGTGACTTAGAGCATTATTTTTATTTTAGCATGACATTACAATATTGTTTAAGATCTGCTTTAATTACCTACCTACTTCAGTATTTATGTTTTAAATAACTATGCCGCATATAATATACCGTGCAGTAGACTGTAGAACTCATTATAAATGCAGGGTAATAGCCGCAACATAGCAGGTAAAGTCGGTAACTACCTACTGTATGACCAAATTAACAAACCACCCAGCGACTCTAACCCATAAACAGGAAATCAGGAATGTTTACCATTAGATAATTTCGCAAATAACTTTCTCAAGTTCAAAAGTTGCGTAACAAACAGCGAAGTTGTTTTGATAGAACGAGTCTTCATAAATTGAGGGTGTTTTATCGGCGCGCTACATTCTGTCGCCGGTGGCTTGACTTTCTGTGCCACGGTTGGCGCGGGGGCCGGCGGCGTGCGGCGCGGGGCGCGGGGGACGTGACGTCACGCCGACCGTGGCAGTGAGTAGTGAGAGCGGCCGCGTCGCTCGTTCGCTCGCTCTACGTACTCCGCTGACGACGGTCGCGCGCGCGCAACGTACTCGTTTTTATTGCTCGAACAACGCGTGAACCCCGTCTCCACATCACCGCACGAACTCGTGGGACTCGCGTGCTCTTCTCACCTGTTGCTCGGATTGTGTTGTGACTAGAAAAAGTTGTCGCCGCTCGAACGAGGCTTCCAGAGTCCTATTGGATTGCACGAAAGTCGAGACAGTGAATAGCGATTCGTTTCGGTTTGAACGTTGCGTAGACGAGTGGTGCATGTCCATAGAGTCGCGTTTAGATAGTTTAGTGCGAGGAAAAAGTGAAGTGAAAGCCTTCGTCGGAGGATGTCCCTCGGCGCTCGTGGATACCGGAGCGTGTGACACGCTCGCCGACATGAGACGCCGCTGGTATAACAACGGAGGATTCCAGACGCTGCGAATGCTCGAGGAGAGCTCGTCTGAGGTGACGTCGTCTTCAGCGCTAGGCCTGCCGCCGGCTATGGTTATGTCTCCGGAGTCGCTCGCGTCGCCCGAGTACGGCGGCTTGGAGCTGTGGGGTTACGACGATGGCATCACGTACAGCATGGCGCAGTCGCTGGGCACCTGCACCATGGAGCAGCAGCAGCAGCCCCCACAGCAGCAACAGCCACAGCAAACACAACCCCTACCGTCGATGCCCTTACCAATGCCCCCGACAACACCAAAATCAGAAAATGAGTCGATGTCATCAGGTTAGTTTGAAAAAAGAAAGTTAAAAATAAGGGACTACCTAGGTTATTTTTGTTGTGAATATTGTAATGTAACATGCAAAAAAGTTTGCGTATTTTTTGGCGGCAAGCGTAGCGCTCGGCCGGCCGCGAGCGAGCGAGCTGCGACTGTCATCGACCTTTGGCCCGGATACCTTGACCGGCCGCTGCGAGCCGATGTCTCCTTGCCCTTACAACAATCACAATCGTTTTGTTTACCTACATACAGTTCGACGAGTGGAAGGGTTATCATGTTTTTGCAGATAGTATTGAAATAGCATTTACATTACTCGTCTGTGCATTTTATACGTTTTATCGAATCGAAGTGCTTTGTAAAGAAACAAATTAGACGCGCTTTATTTTAAAATACGCGATGGTGTGTATTAAAGAAGTAGGTATTTCAATGAATAATCTAGTAAATAGGTACGTAACCGCTGTTGATTGCATTTTATTACACCACCATAACAATACATTTGAATGTGCGAGTGTTCGTCTGACTAATCTTAATCTAGGAATGATGGACAGTGGGCGCGCGGCTAAAAATACTGGAGTATCTATATAAATAGATACTCAAGTATTTACCAGCCAGTACCTAATACGTATTCGTAGGTATCGAATTAGCAACAGTGACATTCATGTACACTGCATTATGTGCTAATTTTATGAGGAAGTAATTATTACCTAGTGATACCAAAATACGACTTTAGAGTTATAAAGACATAAACTTGTCTGTGGTTTCCCACATGGTTTCTAATATGCGTTAATTAGTATAGTTTCTTAGTAAACAATTGTTTACGTCTTGCCATTTGATTAGCGTCTACGGCTAATGTGGGAGGATCTGCATTAGTGTGAGTATTTCTTATCGAATAGGTAAAAATTCAAGGTTGCCATGGAAAATTTACTATGTCGCATGTGAAATTGGATTTTTTGCGATATTCCTAATAGAATTCAATTGATTGGCGTTTAAACGTAATTAATATTAGATAAGGTACGCCACAACATTACTGCCGCCTTATAGATGCACTTAGTACCTATTATTATTATCATACCTGAATTAAATACTTACTTACTGAGTTTCATAAAGCGTTGCATCTCTGTAATGTATGACACATAAAAATTCAATACTCACTAAATTAGGTAGGTTTTCAATTACATCCTTTATTTACAGTACGGATTGCAATATTAGTAGAAGTTTCCCACAAAATTAAGTATGATTCACAATCTGTTCTGATTTCGCGTTGCTCTGATTTGAAATTTTGAATATTTGATGACTATAATTTACAAAAATTTACCTCGTAACTCAAATTGTTAGTCACGTGTTTCCAAAACATAACATTGTACAGATCTTGCGTCATAGTACTCAGATGCATCCAGTGATGACTAATAAAGTGACAATTGTATGAAGTATGACTTTACAAAACACTAAATCTTCTCCAAGGATTCACGAACATAGAGAAAATATTCCTAGAACTGTATAAGTACGCTTAATCTATCATCAATCGTAGAGGGAGGCAAATGGGAGGGCGGACGAAAAGAGGGCCGCACCCTCTCAACCAACAAGTAAAATAATCTATTCTTGTAACGAAGCTATTTACAAAAATAGCAACACAAAAGAATGTTCCAAATCAAAACTAAGTCCACATTCTTATAAGAATTTACTAAATAAACACCTACCTAATATTCTGCGATTGGCAACCATTGAAAACACAAGTTTGGATGTCCGTATATATCGGCAAAGTTTATATTAAAAAAAAGAACCTTGAGATACCTACTTCTAATATTAGTTACAAAAATACTTTGAAATCTTGCGACCGTAGAGCAACTTAGTTTGTTAATCTTTGCGCCAGGTTACACGGAAAATATCTTAATAAAGAGCGAACCTCGAACCTCAGCTTAGTGAGTGTTGAAATTATTACAATTTGCTAAGAAATACTGTATTAAACAATTTAAGAGAGCTGGTTGCAGTGGAGGTTCGACGAAGCGACCACGGTCGCGCCGGTCCAACCGGTTTCAAGACTACTTCTGATGGTAAATCGCATCGCCTGACAAGGCACGTATGCACATGATATACTTTAACTAACTACTTATATGTGAAGATGTTACAAAAAAGGTAAGGAAATCCAAATTGTGATCTCTGAATTTGAAGTCAATCGATTGCACTTCGCAGTCGCATTTATACGCTGTAAACGACTTCATGAAGCCTGTTTGGATCACTTGAAAAGACTTTTCAAATGGATGTCTAGTAGAATCCAAATCATAAACCACCATCATATTGAGAGATCCTTTATTCCATACAGGGATCCTTAATTACCTACAGACATCGACGCGAAAACTGTAACCTCTTGGAGTTCATGGTTACCTATAGCTTTCGTTTCGCGTAGATGTCTTTCCCACCCTGTTATCTGATCAACAACCCGAATTTATTTTGGATGTTAAAAGGAAAGCTATAATTTCTGATTCTCATAATGTCATTATTCTCTGTAGAAATTAAAATTAATTTAATCTTCACTGATAAAGTAACAATTACTCAGATTTACCTGGTGAAACACTAGCGATAGTGTAAAATCGTCACCCCTTGCAGATTTCCACTTTCTTCAATGCGCGGCCATGCGATAAATTCAAGTTTCACGTACGTGGTACATATCTCGATAATTGCTAATGTTTCATAATTAACTATTCAGAATCAGCTCTCTAGAAAATTAAGTAATGTGTTTATAGAAGTGACAATAATTTTGAGGTAATGTAGGCTGTGCGCAGTCTTGAGACGAAGACTCTTTAGAGTTTAGACATACATAGTACATACTAATTCCATGCTTTATGACCGATTCCTATAAATTTACGGACCGTTATTGGTTAGAGTTATGACTCTTTACCTCTATCTTTACCAATAATGAAGCAAAGACCTCACTCACAGCTTTGCATAGTAGACCCTCCCATATGGAAGTAGCTATCACCGGTAAAATTAGCGTACAAATCTATTTATATACCCAGTTTGGCAATAAAAATGCGAAACGATTCGTTTTTGTTTATAGGAATCATGATAGGAACCGAGCATTAGCCAGACTATCGCTCTATGAAAACAATGATGGCGTACACACTCGCGACAAAACAGTTTCATAGTCAAAGACAAAAATGTAACTATGTAGGTATATGTCGCAGGTTTATGACAAAATCGGGTTTTTCATTAAACACCTAGGCTTTTGATCAAGTAACGGAAGAAGAAAAAATTATTACTTTATGTTTTCATAAACCTGAGAAAATCCAGTTTTTTGATCAAAAACATGAACTTGTTTAGGTTTATGATAAAATATAAGCTCTTGACGCGATCGAATGGAAGATTTCGATTGAAATGTATGCAAAATTATTAGATAACAGTTTTCTTTTATTTCAAATTATTTTTAACATTTCTTGAGGCAACCTCAATTAATGGAGAACCAATATGGATTATGTGCTAAATGTCAAATCAAATAATTTATATTTTGCCATTATGGGTAGGGGTATAGATGTTATACCTATTTTGATAATGTTCTCCATGCTCTGCCGTCACTTGGGCATGCAAAATTTACACATAAATTACAACCTACTATCAAAATACCATGCTGAATAACAATAAATATTACAAAATTATTAAATTGGAAAATCATTTTAACCATTTTTTTATTCATCACACACACACACACACACACCCCCACACGCACACGTCACACACACATCACACATATTTTTTTTAAATGTATGTAATTTCATAACAAACCAATCATTGTTTATTGTCTCTTAATTGTTTTATTTATTTAAAGAAATAGCAACCAACATTGTTTTTATCATAAAACTAATCCAGTCTAGGTTTTTGATCAAAAAACTGGACTTTATCAGGTTTATGATAACATAAAGTAACAATTTTGTCTTCTTCCGGTTCTTGATCAATAGTCTAGGTTTTTGATTAAAAACGTGATTTTGTCATAAACCTGCGACATATAGACAAAACTGTTTTGAATCCGTGCGCACTTTCATAGGTTCTGCATTTCAACAAAAAAAAAATGTTTGAGAAAAGATTTCTTTGAGATTGTAAGTGGAAACCTGAATAATGTTTGTGGCACATTACTCACGAGGTATTGTAGTGTACTTGTGGTTAGATTAGAATATGTGTTTTGCTATTTCGAGCTCGCCAGGGTCTTCCGAGTTTGGCAAAGTCCTTCCTCGAAAACATTGCTTATTTGTACATGTCCGTGTTAATTGGTATACATTGATGTCATCGTGCATTTTCAAAGCTTAGGTAATTTTTTGAAAATTGTTCGTTGTTGTATAGATATCATCATAAATTATGACGGTCTGTATTGTCTATGTTGAAACTTCGAGACGTAGTAACAGTGCTGTCGTCTGTAGCCAGATGGTCACCCTCGTGTGTCGGGAATCCATACCCTTTTAATTAAAGTTAAACAATTATTTAAGGAATATTGCGGTCTGCTTCGACAGTCCCAGATATCTTATTTCCCTTATTACACCGTACTGAGATATTTTATATGGTAACAGCCCGCATACTACAGTTATCTGTGATGTTACTATTAGCCGAGGCTTCACAGTAAATTTTATTGACGCATTTACTTCAAATGACGTGTATGCGGGCCATTTTATTGGGGATGATTGTTTTTACATCTTTCCTCGTTCTATTAACTCCATTTCGTACTTATTTTGATCAAACCCTACTTGAAAAATATACTTGTTCGAATTGGCCGTGTAATATTTTTCATAAGAAAAGATTTATTCCTTACGCTCATAATTCAGTTGTTACTGAATTATATTTCGGTGAATAATAACGTTATAGGTACTTCGTCATTATAGCCTTAGCCGGCCAATCCATCAAGTTTTACATGCTCAGAAAAAATAGGGTTGGTTATAAACCAAGAATAACTAACTACCTCGTTTTTCTTTTAGAATAATCTAATATCAGGTCAACGCCACACTGTCAAATTTTTCAGCACTTAATTTACTGAATTATATGTACACACTGAGTTTTCAAGTAAAATCGCCTAAAATTCATTGAAGCTCAGTAATGATTTGTTTATGTTATGTTTCAAAATTACTACTTAATTAAATACGAAAAATATTATCGACTTAATTTCTAATTTCAAAACTGAAAGTTAGGCGTAATATTCTTCTGTAAAATTCCGACTTCAATTGAAAAGATCACGTCGAAATTGGTTGAAACCTTTGAAAAGACTTCATTATTAATTTTATTAACCGACTACAAAAAAAATATATATAAACATCCAGAAGTATATACATATATATATATATTTAAATGTATGTTCGGGCATAAAGGCTCCTACAAACAGGCGCGACGCGCGACGCGACACAAAGGCACCGCTCGTTGCGCGACTTGCGGTGCCTTTGTTTCGCGTGTCGCGTCGCGCCTGTGTACGAGCCTTAACTCCGTAATATAAAGACGGATTGGCAAAATTCTTTTTTTAATTTATAAGGTAATGCCTCAGGGGTGGTCCCATATAAATTTGATTAACTTTGCTTGGGTAGTTTTTGAGTTAGCTTCAATAATACTATTTTTTCCACAGTTTATATTGATGATGTTTTAATAACTTCCTGTCATATTATTTACATCGCAAGTAGTGTCAAATGAATTTGTGTGGGGTAGGTACAACTAAAAAGAGAGATAAAAATTATAAACATCCAAATTGATAACCTCCTCCTTTTTTAAAGTCGGTTAAAAATAGCTTTTAGCGTACCTACTTAGGTAACTTTTGTATACTGTAATAAATCCATTAAGTAACAATGCAACCATTTTTATTTCAGTAAGTAATACTTAATAATAATTTATTGTTTACATTCACAATCTTCGCTCACTTATTGAAGAATTCTTTTGTTGGATTATTTGCGAAGATTTGACTTCAAAGGAGATTTTATGATGAATTCTTTCCTAAAGTTAAATGGTCGAAAAACAAGATGGCCTAAAAGGTTCCATTAACACCTTGATGCCTATTCATCTGTGAGAAATGAACTGGGTCAATCAACGCTCTTGTAATAATTATTCTATAGTAAGCGATCCGAATCATTTGGTGTGTTGTCCGTTTTGAAAGGCCAAACGAATCCCAGTCAGATCACCTTGGTAGGCGAGGAATATTTTATTGTTTATCTGTTACACTACAAACTGGAATCACACTGGTGTTATGATTAAACACGGCAGAATTGTGTGAAAACTAGTGTGGAATCGTTGAATAGATGTGGTAAGGAAATGGCCGAGGAATGTCCAGATTGCCAGTTAATGAATGATTTAAATCATCTATAGTTACGAAATATATTGCAAAATAAACGTAGGTACAGTGGAACCCCACGGGCCTCACCTGAGGTGAATGTATCGCGGCGTCCGTGTGGGGGCGCCAAGGTCACAGCCGTTTTTTGACACGTCGCATATAAATAGTCGAGAAGTCAGCCAGTGTAGTGTACACGGCACTAATTATTTCATGCCAGTAAATATACCCAGTTCACTTAGCCGGAAATCATTTGTTTCTCAATTTGAATTTGAATAATCGTTTGTTTTATCGCAACTAAAGGGTTACCAACCTCGGCGGGACCTTGCCGATTTGACAGCTGGAGAAAAAAAAATATTTTTTTTTTAAGAACGCGCGACAGATCTTTAGCCGATTAATTTGTACAGCCTTTGTTGACTGGTATGAAGTGGTATGTGATTAATACTTTTTGTTTTACATCACATTATTATTCAGTCAAGTACCTGTGTTAGATGGTAGAGCAGATACTTGTAGGCACTTCACTGTATGACGTGTAATGGTTTCAATAAGACCACTAGAAAACTATTGTAGCTATTGCAGAACATGACACCGAAATCCCATTTATAACGATTACTTATATGCGAGCAAACGTTTTCAATGTGTGAAATGTGATACCCTCTCGTAGAGCTATGCATGATTGATGATTCCTTAATCAAGCGGGTCAACGACCCGCTGGAGGAGCACAGCGATAGCTTATGACTTCATTTGATTTAAATAAGTCGTGTTATGTAACGATTAGCAGTCACGTAACAAGATGTTATTCTTCAATATACGCTTATATTTTATGTATACCGCAATGTAGGTTTCCGTCCATTTATAATTGGTCTTTGAATTAGCATATACAAATCTGATCAACTCGGTTGCTTTTAACTACTAAGCTGGGCTTAGTGTTAGAATAATATTAATCTTAGTGAAACTTGGCAGCTGCTTCCAACATTAGCGAGGGTCATATATTTTTCAATAATAAAACGTTTTTGGCAACCCTTTGACTGTATAATCTAATGGTCTCTCTGACCCCCTATTTTCTAAGCACGCGGCTTTTAAAAGCGTCGTGACTATTTTATTGTTAGGGACCCCTCGAATTAGGAGTGGGTTAAATGTAATTATGTGACTTAGGGCTGATTTTTCAATAGTCAGGTGACTTATCTGAAGAATAAATATAACAGTTTGACATATTTTCCATATAAAAGCTGTCAAACCGCAATATTTATTCCTCAGAGAAAATCTTTCTGACTATTGAAAAATCCGCCCTAAATGTAGTTTTTCATCGATAGCTGAAACTCTGAGAACTGAAGGCAAATTCTCGTAATTTAAAACGTTGAATATCTGGTTGCAGTCGTCATCTCGTTGACAAACAAATGTCAAAAACTAGTCTAAAATGTAGGCAAAATACGTATTTTTGACAGATTGAGAATGAGATCAGTCTGTGAACGTTCTTAAAATTACGAGAATTAAGGCTCCTGCATACAGGCGCGACGCGCGACGCAAATCGCGCGCGACATAATGGCACCGCTCGTTGCGCGACTTGCGGTGCCTTTGTGTCGCGTGTCGCGTCGCGCCTGTGTGTACGAGCCTTTAATAATAAAAGTGTTTTTTTTAATGTCAGTTTTAAATACCTAGTTAGGTGTTGAATCTGTTTGAAGTTCATTGACACCCAGTTAATATAAAAAACCGACTGCGTCACATCAAGTCACATGAGTTTTCTCAATTTGATAGTATAATGCCAAGGAGTTCGTGATCCATGTATAAATAATAATGTATGGTTACTTAATACTAATTTATGTAGGGCTGATTTTTCAATAGCCAGATAACTTCTATCTAAGAAAGAAAATATTGCGGTTTGACAGCTTTTGTATAGAAAATAATTATGTCAAATTTATTCTTCAGATAAAATCAGCCCTTAGATGTTGAATTTAAGGTTTTACTATCACGATTGTTCAACATTCTGATGTCATGAGTTAATACGTGCTCCGTAATTACGTAAATACTAAAAAAGGGTACTAATGAACTTTCTGATAGTCGTTTCCTCAACTCAAGCACGTAATTTAGTGTTCAAGCTCCTCTAAGGACGTATTTCCTATTAGCGACGAACGATGTTGCTTTGGTTAGACAGGACCTATTAATAATCTGATTCATCAAAAGTCGATTAATTTAGTTTAATATATTAAACAAGGTAGTAAGATAATTATTGTAATCAATGCTATGTATCTATACTAATATTATAAAGCTGAAGAGTTTGTTTGTTTGTTTGGTTGAAGGCGCTAATCTCTGGAACTACCAGTCGGATTTGAAAAATTCTTTTTGCATTGGATAGCCCAATTCTTGAGGAAGGATAGGCATTTAACATCACGCTATGACCTTTAGGAGCCGAGCAAAAAGAAAAAAAGTCAGAAAGAACGCTAAGCAAAAACGAAGTAATAGCGCGGGCAGGCGATGCGATGCGACGGGCTGGGTCGGAGTAACAAGAAATTTCACGCGGACGAAGTCGCGGGCAGAAGCTAGTATACAATATAATTGTCATGATGTGCATTAGTCCTTTAGTTATTAAGACTATTTCTACCATAAGTTTAGTGTATGTGATGTGGCTGTGATTTTCTTAAATAAATAAAAGTTGTGTGCGTAGCTGTGCCCCGCGGTTTCACCCACCTCGCTCGGCTCCTAAGGCTTCTACTCATAGCATGATGTTAAAAAGCCTATAAGTAACACCTTAGAATTTTTCCAATCTGACTAGTAGTTCCAGAAATTAGCGCGTTCAAACAAACAAACTCGTCAGCTTTAATAAATTAAGAATAGATACGTTCTTGTTGGTTGAATTTGAACTGACATTTAACGAAGCTAATTATGTTTCCAAGGGACTATTTATCTCTTTTGAAAAGCGAATTACAAAGACAGAGAAAGAGGTTTTTTTCTTTCTAATGACGATGAAGTGAATCTAGGAAGAGGCATAGCGGCGGATATGCGGTCGAGCGCGCGTCTCGCTCGGCTGCGCAAGCGCTGCCATCGCGTCGCTTGTTACTTCTATTATCTCAACTCGAAGCGGCCGCTGTAACCATCTTTGAGATCAAGTATCTTGAGACAATTCACTGGAGTTTGAATTTCTTGGTAAACCAACGTTTTATTATAGTAATACTTTTATATTTTGATTTGTTTAAGGCCGCGATTCAAAAGATAGTGAGTTGTGTTTCAGTTCGTGTTTTATGTTGAACTTTTATGACCATAGATTAGTTGTGGATGGTTGAGTTCGTACCATTCTTTAATGTCATCGTTAGGAACGGGAACAAAATCTGACGGTTTATCCAAACATTTAATATATTTATTCTATTTTACAATACTTCTGTCGATTAAAAATTACTTATAGAACTACTTTTTTAGTTCCAAGCAATATCTCCCGGAATAGCCATGATCCAAATAGGACAAGTTTTCCATTATTAATTTTATTTCATTGCGTTATAAATCGAAGATCGATAGATCATTGCACGAAATCGAATAGAAAGATGAGCATTCCAAAGTAATCAATTTAAAATGTCTTTAATCGATACCATCTGTTATATCCATTGGTATTACTCTAACAAAGTTGGCATTGTTGTAGTGATGTGACTGTTTAACTGTGAACACATCCCGGATCTCACGAATATCGATATAAATCGAGTGATCATAACGGTCACGCTAAATCTCTGCATGTCATTGTGTACACAATGTATAGCAAGCAGGCCAAGCAGTATAGCTTTATCATTGTGTAGTTAAAATGCGTATCTTTAAGCATTGTCAATCAAAGACGCACGCAGGGCGATGATCTTTGTATTGTTGCAGCTCCATACAAGTTAAACCTGTTTTTTTGAATTTATTAGCACATACCAACCATGCAATTTACCTTACTGAATTTAACCGGATTTATGATACCTTACTAATTTTATACCACAGTGATTTCTAGCGTTGATAACGGAATGTTTCGGTCTTGGTCTTGTTATAGCGACCTATAAAAAGCTGTCGAATAAAGGCTCCTACGAACAGGCGCGACACGTGATAAAATCGCGCGCGACACAAAGGCACCGCTCGTTGCGCGACTTGCGGTGCCTGTGTCGCGCGCGATTTGATCGCGTGACGCGCCTGTTTGAAGGAGCCTTAAAAAGCTAGTTTACGCAGTCATCCTCGCCCACCAAGTAAAACAGGGCCATTGTACTTGTACGATTATTGGGGTTAGTAAAAGAAAATTAATTTAAAAAGATGGTGTGCTTATGACCACACGAAAGTCTTAAGTAAATACAATGCGTGCCACGAAAGAAGAAACTTGACACACCATGTGGTTTGACATGCGCAGTACACGATTTTAGGGGTCAAGTCTCTTCTTACGTGGCACGCACTGAGTGCGTGCCACGTAAGAAGAGACTTGACCCCGCCTCCCCCGCTCTTTCCGCCGCCCCTATGACGTCCGGTCCCGTCCCGCACTCAGACCTCATACCGCTAAAGATACCTAAAATCGTGTTCTGCGCATGTCAGACCACGTGGTGTGTCAAGTCTCTTCTTACGTGGCACGCACTGTACTTACGAATGGAGCAGTCTACGCGATTTAGCTCCGAGTATACGGAATTCAGCGTCACCGACCGGCAAGAGCCGAGTATACCCGATTCAGCGTCTCAGATCCGAGCGTGTCGGTTCAGGAAGTCATTCAATAAGCACGAAATCCGTATTTTCGGGCTAACTTATGGATGATTAATACATCGTATTACCTACAGAAATAAGAATAATTTAGGGCCCAACCTAAGAATTAATGACACTTCGATTTGACAGAAAGTGCAACTATAGTAGATTGTTGCATCGAGCGCAAAGTGAGTTATTAATGCACGAGAGTTATGTTGGTGCCTGAGCGCAAGCGAGGGCACTAAATTAACACGAGTGCATTAATTACTCACTTTAGCAAGATGCGTAATCTACTTTTCTTTCAACTACCAATCTACCTACCGTGATAAAATATACCTACTCAAAATAAAAACTCAAGTTAATGAAATCAAAGTTTTCCTAAGCTTTTAAATATTTATCCCGCGACTTTTGCGGCAAAAAGTTATTAACAATTTCATTTGCTGCTGTTTCTATACTTTCTGGAGTTGCATTCATATCGCTATCGCTATTTCCATTTTTTAAATATTTTCTTGCTAAATATGAAGTATAATATCAAAGTTTTACAATGGTACAAAATGCGCGCGATTTGTTTTTTCACCAAGTCGGTTTTATTCAGCCGATTTTTATTTTCAGCCAGTATCTTTTTGATCTAATGCATACATTTTATATTAAACTTAATAGGAGACATTAAACCTCTGTGGTAAATTTATATCTAAATAAAAAATAGTGCATTAATGAATAACTGCAACCATGAAATTTCATACAACATTTCTGCACTGTTTTGGTTCTAAGCAAAAAATACGTCCTTTGTGATCGGTTTTGTAGTGATTAATGATAACATTACTACGTAGTTGAAAGAAAAAGAACTTTTCACTTCAAAAAAAAAACAAATGAAATGCCACTTGATATAGGAAACGTGAGTAGTAGTAGAACAATTCACGGCGCCTCAAATCAAGACTACTCTACTATAACATTTTACATCATTCTATACAAATAGACAATGAGAACTAGATACCTACGCTATCTGTCCCAATAATCTCGCGAACATGTCTTTGATTCAATAAGCGGAAACGTCTTTCATTAATCGATATCGATAATGTTCGCATCATCAGTATCACTCTATTATATTATATGCCTACCTTAACATACGGTAAAAGTAAGTTTTAATAATATAGTTTATCTGTTATTATTATCACCTATCATTAAAATAATCTATTCTCGATAGCAAAAAGGGTAAAAGAACTAAAACTGTCATCCAGTTATCTATTTTGTTCTGTTTTTAAATTTCCGAAGTCTGCACACTTCATTCTTTCTTTATTCATGATATGAGCGTACTTGCCCGTTTACACCAGGAGGGTAATCGCGTAACACACCATCAGTAGTAATAATGTCTTTCAATAAATTTGACAGTTCAACAACTTTCATTGGGTTATTTACATTGTTGAGCAGAACAATTTTCTCGAACGTATAAAGCAATGTATTAGCAATACCCTTCAAAATTATTCAAATTGAGATTGATAGTGTGTTCCACAATTTAGGGGTGCTTCAGTACACACGAAGCTTCAAATAAGGTGTTCTTACGTGACACTAGATGTGTTGTTTCGTAGAGGTTGAATCTCAGGACTCGTGGACGACATTCACGGCAAAGGCCAACGCTTTAAGGCTCGCGCGCGATTATATCGCGTGTCGCGCCTGTTTGTAGGAGCCTTTACACTTTAATAAGTAATTTTAGATTAACCATACGCAAATTCAGTTATAGGAGGTGAGTAAAGGACCCTTTACATCATGCGAGTAGGTACAGTAACAGCTTAGTGCTATGTTTGCGATGCGTACGATTTCAAATTCGTACGAAGTCAAATGAATAAATTGACAATCGCGTAGTGACAAAAAAACAAATGACATATCTAGTGAGGTGATACCCAAATCTCGCATGTACATCTATGCAGAATGTTTATCAGTTTTATCTAGAAACACATTTTATTATTTAATTTTCTTTTTTACGTATACTTAAAAAAATGTTACGTTATGTGGAGGGCGATGGCCTGTTATGATGACGAACGAACTTTGTTCTCACAGTAAAACTTGGGTAATTGTTTCAAACACGTAGCTAATGTCTGTTAAAAGTCAAAACCGGATTATGACCAGTACGTTGACATATGAGTTGTTTGTTATAACAATACGGAAATAAACGGAATTACGCAAAATATTTTTTGACGTGGAATAATGTGATATAGTAATTTGATCACGTCGAAATACCAAATAAAGTGACATACTCGGTTCAGACATCACACCTGACATAATATGTCAGGTGTGATGTCTGAACCGAGTATTTTAATGTTATATTGTTTGTGATTTATAAGTTTTCTTGACCTGTAGGCTGTGCGTTACATACAGTCTTTGTTTTTGTCAACACAAACGAAGTCAAATTATATTTAAAGATCGATTTAATTTTGTTACTACCAAAAATAATACATTGTACTAATAGACAAGGATAAAGGCTCCTTCAAACAGGCGCGACACGACACGCGATACAAAGATACCGCAAGTCGCGCAAGGAGCGGTGCCTTTGTGGCGCGCGCGATTATATCGCGTGTCGCGCCTCTTTGTAGGAGCCTTAATAACCTCGCTAATTATATTCCAAACGAAGCGTCGCCGTCGTCGTTAATAATGTAAATATCGTTTTTTTTTTAATTATATCGCAATGCTTTAAGTAATTAACCTCGTGTATCCAGCGCGAAACAAAACAATAAGTTAATAAGAAATATATTTGTTCATTATTATTTACTTACATTTAGAATTAAAAAAAAATAGTATTTATTCTTTTCGTATTAAAGAAAACTAGTCTTATAAGTATATCGATATGTACAGCAGTACAGGTAACGTAGTGCATCACTATTTAGAGCATTTAAATAAAGGTGAATGCGCAGTTGTAGCCCGCGAATTTAAATTTTTCTTACAATTTTTGCGATTTTCAGGTCAGTATCAAGTTGTATCTTGATCAAAATATGATTCGCGACTATAGGTATGTATTGACAGAATATCAGTTAGATTTGTACCATAAGAAAAAATCTCATGGAAAAGTGCGTACAAATCTGACTTAAGATATATTTTTGTGATTTTAATGACTATAATTCTGTAAAAAATACATTATCTATTACAGTCGCGAATCATATTTTGATCAAGATACAACCTGACACTGACCTGCAAGTTGCAAAAAACGTAAGAAAATTTGTGTAATTCGCGGTTACCACTGCGTTATTTTTATTCAGCATGTTCGATGACGACAGATTTTTCATGAATCAAAAGCCAATCAATGGTGCATAATACCTATTACAAATAGAAGTATGAAATTGTATGGGCAAGTATTTATTATGATTTTACATGTATTTATAAGTATTCGTTTATAACGCACTTGTGATAAGTCAGCTCGCCTGGCCTTGGTCGCTGAGCGCCTTATCGTGTGTTGAACTGTTCTGTATCTATTCGACCAGACGTGGACCTATGTACGCCCAATTTGTTTTTAAACATTACACCAGATACATCTTAAAAGCTCTTTTATCACGTCCTTTAATCTAAATTATTGTATAAATTTGTGACGAGGTAAAGGTGCTCGGTGTTAAATAAATGACCCATCCACCAACAATCTATCTTACCAAGTTCATAAGACCTAGATTTGACTGAACATCACTCGTTTTCTGCAGTTCTGTTTTCAGCCGTGTGTAAACGCTCTTGTTTTATTCAGACTAATAAAACATTTGAGGGGCACTCATTCCTTGCACCGCCGCTTTGTCTGTGTGAGTGTGATATACGAGGCAGAAGTCAAGGTCGACAATGTCATTGTACGAGCGAACCCGATGCAAATTCAAACACACACACACACACTTCGCATATGTGTGCCTATGTAGCGAGTATTGAAATAATCTTATCATTTAGGTCACCTTACTTTGTAGATAGTCGTTACACTAGCTGTGTGCAAGCGTTGCACCAGTGGAAATATATTTTGTGGAATATAATTTTGCAAATTTTATTTTTATTCAGCCGGTATTCAAGGTTAAAATCAAGAAAAATAGATAGGCCTCGTCGCGCATCGCCTATATGATTCCAGCTTGTGATATTTATTCAATTTAATAGTATAATATGTATAGTACCCGAGCCGAGGGGCTCGTGGCTAAATAATATAATAACAGCTGCACAGGTCGATTAATCAGGTTAAGCTACGCTTGCCGCGGTTGGTCTGTGGATGGATGACCATCTTTACATACCGAGACCCCTCCGTGCCTCGGAAAGCACGTTAAGCCGTTGGTCCCGGCTGTCATTCGTGGATCTTTGACAGTCGTTACGGGTAGTCAGAAGCCCAAAAGTCTGACAATCAGTCTTACCAAGGGGTATCGTATTACCCAGTAACTGTGTTGTGGAGGTTAGATAGGCAGTCGCTCCATATAAAATACTGGTATTCAGTTGCATCCGGTTAGACTAGAAGCCGACCCCAACATAGTTGTGAAAATGTTAGGCAGTGTTAAATACTCACGGTCGCAGAACAAATACGAGTAAGTAATTATACCTTGAACGCGACTCAACAATAAACCGCGATGTCACTTTATAATGTTGAAGATAACCAAGAACATTGCTTTGTTTTTACAATAAAATATTTTTCATGGCTGCTATCTTTGAATCTGAAACAAATGAGAGAGAATTTCAGTCAAACACGGAAGTTTGAGATAAATATCAAAGTAGACTCTTTTACAGTAAAGTCGCTAAGTTTTGTAAAATAAATAATACAATAAAATATTCTTCATGGCTGCTATCTTTGAATCTGAAACAAATGAGAGAGAATTTCAGTGTTTCAAACACGGAAGTTTGAGATAAATATCAAAGTAGATTCTTGTATAGTAAAGTCGCTAAGTAGAATGGCAGTTTATCTGTAGAAATCGCGGCTTTTTTTTTAGAATATTTGCCTTCTTTGCCAGAATTAAGCTTTAAAAAAATTAAAATAACAGCTTGCTACGTCAATGTAGAAGAAGTCATTCATAGCTCATTACATTAGGTATATGTATTTATTTTACAAGACTAAATGACGGTTCGGATTCATCACACAACCGAAAATAATTATTTTCGGTTGTGTGGTAAATGTATGACGCCACGAATTATAATTCGTGGCGTCATAGATTTTGTATTCTAAGTTTTCCATTCCCTAGATAGTTTTTGTTCTGGTGGCTTTAAATAATACCTGTGATAGTACTGCAGTAAATCAAACGCGTACATCAATGAGAATGAGAGCCGAGATGGGCGTCGCCGTCGCTACACCGTGCAAGCGATTGACGCAAGCTGCGCCAGTTGTTTACAGTACAACCGCCTCAAGTTATTTACATCGGGGTCACAGACACGCCGAAGGAGACTGAAGTTCAATCGATATAATTATCTAACCTGCAACTAGCGCTTAACCTGCTCCTGCGAGGCGAGCGAACGTTCGTGTAATGCGACAATGACCTCCTTTGACATTAGTGGGTCGTTTATGCAACGAATTGGCAAACGACGGCTAAAGGCTCCTTCAAACAGGCGCGCCACGACACGCGACACAAAGGCACCGCAACTCGCAAGTCGCGCAACGAGCGCTGCCTTTGTGTCGCGCGCGATTATATCGGGTGTCGCGCCTGTTTGTAGGAGCCTCTGAAGTAGGTAACTCCAGCGCGCAGCGCAGACGGAATGTAGAGATGGTTGAGTAAGGCCATCTCGCATGTACGGCCTGAAAATTATTAAATGAACGATGTCTTTCGACTTCTGGTTTGATTGCTCAAGTGTCGGCTTTGTTCTTTGCTGTCGAACGATATTATAGTGCGCCCAAATATCACGCTTATCTCCATTACACTACAGGTGCGTTGGTCTGTGTGATATGATAGTGCTTGTCTATCAACCACGTTTTCCGGGGTCAACGCTCCCCATTCCACGTGGTACGTTATGCAACGGTCGTATCCTCTTAGAGTCGACAAGCTCATGAGCCTGTTATTGGGTCACCTGCAGCGCAATGAATGTAACGCGTTCGCGAAACGTTTGTGGTAGAGGGTAGATTGGTATTCGTAGTGAAAGTGAATACCGCGAGTACGCTCGTGAGAGCAACTGCCCGTCCGTTTAACTACTTAGCAGATTTTATCGACAATGTTTCTAAGCTGTGTCGGCAATGAACTACTCGCATGCCAGTAATAATGTCTGCAGATACAGATCTGTAACTAACCGCTGCGGCTTTCTTGCACTTGTCCAGCCAGAGGCAATCCGTCACTCCATATCTGACTACTTGCTGCATTGATTAGATTGTTTTATGGCTCTGTCAACGTGTCAACTCTTAACAAGGCCTATTGTCTTGATAATATGTAGTTGTCTATAGGCGAATAAATTGCTCTAACAACACAATATGTCAGAGAGAACAAGACCTGTTCAAATGATAAATCACGAACGTATCCTGCTTATATCTATGGTATCCTGTGTTCAAACTATCGACCAATTTAAATCGGCAAGGTTTTGCACTTGATCCCTCTTGGCGTCGCTTGGGTTTATATCGGAGAGGTTGAAGCCAAAGATTCTAACTTGATATTGGTAACTGAGCTATGGAGAGTAGAATATTATTCGTGTAAAAAATTTAAAAATGGTAGCATTAAGATGGATGGTTTGCAGCGCATCTATTTATATCTGGTGCAACCATAAAGAGGCAGAGTGGAACCGGTCGGGCCGGCCCACAGGAATGCTCTTGCTCTCGCTAACTACACTGGCTATCACTACCCGACAGCGATTGCAAATGCGCTAACAATGTATTTTGTTTCAGTAGCTGCTATAATAAAACTTCTCCTCGTATGGAGTTCCAATTGGTGCTCGTTACCTCGCCAGTTGCATTGTAGTGTCCCTAATAGGATTAATAAATAACCAAGTGTTTTTGAACGATGTTTGCACGTGGGAACGTGCTTGTAAAAATGGTAATTAATTCTTAATTCATTAAAGGAACACTTGGACGCAACTTGGATGTTATCAGTCAAAGAATACTAAACGATATCTGACGATATTATTAAAGTAGTTCGAGAGCAATTACACGTATAAGTGCATCATAAATACAGTAACCGGATATAAATATTACACATCGACCTTTGGAAAGAGACAATCGGCTAATTTCGGCTTCGTAGAGCGTTATCTCTGTCGCATGAAATACAAACAGTCCGGTATCTATTAGGAGCTGTTAAAACAATTATGATTTGCTTCTTTTGATAATTATTTTTATTCTTTGTATTAAATACCAAAAAGGGTAAAGGTCGATGTGCAATATTTATCGCCGGGTACTGTACTTGAGCTAGCCTTCAGTAGTGTTTGTGGGCACCTACTTATAGGTTGCCAATATTACTTGGTGTTTGTAATGTCGTCGACCTTCCTACCTGGCTGTTTGCCGAATTTTAACAATGCCGCCTAGACAAGTACTATTTTAGTTCGACATGATGAATTCCACTGAGCTCATAAGACGATACATAATAATAGTTTATGAGTATGACGTTAGATAAATAATTTCCGTGTTTCACACATGGTTTGAGAGGCGTAGGTGCGCGTTGATGGGTTCCGTTAGTGTGGTCAGGAAGACGTGTTGTTAAAATTGTAATGATTTTATTATTGTTAATCGGAAATGTCTCCTTCGAACTGCTCTTCAAATCGGATCCGATAAACAAAAGTCGTTGAAGTACGTGATGATAAGATTAGGTACCTACGAGCTGAACAAGAACTCAAATAAATCCAATTTGTCTACCTACATACAATCTTATTTTCTGAGTCAAAATGGTTTTCTCGCTCTCGGCTCGGACGTGTGGAAACTGTTAGAACATTACTAATTTTTCAACCAAGACAAAGGTAGGTAGGTACCGTTAACGTGGAATCTCTTTACAGGGAAGCACGCTTAGTTTTGTAAATTAATCTTATAAGAGAGGTGATTAGCAGTTCCGTCCAGGTTCTTGCCGTCAGCGGTAACGGCGCTGAATGGATGAAGAGGGCGAGGGTGGTGGGTCGGGGTGGTTCGATATCCACCACGCCTCGTCATCGCGGCTCCATCCATCATACTGACAGCACCGATTATTATTACTCCGCTACCAACGCGTACTTGCGGCGTACCTTTCACAAAAATTCGTATGGGGGTTTAGAAAAGGGTTTTGTTGAAGCTCATAATTCATTTTCATATTTACTTTGATGCATAGTGTAATATTATTCACGTAGTTACTGTGCAAAAAATCACACGTAACGACATAAGGCTCCGTCAGAAAGGCGCGACGCGACGCGACGACGACGACGGTCCGACACGATTTTGGTAGAACAATTTCCACGAAGTTTTCATGAAATAAATTCTACTAGAAGAGTCGCGTCGCGCCTGGGGAAAAGTGTAGTATAAAAAATGGCTCACGTCCGGTGGAGATGGTGACTCATGGAATTTTCTGCGGCGACTTTCGGTCGTAAACGACAGACTATTGAGTAACGAGTCCGTCTTGGAGGGCGGGTGACCTTCTGACGAGCGTGGGCCGAGCCCATGACACAGTTGACGAGATGTGCCATCACAAACCATTATTTCTGTCTCATCACTTTTACGTACGAATACCTGGCGACATTGTAGCGAGCCACTTTCATCTGTCTTAATTTACGAAAATTGCTAATTTTGTCCTACATTTACGTTCAGTGTAAATCTGCTGTAATATTTAGGACACTTTCTGTTGTATTATCAGTCCCACGATAGCTGTACATACTTATTTCAAAGTACTTAGAGCGTATACGCCGTACGGCATTTCATATAAACTTTCAAGCCCTTGTTTTGCGAAATAAATGAACCGATTTTAATGAAACAAACGTCTTCAAAGTTATTTAAGAACATTTTCAAAATGTCTTACTTAAGGGCCTTACTCTCGTTTAGTACCGTAACACGGTCACTTTATGAAGCTTATAACTTATTAACGGTTTGGTTAGAAGGTCTGTAAAAAATATATGTTTGCTATAGATTCATGTACAGCATTTTTGAAACAGGGTTTTTTCATAAAGCTAATACTTTTGCCTTAAAAAAATATTTACCAAAACGCTATTTTGGCTAATATTTCCTTATAACTTCTAAACGGCTTTGATGTTTGGAAATATTTTTACACTGAAAAATTGATGGTTAGAAGTACTACATATTTGAAAGAGCGTTTTTAAATCAATCAACAGTTGCAAAGACAATGCCCCATTTTGAGATAGAGCTTCAGAGGTGCTCTGCGCGGGCGCGGGCGGCAGTCGTGCGTTAGCACTGAGACGGGGTGGCTGTGTCGCTCGCTGCTCCGCCCGGCTATCGATCGACTACGCGCGTTTGGCTGTGTTAGTGCAAATATTTATGAACGAATTGTATCAGTATGCGTTTATAGACTAGCTCGCTGCAGAGGGCCCATTTCTATTGTCCGCGTGGACGCTTTATTAGTGGTGCCATTTCTAAATACTGTTTTTGTTTATATTGTTTATTTTGTAAATATAAGATAATTTGTAAATAAATAAAAATGCCAAAGCAAAGCAAGTCAAGAAAAATACTTTTTCTCTACGACGACGCACCGTTTTATAGATATTAGCGAAAAACTCAAATGTGGGAATTTTTATACCCCCCACTCCGGCTCACCTCCTAGACGCGGGGACTTTTAGTACCTATGTTCACTCCCTAAGCACTCTGAACAACTTTGTGAAGAAATCGCTCAGGACCCAGCTCACGCACTCTACACCTCTTATCTCTATCTCTTAATAGTTATTCGTAGAGTGGACTAATAAGTATCTATCTATCTATACGAATAAATAAAATTGGAGTGTCTGTTTGTAATATTAAAACAACCGCTTCTTACTAAATGCATATGAATGTATACACGGTAGGTACAGTCAACCTCTAGACGTCCACTTACACCGCAATGACCATTATCGCCTGCGCTATACGGGCTGCGGCGTCTATACACAATGCGCATATTTATCCGTGTGAGTGATGCTCCAACGCTAACAAAATAACATGCCGTGTAGCATCGCTACGAGTAGTTAAAGATGTGGTCAATGCTAGACAAGGATGACAATATCAGTAACTTGTTTTTTTTTATCGCCGTCTGATTATTTTTTTCATAGTAATGCAAAATTTCGATAACATAACATAAGTAAACATTAGCTAGATCGGTAACGAGGCTGCACTCGCTAATGTGATCGGGATAGATGTGAGTTCAAATCCGAGTTGGGCCAGTTTTTTTTGAAGTTTTATATAATTATTATTATGTGTTAGTAATTTATTTTTGTAAATTACTTTGAACAAATAGATATTACAATAAAGGTAATTTATTATTATAATATGATAACAAATGAAATAAATTTTGATATGGTAACATTGTAATATTTTTTATACATAAGAAATCCTTTACACTTACTTATGTTATTATTATAGTATTGAATGTTAAAAAACACACCTTAATTACTAAATAACGGAAACAAATAAAAGTAAACAAAATAAACATAAAGCAAAGTAGGTACATAAAAAAAAAACAATTAAAAATAGAACAAAGTATACCAAAAAAACGAAATAAAAATAAAACAAAATGTCTTGATTGACGCAAAGAAGATCCTCCGACTGGGATCGAACCCACGGCGAGAAATCTTAACCAGGCACTATGCCCCGAGACCAACTGGTTACTTGTATCCCGTGGCGAA
This sequence comes from Luperina nickerlii, assembly GCA_963855955.1. Lineage (NCBI taxonomy): Eukaryota > Metazoa > Arthropoda > Insecta > Lepidoptera > Noctuidae > Luperina > Luperina nickerlii. Next base: position 9,125,838 of record OY979666.1, read on the forward strand.
TATGTTGATCACTATTTCACGACGAATCGAAATAAGGCAGCTTTATCAATTGAGGCCGGAATACTTATGCCTGAACTATAAGGTTTTAGGTTAAATATTATGGATATTATGAAAATTCTGATATCATTTAAGAGGTTACAGCTTAATTATTCATTTTCTCAATGAAAAGAGGATTGAAACTTAACCTCAATATTACAATAATATAAATACTAATTTGGTAAGTTACGACCACTATGTCCCCTGACACAAAATTACCCTACCTGTTTAGGATTTTTAATATTTCGTGTGACCTCCGTTAGCCTCGATACAGCTAATGAGACGTCGACGCATAGACGCTACAATATTTGCACAGATATTTTTGCCGCGAATAGTGGAATAATTTATGTGAACTAGTAAAGTAGTTAAAAAATTAGGATAGATTTGAAACAGAGTGAACTTAACACTTTGTTTGAAATCTACCCTCATGTTTTAAAAACGACGCTAAGATTGAAAATAATTGTAAAACAAAAGAATCTTCGTTTAGTTGTGGAATATTTAACATAATTATTAGTTAGCAACTCGGCATTCTAATTTCACATGTAATACTTAAAAAATATTTAAATTTCATGTTTGATGTGAGACTCGAACCCGAACGTTCGCCATGCGAGGCACAGTGCTAGCCACTTTGGCCACCGTAACGCTTACGAAACTTTTTGAAATTTGTAATAACAATCATGTTGCCAATTTGTAGTGTTGTCAAACGTTCTTATAGAAGAAGGTCATAAGTACTAATATTGCTATGCCATAGTTTTGTGAGATTGCTAGTCGACTTCTGACTGTTAAATTGCACATATACCAAAATATTTTTTTTTACAATTTTTGTCTGTCTGTCCGTCTGTCGTCTGTTTGTTCCCGCTAATCTCTGAAACGGCTAGACCGATTAAGACGGGACTTTCACTAGCAGATAGGTGAATAAGGAGTTACTTAGACTAGGTACATTTATTTTAGAAAAAAAAATAAAATAGGTTCCTACGAAAAAAAATTAAAATCAATGAAATGAAATATTGAATAATATCCGATTCAAATAGGGAGGTTGTATTATACTCCGTTTAATTAGGTACTTCCAAATGTAATCAAATCATAATAAAGAAACGGAGTACCTATAGTTATGTTTATAAGTGGATCCTATACGTGAAGATTCCTTAATCTCCATAGAAATTGATTGAATAAATAATATAATAATATACTTAGTGTTTTTGTTTAAGAAAATCGTACACCAAATATTGTATATAAAAAGGCTAATACGAAAAACTAAAAATAAATAATAATTAAACTAAAAATGCAAAAACGATCAAAAAGAACTAAATGGAGAAATATTAGAAGAATTTCATTAAAATTAGCATAGGTATTTCTTTACGCGGAATACAGAATTAATAAGTTATCGTAAACTCTGCGAACTCAACAATAACTTTTTTCTTAAATTCCACGCGGACGAAGTCGCGGGTAACAGCTAGTACAAAATATATCAGTCTTGCATTCGCCATTCCCTTCTGGAATCGTAGGCAAAAATGGCGACCTACGTGCGGCATGTCTGCGCCTCTGCATATTCTTTGATCATCGTTTTAGTGTAGCGCGCCACTGCAAGCATCGGGAGTAGGACGCTTAGCTCCGCCCATATGCACAAGGTCAGTGAGCCATCTTTACACCTTAATAAAAAGGTTAAGTACTGGAAATCACTGTTTCTATGGAAAATTTAAAATCAGGTTAATTTAGCTATTAACAATAACACTATTTTTCGAAAAAGTTCTAAAATAATGCTATATCTGCTTATGCGTATGAAGTTTCATTAAGATCGGTTCATTCATTTCGAAAAACAAGGACTTGAAAGTTTATATTAAATGCCGTACGGCGTAAACGCTCTTAAGGCCAGGACTCTCGGAAATCTCGGAATCGACCTATTTTTGATTCAACATTAAACAATCAAATATTCTTTGTTTTAATCTGAAAAAAATATATGGCATAGTTTAACTAACATTCTTGATTATTCAACGGTTCAAAACACGATATTTACAACTTCACTCGATCATAAAAAATCGCAAACAAATCGAAAACAGCGAAGTTTTTAATCGTTTTTCAAGTCGCATTTGAAATAGACTTAACTTTTACTCGCAAAAAATATATCAAAAAATAGGCAATGATGTATAGTAGAACATTCAACGGTTAATTTTTCTCAAAACTGATTTTTATTGTCTTAACAAGATATAATCTAAAAAGGCGGCCTGCGCGCTTCACTTCAGTAGCCCGCCGGGCGTTACCGAGGTAGGACCTGTGTCGCTTTTGCTGGCTCGCCGCGTTCCCACTAATCGATCGAAATATACGTTATATTATTGTTAATTTCCGTGTTTGTGTATTAGTTTCAAAAATCAGTCTGTAAATATTGTTTAGGTTCTAGTATTAATAATTAAACTAAGTATTAGTTTTTAATATAGTTGTAATATATAGTGATAATTAAGATTAAATTATGGGGAATAAAAACAGAAGAAAGAAAAAAAAATGTTCAGCATTAAACTGCAAAGCTTAAAAAAAATAAGGTAAGTTTGATTATTATTTTTCTACGTATTTATACCCACTTATAAGACGACGCGACAGAATAATATTGTAGTTGTATAGGTTCTCTTGCTTTCGTCACAGTACTAGCAGTAGCAGGTCGGTACCATAAATTTACAATTATCGTAATATCTGTAATAGATTTTCAACTTTACTACAACGGAATAAGGTTTATATTCAATTGCAAAATTTGAGTTTTATGAGTTTGAGTTTCTAGTTTTGTGATTGTATATGTAAAATATTATATTTTTTTGAAGTGAAAACTTCTTTAGCATCATTGTGATTTGAAAATTGTATGAAACGAAAAAGCTACAGTAGAAAAAGCTACAGTAAAAAGAGACATAAGATTTAACGTGGGAGAAAATGAGATAGGAAGCATTATACAGTGTTTTTGTTTTTTATTATTACAAATGACATCACATTTATTTTAATCCTATGCTAAAATTTGTGATGATGATGATGATGGTGTTGGCGATGGCGATGGTGATGGCGATGGTGATGGTGATGGCGATGGTGATGGCGATGGCGATGATGATGATGGCGCTGGTGATGGCGATGGTGATGGTGATGGTGATGGCGATGGTGATGGCGATGGCGATGGCGATGTGATGGCGATGACGATGGCGATGGTTATGGCGATGGTGATGGCGATCGTGATGGCGATGGCGATGATGATGATGATGATGGTGATGGTAATGGCGATGGAGATGGCGATGGTGATGGCGATGGCGATGGTTATGGCGATGGTGATGGCGATCGTGATGGCGATGGTGATGATGATGATGATGATGGTGATGGTAATGGCGATGGAGATGGTGATGGCGATGGTGATGGCGATGGCGATATCGATGGTGATGGCGATGGCGATGGCGATGATGATGATGATGGTGATGGCGATGGCGATGGTTATGGCGATGGTGATGGCGATGGCGATGATGATGATGATGATGGTGATGGCGATGGAGATGGTGATGGCCATGGTGATGGCGATGGTGATGGCGATGGCGATGGCGATGGTGATGGTGATGGATGGATGGATGGATGGATGTATGGATGGATGGATGGATGGATGTTCTTTAGCATCGTTGTGATTTGAAAGTTTATGAAACGAAAAAGCGACAGTAAAAATAGACATGTAAATTCATAAGATTTAACGTGGGAGAAAATGAGATAGGAAGCATTATACAGTGTTTTTGAAGGTTTCACTTCTACCACGTATGAATTGCACGCATGCTGTTTTTTATATTTAAAAATATGAAATTCGTTGTGAATGAAATAGGAAGAGTTCAATAAAAATACGTATTGTTGTGTTTTTGATTAGTAGATTTAATTAAAAAAAAACTTATTGACGAATTCAAGCAACCAAAAAACTATTTTACAAAAAAATCAACCGACTCAAAAAAAAAACACTACAACGTGAAGAATATATTTTAATTTTTTGACACCGACTTTCGAAACTAAAGTTATTTTTCACTTTGTAGTGTTTTTTTTTTGGAAGTCGGTTTTTTTTTGTAAAAAAGTTTTTATTTTTCACTTTTTAGTTGTACTTACCTACCCCAAACAAATTCATATATCACTACTTGCTATGTGAATATCAGTAACAAAGCTATTGAGCATATCTGCCTTACCCTTTGAAGGGTACAGGCGTGATGTTATAGAAAGAAAAAGAAAGAAAGAAAATACGTTTATTTGCGGTAAACATGACGCAAAAAAGAACAAAACAAATAAAAACAATAAAAAAAAGGTTGACAAGCGTCACATCCACGCAAAACGGCTATCGCTCAGCATTATGCTGCGACCCTATGCAAGACAGAGCCCCAGCGCTGGTTTTCAGCGACAGCCGGCGCCGACGTGATGACGTCGCACGGTGCAGCAAACAGTAATTCATCAAAAAGTATTTATGACAAATTATTTATATTTTTAAAGCAACCAGTTATTAAAACGCTTTACTGGTATAGCGTACAAAAAGCAAAATAATACATTTTAATTTAAAACGTGATTGAATACAAATAGGAATATAAAAAAGAAAAAAAAAAACATACAAATAAAAGGAAATATACATGCTAAGAGAATATCATCCTCTATAAACGTTTTTCGCTTTTTAGTGGCAACATTCAGAAACGTCATAATTGACGTACGCGCACCCAACTTGCACCGAAAAATTATGTTGTGTGATTGCGATTACATATGCTATAGCAGCAATCGCGGTTGATTTGCTGGCATTAATTGAAGAGTTCCGTTGTTTGTCTCCGAAAGTCATCATCAGATCTTTACAAAAATAAAAAAACAGCATGTGTGCAATTCACACGTGGTAGAAGTGAAACCTTCAAAAACCCTATATAATGCTTCCTATCTCATTTTCTCCCACGTTAAATCTTATGAATTTACATGTCTCTTTTTACTGTCGCTTTTTCGTTCCATAAACTTTCAAATCACAATGATGCTAAAGAACATCCATCGATCCATCCATCCATCCATCCATCCATCCATCCATCCATCCATCCATCCATCCATCCATCCATCGCCATCGCCATCGCCATCACCATCGCCATCACCATCATCATCATCATCGCCATCGCCATCACCATCACCATCACCATCGCCATCACCATGGCCATCACCATCGCCATCATCATCATCATCATCGCCATCGCCATCACCATCGCCATCACCATCGCCATAACCATCGCCATCGCCATCGCCATCACCATCACCATCATCATCATCATCGCCATCGCCATTGCCATCGCCATCACCATCGATATCGCCATCGCCATCACCATCGCCATCACCATCTCCATCGCCATCGCCATCACCATTATCATCATCGCCATCGCCATCACCATCGCTATTACCATCACCATCGCCACCACCATCACCATTGCCATCGCCATCACCATCACCATCGCCATCACCATCACCATCATCATCGCCATCGCCATCGCCATCACCATCGATATCGCCATCGCCATCACCATCTCCATCGCCATCGCCATCACCATTATCATCATCGCCATCGCCATCACCATCGCTATTACCATCACCATCGCCACCACCATCACCATTGCCATCGCCATCGCCATCACCATCGCCATCACCATCGCCATCACCATCGCCATCATCATCATCGCCATCACCATCGCCATCACCATCGCCATCACCATCACCATCACCATCGCCATCACCATCACCATCACCATCATCATCATCGCCATCGCCATCACCATCACCATCATCCTCATCTTCATCATCACCACAAATTAGTAGCATAGGATTAAATGTGATTTCATTTGTAATAATAAAAACAAAAACGCTAAATAATGCTTCCTATCTCATTTTCTCCCACGTTAAATCTCATGTCTCTTTTTACTGTTGCTTTTTCGTTTCATAAAATTTTCAAATCACAACGATGCTAAAGAAGTTCTCACTTCAAAAAAAAAATTGTAAATCTGTCTATTTACGATGGAGTTATGCCCTAACATACATAAAAAAATAGAAATATCCGAATTGAGAACCTCCGCCTTTTTTGAAGTTGGTTAAAAATATAATATTTACAATCACAAAACTAGAAAGAAACTAAAGTAGGATGATGAAATTAAAATACTGTAGACGAGCAGCCCTATATTTCAAGAATAGGGCCGATTCACAATACTATTACTTATAAAAATAACCGTGACAGGGGTCAGCGAGTTCATTCGATCTGCGCTTTCGCGGCATTTGCCACGCGAGGACGGAGGTAACGCTAAATGCCTACTACGCTCGAAGATCCTGGCCTTAAAGCATTTTAACTCAACAGATTTTTTTTTTCATAATAATTAATAAGTATACATAGGTACCTATTTAGCGTACTAAATGATGACGCTCACAGTTGAAATAACTAATGTAATATACAGTTTCGTTGCCTCTTCCAGTATTATTGCCAGACGTTTTTTTCCACGACTGCCTCAGTGATGTTGTATCACAGTTTTTGCTCGTTACTGAGATCTGGTCACGCGGTTGAGGCCCTCCTGGTATGACCAGTATGACCACATTAAAGCTCCTGCAAACAGGCGCGACGAGCGACGCGAATCGCGCGCGACACAAAGGCGACTTGCGGTGCCTTTGTGTCGCGTGTCGTGTCGCGCCTGTTTGAATGAGCCTTTACTTTGAAACTATATCGACTTACATTAATATTTAGAGGTGTTGTGATCATAAGTATATAACATTTATATTTTATAACTAGCCCGCAACTTCGTCTGCGTGAAATTTGTAATAAATGCATGTTCATGTACAGTTTTTTGAACTCAGGTGCTGGATTCGATGAGCAATTCACTCACGTGTTCAACCTAGCCTTAACGATAATTTTATTTGTCTCTACCTTGTAATCTTATCTAGAAAAGTAATCGATTTTGTTACAATTCCTTTTACTTTCCTTGAACCTGGTCAAAACTCACTGTATAGTTAGCACTGCACCAAAAGACAGGTTTTTTAGTGTCAAATACGCTAAAAAACCTGTCTTTTACACTTGCCCACAAATTAATGACATTTAGGACGATTAAAAGCGGTTGGAAATGAGAATTGGTATGTAACGTGATTGATCTAATCAGTGCGGTTGTATGGCGTCAAATACGACGAAAACAAAGACGTTTTTTGTCGGTGATAAGCGCCGCGGCGTGTTGGCTTATCTCCACTGATACCCGGTCAGTGACCTCGACAGTACCCAATATTAAGACACTCTCTAAATACAAATTCGTGAGTAGATGGCGTCCATTTCCGTAGCTTGACTGCAGTGTGTAAGAGCCTTATCGATAGTCGCTGTCTGTGACTGCGAGCGCCGCCATTATTATATTTTTAGCGGCCAAAACATTGCCCAAAAATAAACGTTTAAACGTGAATGTGCTACTACCATTGGTTACTTAACTGGGACAAACATTTTGTTATTTCAGCCTCGATATTCCTCGATGCTCTACTCGACCTACATTGCGATTCCGTCACTTTATTTTCCTCGTTCACGCTCGCCATTTTCCCAGAAATTCAGTGTTAATGACCTACATAGAGAATGTTGTTGAGGTTGATTTAGTAATAAACAAACAAGGAACAATAATATCAGTGGATGATTTTATACTGACACGTGAACGTTTATATTCTCATATTGATACAAATCCGTATATTACACGCTCCATATTTGTATGAACAATTAATATGGAGCGGGTTATGTCATTGTGTCAGATAAGTTATCAGCATCGAGAACAAAAAGAGTCGTTGACCCAATTGATAGGTACACTCCTTATAATTTAGCCCTTACGCGACTACTCTGCGAACGATTATTTTACATCGCCGAGTTTATCATGCCTTGGCCTACTTTTCCGCAAACATGTTAAGTAAATAAGGTTAATAATTCAATTAATTGTTAATGTTTGAGGTAAATTATGAATATTTTTGTTAATAAACGGAGTAAACCGTTGATCTGTGTTAGTAAATGCCAGACGGTTAACTGTTGGTGTCAACGGCTGCGCGCTGTGGCCACGAGGTCGGCTGCGCGGGAGGAGGACAAGGGCAGCGAATCAGCGATACCGACGAGTCACGGTTCGTTGCGCGATGGCCCTAGTGCGTCATAACATAAAACATAGTTCAGAAGTATTCACGACGACGACGCGGTAAAAACAGAGGCTACTTTTTTGTGAGAGGCACTAAGCATTGAGATTGACCCATTGACTTGAATGACGGCTTCAGCAAATGCAGTTTAAATTACATTCTCAAATTCACATCAAAAAAAATCCAATTCATAATTTCTAATTATGAATTGGATTTTTTTATGCATGCTAATTCCGCACTTTGTCATCATAACAATAGTGTCAAAGGTAAAATGCTACCAAGCAAAGGACGCTAAAGGTTTGAAAGTTCAATACAGTTCCGAGTTCTGAAACTATGCAGCATTTATTCTAATTATATCTCCCTCCCTTTTCTATTTACCCATTTCAATGTTTACTCGAAAAGGCGCGCCGGAGCGTGGGTGCGCGCTCAACTAAATTGGGGAGTAGACAGAGACAAAAAACCTAGTTTTATCTATTAAGTATGGTATGGGGAAGTAAGAGGGCCCGATATACACCAACACTCTGTCAATAACTGGAACAATCTGTTGGGGAGTTGTGGCATATCCATTACGTACTCCTCATGCCGTGTGTTGTACCGTGTACGTGATAACCGGCAACCACTTTCTAATTTACGGATCGGTTTGGGCGATGACGACACCTTTAGGAATCTTTAGGTGCTTCACCAACTAACTTCCGTCTATCTGCAGTTACCATTCCGACATTGCTACCGAAATACAATCGTCTTAATGCCTTAATAGACGACGACAAGAATTTCTGAAAAATCTACTTGAAAATAAGTTATTTTGAAAAAGCCGTAATAACAATTTGCGTCTTTGATTTCACCATTCAAGGTTGGCTAAAAAGAAACTGTCTGTGTAAAAGTAATAAGGAAGTGCCAGCACTGATTATAAGTGTTCGTTTTACTTGCCAAGATCATATTTTGCGAATTTCAGAAATGTGAGGTTCATAAAAAAATGTGAGTAGGAATTTTCGAGCATGCAGTTAACTAACTACACCGGATGGCGTGCACTCGGCAGTGGGCTCTGCTCGATCTCGACGGATGTAAACACTTCCACGTGCGTCCGCCCGACACGTCCGCCCTCCTCGCTGAAGATCACTCCCAGCACACCAGCCGCTCGTTTCCTGATTCCCCTCAAATATAGATCACGTCACCCAAACCGAGGAAACACGACTCCTACATTTTGTGTTACAACACACCTCTTCCTAACAATATTCGTGATGAAATGGATATTTTGGGTTTCTACTTACTCATAGTTAAGAACCAAACTGCTAAACTAATTGAAATGTATTTCATCTACAAAGTTTCCACGCTGGCGTGCAGAGTGACGTGAAAATAGCGATTTTCTCCGCGATGCGATTTCTATTTCAATCCGATTTTCCCGGCGCGCGGAGAAACCGATCGCTCTAGTTGCGCCGGCTCCGGCCCACATCTCTTGCTAGAAAGTATCGTAGAAAGTAACATCGCAGCTCTGTCTCCGACCAGCCGATGCATCGATCACGTGTACACCACTTTTTCTGCATCATTTTTTCTGTCTCCCGACTGGCCGCTTATATCATCAGACCACGCGCGTGCCAATTTCGATAATTGGAATGCTTCTCGATTCTTGTCGTGAATCACGTTTCTCTTAAAAACCTTATAAATCCTGATAAGTTGCATACATTGTACAATCAACTAGCATGTATACATGCAATTTATTACAAAAGACGTTGCCTATTGCCTAGTTGAGCGCCACTGGACATCGTTTGAACACAACTCTTGTGCACTGCATGCATTTGATGAATGCCAAATAGACCCTAAATGTGATGTCACAACACATAGAGCAGCTTACTTTCGCCGCACCCGAATTTCAATTACGTGTGCCACGTAGGCTTGTGCAATACCAACTTTTGGGTAACTTTCACTAGTCGCTTACGCGGCCCGCCTGCGAAATGATTGCGTTGTCTGTTTTCTGAGGTCAGTGAAAGTTGCGTATTGTTTAATCAATGCCTGTCGCCGTCTCTCAACATGCGTCAGCTCACAATAGCTTCAAATTGTAGTCTTGTACTTTCCACCAGCGAAAAGTTCTGACGATGATGTTTCACATTTTATAAAACCGCAAACCCTCACTTTGCAACATGGGCTGTTAAAGTCATCGGTGATTTGAAAAAAACGAAATGGCGTGAGAGGAAAAACGAGTTATTATTAGTTGAAGAGAATCGCGAGCTTGCTTCGAGCTCTGATGCTATCATAAATAATGTGGCTGCGCGGCGAGCGCGGCGAGGAAGTGGGGAAGGGGGGACGCAAGAGTCAAGGCCGCACGCTGCCCCCGGTCGACGATCGCGCCCCACTTGTCGCTCCTCAAGAGCCTCTCGCTCGCACGCCCGACCGCGCCCGAGCGTCGCCGAACTGCCACGAACTAGACCTTCCAATGCGCGAGCGCAACACACTGAACAGCTGAGACGTAATAACATAACATACTGACTCGGTCATCCGTGCATTCAACTTTTGATTAGCTTTCTTTTTCACGGACAGTGATTTCGTGATTTGATAGTGCTGCTAATTATGGAAGTTTAGTTTGTCTACAATAATAGGAAGACGCCTGTATTAACTAAGATTGAAAGAATCAATGCCTCTATTATTATTACAATGGCTATAAAGAAAATACTTTGCAACTTTAGAAAACCAGATTAGTAATTTTACGATGGTTTTAGTTTTATCGAAAATCGCAGACGTGACCAACCCGCGCTGGGTCCACGTGGTAGATTACAGCCATAGAGTCTTTGACTACAGCTCACTCCCTCTCACCGAGAGAAGGCCTGTACTGTATCCCAGGAGTGGGAATATTATAGGCTGATGATGCTATTTACTTCTCAAAAGGCATGACGTTGCTTCGACTCACAAAAGTTATTTAATTCCGGTAACCTAATGAACGCGGTCATCCATCTTAATCGTAAACACACCGATGTGATTGTAGAATGTAGTGCCAAGATCTTGTGCAACTACGGCCAACGGTCATTCGGTCAAGTATTTTAAATAAGTATTACTAATAAAAACAGAAAATACTAGATAGAATTTATAATATACTAGCAGCGCCCCGCGGTTGCACCCGCATAAAGGCTCCAGCAGACAGGCGCGACGCGACATTTTTAAAACAATTTCTATGCAAACTTTGTGGAAATTGCTCTACCAAAATCGCGTCGCACTGTCGCGTCGCGCTCGTCTGTGGGAGCCTTTAGTTTCGACCCGCGGGAATATCGGGATACAGAGTCATATACATATGCTATCTGTGTGCCAAATTTCATCCAAATCCGTGCAGTAGTTTTTGTGTGAAAGAGTAACAAACATCCATTCATCCATCCTCACAAACTTTCGCGTTTGGAAAATTAGTAGGAAGTAGGATAGGGTGGTACTTTTAAAATAATTAACAGAACAATAATGAAAAATCTAGGTACTAATATGGATGCGACATGATGTGAAAACAATAGTAATACCACAGAGTAAATTAATGTTTGGTACGTGGTGTAGCTGTATACTTACATACTTGTAGTTCGTATAATTATACTGCATAGGTCAGTGCAATGTGAAGATCAAGATACTGGTGTTGTTAAATTGAATAGTAGCTGGTGTTCACTTCGATGTAAATAACTTCGCGATAAAACGACGCACTTGACCTCTTTATTGAGACATTTTTATCGAGTGAATTATTACAGCCCGCCTTGCACGATACATAATTTCAGCAATCAGCGTAAAGAGTGTACCTAATAGAAAAATTGGCACGCATTGGATGAAACGCGAGTGAATCGAATCTATCATTAATGTTCAACGTTAATTGGTAATAATGTCTCTTTTATATAATTGAAGCTTTTAATAGTTTTAATGATGTCCGTGATGCGAGGTTTTCGGCTCATTTGCGATTGTTTTCCTCACATTGAGATCGGCAATGGTTCCGCGAAGCTGCCGCTGGCTCCGATCCCACATGGAACTAGTTTTTTGGCAGCGGCTATTTCGGCCGGTTGCGTAACTCAGGTACACGCGGCTGCGGCCAGCGACCCACGGCTGCGACGCTTAATGGACACCATAAAATGTAAATAAAATTAATGAGGAGAGGCTTAAATGGACCCCCGGTTAATACGCTAGAGCGGTATTCGTCTTACTTAATCATTTTCGTTTGTTTATCCGCCCATGGCAAATAGCGCGGTGTTTACGCTTTTAAGGAATGGAAAATACAATGTCCATAATATACTTACTTATGTTTATTTTAGGAATTATATCCGAGAAATTTTTATCGCTCGGGGAGGTCTTTATCCAGCAGCTGAGGTCTTTCGACTGAAACGATTATGATGAGCATCCGAGAAAATTCCCTACATTTTTATTGCAAACGAAAGGTCGTAAATAATGCCATCACAGCCTACTTTTAAAACTAACTGAATGCTGTCGCGAATAGGTTTATCGCCTGAATATTATCACTGACGACAGTCATACCTTCTAGCTACTGCACGAACTTGAGGAGGTATTATTAACAATTCTATCGTTACTTTTTATGGAGTTCCGACTGCGTGATTGACAATTGCCGATTACATTTCCAACGCGCATCGCACCCCGCTCCCGCGCCGCTCGAATACCAAAACTGAATACTGGACCTCATCTGTATGCGGGCCCCGCTCTAGCCACCTTTGTTTGGGCAGGAAATGTCCACGCTACTGCCGAAAATTACTTGCGAGTATTTCGTTACGAAAACATCTCTTCGACGAAGGAACATCGCCCCGAATGTAAAAACGAAAAATAAAACGAGCTTCATTCGCTCACCGACTCGACAAATGGTTCATGAAATGTATGCAAATTTTATAGCGTCCGATTTTAGATGTTCTCGACAAGGCGCCGCGCGGCCACCGGACTCGTCTCTTTATTACTACTACGCAGCTTAACATTTAACCCCAGAAGCTAAATTTCGATTTGTATTGTTCTCAGGTCGTGAGGAGTTGTCACCAGCTTCGAGTATAAACGGCTGTAGTACAGATGGCGAAGCGAGGCGGCAGAAGAAAGGCCCAGCACCGCGGCAGCAGGAGGAACTGTGCCTCGTCTGCGGCGACAGAGCCTCCGGGTACCATTACAACGCGCTCACATGTGAAGGGTGTAAAGGTATGAATGGCCATGTTCAATGAGTCGAGAATGTCACGTGAATCTGAACAAAAATCATTATTTTAGCTTATGCAAAAAAACAAGAGACTCAATAGAATTGAATTGAAATGCGCTAAATAGCATTCACGTAAAAGTTAGATGATGGCAAAACATACAGCTAATGCAGCAACAAAATCGTTCTCGGAACACTTTTAGCATAACTAGGTCATGTGCGTTGCTCACCTAGATATTTCACACATACGTAGCCCTTGTGGCAGTTGTGGCTCGCCCACGAATGTGCCAATTCAGCTTTAAATTGGCGCATTGTGCCGAGGTTGTTATGAGCTGCGCGTGCATGTAACAGACAGTTAGTCGTCACAATAGCTGTCTGCAAGGCGTCTACTTCACGACTCACCGACGCCTATCGGACATCTCCGTGTGTCTCCGCCAACCTTCACTGTCGACCCGAGAATAAATATACCTATTTTACTCAGACCACTGAATAAACCCAGAGCACGCCCGTAATCTGACTATATTTATAGAGGTTCATACCTTGTCCATACCAATTACGTTCAATTCAAGTCATTTGCGAGCTATCCATCTTATTTGTTTTGTAATAAAAATTGGCATACGTGCTGCTGTCAATGACCCTCGCCTTTCAGGCGACCTTAACGTTCATGATTCCATATGTTATCGTTAAAAACTGGTTTCGCAAATGCTGCACCATCACCGCTCATTGTTTAGATCTACCTACTTTTAGATAGTGTTGGGAGATGTTGTGAAATATGCTAAACATGGCGGTTTTAAAATTTCCAGGTTTCTTCAGGCGGAGTGTAACCAAAAATGCTGTGTACATATGCAAATTCGGACATGCATGCGAGATGGACATGTATATGCGAAGAAAATGTCAGGAATGTCGGTTGAAGAAATGTCTTGCGGTGGGCATGAGGCCCGAGTGTGTGGTGCCAGAGAACCAGTGTGCAATGAAGCGGAAAGAGAAGAAGGCACAGAGGGAAAAAGACAAGTTACCCGTCAGTACGACGACGGTAGACGATCACATGCCTCCCATCATGCAATGTGATCCTCCGCCCCCAGAGGCCGCAAGAATTGTAAGTTCATTGTGACTATTGCTCTTCATTAATCGACTACATCGTAATTTGAAGTACGGCTCAACTGATTTATAAGTAGCACTACAATAGTTGGAAAATGAATCATATATAGTTTTCAAAATTCAGTTTATTTTACTGACGTGCAACAATGCTACTTAAAAGTTGAAATTAAGAATATTGTCGTACTTACTTTTTTTTTTCATCATCATGGATATTAAAGCAAAATTAATGGAATTCTGTTTTATTATTCACATTTTTGTGTGAAACCGTCGGTCGGGATTTATGAATTTCTAATAGTAACTTGTGTTTGAAATGTAAATGAGAAACGTTACTGTGTTCGTGGGATGAACTTGTCCAGGTCTTTTGCTTCTTGTATTATCATGATCTCCTCATGCATGCAGCGTAGGACTTTATCAGGATACACTATACATATAAATTTACAAGAAAAAAAAAAACTACACACATTACAACAAAGATATTTTGCAAATTACAAAGTATCTCATCATCAATAAATTAATCTATTCCTTAAACCTACTCACATTCCTTTAATCACTAGTCTAAAAAATCATCATAAAATGTTCAACAAAAATTCAGAACTAGCCTCCCCCCCACACTTAATATTCGAAGCAAATAATGACCCGACGGTTTCCTATGTGAAGCTGGAATGTTTGCAGCACGAGGTCGTGCCGCGGTTCCTCAACGAGAAGCTGATGGAACAGAACCGGCTGAAGAACGTGCCCCCCCTCACTGCCAACCAGAAGTCGCTGATCGCGAGGCTCGTGTGGTACCAAGAAGGCTACGAGCAACCTTCAGAAGAGGACCTCAAGAGGGTTACGCAGGTAATTGTTTCTTGTTGATAATTCTTACATTAAGCCCTGGACCAGCGCATTCACAGTCAAATTTGAATGACGTAAAACCATTAGTAAGTCATTGCAATGTAACTCTTATCACGTATTGTTATAAAGTAAAAATTAAAATTGTTGTCGTGAGTTTTATAAAACTGTGACATGGCAATGACTTGCTTACTTACTGTAAATGGTTTAACGTCGATTGTGAATGTTACGCCCTGAACCTCAAAACGGTGAAGGAAAACTTCGTGTGGAAACCGGCTTGTCCTCGAACCAAAAAATCGTGGTGGATTAAAGCCTCATAGAGAGGAGACCTGCGTCCCAGAGGTTATAAACTGATTATGCTGACATCTAGAAACTGACTCTCGTTGTTCAAACTTTCATTCGAGCCAAAAAGGAAAGTTGGTTTATAGTAGTTTTGAAAATTAAAAGCTACGAAACCCAACTTTTCTATTGCGACTGATCTTTTAAAGTACCTTCTTTTTCACTTCCGAAAAATACCAAGATAAACGAGAGCAGCTTTTAGCTGTAAAGTCGATTTTATTTATATCATTGTTTCAAAATTATAATAAAATGAGAATTTTACTGTTCAAATTGGCAATTAAAGAATCATAGCTCTGTATGGGCTATGAGTAATAACAACGTCATTTTAAAACTAGTACTAACTAACATAGTACTAAGTTATGTTTTTAATTTCAAAGACGTTGAAGTTTTGTTGACACAGCCTCAGTAACATTCTTATTTTAATCTGTATTATATCGTTAATGATATCTATCACTTTCAGACCTGGCAGTCGGACGAGGATGAAGAGGAGTCGGATATGCCGTTTCGCCAGATCACCGAGATGACGATTCTGACAGTTCAGCTCATCGTAGAATTCGCAAAAGGTCTACCAGGCTTCGCCAAGATCTCGCAGTCGGATCAGATCACGTTATTAAAGGTAACAAACTTGCCATTTACGCACTATGTTATTAGAATCAAAATATTTATCTAGAATTAAGATCTACTAAATACGCTATCAAAATTATGGTTTGACTATACACATTCTTCAAATTCGCTTCTCACATAGCCTTCGTAATATCAGATTTACTCATTCTTTGTATCTCACTAACACAAACGTTGTCTAACTTCCAGGCGTGTTCAAGTGAGGTGATGATGCTTCGAGTGGCTCGGCGGTACGACGCGGCGACTGACAGCGTGCTATTCGCCAACAACCAGGCGTACACTCGCGACAACTACCGCAAGGCGGGAATGGCCTACGTCATCGAAGACCTCTTGCACTTCTGTCGATGCATGTACTCCATGATGATGGACAATGTGCACTACGCGCTGCTTACTGCTATCGTAATTTTCTCAGGTAAGCAGCTTCTTATTTTTCCCGGTCTAATTATTATCTGTAGTAAAGCTATTGGTCAAACCATGAGTGTAGAAGGTGACTAAGGCATTATTTGAGAAATGGACAGTAGAATGTCCTAATATGTTCACCTGAATTAAGCCGTGTTGCCTTCCATTTACAACCGTTCTTCCGGTTCATGGGGATCCATTTGGGTCCTTTGTATAGTAATTTACAGAAAATAACATGAACTCGTTTGATTTCAGACCGGCCCGGGCTCGAGCAACCCTTATTGGTAGAGGAGATCCAGCGATATTACCTGAACACGCTGCGGGTGTACATCCTGAACCAGAACAGTGCGTCGCCGCGCTGCACCGTGATCTTCGGCAAGATCCTGGGGATACTGACGGAGCTGCGGACGCTCGGCATGCAGAACTCCAACATGTGCATCTCGCTGAAGCTGAAGAACAGGAAGCTGCCGCCGTTCCTCGAGGAGATCTGGGACGTGGCGGACGTGTCCACAGCGGCCGCGGCGCCGCCCGCCGACGCGGCGCTCTAGCGCGCGCGCCGCCCGCCGGCCTCGCGCGTGTAGCGGCCCGGCCCGGCCCGCGGCCCGGCCCCCCAGCACCGCCGCGCGCGTGTAGCGGCCCGGCCCGGCCCGCGGCCCGGCCCCCCAGCACCGCCCGGCCCTCAGGAGAGAACGCTCATAGACTGGCTAGTTTTAGTGAAGTGCACGGACACTGACGTCGGACGTGATCAACCTATTTATAAGGACGAATTTTAACACTGAAGAGGGTACACCCTTACCCGATTTCGTACGTATTCGGTGACCGACGACGATGTGTGCGAGAGATTAGTGAATATATGTGTTGTTGAACGTTTGGAGAATATATATATTAGTGTTGATCGTTACGGGCCCGCGCCGCCGCCGGTCGAGCTCGACCGACGGCCGCCGCGGCTCCGAATTTATTTCGTTTACGACTGGATACTGAGTTGGTCACTCGGATACGACTGTATGATAAGACTTCGTTCGATAAGTACACCTCCTAAATTACACATACGTACGTTTAGTACGTTACGAGAGTTATTAGAGACAAAGTAATATATGAAAAGATGTTTCTATTGGGTGAAAAGTTGATAGTTATGTTTATTTACCAAAATTAACAATTATTTGTTGATTAACCTTTTGACTAATGATATTGCGAGGAGTCGTCCGCTGTGTCCACGTCCTCGTGACGATCTACGACATGTTTGTTTATATATAGTTTATGTGAGGCGTGTTATAGTGTCCTGTCGATTTAGTTCCGATTCATGTTCCATCGTCCTGTGCCCGCGTCCCTCGACTAAATGTGTAATTATAATTTATTGCTGTGATTACATTTATAACATGTTGATTATCTGCCGTAGGCTGATATAAGTGCGTCTTAATACAATACAAATTGTATGTCGTCGATAGCTTTCACACGTGCAAGCCTCTCCTCAGTTTAGTAAGTGTTTTCACTGACATGGACACTCGGCCCGCAATGATAAACGATGTACATTCACCTTACGGCTAATATCACACTACTTTAGTATCTAAACGAATACACCGTACTGTTAACACTTAAAGCTTAGATACTGAAGCCAGTAATAATTGAAATGTCAGTGCAATTTAAGGTTACGTTCATAATCATACAATAAAATAACTAGACGTACGTGAAATAGACTACTTGTGTCACATTACGCTTAGGTAAACGGAGACAGGTTTGGCTCAATCCCAGTAATTCATTCTTGGGGCCTACAAAGTCCACTTTGGCAGAATCATAAAAGGATAACATTATGAATCATAATGGACCGTTAACTGTTAAGTTAATCGTATCAAATCCCATTGGTGAAGGATTTTTCAGTATTTTTTTTTATCTATGCTAAAATACCAATCAATCCTATCCAAAACAAATCCCAATCTCTTTGATTATACCTACGCAGTGCAGCGAAAAAAAGAAAAACACGGACTGTCTTCGCCATATTATGATTCATAATGTTATCCTTTTATGATTCTGCCAAAGTGGTCGTTTTAGGCTCCCAGATCCTAACATTGTGTATATAGTATCGTTCTACTCGTGTTGACATTGCGTGCATGTTCTAAGGCAGCTGTAACGTAGGTATGGAATAAACGGTAGAGCCTAAAAATTAAAACATTAATCTTTGTAAGTATTTATTTTATTGTTTAGATACAACATTCCTTTAATTCTATGTATATTATAAAAAGTACAAAATGGCAGCTGAATTACCTCTATTCTATGGCTTCAATATAAAAGTAATAGCGAAGTAGTATCGATTTGGCCGAGCTTATTCTATGGGAACAATATTGGTGTAGGCACTAAAGTGTAAACATGTTGATAGATGACATGCACGCAGCGCGAACCGAACCTGTCTGCCGTCAGTAAGTCAGTACGTACAGTAAGAACCTCGTTGTAGCAATATAATATAAACACATTATTAAATACAATAAATACTACTTATTCGACATATAAAACATACTGCCCGTAAAGCGTTATGTCTCACAAACGAAATGCCTTATTTCGCGTTACCTGTATCGTGTACCCACATTGTTGATGAGAGGAAAATCATAGTATAAGAACATTAAATTAATCGATCTCAATTACCGGTAAGCGTTGTTAAAGAATACGTTAAGCGTGTTTTCCGTTCTGGGCGTCGTTCGTTCATTCGCTCACTTCGACGGCGCGTTTCCTTCATAGTTGATGCTGTACTGTGTCCGTCTCGAAGCCTTCTGTCTTTCGCAATGTTTGTTCATAGGTAGAACACCGGTATCGTGTGTCACGTTCAGCTCTACGTCACAGCTCGCGACACTTCATCCATTACATTTAATCGATAAATAAGTAACGTAAGTGTCTGTTTGGTGCGTGTTGAATGTGTCTTCTTTACATGCCATTAAGTGTGTTGTATATTTACATAATACCATGTGTTTGGAGTTTTGGAAATGCATTTCTTAATATACGTATAAAATCAGCGTGAGACGATCGGGCTTGCACCGCGGACCGCGCGCTAGGCCGCTTATAAATGATCTTTTCGATAAACATTGTATAATTTTATTGTAGCATTAGGCGTTTCTAAAATAGCAAACGAAGCACAAACGTCACTGGAGTGTCTTAAGTGTCTCTGCTGAAATAGGGGCGTATTGATAACAAACACACTGCCATTATAAACATATAATAAATGCATGGTGCAATCTTGTATGCGTGATATAGCGGATATTTCTATTGATAAATGTTTCAGTTGTGAACCGTAGACGATAGGAGTGAACATTATTCATTAAAATCTAACGCTACGATACGTTGCCTTATAACAGACGTGTGCGCGTGCGTGGCCGCAGCGGGCCGCGCGGTCTCGTCGCGGCGACCACGCGCGCGTGCGGCCTGCAGCCCGCATCTCAAGTTTGTGACAATTATAACTGCCATTCGATAAGTACTTGTTATACATCATTCGACTCGTAGTTTCATAAATAGCTTCATAGATTTCGGCTTCTGTCGGTGCACAGCCGGTCGTATTTGATACATATTATTCAATTTCGAAATTGTAATAGATTTATTAAGTATGTAATAATCTCACATGAGAAAGTAATAAGTAATGAGATACCCTAATATAATTTGTGTCTTTAGCTGATAATGGAACATTAGTAAGATAATAAGTTTATATCGCTTGACGAGATGTAATATGTGAAAGAGATACGATACGACATGCATAGGCAGCACCAGGCTGAGTGATGACGGGTGGGCGGGGAGACTGGACCGGCGACGGTTCGCGACACACGGCGGAGGTCCGAGTTCGGCTGTTGCCCTTCTTCAATGCCTTTTGATCTATTGTTCGGAAGCACTGAGTATTGTAGTGACCAAACGTGGCACGTCCAGTCTAATAAATAAATATGGTGGATTTGATAAAGTCTACTATGTGTCCATTAAACTTTGTACATAGGTACCTTTAGATTCTATTGTCATATGTTTGACATATGTACGTTTAATTTTATTCATCTAAGAAAGTACAGATGGCTGTTGTTATTTTTATATTATTTGGGTAGAAGTATATTTTTTGTAAATGACCTCTGTATTTATCTTTTGTAAGCTTTGTAAGCCATAGGGAATTAGATTAGTGTACGAGCTACGAACATTGTGATTGCTATTTACTTTGAATTTGTATTTACTGAGATATTTTTGTTCTGCGTATATATTCTTCGTTTCGACAGATGTTTCTTAATAATTTTGTTACTTCAGAGTGCAATATGTACAAATATTTACATATGAAATATAAAATGTACAGTCAATTTTTTAGTTTTAATGTGTCAACGCAATATCTTTCGCTATTCATTCGTTGAATGTACACTAGAAGGCATAATAAACGATATCACAAGTGAGTTGCAGCTTGCAGCAACATACACTCTCACTATTGTGTTTTTCTAATACTTAAGTGATTAATTTTATAATAGACGGACTAGGTGATCTTTGTATTTAAATTTGCTAATTTTTTGTAGCAGATTAGATTTGTTTACATGGATAAGATGAGTAATGTACATTTTGAATTGATTTTAAAGTGATTTAGTTGTTATTTAGTAACGAATTTTCTTATTAGGTGTAACTGGCAGCCTTGTGGACTGGCTTGGAGTCCACTGATACCAGTGCGATGTGTGCAATGTCTAGTAATACGTACCCGGTCTGTCCGGCTGCAGCGCGCGTGGCACCGCCGCCGCCCCGCTGCGGCACTAACGCCCAACTCTTTATTACACTTTAGTGCCACGTCGAACGATGGGAAGGCTGATATTACGAGATAAGGGCCCATTCCGTGTTCATCGAAACACAATAATTTTGTATAATTATTATTTCTTAAATCTATTAGTCCGCAGTAACTATTTTACTTTCCTCCTAATACTTTGCCTTAGTAAATCCTCTGTTTTTGTTACATGATTTAACAACAGTGGTGAAGCGAATTAGATATAGGGAACAGACATGACGAAATGTTAAAATTTAGAGAAACAACTTTTATAAAAGATAATAACTACAAAAACAAAACCAAGAAAGGTGTGTACAAAATGAGGAAATTTGTATGAAACATTGTTAAATGCGAATAAACTTACACCTCAAGATAAAATTATAAAAAATATTTTTTGTCTTTTATTACGCACCTATCCAAGATTATCCAACATTTTAAATCTCACACAACAACATCAACATGGAAAACACAACTGAATACATACATAGTTTGGATATACTTTTTATTAAAAAGGACCATGCGTAGTTCATACAAACGTAATACAAAAATAATTTGTAAATCACACATATTTTTGTTGTAGTGTGTTATAACTCAAAATATAATTTAAAAGAGTGTCCATGGAGTTTCTTGCCCGTTCTTCTCCCTAGGTACTGGAATGGGCCACTAGCTTCATATTTTCAGACTGAACGACTTCTTGACAATTCAAAAGTGCCTGTAAATGGTTTAATTGAAATAAAAAGCATTTATTTCAATTAAACCATTTACAGGCACTTTTGAATTGTCAAGAAGTCGTTCAGTCTGAAAATATGAAGCTAGTGGCCCATTCCAGTACCTAGGGAGAAGAACGGGCAAGAAACTCCATGGACACTCTTTTAAATTATATTTTTACAAAAATATTAGTTACATCACTAATATTGAATTTTTAATTATGTGTGAGAACGATGTAAAAAAGACGTACGCGTTAAAAGAGTATATTGTATTGTATTCTTATTACAATGATTTAAAGACGAGTTATGAGAAAAATAAGTTTTCTATAGAAATTTGATATTCCTCATATCTCGTCTTTATGAAAACCTTATCAATATGATTGATTTACAGTACAATACAAACTTATGAACTACACATGCTACGCCGGTCTAACGTGATCATTTTTAAAAAACTTATTTACTAGGTATTTATTAAAAAGAGAAAAGGACATGAAAAATAATATATTAGCTAAGTATAATTATGTAATTTTAACATTACATTGCCGTTGAAGACGCATTTGTTTTGTATTAGTCGGTGGAGAAAATTAGTTTTAAAATGTCCGGTCTAGTTTTTAGGTAGGAATGGAGCTTACCACATGATTTGTCGATGTTAGTCTTTGTAATTAAAATTTATCGAGTAAGTACTTATATTTTATGTTGTCTGAAGGGTCCTTTAAACAGGCGCGATACGCGATAAAATCGCGCGCGACACAAAGGCACTGTTATATCTTTAGGGATATACTGGTGCCAAATCAAAGTCCCAATAAATTGCGATTACAATATATATTTAAAAAAGGTTGTTACATGTACAGAGGTTCTGAGAGAAGTGAAGTTGACATAAGGTCGATACAAATTTATAAAACAAAAACCAACAAACGCCTACGTGAAAGCAGTTAGCAATAAGACGCATTATCGCGTTATGATGTGAAAGTCTGGAAGGCGTCAAGCCTGAACATAGTCCCGGCCGTTGAAATATAAATTTCAACAATCGTTGAGCTCTTCGTTCGTGTGAAGTTTGCAGAGACGAACCAGAGAACGCCGCACGCTGCCCTTCGTTGTGAGGAAGTCTGCTACTCTGGCCATTTCGTCAGGTCCAGTGATGAGACGAAGGACACGCCCTAGCTTCCATGCGAGCGGGGGGGCGTTGTCATCTGCCAAGAGCACCATGTCGCCAACGTCCAGTCTTGATACGTTTTGTTGCCACTTCGTGCGTTGCTGCAACTCGGATAGGTACTCCTTCTGCCATCTTTTCCAAAAATGGCTCCGGATTCTCTCAAGACGCTCATAGCGGCGCATCTGACTTTCCTTGACTTCTGCCAGATTTGAGGTAGGCAGAGCTGTCAGCGGTCTCCCAATGATGAAGTGCCCTGGAGAGAGGGAAAGGAAGTCATCAGGACTGGATGAGAGGGGGCACAAGGGACGGCTATTGAGAATGGCCTCCACTTGCGCAAACAAAGTTGACAGTTCTTCAAAAGTTAAGTGGCTGTCACCATTGACACGCCTTAAAAAATATTTGGCTGATTTCACCCCAGCTTCCCAGATGCCACCGAAGTGAGGAGTGTAAGCCGGAATAAACTTGAATTCTATTGATTGCTGAGCTGCAAAATCAGATAAAGTTTCGCGATTGCACTTTAAAAATGTTCCTATCTGTTTCGCGGCGGCAACAAAGTTAGTTCCGTTATCGCTGAATATCTCCTTCGGTTTGCCCCGGCGAGCGATGAAACGTCTGAGTGTCATTATAAACGCCTCCTTCGTTAAGTCGCTCACGGCTTCGAGGTGAATACACTTATAGCGCAAACAAACAAACAGGCAAAAATTACATTTAATGTAATGTGCGGACGCATCTATTCTGCCACCGACACGAATTAATTTGTATTCATCTAAAAACGGTGACAACGACAATATTTTACCTTTATTATCTAATGATTTGCCTGCGAGTAAACGATTGTATGCAATAGGGAACGTTTGACCTTGAGCGACAACGCATAGCGAGTAGAATGACTCACGCAGCTCATTAGCGGACAATATACCAGCTGTACATTTATTATGTTTATTTTTAAGGTTATGGATGAATCTGCGAACATAAGCAACTGATCTTAATGATGAGTATTTATCAAAGTTAATGATGGGTTTGTTTATGATCATCGAATGTACCTTTAATTCAGGTATAATTTCCGGATCTTTAACGTTTAATTTAGGCCATTCATGTTCATTTTTTAATAAGAAATTAGGCCCAGTCCACCACAGAGTCATTGATATAAGACGTTTAGCTTCTACTCCCCGTGAAATTAAATCGGCAGAGTTAGAATCCGTGGGGACGTATCGCCATGCTGATGATGAAGTTAATTCGTTAATTTCAGCAATGCTGTTAGCTACAAACACCTTCAGTCTGCTGATGTCGCCACGAATCCAATATAGTACCACTGTGGAGTCACACCAGTGAATCAATTTATTCGGGGTGTACCGCAGTGAGCACAGAACAGACTTAGTGAGCTTGGCAGCGAGTAAGGCCGCACACAGCTCCAGGCGAGGTATTGTGGTAGGCTTCAGCGGTGCTACTTTAGACTTCGCGCACAATAACCTAACCGTGACGTCACCATTATGGCTAATTGATCGCATATAAACACATGCGCCATATGCGCATTTTGAGGCATCACTAAAGGAATGCAACTCAATAACCTTAGGCGGTTCGCCTAGAACTAGCCTAGGTATTTGTAGATTGGACAAGTATGCTGCATTGTCAGAGAACTTGATCCAATCATCTCTTACTTCCTCAGGGACTGGCTGATCCCTGAATTTAGTTAACATTTTTCTTGTATTATCATTACTATTAGTGTAACTAGAAACCGTACTATGGTTACAGTGTACGACTTTCCGCTGCGCCACTGACTGAATGGGACCGGAGACTATCCAACCCAATTGTGAGCTTCTTAATTTAGGCTCATTTACGCCTAGTGTAATTTGTTCATTGCCTAAAATATCCCAGAATAAGTCTGCACCTATCAAAACATCTATGTCGGCCGGTTGATGAAACATAGGATCAGCCAGCTGAATATTTTTAGGTAACTTCAATAAACCGATATCAATGGGTGTTTTCGGCAATCGACCCGTTAATTCCTTTAGCACAAGGCAGGAACAGGTTATGCTAAATAATTTATTGTGTACTGGTTGTAATTTAATATTACAACTTTCAGTAACATTGTTTGCTAATGTGTTGCCTATGCCAATGACCTTTAGAGTGCCAATGGGATGAGACGATAACTTTAATCTGGTCTTTAGGGACTCAGTAATAAAGGATGACTGGCTGCCACAGTCTAATAATGCACGAACTTTGACCTTTTGCTGGTCAAACGAATTCGATATCACTACC
This sequence comes from Luperina nickerlii, assembly GCA_963855955.1. Taxonomy (NCBI): domain Eukaryota; kingdom Metazoa; phylum Arthropoda; class Insecta; order Lepidoptera; family Noctuidae; genus Luperina; species Luperina nickerlii. The sequence goes on from OY979666.1 coordinate 9,151,283, forward strand.
ATGGCAGTTGACAATATAATTTGACTTGTATTTTTATTACAATAATTGGTAACTATTTCGACTGGTTCTTGAACCGTCGTAAGTTGATTTGCCGAAGTGGCTGGACGGTGCAACAAGGTATTGTGCCTCTCATTGCAGTCAGGCTCTAGGCATGATCTGAATCGACAGTCCTTTACGGAATGGCCCTGTCTTAAACAATTTAAGCAGAGTTTATATCTTGTCACATCCGACATTCTTTCATCGATACTTTTAGATTTGAAAGTTGGACAATCATAGATTCTATGACGATCGTCGCAAACAATACAAGAAAATCCTTTCGGAACCTTAAGCTTATTATTATTATCTGTACTCGCGAACGTTTTGACTGTATTAGTTTGACCCTTTCTTTGGCCATGATTATGATTTTGTTGACTATTATTTGAGCCAAGACGTTCATGAGTCTTCGAAGACATACCGTTGTCAGTATTGTTGATATTGCGATTGGTAGCCTCGAGTACATTTGCGCGATTTATGATAAATTTACAAAATTGATCTAAGTTCGGCGACTCGCTGGCAATACTATTGCGATGTTCCTCCCACTTTAGTAAGGTTTGACTATCTAACTTAGCTGACAAAAGAAATATTACTAACACATCCCAATTATCCGTTGGTTGTCCTAAGCTGGCCAATGCACGTAAATTTTTAGTAATGTGATCGACCAAATACCTTAAAGATTTCTCTGAATCGCGAGGAAGTTGCTTTATATTTAATAATGAGTTAAGATGGTGATTTATTAATATTCGATTATTATTGTAGCGTTGGCACAACAACTTCCAAGCGTCAGCGTAATTTTTAGAGGAAACTTCAAGGTTAGAAACTATTCTGGCCGCGTTGCCTTCCAAATAAGAGTTTAGATAATAAAATTTATTTATTTCGGAAATGCGGTCATTGTTATGAATTAAACTTTCGAAGGTATCTCGAAATTCTAACCAACGGAAATATTCACCGTTAAATTTAGCGATTTGAATTTGTGGGAGTCTTAATCCTATACTGTGATGATCATCCGTACAACATGAAGCGTTGTGAACGGAGTTGCGTCTTTGTTCAGACTCATTTTTGCGAGAAAACATTTCCAACAAATTCTTAGCAGTCGCTATGTTAATAATAATATCCTTCTCAATATTGTCGCGCTCATCGATTTCAGCCGCAATATTATCTGGATTTAGAACCTCTATATCACTTTGCAACTCATCAACCCTAACGGATAATGCCTCAAATTTAGTAAGTTTCAAGTTTAATTCTGTTAATTGAATGTTACTCAACTCATCCTCTTTAGCGACATTATTTAAATAATTTTTAAACTTAGTGATCTGTCCCTTGGCAGACACTCTTTTTGTTATTAGTTCCTTATAGCGCTGCTTATCCGTTTCCATTGTGAATAAACAAGCGCAAAACAGTTAACTTGCAATTACCGTTAGGAATGAGTTTTATAACAAAGGCAAATAAATTGAATAAGCTCACGCTCCTCGTTTCGATGTCACCTGCCAGTTAGGAAGCCACGGCCACACGATCAGCTGATCGCCAATCGCTTAGTCAGGAATTCGATCAGCACCGGCAGCTGGTAGGCACCACTCCGAAGTGTGCTCGAAGCTCGTGAGTCGATCTGAAATAGTCGGCAACCTACGCTAAATACCTAATGTAAAAATCGAACACGAATCTGGTAGGTAGGTAGGTACTAAAAACGAATGGTACGAAGAACGGTGGACTTTCAAGTTGAACAAGAAATATACCAAATTTTCTATAAATAGAATAAAGAAAAGTATTATTTACTAGCGATAATCGCTATAATTAAAAGAAATGTTGCAAAATTATTCAAATTCTTAACAAATTGTATGGAGGTAGAAGGAAAAATATTTAATGCAATTCGCAATTTATGGAAGTTTCGGCATTAATATGCACGAAATTACTTTTATTTACACAAATGGAGTACCATACTCAATAATTTATAAGATGAGCAAGGATCGTTTGGATATTGGATGGATTTTTAACGAAGGAACGGCACTTAACTTTGGGTTGACCCTGACGCTCGGCTCGATGCGATGCTTTAGCGGCACCGCTGCTCGAAACCTGGCTCCCTTGGTTGTCCAGGCGACAGTCCACCATACGCTGGAACCCGTGGATGTAATCCCTCCACTGCAAGGCTTCCAATCTTGATGTTCTTTGTCTCCGCGCGCTCGTTGTCCCCGTGGCGGTTCGATCGAAGAAGTCCGTAGTATTTTATTTATATTTTCGCGAATTACGATTATTTATTATTAGTCCCCTCATGGGCCACCATGTTATATCTTTAGGGATATACTGGTGCCAAATCAAAGTCCCAATAAATTGCGATTACAATATATATTTAAAAAAGGTTGTTACATGTACAGAGGTTCTGAGAGAAGTGAAGTTGACATAAGGTCGATACAAATTTATAAAACAAAAACCAACAAACGCCTACGTGAAAGCAGTTAGCAATAAGACGCATTATCGCGTTATGATGTGAAAGTCTGGAAGGCGTCAAGCCTGAACAGGCACCGCAAGTCGCGCAACGAGCGGTGCCTTTGTCGCGCCTGTTTGTAGGAGCCTTAAGGCTTCTTCAAACAGACGCGACATAAAGGAGCCTTTAATGTGGACGGGGATTTTAGCAATTTCCTCAGCTAACCTCCACACTAGTCGAACAATGCGGCAACGCGGCTTTAATATTGTGCTTATCGCCGAATCGTCATGTCGTATGTAGCGTTGACAAAGTCAAAACATGTTTAGGCTCGTACACAGGCGCGACGCGACACGCGACACAAAGGCACCGAGGGCGAGGCGCGAGTTGCGGTGCCTTTGTGTCGCGTGTCGCGTCGTGCCTGTGTGCACGAGCCTTTTATCGTGTGCTGTCTAGTTTCGCAAGTGCCTCGTTTGTTAGTAACCCTGATTTCAGAGCGGTAAACTAACGTTACGTGAACTGTAAATCCTATTGATAAAGGTCACGGTCAAATACAATTACAAGACATACATAATCTGCAGACAAATATCCCAGAGGGTGTTAAGCAACGGGGAGACAAAATTTGATTATTTTTGGACTATGATTTTGATCACATCTGCTTCGCTGAATATCAGTCATTAACATGGAGTTTCTGCCTATCTGACATCCACAACCTAGTTACTGGGTACGTGATACCCCTTGGTATGGACTGGTTGTCAGACTTTTTGGGCTTCTTACGAATGACAGCTGGGTTCTACGACTTAACTTGCTTTCCGGGGCAACGAGAAGTAACGTGCTTGTCTCGGTAAGTATGTCATGAATACTCATCCACGACCGCAGCAAGCGTAATTCATAGTCTTCGATCGTCGGTCGATCGAAAATTAAACTACTATAGCTGCCAAGTGTTTTTATAATATTCGCGAAAACTTTAAAAAAGGAGATTCAAAGTTCCAATGAAAGTTGAGGCTAGTAGGCTAGGCTAATCACATCAGCGAATGTCCTCAACTCACACACTGCCGCGACGGAGTTCACAGAAATCCTTTTATGACACCGACGGCTGGTGGATCAGCTCAAAGATGGTGATTTAAGGTTCGTCCGAATTAATGCAACAAAGGTTGTAAAGTGTAGGTAGTCAGTCGTTGTCGTAAATTTGTATGCTCAGCAAAGTGTTGTGATTATCAATGACAGTTTGGAATGGACAACTGTGTGACGTCACATTCTGCTACTCGTTTTCTCATGTTGGAAGTTTTGTCGGCGAACATGTTACAAGGGATTCAGTTTTAGGTGGTAAATTAACTGATCACGCTCAAAACAATATCTTACTGCGGTTCAATGAATAGAGTTGGACCCTGTTAAGTCGACAGTTTTCTTGGAATATTACTATTGACAGTAAATTACAATGGGGCAAAAATGGTCAGGGAGGCTTATATCAGCCGCTTACGCTGTTAAAAAAAATCTAGTCTTAATACTAGTCTGATGTCATATGGGATTCTTATCTGAGAAACTTGTGTGGACATTAATACTATCTTTGTATTACAGAAAAGGGCTCTTCGAGCCATTTACAACCTGGGTCCAAGTTTTCGGGAAAAAATCAAAGAAATATTCATTTTTTACTGGCATGCGCCGCGGAAATAACCCGAAAAATGAAAACCCCGGTAAAAATCCCGGTAGACCAGTTAGAAAGTTTCTGTGGGATATTTTTCGCAATCCACGCGGTCGAAACCGTGGAAAAAGATAATAAATATTTAAATTAAGAGACCCCGCAAACTAGACTTGTTAGCCGATAGTTTGGCTCGTTTCGTTCAATATGAAGATGAAAGCAAGTGCGCACATTATAACGATTCTGTATCGGCTGATAAAAGAGTTTGATGGCCTACACGATTGCCTTCAAACTGGGTAATTTAGTAATTTGGAATGCAACTTGTTAAATTTTCTATGCAATAATCTATTAATGTGGATGGGATGCACCCAAATTTCTTGGTTTCTATTCTTGATCTTTTTACGTCGTTATATAAAAGCAACAATAACATTTCTGCAGAATTTTATATTAACTTTTATTATGCGATAGATCTCTTCAAAAGTCGCTTATCAACTAGCAAATTCTTCGAGAGCAATCGGCCGACTGTGGCCTGGTATGAGCACTCACCGCCACCCGAATGTTTAGTTGGCTCAGTGTGCCCTCTAATTGGGGGATTGCGAAGGATCGTAGCGGGGGTTGCCGAAGGATCGTACGTTCCTGCGACCCCTGCGTAGGTGTGAGATGGAACACCGGGGTGGTTTTTAGTTAATAAGAGTCTGACAGACCCCTCCTCCCGCCCCAGGGCGGCGGACATCCATGAGGATTTTCCAAAACGGTAACAAAAATAAAAGTGTGGCCTTTAGTAGACTAACCCGACCGAACCATCGGTCATTATAAAGTACAGACTTTCTATCGATCGATAGTTTGGTCGGGTAAAAATATTTACCTCTTTATCTTGAATTGGCTCTTATTATTGTAAAAAGTCGTCTGTCGGGTTAAGAGTGTGGGGGGGGGGGGGCTCCGCAGACTTAACCCGACCGACGACTTTTAACAATGAAAGAATTTAAACTTACTAACCTTATTCATTCTATTACAAATTCTAATTCAACCACTTTTAAGTTTGCAGTACCAATACCTATAAATATTTTTACTTTTGTGAATAATCTTATAGATAGACTGTCCCTAAAAATAAAAGGAAACTTATTTTTATATATAGGTACTTTATTACTTTGTACCTAACTACTAATACATTTCGTTCGAGCGATCTACTTCGTGTTCACAAATGAACATGCTCTTCGTATTACAATCTGTGTTGATCAAACGTCCGTTGAAGAACATTGAGCCGCACTCCTCATAATGGTTTCTGCAAGGCTGGTAGTTGTCGAACCAGACGTCGGCATCGACATTCATTGGTGTACCTGGAAAAGTTGTTGATAAATCAAACAAATGAACAGCAAGCAAGATTTCTGGGAGCTTTTTCTACTGACGAGACAATTAAAGGCTCCTACAAAGAAGCGCGACACGTGATATAATTGCGCGCGACACAAAGGCACCGCTCGTTGCGCGACTTGCGGTGCCTTTGTGTCCCGCGCAATTTTGTCGCGTGTCGCGCCTGTTTGAAGGAGCCTTAACACAAAAAGGCTACCCGCAGATAATTTCACAGACACAAAGATCTGCGGCGAGTAGTGTACCTACAGAGCAGCAAGCTCATCTGACTCGGTGACGATGGCGCTGTCGGTGGACATGAAAAGACAGGTCAGCACAGCTATTTACAAACGTCGATTTGCTAGAGGTTTCTATTATTAAGGTTCGTTGCGGGCGGGAGTGCTACAAAATATTTACTTTTATGGTAGAAAATGTTTCAGTGGGAAATAAGTTATTTCAAACTTATCTATAAAATATACATTGACAAATATTAATGAGTAGATCAGTGGTCATTTATAAAATAACTAGCAGCGCCCCGCGGTTTCACCCGCATAAGTTTCCCGTGGGAATATCAGGATAAAAACGATCCTATGTCCTTTCTCGGGACTCAAACTATCTCTATACCAAATTTTATCTAAATCGGTTCAGCGGTTTAAGCGTAAAGAGGTAACAAACAGACACTTTCGCATTTAAAATATTAGTATGGATACAAAATTGTGGTCATTCCTGGGGAACTTTAAAAACAACTTTGGGATATTTTTTACACAAGTCGATTTTAAACTAACATAATGTGAAATTATTCACATAAACCATTTCGAGCAACTGATCCGCATCAACTTTTAATAGTACATCCCAAGGAATAGGTTTAGTTTGTTCACAAATTCGCGTTTAAGTCTTAAGCTTCATTTACTGCCGGTAAGAGAAGTTGGAAAGCGGGCTGTAGCTGCTGTATGTACCTATTAACAGCTTCGTCTACGAAACTCATCTTTCAACATTCGAGAGAGATTGCTGTTGCTAAGCCACGAACTCACGTACCTCGTACTGTCTGCCAGCCTTCGTTGAATCTGTTATGAAAGCCCAGGTGATATATTCCTGTTTGGTAATACTCATCATTGGTGCATGATTTCGGCGTGGATTTTGTTAAATTCACAAGGTAATTTGCTTCCATTCGACTGCTGACCATTGCCAGGGAGGTATATTCTATTCGGCACATTGCATATGCTTCGGCCCAGTTCATTGGAGTTGTGTGAAGCTTGTAGCACTTGCCAGTATTTTTATTGAAAGTGTAATCTGAAATGATAAAATATGTAATCTGTCTATTTGATGATAGACGATTTAAATACATGTAGGTATTCACGCATAGTACAAAATGCGTTTTGAATTAATATCTACATTTTTATGCTCAGAGTAAATAATAGTTACTTATTTATAACATATTTGCTCGTAAAGAGTCTCTTATTTCACCAATTTCAATATCGTAATGTATCTCATTACGCACTTGTGCGGTAATGTAAAGTAAATCGCACGGTTTATCAAGATGCTCCGTCAAAACGAACGGTACTTTTTTAAATCTTAGCAAAGAGTTTTTATTTCAGAAAAGATGTCAACATTTTATGAATAAAATTAACTTTGGGAGATAAAATATAATAAATAAACATTTAATTCTTTAATTTAATTAATTTTGACGATAAATTACAACCATTAATATCTGTAACAAAAACAAAAATATTAATTTACTTTATTAATAATACTGGCTGTTTTGTGCCTATGCCTGAAAAAAAAAGCGCGAACGCGCGCGCATCGCTTATCTGTTAAGAAGTAAAAATTATTCCGCGCGCTTTTTCTTTTCGCTGTACTGTTTTTTATTTGAAAATGTCGTCAAGTAATGATGAATTTATTAATTCCACACCGCCAGAAGTCTCAGAGGCAGCGAAAAAGGCTACTCTAAGCCTCGCCCGAAAAATCGACCGATAGATACTTACAAGCGTATCAAAATTTCATCATATGGAAAACAAGCAAATATGCAAGTTCAGTCCGAGTTTTCTTTATTTCCTCGCAAATATGTTATAAAACGTCGTATGACATACGTGCGCTTTGAAAATTACAGCCTCTGCTTTCTTTTAGCCCTCGCCTACGGCTCGGGCAAGCAATATCGCCTCGGCTGTAATTTTCAACTTACCGCACTTATATCATAATGTACTATTATAATACTAGTGCGGTAAGTTGGTTTTTTCGTCTCGGGACCATAGTCACGAGTTTGTAAATACCAATTTCTGCACGTGTGTCATACAATGTTTTTCAACACATTTGCGAGAAAACAGTACAGTATGTAATTAAACAAACTTTTTCAATTGACTATTTTTAATAGCAAATAAGAAAATAAACAGATAGGTCACTCTTGGAAATTAATAGTAAAATTTGAACAATTATTGAAATTCAGTGAAATTTGCTGCTTTGGAAACTTAACTGACTGACTGACATTATTAATTTCACACTTAGTATGTTGAACGGGAGAATGTGGCGTAAACGTCGGCGACGACGGCGATGACGTCGGTAGCGGCGGAACTTGCAGCGGAGGCGGCGGTGGCTGGATGTTTTCGCGTGAGGTAGAAGGGCGCGGTTCCACACCATTATTTATATTTTATGGAAATTAAAAAAAAAAACCGTAGAGAAAACGCACGGTGCTATACAACGGGATATGCCGTAAAATAGGTACATAGGTGAGAGTACCTACTTTACCGCACGTTCCGTTGTATGTTGCGTAATTTTTAACTTTCGAACAATGTATACAGGCTTTGTAAATGCATTTTTCGAGCAAATGTGTTGAAAATACATTTACAACCATTTACAATTAAACTACACCTCACTATGTGCAGGCATATTTACGAAACCGGATTCACTTTACTGTTGACAGCCCTCTGTCTTGGTTTTTTATTTGGTCTGAGTTTTTAAGTATCAATTCCGTTGGGCAAATGTATTTTAATAACAACATTAGTTAGTTTTAAGTTTGATACTTCTGAGAAACTTACATATATCTCATCCGTGCATAGCCCTTTACAATGCACGCTCCGCACTTGCCGCTGATAAGTTCATTAGTTTCATTGTACTTTACGCCGGCTTACTTTATTTCATGTCGGCTGTTAAAAACTCCTTGCTTTGCGGCAGGATACAATACACCATTTTTCAAGTAGGTAAGTTTAAAAAGTGAAGCTTACTAAGCAAAGCGTTGCCTTACATAAAGAAATTGTAACCTACCTAAATAAGGCATATTGCAGCAATTATTCCATTTCAGTGTATGGAGACTCTTCTTACAAATAAAGTGAGTCTTGGGGTCACACAGGTAATCATTCATGGTGCCAAAATAGTCCATATGTACACAGTTCTCTTTACCGCCAGCATTGTCAGGTTGATTTTTCTGCCATCTGGTGTACACCTCAGTGACTGGCCTTTCTAAAAAAATATATGTATATTAATTTATGATTTGAAAATTGTGTACTTAACAAAATTGATTTTGGTTATTTTGTCATTACGGTTTATACAGGAGAAGCGAAAAATATTAAATTAAGGAGTCTCGGATCTGATTTCGATGAAAACTAAAACGGTAAAGAATAGAATTAAAAAACGAATATAAAAATACACTTAATAAAGTCACACATTCTTCACAGTTTTGATTTTTTTTTGTTTAGCCTAAACTGTCCCACTGCTGGAGAAAGGCATTCTTCACATTAGACATTGTAAAAATACTGTACTGGGCCATACCAGGGGACCGATTTGGTGTAACCATGTGTAGATATTGTAGATTTAGATTGAAGGTTGCCTGGAAGAGATCGCAGAAAGCGATAAGGCCGCCCATTGGATGTTTTGTATTCATAATCGTATTTTTTTGTTATGTATTTTCTGGTGTACAATAAAGTATATATAAATAAATTTCTTTTTTATTGCGTTTTTTTTTATACGAAAACATGATGGTTTAAATCTATGAATTTAAAAATAAAAAAATCACTATAATTGTTTTTGCTACTTGGCATAGTGAATATTTATAATGCGTATTATTTATTTCGGCTTGGTGGTATCTTTAACACTTTGTAGGTATACATACGGTCAACGGTTTCAAATAATCCTTCAGACATCATGTCCGTCAGCCCCACAAACACCCACGGTATGTTAGGATTGGTTTTTTTCCAAAACGATATAACAGCGTTGGCTTCATTTTCGTTTTCTGCGTAGAACAAAATGGCTCCTTCCAGAGCACACATTCGCTTGGCATCAGCCCAACTCTGTTTTGTCGTGTGGACCTTGTAGAAACTCTCTTCTGATTCTATATAAGTGTAGTCCTTCCGGAAAAACATTTTATCCCTTTGTCCATCTACAAAATGGAAAATAATAGTAGATTGTTTGCCAAGGGAGCAAACAACTATTTTGAAGGCGAGAGTGTTTCTTTGAATCCAGAGCGCAGCGAGGGATTTAAAGTACGTCACTCGAGCCTAAAATAGTGTTGCTCCCGAGGTGAACACTCCACTTTTTATCACCCTTTATGAAAAAATAAGTAAGTGCAACTTAGGAATTAGAATAGTAGGTACGTTTATTTATTTACATACAATTACTTGAGGAAGACATACTCATTTTTTATAAAACTAAGGATAATCTTAATTTGAGTAACCAAATACGAAGGCAGAATTCTTTTCGCGCGTTTTTTATTTTTTCACAAACTTTTTTTTTAATTTGGCTCGCTCGCCTTTTTCTTTAGCATAATTAGAGCCTGTTACTTGTTCATACAATTTTCGTGATTGATCACTTTGGTGACTGGAACTTTTACTAACAATATCCACATTCCAAATTCAAATCAATTTTAGTCCCTAGGGATTAAAGTGCTATTTTAGTCCCTGTTTACGAAGAATATACTAGCTCTTCTTGAATAGATGTGATAACAACCTACATATTTGAGAATAGTAAACATTTTTGTGACTACTACAATTTTCAGTCGTAAAAAACTATTATGTTACTATATTATTAAAAAAAAACAATCAAGTGCGAATCGGACTCGCGCAGTAAAGGTTCCGTATAATTTTGTACTTATGTAAACGGTTTATCACAGGAAAAAAATTGTAATGTAACTACAAATTTACGGTTTCGTATTTTTTTCTGTACTTGTGCTACATGAAATTGCTTCTTGCTAAATTTCATAATTCTAGGTCAACGGGAACTACCCTATAGGTTTTGATTCCGGAACATAAACGCCCTTATCTTTTGATTGCGTGGACTTAGAAGTTTGATTATTTCACTGCTTCTAGGGATTGCAGCCCTGAGTATTTGATATTAATTTTAACTTTATAACTTCACGCGTTCCTGAAAAAAAATGGTCTTGACCGCCGGACAGACAGACGGACAACGAAGTGATCTTAGAAGGGTTCCTTTTTCCTTTTGAGGTACTGAACCCTTGAAGTCAATATACAGTGGTAACAAAACCGGTATAAGCTGGCCTCTTATTCTAATGAAACTAAACTACGCTAGGTTGGCTCAAGTTCAAAGTGTAACCACCAACATGCGGCCGGCTGTACCTACCTAGATTTAATTGCCTTTTAGTATAAATAAATACCTAATACTTACTACCTGCCATATACTATTTTCTGAAGAATCAAATGTGGCGGTTTAATAATAAGCTTAACTAAGAGGTAATCTTTGGGCGGTATATATTAGATTTATACGATTTAAATACATGTAGGTATTTACGCATAGCACAAAATGCATTTTGAATTAATATCTACATTTTTATGCTCAGACCAAATAAATACATTTACAACCATTTACAATCAAACTACACCTCACTATGTGCACACATATTTACGAAACCGGATTCACTTTACTCTTGACAGCTCTCTGTCTTGGTTTTTTATTTGGTCTGAGTTTTTATGTATCAATTCCGTTGGGCAAATGTATTTTTATAATAACATTACTTAGTTTTAAGTTTGAAACTTCTGAGAAACTTACATATCTCATCTGTGCATAGCCCTTAACAATGCACGCTCCGCACTTGCCGCTGACAAGTTCATTAGTTTCATTGTACTTTACGCGGTAATTTTATGTCGGCTGTTAAAAACTCCTTGCTTTGCGGCAGGATACAATACACCATTTTTCAAGTAGGTAAGTTTAAAAAGTGAAGCTTACTAAGCAAAGCGTTGCCTTACATAAAGAAATTGTAACCTACCTAAATAAGGCATATTGCAGCAATTATTCCATTTCAGTGTATGGAGACTCTTCTTACAAATAAAGTGAGTCTTGGGGTCACACAGGTAATCATTCATGGTGCCAAAATAGTCCATATGTACACAGTTCTCTTTACCGCCAGCATTGTCAGGTTGATTTTTCTGCCATCTGGTGTACACTTCAGTGACTGGCCTTTCTAAAAAAAATATATATTAATTTATGATTTGAAAATAGTGTACTTAACAAAATTGATTTTGGTTATTTTGTCATTACGGTTTATACAGGAGAAGCGAAAAATATTAAATTAAGGAGTCCCGGATCTGATTTCGATGAAAACTAAAACGGTAAAGAATAGAATTAAATAACGAATATAAAAATACACTTAATAAAGTCACACATTCTTCACAGTTTTGATTTTTTTTTTTTTGTTTAGCCTAAACTGTCCCACTGCTGGAGAAAGGCATTCTTCACATTAGACATTGTAAAAATACTGTACAGCAGTGCGATTCTGTAACCATCTCACCGTGAAAACTTAGGTGAAGTGAGCGTGGAGTGAGCTGTCAATAGTGTCAATTCGTAGCAAAAACAAACTCACTTCACCTAAGTTGTCACGGTGAGATTTTTACAGAATCGACCGGCTGGGCCATACCAGGGGACCGATTTGGTGTAACCATGTGTAGATATTGTAGATTTCTTTTTTATTGCGTTTTTTTTATACGAAAACATGATGGTTTAAATCTATGAATTTAAAAATAAAAAAAATCACTATAATTGTTTTTGCTACTTGGCATAGTGAATATTTATAATGCGTATTATTTATTTCGGCTTGGTGGTATCTTTAACACTTTGTAGGTATACATACGGTCAACGGTTTCAAATAATCCTTCAGACATCATGTCCGTCAGCCCCACAAACACCCACGGTATGTTAGGATTGGTTTTTTTCCAAAACGATATAACAGCGTTGGCTTCATTTTCGTTTTCTGCGTAGAACAAAATGGCTCCTTCCAGAGCACATATTTGCTTGGCATCAGCCCAACTCTGTTTTGTCGTGTGGACCTTGTAGAAACTCTCTTCTGATTCTATATAAGTGTAGTCCTTCCGGAAAAACATTTCATCCCTTTGTCCATCTACAAAATGGAAAATAATAGTAGATTGTTTGCCAAGGGAGCAAACAACTATTTTGAAGGCGAGTGTTTCTTTGAATCCAGAGCGCAGCGAGGGATTTAAAGTACGTCACTCGAGCCTAAAATAGTGTTGCTCCCGAGGTGGACACTCCACTTTTTATCACCCTCTATGAAAAAATAAGTAAGTGCAACTTAGGAATAAGAATAGTACGTTTATTTATTTACATACAATTACTTGAGGAAGACATACTCATTTTTTATAAAACTAAGTATAATCTTAGTTTGAGTAACCAAATACGAAGGCAGAATTCTTTTCGCACGTTTTTTTATTTTTTCACAAACTTTTTTTTAATTTGGCTCGCTCGCCTTTTTTTTAGCATAATTAGAGCCTGTTACTTGTACATAAAATTTTCGTGATTGATTTCTTTGGTGATTGGAACTTTTACTAACAATATCCACATTCCAAATTCAAATCACTTTTAGTCCCTAGGGATTAAAGTACTATTTTAGTCCCTTTTAACGAAGAATACACTAGCTCTTTTTGAAAAGATGTGATAACAACCTACATATTTAAGAATGGTAAACATTTTTGTGACTACTACAATTTTCAGTCTTAACAAACTATTATGTTACTATATTATTAAAAAAAAAACAATCAAGTGCGAATCGAACTCGCGCAGTAAAATTTCCGTATAAATTTGTACTTATGTAAATGGTTTATCACAGGAAAAAAATTGTAATGTAACTACAAATTTACGGTTTCGTATTTTTTTCTTTACTTGTGCTACATGAAATTGCTTCTTGCTAAATTTCATAATTCTAGGTCAACGGGAACTACCCAGTAGGTTTTGATTCCGGAACAGAAACGCCCTTATCTTTTGATTGCGTTGACTTAGAAGTTTGATTATTTCACTGCTTCTAGGGATTGCAGCCCTGAGTATTTGATATTAATTTTAACTTTATAACTTCACGCGTTCCTGAGAAAAAGGGTCTTGACCGCCGGACAGACAGACGGACAACGAAGTGATCTTAGAAGGGTTCCTTTTTCCTTTTGAGGTACTGAACCCTTGAAGTCAATATAAAGTGGTAACAAAACCGGTATAAGCTGGCCTCTTATTCTAATGAAACTGAACTAGGCTAGGTTGGCTCAAGGTTAAAGTATAACCACCAATATGCGGCCGGCTGTACCTCCTACCTAGATTAAATTCTTTTTTTGTATAAATAAATACCTAATACCTACTACCTGCCATATACTATTTTCTGAAGAATAAAATGTGGCGGTATAATAATAAGCTTAACTAAGAGGTAATCTTTGGGCGGTATATACAGTGGATTTCATTTATTGCGACCTTGGTTGTAGCGACCATTTACCTATAGCGACGTTAAATCTAAGTCCCTTGAATTTAAAGCACACTTTAGTACAAAATTCATGTGGCTATAGCGACTTTGGATGTAACGCCGAGTTCGGGTGTAGCGACTGTTTCTAATGAATAATTTGTAACAAATTCCTAGAAATCCCATGCAGATGTTGCGACCGGAAACGGCCGCCAAAGACACAAAGATTTCTTTGTAACATTTCTTATCTTTTGTTTACATCCACACAGATGGTCAGCAAGCGTTTACCTTTTGTTTATGGATATCTGCTAAGTAGGTAGGGAAGCGTGTACGTTTCGGAGTTAAATTTATGGTTCAGTTACAAAGTTATATTCTAGTAGCAACTGGGTTTAGTAAACTTTTGAATAAGTATGGCTGTTAGACGCACATTCATTGTTAAAGAAAAGGCGGAATACATTTCAAAATTGAAAAACTGTGAAAACAATGCTGCTTTGTGCAAAGAATACAAAGTTTCCCATTCAACGTGTCTGTATCTCTTTATCTTTGCCTGTAACGACTTGCGGATATGACGACGAAATTAGAGTGGTCCCTTCATCGTCGTTATACCCGAAATCCACTGTATTTGATTTAGACGATTTAAATACATGTAGGTATTTACGCATAGTACAAAATGCGTTTTGAATTAATATCTACATTTTTATGCTCAGACCAAATAAATACACTTACAACCATTTACAATCAAACTACACCTCACTATGTGCACACATATTTACGAAACCGGATTCACTTTACTCTTGACAGCCCTCTGTCTTGGTTTTTTATTTGGTCTGAGTTTTTATGTATCAATTCCGTTGGGCAAATGTATTTTTATATTAACATTAGTTAGTTTTAAGTTTGATACTTCTGAGAAACTTACATATCTCATCCGTGCATAGCCCTTTACAATGCACGCTCCGCACTTGCCGCTGACAAGTTCATTAGTTTCATTGTACTTTACGCGGTAATTTCATGTCGGCTGTTAAAAACTCCTTGCTTTGCGGCAGGATACAATACACCATTTATCAAGTAGGTAAGTTTAAAAAGTGAAGCTTACTAAGTAAAGCGTTGCCTTACATAAAGAAATTGTAACCTACCTAAATAAGGCATATTGCAGCAATTATTCCATTTCAGTGTATGGAGACTCTTCTTACAAATAAAGTGAGTCTTGGGGTCACACAGGTAATCATTCATGGTGCCAAAATAGTCCATATGTACACAGTTCTCTTTACCGCCAGCATTGTCAGGTTGATTTTTCTGCCATCTGGTGTACACCTCAGTGACTGGCCTTTCTAAAAAAATATATGTATATTAATTTATGATTTGAAAATAGTGTACTTAACAAAACTGGTTTTGGTTATTTTGTCATTACGGTTTATACAGGAGAAGCAAAAAATATTAAATTAAGGAGTCTCGGGTCTGATTTCGATGAAAACTAAAACGGTAAAGAATAGAATTAAAAAAAACGAATATAAAAATACACTTAATAAAGTCACACATTCTTCACAGTTTTGTTTTTTTTTTTTGTTTAGCCTAAACTGTCCCACTGCTGCAGAAAGGCATTCTTCACATTAGACATTGTAAAAATACTGTACTGGGCCATACCAGGGGACCGATTTGGTGTAACCATGTGTAGATATTTTAGATTTCTTTTTTATTGCGTTTTTTTTATACGAAAACATGATAGTTTAAATCTATGAATTTAAAAATAAAAAAATCACTATAATTGTTTTTGCTACTTGGCATAGTGAATATTTATAATGCGTATTATTTATTTCGGCTTGGTGGTATCTTTAACACTTTGTAGGTATACATACGGTCAACGGTTTCAAATAATCCTTCAGACATCATGTCCGTCAGCCCCACAAACACCCACGGTATGTTAGGATTGGTTTTATTCCAAAACGATATAACAGCGTTGGCTTCATTTTCGTTTTCTGCGTAGAACAAAATGGCTCCTTCCAGAGCACACATTTGCTTGGCATCAGCCCAACTCTGTTTTGTCGTGTGGACCTTGTAGAAACTCTCTTCTGATTCTATATAAGTGTAGTCCTTCCGGAAAAACATTTTATCCCTTTGTCCATCTACAAAATGGAAAATAATAGTAGATTGTTTGCCAAGGGAGCAAACAACTATTTTGAAGGCGAGAGTGTTTCTTTGAATCCAGAGCGCAGCGAGGGATTTAAAGTACGTCACTCGAGCCTAAAATAGTGTTGCTCCCGAGGTGGACACTCCACTTTTTATCACCCTCTATGAAAAAATAAGTAAGTGCAACTTAGGAATAAGAATAGTACGTTTATTTATTTACATACAATTACTTGAGGAAGACATACTCATTTTTTATAAAACTAAGTATAATCTTAATTTGAGTAACCAAATACGAAGGCAGAATTCTTTTCGCGCGTTTTTTATTTTTTCACAAACTTTTTTTTTAATTTGGCTCGCTCGCCTTTTTCTTTAGCATAATTAGAGCCTGTTACTTGTATGTACATAAAATGTTCGTGATTGATCTCTTTGGTGATTGGAACTTTTACTAACAATATCCACATTCCAAATTCAAATCACTTTTAGTCCCTAGGGATTAAAGTACTATTTTAGTCCCCGTTAACGAAGAATACACTAGCTCTTTTTGAAAAGATGTGATAACAACCTACATATTTGAGAATGGTAAATATTTTTGTGACTACTACAATTTTCAGTCTTAACAAACTATTATATTACTATATTATTAAAAAAAAACAATCAAGTGCGAATCGAACTCGCGCAGTAAAATTTCCGTATAAATTTGTACTTATGTAAATGGTTTATCACAGGAAAAAAATTGTAATGTAACTACAAATTTACGGTTTCGTATTTTTTTCTTTACTTGTGCTACATGAAATTGCTTCTTGCTAAATTTCATAATTCTAGGTCAACGGGAACTACCCTGTAGGTTTTGATTCCGGAACATAAACGGCCTTATCTTTTGATTGCGTTGACTGAGAAGGTTGATTTTTTCACTGCTTCTAGGGATTGCAGCCCTGAGTATTTGATATTAAATTTAACTTTATAACTTCACGCGTTCCTGAAAAAAAGGGTCTTGACCGCCGGACAGACAGACGGACAACGAAGTGATCTTAGAAGGGTTCCTTTTTCCTTTTGAGGTACTGAACCCTTGAAGTCAATATACAGTGGTAACAAAACCGGTATAAGCTGGCCTCTTATTCTAATGAAACTGAACTACGCTAGGTTGGCTCAAGGTTAAAGTGTAACCACCAACATGCGGCCGGCTGTACCTACCTAGATTAAATTCTTTTTTTGTATAAATAAATACCTAATACCTACTACCTGCCATATACTATTTTCTGAAGAATAAAATGTGGCGGTATAATAATAAGCTTAACTAAGAGATAATCTTTGGGCGGTATATATTTGATTTAGACGATTTAAATACATGTAGGTAATTACGCATAGTACAAAATGCGTTTTGAATTAATATCTACATTTTTATGCTCAGACCAAATAAATACACTTACAACCATTTACAATCAAACTACACCTCACTATGTGCACCTGCACACATATTTACGAAACCGGATTCACTTTACTCTGGACAGCCCTCTGTCTTGGTTTTTTATTTGGTCTGAGTTTTTATGTATCAATTGCGTTGGGCAAATGTATTTTTATAATAACATTACTTAGTTTTAAGTTTGAAACTTCTGAGAAACTTACATATCTCATCTGTGCATAGCCCTTAACAATGCACGCTTCGCACTTGCCGCTGACAAGTTCATTAGTTCATGTCGGCTGTTAAAAACTCCTTGCTTTGCGGTAGGATACAATACACCATTTTACAAGTAGGTAAGTTTAAAAAGTGAAGCTTACTAAGCAAAGCGTTGCCTTACATAAAGAAATTGTAACCTACCTAAATAAGGCATATTGCAGCAATTATTCCATTTCAGTGTATGGAGACTCTTCTTACAAATAAAGTGAGTCTTGGGGTCACACAGGTAATCATTCATGGTGCCAAAATAGTCCATATGTACACAGTTCTCTTTACCACCAGCATTGTCAGGTTGATTTTTCTGCCATCTGGTGTACACCTCAGTGATTGGCCTTTCTAAAAAAAATATATATTAATTTATGATTTGAAAATAGTGTACTTAACAAAACTGGTTTTGGTTATTTTGTCATTACGGATTATACAGGAGAAGCGAAAAATATTAAATTAAGGAGTCTCGGGTCTGATTTCGATGAAAACTAAAACGGAAAAGAATAGAATTAAAAAACGAATATAAAAATACACTTAATAAAGTCACACATTCTTCACAGTTTTGATTTTTTTTTGTTTAGCCTAAACTGTCCCACTGCTGGAGAAAGGCATTCTCACATTAGACATTGTCAAAATATTGTACTGGGCCATACCAGGGGACCGATTTGGTGTAACCATGTGTAGATATTGTAGATTTCTTTTTATTGCGTTTTTTTTTACACGAAAACATGATGGTTTAAATCTATGAATTTAAAAATAAAAAAAATCACTATAATTGTTTTTGCTACTTGGCATAGTGAATATTTATAATGCGTATTATTTATTTCGGCTTGGTGGTATCTTTAACACTTTGTAGGTATACATACGGTCAACGGTTTCAAATAATCCTTCAGACATCATGTCCGTCAGCCCCACAAACACCCACGGTATGTTAGGATTGGTTTTATTCCAAAACGATATAACAGCGTTGGCTTCATTTTCGTTTTCTGCGTAGAACAAAATGGCTCCTTCCAGAGCACACATTTGCTTGGCATCAGCCCAACTCTGTTTTGTCGTGTGGACCTTGTAGAAACTCTCTTCTGATTCTATATAAGTGTAGTCCTTCCGGAAAAACATTTTATCCCTTTGTCCATCTACAAAATGGAAAATAATAGTAGATTGTTTGCCAAGGGAGCAAACAACTATTTTGAAGGCGAGAGTGTTTCTTTGAATCCAGAGCGCAGCGAGGGATTTAAAGTACGTCACTCGAGCCTAAAATAGTGTTGCTCCCGAGGTGGACACTCCACTTTTTATCACCCTCTATGAAAAAATAAGTAAGTGCAACTTAGGAATAAGAATAGTACGTTTATTTATTTACATACAATTACTTGAGGAAGACATACTCATTTTTTATAAAACTAAGTATAATCTTAGTTTGAGTAACCAAATACGAAGGCAGAATTCTTTTCGCACGTTTTTTATTTTTTCACAAACTTTTTTTTTAATTTGGCTCGCTCGCCTTTTTCTTTAGCATAATTAGAGCCTGTTACTTGTATGTACATAAAATGTTCGTGATTGATCTCTTTGGTGATTGGAACTTTTACTAACAATATCCACATTCCAAATTCAAATCACTTTTAGTCCCTAGGGATTAAAGTACTATTTTAGTCCCCGTTAACGAAGAATACACTAGCTCTTTTTGAAAAGATGTGATAACAACCTACATATTTGAGAATGGTAAATATTTTTGTGACTACTACAATTTTCAGTCTTAACAAACTATTATATTACTATATTATTAAAAAAAAACAATCAAGTGCGAATCGAACTCGCGCAGTAAAATTTCCGTATAAATTTGTACTTATGTAAATGGTTTATCACAGGAAAAAAATTGTAATGTAACTACAAATTTACGGTTTCGTATTTTTTTCTTTACTTGTGCTACATGAAATTGCTTCTTGCTAAATTTCATAATTCTAGGTCAACGGGAACTACCCTGTAGGTTTTGATTCCGGAACATAAACGGCCTTATCTTTTGATTGCGTTGACTGAGAAGGTTGATTTTTTCACTGCTTCTAGGGATTGCAGCCCTGAGTATTTGATATTAAATTTAACTTTATAACTTCACGCGTTCCTGAAAAAAAGGGTCTTGACCGCCGGACAGACAGACGGACAACGAAGTGATCTTAGAAGGGTTCCTTTTTCCTTTTGAGGTACTGAACCCTTGAAGTCAATATACAGTGGTAACAAAACCGGTATAAGCTGGCCTCTTATTCTAATGAAACTGAACTACGCTAGGTTGGCTCAAGGTTAAAGTGTAACCACCAACATGCGGCCGGCTGTACCTACCTAGATTAAATTCTTTTTTTGTATAAATAAATACCTAATACCTACTACCTGCCATATACTATTTTCTGAAGAATAAAATGTGGCGGTATAATAATAAGCTTAACTAAGAGATAATCTTTGGGCGGTATATATTTGATTTAGACGATTTAAATACATGTAGGTAATTACGCATAGTACAAAATGCGTTTTGAATTAATATCTACATTTTTATGCTCAGACCAAATAAATACACTTACAACCATTTACAATCAAACTACACCTCACTATGTGCACCTGCACACATATTTACGAAACCGGATTCACTTTACTCTGGACAGCCCTCTGTCTTGGTTTTTTATTTGGTCTGAGTTTTTATGTATCAATTGCGTTGGGCAAATGTATTTTTATAATAACATTACTTAGTTTTAAGTTTGAAACTTCTGAGAAACTTACATATCTCATCTGTGCATAGCCCTTAACAATGCACGCTTCGCACTTGCCGCTGACAAGTTCATTAGTTCATGTCGGCTGTTAAAAACTCCTTGCTTTGCGGTAGGATACAATACACCATTTTACAAGTAGGTAAGTTTAAAAAGTGAAGCTTACTAAGCAAAGCGTTGCCTTACTGTTGTGTATTTCTGAACGCAGCTTATGTTATGTTGGCATTATGTAGGCCCCGCCCACTTCCTAAATATTTTGCAATAAAGCATCAGTGCGTAAACGACTCCCTTGCGTTTCACTTGTCTAACATACCTGCACATACCTAACAGTGGCGACGAACGAACAAGTTCCCGCGTTTTTATTATTTCGTTAGTAGGTGAAATCAAAAGTTGTGAATAATGTCTCTGGTCGGAGTTTTATCGAGTTTCGATCATAATTCACAAACGTGGCAAGAATACAAGGGTCGATTGTTGCAATGGTTCATTGCGAATGATATTAGCATAACCAGCGACGCCGCGGGTGTAAAGCGGCGCGCCATTTTGCTTAGTGCACTCAGTGAGCCGACCTACAAGCTGGCCGCGGACCTCGCGCGACCAAAGGAGTTGCAGTCGGTGCCATTTGAAGACGTTTTGGTGCTCTTGGACAACCACTTCACGCCAAAGATATGCGGATTCAGTGAGCGTTATAAGTTTTACTCTGCTGTACAAATGGAAGGGGAAACTTTTCAAAAATTTGCTGCCCGACTGCGCGGGTTGACAGCGCATTGCAAGCTACTCAACGTAGAGGAAGCGTTACGGGACCGTTTCGTGATGGGCATGCTGCCGGGAGTTGAACGAGAAAAATTATTTGCTCGAGATCCCGATTCGATGACATTAGTAAAGGCGGTCGAATTGGCGGAGAGCGTCAGGTGCGCGCGCAGCGGCGCAGCGGCGGCGTCGGCGCCGGCGGCGACTGGCGGCGGCGATCAACTATTTCAAATAGGAAAAAATGGCAAGGCGACAAAGGCGAGTGTTAGTGTCGGGTCGTGTTCGGTATGTGGTTATAAAAACCACACATCAGTGCAGTGTCGATTCGCGAATTACAAGTGCAAAAAGTGCAACGAAAAGGGCCACTTGCGCCGCATGTGTAAAAAACTTAATTACGTAGTGAGCGAGAGTGTTGATGATGGCGGCGATGACGGTGAGTGTTATAATATTCGTACGTCGAAGGGAGAACCTATGACTGAAACAATTAATGTTCGCGGGGTACAAATTAAGTTTCAAATTGATAGTGGGTCAGCTGTTACTGCGATTTCCGAAAAAACTTTTTATAAACATTTCAAAGAGGTGTCACTGATCAAAACGAATAAAAGATTGTTGTCATACACTGGCAATAATATAGAATGCATAGGAGTAGTGCGTTTACCTTTTACATACGTAGGTAGAACGCAAAACTTACAGGTTTATGTTATTCGTGATGGCGGTCCACCGCTTTTAGGCAGGGATTTTATTTCCTTCTTTAAATTAGAAATGATGCCCGTAAATTATTGTGAAAATTCGTCAAGTGTGAAGGCGCAGCTACAAATTCAATTCCCAAATGTTTTTTCTGATGAGCTTGGAACTTTTACGAAATATAAAATAAAATTAAACTTAAGACAAGATGCCAAACCAATATTTTTTAAACCGCGACCGATAGCATTTGCTTTACGCAACAAAATAGACCAAGAGTTGGATCGACTTGTAAGCATAGGCATATTAAAACCCGTTGAATACTCAGAGTATGCATCGCCAATAGTTCCAGTATTAAAACGCGACGGCTCCATACGTTTATGTGCGGATTATTCGGTCACAATAAATAAACAGCTGTTAGTAGACCAATACCCGTTGCCGACAGCTCATGAATTATTTACGAAGTTGCACGGAGGGCAACAATTCAGCAAATTAGATTTGTCGCAGGCCTATGCACAGTGTGTTTTAGACGACGAATCACAGAAAATCACATGTATCAATACACATAAAGGTTTGATTATGTATACGCGTTTAGTATTCGGGTTAGCTTGCGCGCCAGCAATTTTCCAACGCGTAATGGAATGTGTGTTGACAGGAATGGAAGGGGTATTGTGTATGCTGGATGATGTCCTTGTCACGGGTGTCAGCAGGGAACAACATTTAGATAGATTGCGTGAGGTGTTGCGACGCTTACAGGAAGCGGGACTGACACTGCAAAAAACCAAGTGCGACTTTTTCAAAGATGAAGTTGAATATCTAGGTTACGTAATAGACAAATATGGTTTGAAAAAATCACCACAAAAGGTGACAGCTATCGTAAAAGCACCAGTTCCAGAAGATGTCGGTAAATTACAATCATTTTTAGGCCTCGTTAACTATTATCGGAATTTTGTACCAAACGCCTCAACAATCCTTAGCCCTCTATACGCTTTACTTCAAAAAAATAATAAATGGCAATGGACTATGGAACACGACAAAGCGTTCAATGCGATTAAAACTATACTAGCATCGGATCAAGTTTTAGCTCACTTTGACACAAATGCAAATGTTATTTTGACAGTGGACGCATCGCCTAGTGGCTTAGGTGCAATTTTGTCACAGGTTGACGCGTCGGGGGTGGAGCGGCCGGTATCGTACGCCTCGCGGACGTTGAACCCAGCCGAGCGTCGCTACTCCCAAATACAGAAAGAAGCTACGGCAATCATATTCGGGGTACGTCGTTACCACCAGTATCTTTATGGAAGATCAGTTCCTTTTACACTCAGGACTGACCATAAACCATTAATTTCGATATTCGGCCCATACCATGGAATACCGGAGGTTTCCGCAAATCGATTACAACGTTATGCAATGTTTCTAAGTGGTTACAACTATAAAATAGAATACATTCGTAGTGCCAACAACAGCGCGGATTATCTATCGCGCGCCAGCCTAAGCGGTGGGCAAAGTCAGGAAGGTAGCGAAACGACTGAGTTCTTAGATGATAGGGCCTCATACGTAAATTTTGTAGTAGATTCTAGTTTACCAGTTACACTTAACTTGTTACAGGAAGAAACTCGTAATGATATTATTTTGTCTAAAGTTATTCAGTATATTTGTAATGGTTGGCCTAGGAAGGTGACTGATCAAAGTATTTTTCCGTATTCATTATGTAAAAACCAACTGTCATTAGAAAATGGTGTGGTAATGCGTGGCCACAAAGTGGTTATACCGAAAAAATTGCAATGTAAAATTCTAGCTGAACTGCATAAGTCACATTTAGGGATAGTAAAATGCAAAGCTAATGCTCGGGGTACAGTCTGGTTTCCGGGTATCGATAAGGCTATTGAAGCGATGATAGGAGGTTGTAAAATATGTACACAGCTCAGGCCGTCTCCCGCTCGAGCACCGCTTGCTGTGTGGCCACACCCGCAATACCCGTTTCAGAGGGTACACCTCGATTTTCTTGGGCCAATTAATGGGCACTCGTATTTAGTAATGGTAGACGCGCACTCAAAATGGCCAGAAGTATACAAAACAAAAAGTACATCTTCGGCCATCGTTATTGAGAAGTTATACGACTTTATGTCGAGATATGGACTAATAAATACGTTGGTCAGTGACAATGCAACTTGTTTCTTATCAGAAGAGTTTATACAATTTTGTGTATCAAATGGAATATCGCACGTGACATCTCCCGCCTATCACCCTGCTAGCAACGGCCAGGCGGAGAGCTATGTAAAAGTGGTCAAGAAGGGAATTAAATCTTGTTTAATAATGAGTACAAATTCAAACCAAAACAACAAAGACTTATTAAAATATCTTTTTGACTACCGAAACTCAGTGCACACTACAACGGGCTCTTCGCCTGCCGAACTAGTATTTGGGCGGAAGTTACGTTCCCGTTTAGATTGTTTGGTACCGGGAGCGCAACCTGCACCGTCGCCCTCATCAAGCACTCTCGCTAAAGTAGTGGAACGTAACCAGTGTTCACAGAGTAAAGCATATGGGGGCATAAATAAACAATGGTTTGAAAAAGGAGATAAAGTGATGTACAAAAAGTATAATGTTAATAAAAAATTCACTTGGATTAGGGGTGAAGTAATAAAACGAATGGGTAGAATGACCTATTTAATTAAAGATTGTCAAACCTCAGTTAAGTTAAAAAAACATAAGAATCAATTAGTGCCATGTAAGGGACCGGACAACACTCATGATAACATTATTGACTGTCCTATTGATCCAGAAGACTTAACACCACACGAGGCCACAATGAGTACTTCATTCTCAGAGGAGAATGCCAACGAGTCTCGAAGCAATGAGAGGGGAAGTGAGGATGCACACTGCACAAAAGAAATAACACCTACAGAGGTACAATTGTCTGATGCAGTGCCACGGGTTGAACATGAAGAATTCTTCGAAGCAACAGAGAATAACACAGACCCTGTAGCTACAGAGCCCCAGCAGGAACCTGGTCCTAGTACTAGTGGGGGTTTGACAGACAGAGTGTTGCGTCCGTCTCGTAGGAACATTAATTATAAGCCATTCTTTTATATAGATTAATAAGCTGTACTATTTTTCATGTTATGTCATACTAAAAGGGGAGAATTGTTGTGTATTTCTGAACGCAGCTTATGTTATGTTGGCATTATGTAGGCCCCGCCCACTTCCTAAATATTTTGCAATAAAGCATCAGTGCGTAAACGACTCCCTTGCGTTTCACTTGTCTAACATACCTGCACATACCTAACACTTACATAAAGAAATTGTAACCTACCTAAATAAGGCATATTGCAGCAATTATTCCATTTCAGTGTATGGAGACTCTTCTTACAAATAAAGTGAGTCTTGGGGTCACACAGGTAATCATTCATGGTGCCAAAATAGTCCATATGTACACAGTTCTCTTTACCACCAGCATTGTCAGGTTGATTTTTCTGCCATCTGGTGTACACCTCAGTGATTGGCCTTTCTAAAAAAAATATATATTAATTTATGATTTGAAAATAGTGTACTTAACAAAACTGGTTTTGGTTATTTTGTCATTACGGATTATACAGGAGAAGCGAAAAATATTAAATTAAGGAGTCTCGGGTCTGATTTCGATGAAAACTAAAACGGAAAAGAATAGAATTAAAAAACGAATATAAAAATACACTTAATAAAGTCACACATTCTTCACAGTTTTGATTTTTTTTTGTTTAGCCTAAACTGTCCCACTGCTGGAGAAAGGCATTCTCACATTAGACATTGTCAAAATATTGTACTGGGCCATACCAGGGGACCGATTTGGTGTAACCATGTGTAGATATTGTAGATTTCTTTTTATTGCGTTTTTTTTTAAACGAAAACATGATGGTTTAAATCTATGAATTTAAAAATAAAAAAAATCACTATAATTGTTTTTGCTACTTGGCATAGTGAATATTTATAATGCGTATTATTTATTTCGGCTTGGTGGTATCTTTAACACTTTGTAGGTATACATACGGTCAACGGTTTCAAATAATCCTTCAGACATCATGTCCGTCAGCCCCACAAACACCCACGGTATGTTAGGATTGGTTTTATTCCAAAACGATATAACAGCGTTGGCTTCATTTTCGTTTTCTGCGTAGAACAAAATGGCTCCTTCCAGAGCACACATTTGCTTGGCATCAGCCCAACTCTGTTTTGTCGTGTGGACCTTGTAGAAACTCTCTTCTGATTCTATATAAGTGTAGTCCTTCCGGAAAAACATTTTATCCCTTTGTCCATCTACAAAATGGAAAATAATAGTAGATTGTTTGCCAAGGGAGCAAACAACTATTTTGAAGGCGAGAGTGTTTCTTTGAATCCAGAGCGCAGCGAGGGATTTAAAGTACGTCACTCGAGCCTAAAATAGTGTTGCTCCCGAGGTGGACACTCCACTTTTTATCACCCTCTATGAAAAAATAAGTAAGTGCAACTTAGGAATAAGAATAGTACGTTTATTTATTTACATACAATTACTTGAGGAAGACATACTCATTTTTTATAAAACTAAGTATAATCTTAATTTGAGTAACCAAATACGAAGGCAGAATTCTTTTCGCGCGTTTTTTATTTTTTCACAAACTTTTTTTTTAATTTGGCTCGCTCGCCTTTTTCTTTAGCATAATTAGAGCCTGTTACTTGTATGTACATAAAATGTTCGTGATTGATCTCTTTGGTGATTGGAACTTTTACTAACAATATCCACATTCCAAATTCAAATCACTTTTAGTCCCTAGGGATTAAAGTACTATTTTAGTCCCCGTTAACGAAGAATACACTAGCTCTTTTTGAAAAGATGTGATAACAACCTACATATTTGAGAATGGTAAATATTTTTGTGACTACTACAATTTTCAGTCTTAACAAACTATTATATTACTATATTATTAAAAAAAAACAATCAAGTGCGAATCGAACTCGCGCAGTAAAATTTCCGTATAAATTTGTACTTATGTAAATGGTTTATCACAGGAAAAAAATTGTAATATAACTACAAATTTACGGTTTCGTATTTTTTTCTTTACTTGTGCTACATGAAATTGCTTCTTGCTAAATTTCATAATTCTAGGTCAACGGGAACTACCCTGTAGGTTTTGATTCCGGAACATAAACGGCCTTATCTTTTGATTGCGTTGACTGAGAAGGTTGATTTTTTCACTGCTTCTAGGGATTGCAGCCCTGAGTATTTGATATTAAATTTAACTTTATAACTTCACGCGTTCCTGAAAAAAAGGGTCTTGACCGCCGGACAGACAGACGGACAACGAAGTGATCTTAGAAGGGTTCCTTTTTCCTTTTGAGGTACTGAACCCTTGAAGTCAATATACAGTGGTAACAAAACCGGTATAAGCTGGCCTCTTATTCTAATGAAACTGAACTACGCTAGGTTGGCTCAAGGTTAAAGTGTAACCACCAACATGCGGCCGGCTGTACCTACCTAGATTAAATTCTTTTTTTGTATAAATAAATACCTAATACCTACTACCTGCCATATACTATTTTCTGAAGAATAAAATGTGGCGGTATAATAATAAGCTTAACTAAGAGATAATCTTTGGGCGGTATATATTTGATTTAGACGATTTAAATACATGTAGGTAATTACGCATAGTACAAAATGCGTTTTGAATTAATATCTACATTTTTATGCTCAGACCAAATAAATACACTTACAACCATTTACAATCAAACTACACCTCACTATGTGCACCTGCACACATATTTACGAAACCGGATTCACTTTACTCTGGACAGCCCTCTGTCTTGGTTTTTTATTTGGTCTGAGTTTTTATGTATCAATTGCGTTGGGCAAATGTATTTTTATAATAACATTACTTAGTTTTAAGTTTGAAACTTCTGAGAAACTTACATATCTCATCTGTGCATAGCCCTTAACAATGCACGCTTCGCACTTGCCGCTGACAAGTTCATTAGTTCATGTCGGCTGTTAAAAACTCCTTGCTTTGCGGTAGGATACAATACACCATTTTACAAGTAGGTAAGTTTAAAAAGTGAAGCTTACTAAGCAAAGCGTTGCCTTACATAAAGAAATTGTAACCTACCTAAATAAGGCATATTGCAGCAATTATTCCATTTCAGTGTATGGAGACTCTTCTTACAAATAAAGTGAGTCTTGGGGTCACACAGGTAATCATTCATGGTGCCAAAATAGTCCATATGTACACAGTTCTCTTTACCACCAGCATTGTCAGGTTGATTTTTCTGCCATCTGGTGTACACCTCAGTGATTGGCCTTTCTAAAAAAAATATATATTAATTTATGATTTGAAAATAGTGTACTTAACAAAACTGGTTTTGGTTATTTTGTCATTACGGATTATACAGGAGAAGCGAAAAATATTAAATTAAGGAGTCTCGGGTCTGATTTCGATGAAAACTAAAACGGAAAAGAATAGAATTAAAAAACGAATATAAAAATACACTTAATAAAGTCACACATTCTTCACAGTTTTGATTTTTTTTTGTTTAGCCTAAACTGTCCCACTGCTGGAGAAAGGCATTCTCACATTAGACATTGTCAAAATATTGTACTGGGCCATACCAGGGGACCGATTTGGTGTAACCATGTGTAGATATTGTAGATTTCTTTTTATTGCGTTTTTTTTTACACGAAAACATGATGGTTTAAATCTATGAATTTAAAAATAAAAAAATCACTATAATTGTTTTTGCTACTTGGCATATTGAATATTTATAATGCGTATTATTTATTTCGGCTTGGTGGTATCTTAAACACTTTGTAGGTATACATACGGTCAACGGTTTCAAATAATCCTTCAGACATCATGTCCGTCAGCCCCACAAACACCCACGGTATGTTAGGATTGGTTTTTTTCCAAAACGATATAACAGCGTTGGCTTCATTTTCGTTTTCTGCGTAGAACAAAATGGCTCCTTCCAGAGCACACATTCGCTTGGCATCAGCCCAACTCTGTTTTGTCGTGTGGACCTTGTAGAAACTCTCCTCTGATTCTATATAAGTGTAGTCCTTCCGGAAAATCATTTTATCCCTTTGTCCATCTACAAAATGGAAAATAATAGTAGATTATTTGCCAAGGGAGCAAACAACTATTTTGAAGGCGAGAGTGTATCTTTGAATCCAGAGCGCAGCGAGGGATTTAAAGTACGTCACTCGAGCTTAAAATAGTGTTGCTCCCGAGGTGGACACTCCACTTTTTATCACCCTCTATGAAAAAATGAGTAAGTGCAACTTAGGAATAAGAATAGTACGTTTATTTATTTACATACAATTACTTGAGGAAGACATACTCATTTTTTATAAAACTAAGTATAATCTTAATTTGAGTAACCAAATACGAAGGCAGAATTCTTTTCGCGTGTTTTTTATTTTTTCACAAACTTTTTTTTTAATTTGGCTCGCTCGCCTTTTTCTTTAGCATAATTAGAGCTTGTTACTTGTTCATACAATTTTCGTAATTGATCATTTTGATGACTGGAACTTTTACTAACAATATCCACATTCCAAATTCAAATCACTTTTAGTCCCTAGGGATTAAATTGCTATTTTAGTCCCTGTTTACGAAGAATACACTAGCTCTTCTTGAATAGATGTGATAACAACCTACAAATTTGAGAATGGTAAACATTTTTGTGACTACTACAATTTTCAGTCTTAACAAACTATTATGTTACTATATTATTAAAAAAAAACAATCAAGTGCGAATCGGACTCGCGCAGTAAGGGTTCCGTATAAATTTGTACGTATGTAAATGGTTTACCACAGGAAAAAAATTGTAATGTAACTATACATTTACGGTTTCGTATTTTTTTCTTTACTTGTGCTACATGAAATTGCTTCTTGCTAAATTTCATAATTCTAGGTCAACGGGAACTACCCTGTAGGTTTTGATTCCGGAACATAAACGGCCTTATCTTTTGATTGCGTTGACTGAGAAGGTTGATTTTTTCACTGCTTCTAGGGATTGCAGCCCTGAGTATTTGATATTAATTTTAACTTTATAACTTCACGCGTTCCTGAGAAAAAGGGTCTTGACCGCCGGACAGACAGACGGACAACGAAGTGATCTTAGAAGGGTTCCTTTTTCCTTTTGTGGCACTGAACCCTTGATGTCAATATACAGTGGTAACAAAACCGGTATAAGCTGGCCTCTTATTCTAATGAAACTGAACTACGCTAGGTTGGCTCAAGGTCAAAGTGTAACCACCAACATGCGGCCGGCTGTACCTACCTAGATTTAATTCCCTTTTTGTATAAATAAATACCTAATACCTGCCATATACTATTTTCTGAAGAATAAAATGTGGTGGTTTAATAATAAGCTTAACTAAGAGGTAATCTTTGGGCGGTATAATTAAAAGTTTACAAAATGTGAAGAATTCCTAATGTTTAGAGAGTTTTTGTCTTATGAAAATGAAAAGCGACATGAAGTCTGCAGGGGAAGATTTTACTGCGTTGCTTGATAAGTCTCTATTTCAAACAACGAAACACGAGCCTAAGGATTTATCATTACGCACAAGTCAATATCTTATTGGGGTTAAAAGAGAGACTAAAGTTTATCAGGGCGAATTTTACAGTGTGGATTTGGAAGTTATAATTACCTCTTATAATGACCTCTTAGAAAGTTGGCAGGTCGGACCTCTAAGGGGAGATATTATTATATCAGACGGGATATTTTACTGCGTAGCTTGGTCAATTCAAATGTAGTAATTATTTATTATATTTGAGTTGACCATTATTGATTCACATCGCTTTTACTACTTCCAAAAAGACGGAATCGTTAACACAAAAAGTAGATACGATATGAAGATGATAGTATTTCTGATATTTTTTTGAGAGTTTCAGTCCCTCAAGTCTTAATCATAATATATTATAAAAACGTTAAAACATAACACTCATGTGAGAAATCAGGGTTCTACATTCTTTACTACATCTACCCATAACTTATATAGGCTGAACTTTTGCGACGCCGACGGAAACTCAGGGAGAAAATATAACGTACTGTAGGTGTGGCTAGCATGAATCAAATAAATATTGAGTCTCTAAAATCGAAATAAAACGTCAAAAAATGCGAGCTTGGAGATCTTTTTCATAGTTTTCCCCTGAATTCCCATCTTAAAGATTCCCTCAAGAAATCAAGGTGTAATGGAAATAGCTGAAAACCTGAAAAAGGTTCATTGTACTAATAATTATGAACATCTTTTAATATGGGAATCCTGAACCCTTTTGTCCACACATTTATGTTCGCATAACTCGACATTATGTAGGGATAAGCGAAAAGACATAGCGGAATTATAGGGCTTTTGATTCAACGCTCTATAGATCTATTAGAAAACTGCTGTTCGATTCTGTAAAAATCTCACTACACTAGGCATTGACACTATTGACTGCTCACTCCACGCTCACTTCACCTCAGTTTTCACGGTGAGATTTTTACAGAATCGACCGGCAGAGATGAGATTTGAGATGTGAGATTTTTACGTGTTAAGATATGGTCGATATTTATTGCAAGTAAAAAAACGTCAATATCTTTGATACTCACTTGAGAAATCCAATGAAATGTATAGAACCAAAAAGAAAAATAAAGTTTTAGAATACATTGCTGTTAGTATACGTACGACATGATTGTGTCTAAAAACTCTAGTCGCGGACACGACCTTAACTGAATGCTTACAATGAAATGAGGCTTATATAGTGAGTAATGAACTGGTGTAGATACGCCTTATCACTGTTTTTGTAACTTATATCCACAGTAGGGAAGGCTGGGGTTGGTGGACTAACTTTTTACTTCTTGGTCTATAATTATAACTTGTGTTTAAATATTTGTACATAATTAAAATTATGTATTAAATTTACTTATTAAATTAATTATAACTTTAATTAGGTACATCATCTGCCTAGCCTTGGGAAAAAGGCTAGGCAGATGATGGTGTATTAAAATTACTTGTTAGGGACACTATTGACCTAATAAAATAAATAACAGTAAAATTTTAATTTCGAGTATGATCATTAGAAAATCTGTCACCATTTCTAAACGGCGCGTGTCTGCATGCTCGCCGTTTTGGGTAACCTAATCTATGTAAAATCTACACTAATATTATAAAGAGGAAAGATTTGTTTGTTTGTTTGAATTGAATAGGCTCCGAAACTACTGGACACAAGCTGGTGAAAAAAAAAACAAACTGAAAAAATCTTTTTGTGTTGGATAGTCCATTTGTCGACGAAAGCTATGAGCTATACAACATCACGCTACGACTAGTAGGAGCGGAGCATCAATGAAAAATGTTGCGAAAACGGGAAAAATTATTCCTTTTGAGAGCTTCCGTTTCGTACGCTGCGTAAAAAATCACGTCTGACAGAATTGTTCCCCTTTAAAAATTATAAAAAAAAGGTCCGCGACGGCATATGTCTATCTTTTAAGGTTGACTCACTATAACCTTTTTTATGGTAATCAAATTTGTTCTACAGTAGTGCTTTATTTGCGACGGTGGTGTTTTTATAAACATGATATTAGGTATCCTTATCCAAATAAACACGTTATTCATCACAAGTCAATTCAATCAATCAATTTCATTCAATTTTGAACAAAATTGCCCTTGACGTCATTTGATTTCAATGAATATCTTAGGAGATATCATAGTTTCAAAATAATAGTAATATTTTTAATATTAATAAAGCTGAAGAGTTTGTTTGTTTGAAAGCTCTAATCTCTGGAAGTATCGATCGGAATTAAAAAAATCTTTTGCATTGGATAGCCCAATTTTTGAGGAAGGCTATAGGCTATTAAACATCACGCTAGGACCCTTAGGAGTTGAGCAAAAAGAAAAAAGTCACAAGTTTTCGCTAAGCGAAATCGAAGTAATAGCGCAGGCAGGCAATGCGATGCGACGGAGTGGATCGGGGGAACAAAAAAAATCACGCGTACGTAGTTGCGGGCAGAAGCTATAAAAGAAAGATCATAAACAATAATTTTCGAAAACTACCTTTCAAGGGGAGGTGGAGAGGCAGTTAATTTTTTTTGAGGAAAGTACTAAATCGCCGGACGAAGTCGCGGGCAAAGTGCTAGTTATTTATAAAAGTACAACAGATTTTGCAGTTAAACTAAGATTTATAAGCGCTCTAGATAAACATGTTTTTGGGTAAATCTTTTAATAAATTGTGAAAAGTGCGGGAAGCGGTCAATTTAAGTTTTGAAATAATTTCTCAGTGGTCAAACTTAATTCAATGGTTGAACGATGTTGAGCAAGAGTTTGCAGATTACAGACAGGATAACGATATCTCACAAATAAGTTATTTATTTAAAACTTATTTTGTTATGCCTCGAAAATACCGTTAATGTTTTCGATAACCTTTGGGGTATCCCGTCATTATCGTCGCTGTAATGTTAGATATCGTATTCGAAATAATAGGTTGGTATTTCCTGTATAACTAATTGCGGAAAAGTTTCATTGCAATATTTTATCCTTATTATTGTACAGATGTATGTATATGCAATAACAATAACTGTGATAAGACGCACTTTATAAGCAACCCATGTTGTACATACTGAAAGAGACAAGGAGCGTGTCGTATAGTATAACAATGTATTCTAAAACTTTGTTAGTCTTTCTTGTAGTGTACTTTTTCTCGGGTTCCACACGTGAGTGTTGGGTCGTAAAAAGCTCAAAATATTATTATATTTAACTACTTGATAAGCAAAAGTCAACCAGGTGATAACCAGACACCATCAAATAGGTGTTTTATTGTTTTGTATTTAGGGCCTGTGGACTGGTATGGAAACAATGACCTGAAGCCGCGCTCACCATACAGTTTCAATCAGACCAATTTTTGTTGCCAAATTTTCATTTTCACTTTTCTAATAAACAATATTATTAAACATAAGTGGTGAATTGTGGGTGTACTATAGATAGGTCTGTGCTTAACCCTTCGGTGATCACATGCGTGATGTTATATAGGGTGTTTGGAAGCTGCATACAATACCTTAAGGGGGTTGTTGGAGTTGACACCATTCAGAGCATTTTGAGCCATACAAGCCATACATGTCTTATACGAAGTATTTTTTTTTTCCCAGTTAAAGTTGGTATGTTATTTTTGACTAATAGTTTGTAGGTAGTTAAAAAAAAACATACTATGTCATAAACCTAGTATGTCACAAACACACCTTGGGGGTGTGTTTGTGACATACAAGGTTTTTCTAATGACGATTAGGTACTAGGAATAAAATGTGTGTTGGGGTGAAGTTAGTCTTTTTTGTTTTGCTAATAATGTATATGTGTATTGTGTATTTGCATGTGTAATGTAATGTATGTATTTCTGTATTATCAGCCTGCCCCTACTTATTTTTGGGTCGGTGTAGAATGTCTTTTTCTTCCACACAATCTCTATAAACCAGCATCTTTCACACAATTTATCATCGTTTGTTGGGACTTCCTGTACTTTTGTAATCATCCACATTTATACCCAAAACTGTCTTCACGTCATGTTCTTCATTCCTCCGTATCCACAGCCCATCCTTACAATGTCAGTCAATTTTCACACAACTTCTCAGTCACCTGAAACTAGCGCAACTTTAAAAATTCCTCTGACTTATTCATTTATGATTAATTGATTTTGGAAAAAAATCATCTGTAGTTCTATAAAAATTAATTAATTAATAATAATAATTCGGAAGTCGGTGTCGTTGGTTCCACGACATCGACTTCCGGAATTAAAGTTATTTTTCAGTTTTTAGTTGTACCTACTTCACACAAATTCGTATAACACTACTTAATATGTAAATATCAGTGACAGGAAGTAATTTTAATAAACATCAATATAAACTAAGCGGCAAAATGCGTACTTATTATTGAAGCTAACTCAAAACTAGCATATTATTACTAGTAGGCACTTTATTCATTAAAAAAAGAAATTTCGAAATCGATTAACAATTATTGCCAGAGTTACCACGTACAATTCTTTCAATTCGGTTGTATTTTTTTCTTATATCAAGATAAGAAAAATACAGCCAAGTTGAGAGCCTCCTGCGTTTTGAAGACGGTTAAAAAACAGTTCGAAGGGCTTCTACGTTATCCTATCCGTGTCGGTGGCACTTCTGAGCTCGCTTCGCTGGCTCATGCATTCCAAGTTCCGTTGGTAAATTCACAACTAAATCGCTGCCTTTTTTCAAATTTACCATATGCTTGAGGTGAATCTTAAGATTTACCGAGTTATTGTTAGAAGCAAAAGTTAGGATTTACCGTAGTTCAAACAATTACAGTAACATCTACTCGTATTATCGTCGTTGCGCGTGCAAAAGCCGCTATATGTTATTTAGTTATTTTCGGTTCTTTATGCAGTTTTAATCGTTATTTCAATACACACATACTGTAAAAACAGCTATGTGATAAGTGCAATATTTAAAGAGTTAAGGAAAGTAGCAATGCGATATTCATACATCGAAAGTTAAACACGCTAAATATTATGATTCATATAGCTCAAATAAGTTCACTAAAAACACATAGCGACTTTTGCATGCGCAGCGACGTTATCTATACTATATATTATATTATTATATTATATATAGATTAATATTATAAAGCTGAAGAGTTTGTTTGTTTGTTTGAACGCACTAATCTCAGGAACTACTGGTTCGAATTGAAAAAATATTTTTGTGTTGGATAGTCCATTTATCGAGGAAGGCTATAGGCTATATAACATCACGCTACGACCAATAGGAGCGGAGCATCAATGAAAAATGATGCAAAAACGGGAAAAAAATATTCCTTTTGAGAGCTTTCGTTGCGTACGCTGCGTAAACGGTTAAAGTTACGCAAAAATCATGTATGACGGAATTGTTTCCCTTTAAAAGTTCTAAAAAAAAGTACGCAACAGCATATGTCTATCTTTTACGGTTTACTCACTACAAAAAAGGTTATAACCTTTTTTATGGTAATCAAATTTCTTCTAAACTAATGCATTATTTGCGAAGGTTCTTTTTATAAACATGATATTAATGATGATATTAAACATGATATAAACATGATATTAATCCTTATCAAAATAAATACGTTATTCATCACAAGTATTTAATTTTGAATAAAATTGCCCTTGACATCATTTGATTTCAATGAATATCTTAGGAGTTGCATAGTTTACAAGTAATATAGTCGCATAGTTTACATGTATAAGTAATAATCTTAAGTAATATCTTAAAGTAATGGAATATATTTTTAACTGACTTCAAAAAAGGAGGAGGTTCTCAATTTGGATGTTTCTATTTTTTATGTATATTCGGGCATAACTCCCTCATATAATATGTATAGACAGACGGATTTGCAAAAATTTATTTGTTCGAAATATTTTTACTCCGAAACTCATCATCAGATCTTTATGAAATTTAAATAGGACCAATTTAAATTTCATAGAGATCTGATGATGAGTTTCGGAGACAGACAACGAAACTCTTCAATAAATGCCAGCAAATCAACCGCGATTGCTGCTATAGCATAATTGTATGCATTGTTTACGCAATCACACAACATAACATTACTCCTGTACCTTTGAAAGGGGTAGGCAGATGTGTTCAATAGCTTCCTGTCACTGATATTCACATACCAAGTAGTGTTATATGAATTTGTTTGGGGTAGGCAGGTACAACTAAAAAGTGAAAAATAAAAACTTAAAAATAAAAAAAAACCACCGACTTCCAAAAAAAATACTACAAAGTGAAAAATAACTTTAATTTCGAAAGTCGGTGTCAAAAAATGAAAATACAGAACCAACGACACCGACTTCCGAAATTAAAGTTATTTTTCACTTTGTATTTTTTTGGAAGTCGGTTGTTTTTTTTGTCAACAAGTTTTTAGTAGGTTTTTTCCTGAAATTACCGCGGGGGAAACGGCGGGGCACAGCTATTATTAAATAAAGTTACCTTTAGCAGTTAATAGAACAGAAAAACAAACTGTTGTTTGTTTGAACACGCTAATCTCTGGAATTATCAATTATTTTTGCATTAGATTGTCCAATCCATGTGAAAAGCTTAATCACGCCAGGACTCTTTGGAGCTGAGTAAAAAGAAAAAGGTCAGGAAGAATGCTAAGAGAAAACGATGTGATAGCGCGGGCGGGTGATGCGATGCGATGGGTTGGGGGAGCAAGAAATTTCACGCGGACGAAGTCGCGGGCAGAGGCTAGTGTATTATAAAACAAAACATAGCGCAATACCTAATTCGTTAATATATTTATATGTAACTATCTGCGAGTATTTTTCGCAAATAAATTATCTTATATGTTATTTATAGATGGACAAAGAGTTAAAAAGTTCTTCCGGAAGGACTACACTTACATAGAAACATCGGAG
The DNA here is from genome assembly GCA_963855955.1 of Luperina nickerlii. Lineage (NCBI taxonomy): Eukaryota > Metazoa > Arthropoda > Insecta > Lepidoptera > Noctuidae > Luperina > Luperina nickerlii. The sequence continues at coordinate 9,188,737 of OY979666.1, forward strand.
GGTTTCTATAAGATCCACACGACACCACAGAATTGGGCTGATGCCAAGCGAGTGTGTGCTCTGGAAGGAGCCAGTTTGTTTTACCCAGAGAACGACGATGAGGCACACGCTGTGATATCGTTTTGGAATAGTACCCAGCCTACTCACATTCGAGCGTTTGTGGGGATGTCAGAACTAATGGTTAAAGGAGTATTTGAGACCATCGACGGTAAGTTTGGTCTGCAAATGTAACTGATGAAAGTGTAAACAAATGGATCAGAAATTATATGGATCTGTGGATGCCAATTTTCAGTGCCATTTACAAAATAAAATTAATTTAAAATTGAACCAGCAGAATGTATGTATTTGTAAGAATTTAGTATTGCCTACTGGTGTCCATATTGTATACTTTGCCAGCAACACTGCCCGCTTGGAATATTCATGATAATAAATATAGTATCCAACTCTTATTTTGCCCCTATCATCATTTAAAGACTCTTTTTATATTTCTAGGTAAGCTAGTGTCTGAGGTGTACAATAACTGGTTGCCAGGTGAACCAAACCATTTGGGCGGTATAGAGAACTGCGTGAACCTGTACAAACAAGGCTACATCAATGATTGCCCATGCAACATAAAGGATCCTTTCATTTGCAAGAAGAGTCTGCAGTCACTGGAGTGGAACTATCCATGCAATATGCCTAACTTAGGTAGGTTTCAATGTCCGCAGGACCAGCTTATTTTCCCGCTTGGTGCAAACTTCAGAAAACGTTATATCGTAAGACACTCAGCTTAAGTTGAAACCAGCTTTGCTAACGGGGCATAGCCTTCGCAAAGTGTGTTTGGTTGACTCAATTGGTTCAGCTTATGATTGAGCACTCACAGTTTTATCAGTATTGACTGATATTTCATGGAGTTAGCATTTGATAAGAACGGAGTAAATTTTTGAATTTTTCCTCTGGGGTGTGGGCATATGATAGACATCTTCGATGAACCCTGGCCTTTTAAGCTTTACCTTCCTCTGGCTCAATACCGACCGATGGGATAAAAGATTGTGAAGTTAGGATCATTTAATTTTTTTTAAATCTCCTGCAGGCCGATGTGAACTATCACGTCATTTGTTCTCATTAAGAGGCCACGTTGCATCTTTTACGCCAGTTTTGGCGCGACGAGGTTCAAGCAAGAAGACGTTGGTTTTTGTTAGTCCACATGGGCACTTATAAATGCTAATTTACCTGGTACTTAACGTAGTGTCGGATACGCGGTTCGTTCGTCCTGACTTAAGCCTACTTTTGCAAGAGATGGACCTCACCTTGTAAACTTAAAAGTCTGGCGTTAGGTAATTATTCTTACAAGGATAGGCAGGAAGGGCCTGGATGTTCGAATGGTGTGAATAAAAGTCTTGTTTGGTAGTGGTGCTATGCCAATAATTTTATTCAAAGATGGCCCAAGTAACATTGCATTCGGGCCTAGGTTATAGAAAATGCCTTTAGGTTTTCCCAGGGTCGTAAAAAGGTTAATGCTTTGCTATCTAGTCATATTAAGTACTTGAGAATGATTAATAAGTCCTAAAACTAATTGTTTATTATTACAACCTTGGAGCCACTGACAAGAGTTTAAATTAACGTTATTTTGACTTGTGTTTCAAGAGCATATAGTCCTAGGAACTTATAGTTGTCGTAGACTCTTGATTAAGTTCTGGAAAGGCTAGCATTATGCTAAAGTGAGATCTAAAGGTTTAATTTTTAACTTTGATATAACCATAAAGTTATGGAATGTTGAAATTGCTTATAAGTAATTTCTAAAACCTACTTAAAACTTATAGGTAGTGTTATAGTTGTCTAAGTAAACAAATTAGGACTGCGTGGTGAAAACCTAAACCAATAAGCTATTTTTATGAGCTGAAGGCATGCTTAAAGTCCTACAAGAATATTTTAAAGCTTTAGAGGCATCCTCAAATAATGTTAGTTGTGTAGGGTTGCCAACCATACTTTATAATAACGTATCCTACTTTATTTTTGGTAATTATATACTATTATGTATTACTGTGATGCGTAAAACATACTCATCATGGGTACTTAACGATTTATAATTTACCTATCCCTATATACCTATAGTTTTTTCTATAATGAATCTAAAGTGGCGAGAAGAGAGAAATAGAGCAACAATAAATTTAATTAAAAACGAATTGTTTATTTATTTAAATTTAAACGTTGATTGTCAAACAAGCTTTGTAACATTTAAAGACAACAAAAAATTGTTAGTATGTGCTAAAAGCACACAAAAATACGTGTTTAAAGCAATAAAAACATACAGTTTGAAAAATACTTTTTTTTCTTTCTAATACTTTATTTTTTTCCTATTCAAACCACTTTATACGTTTTTTTTGTCAAAAAAGTTGGCAACCCTAGTTGTGTCCGCGAATTCAAAGCATTCCGTTGTATTAAACAGCCTTGTAGTTTTAAGTAGCTCCGCGAGATGATCTGTAGCTCTTATTTTGGCAAACATTAAGAGCTTTTAGCTGTTACAGTTCTGAAAATGTTAATTTTAATGCTTTCTAGTAATTTCCTAACGCCAGCCATATTTTTTTACTGAAATGAAAAAAAATCTAAACAAAAAGCAATATTTTAAGTCATCATGGCAAAATTAAGTAACGTGTGCTATGTGATTTAAAATATATGATTTTTATATGAATAGAAGTTTTATTTCTAATGCAACTTACTACCAACCACCTAATTTTATAATTTTTATTTCATTAAAATATCTTCTAAATTTTTTACTTGCGAAAGGCCCGTCTCGTATACAGCACTATTATCCTAAAGTTTCACGATAAAGTGCCAGTCGCACTATTTTTTTGATTTTTCCTGACTTCAGCAAGCAACTTATTATTTTTTATGAATATAATAACACTTACATCTAGCCATTTTGAAACTTGGTATAATGACAGGGAATGGCGCCATTATAAATAAGTATTTAAATCCACGATTGGTAAAATAAATCTTACACAGAAACATTTTAAAACCTGAGAGTCCTGGAAAGGCTAAATTCATGTCCATCAAAAAGGTTTTAAATTGTCATTGAGTTAAATCCATGACTAATTTAGAACTTAAAAGCTGCCTTGTTAGGTCATATTAACGTTAAATTAAGGTTGTGAAGGTTATATTTGGGTTCTGTGTAAGTAGTTTGAAAGGTTTTGAATTTGAGCTATAGGTTTTGCTGTAGCTCTCAGAAAGGTTCTAAAACTTGGGCCCTTTTTGCACTCAGGAGGTTAATATAAGCTTAATATAACGTTATTAAGTCTATTAAGACTTACGAACAGATTTCCATACAAAGGTTCTAGAACCTTTCCAAAACCTTTCTAAAACCTAAAATGTTACTTGGGGGGCGTAGCTCATGTAGAGGTTATTTATGTAGCTCTACATTTAGCAGTACAGGTTGGGTATAACTGCCGGTGTGTGAGTGGATATTGTAAAGTCGTAAATATATTTTATCCAAGTCAAAGCTTTTTAATTATATTGTAAAGCTCCCATCTGGAGTTCCACAGTACACTACCCAGGTTGGTTTGATGAATTAGTAGTTGTAGGGTTAAATGTAGCATTAGTCGGGAGGTATGTGTAAACATGGGAACCTATGGCCTTAGACTGTTAAAAGTAGTAACTTCAGATTGAGAGCATTATAATCTTTCTGTCATTTATCTCTTATTACGTTTGTTTACTGTAGCCGTCACCGGGATGTCACCGAGAAACGAGATTATTCGATCCGGTGACGGCGATCGTCTGTCTCGGCGGTTTAGTACCTATGTTATGATAGACAAAACCAAAGCCAGGGGAACGGCGCCGATGCAATGGCAGTGTGGATAAGATCAAACGTGTTCTGTATTGCCGGCACACACGGCCCGTCACTATCTCGGACTTAGTTCTAGCGTCCGCGCTAAACTACTCGAAATTTTGGTGGCCGGGATGACTGTCTTCGAGTGACGAACGTGCGGTCTTCTTCTTAGCGTGTCGATGTTTAAAATAAACGCAAAAAAATATATATCGTATTTTAAATTTGTTGGGCCTAAAATTCACAACGCGGAAACCGTTCGCTGTGCCCGGATGTGAGACCCTCTGATCGTTCAATAAAGAAATCAGGAGGTATAAGCAGTTCTTTCCAAAGATCACATCTTCCCGTAGACCTCTCCACGCCATCGCCATTGGCTGAATTCGAGCACAGAATTCTTTTTTTCGGCTTTGAACCTCTATGGCACTGACTATTCGACCCGCTTGTTTGTTACGAAGGTGGAAGGCGCATGACTGCGTTTTAGAGGGATTTGGTTTCAGGGCGTTGTCAGCATGATATTGGCTGAGATCTGAGGGGGTGGTGGAAAGGTTAGCTTCAATCTCCTCAAAGTCAGTGGCTTGGGAAGTTAATGCCAGGTCGTCTGCGTTCAGCAGGTTATATGCGGTGGACATGCGGCTATAATAAATGTATGTATCACTACGTCACGGTGCCGTCATCTCGTTCTCGGTGACGTCCTGATAACGGCTGCCCTGGACACACGTATTTACAAATCGGTTTCATCTAACGTGTAAGGTCAACTGACAAAATTATACCTAATAATAATATTTACGACTTGACCCAAGTTGCCATCTGATATCTAGTAATAGGTATCTACTGTTATATTCACAATAACACACATACCTACACACACATTGTTCATATTCGTTTGTTTTTGGTAATGAGAATCAAACACTGGACACCCTTCTTTTTCAGATTACACTTTCAATAATGATACTGGCAAGTGCTACATGCTCCACACAACGCCATTGAACTGGACCGAAGCATATAACATATGCAGAGTAGAAGAAAGCTCTCTGGCAGTGATCAACAATCTGTTAGAAGCAAATTTCCTTGCAAATTTCACGGAATCTACGCCGAAACCAAGGGTGAAATGGAACTATCAAAGGGGAATATATCACGTGGGCTTTCATAACAGATTGAAAGAAGGCTGGCAGACGGTTAAAGGTACTGGTGTGCGATCTCTCTCGGATGTTGAATGAGTAGTTCCGTAGTAGCAGTCTACTTTACATACCTAGTATGCCACTAGTATGTACATACATTAAAAGAGTTGACATAGATTCACATACGTATACTTACAAAAAAAAAGTAAAAATCAGTTTGGGGAAAGGCCAGCAAAATGGTGGGACAGAAAAATGTACTAAAAAAACTTAGTTTAGATTAAACCAATGAGTACCACGCTTAAATAGAATTGGGTTGGACACATCTGCCGTATGGTGATCAGTGGGCCAAACTTACAACCCAGTGAGTCCCGCTTAATGGTAAACGACATCGCTGCAGACCCAGACGGAGAACGCCGAGCTGCAGAAACCTGCGGCATGAGCCGACCAGCATCTTCTTTTATATATTCCGTGCCAGTGCGGGTGTATACAAATACACACACACACACACACACACACACCATACACATTCACACACACACACACATACACACACACATACACACACACACACTTTGTAATTTATTAATGGATATAATTCCGTCGATCCAGTTAGACGACTTTGTTTCCAGGAACACCCATGAATGTGGATGCTGACGCCTGGTGGGACAACTACCAGCCTGAAGGAGACAACCACGAGGAGTGCGGCTCAATGTTCTACACCGGTCGTCTGATCAACATCGACTGCGATACCAGGAGCTTCTTCATTTGTGAGCACGAAGTGTGTTCGAGTTTGTCTCAAGAACAAGTATGGTGAAAATGAATGTGTTACTGATAATATCTTGTTATAGTTTACCATTTTCAATATTTTATCTGTATGTTTCAATGCTGTTGTAATTTTAACTGACAAAGTATGTAAAACTAATAATAATAACTGACAAAGGAACCTTGATTTAAGAATAATGAGCTTAATTTTACTTTAGATTTAAGATTTAACTTTTCAAATTTTATTTTAATGGAACTTGACAATAGAGTCAATTATATCAATCAGACTTTCTTTTGGCCTTGGGGAATCTGCCCACAACTCTCCAAAATACATTGTTAGAAGTAGGTACATACGCGCCATGGCCTTCTCCAGTAGCCGCCATAATCCTTATCTTCATATTTAGGTTATGCGTGTTTAAAATAAAAATATTTTATTGTCAGGCATCAAGGCCCATGGTGTTAGTATTACATCTTACTTAAAAAAAACTATATTAGTAACATGCAGAAACACTATAAAAGTAAAAAGAAAAAGTCAATCACAATGAAGGTTTATCAAACTTTGTTGCCAACATGTAGCTTGCTAAACCTCCCCATTGTAGGCCCATCCAGCCTCTGCAAACACTTTCAGAATGCTGTTGCTGCTTCCTCTCACTCGGGATATTACTGAGGCAACTTTTTTCCGCATTATAAAAATCAAGTCCTCTAAATGGTGGCTGTGTTTTTCTTTTTCTTTTTGTTGTTGTACTCATCTGTGCCTAAGTAGTCTACTAACATAGTTTATAAGTTTTGGTAAAACTAACACGCTATGGGCCGATGACGCCTGATAATAAACGTTTTTTTATTTTATTTTTATTTATTTATTTATTATCGCACACAAAATAACTCATCTCGATCTTTTATTATTTTACCTACATGATATTATTATTATATATATAATAAGTGTGTAAAACGTAACTAAAATTTAGGGCTGATTTTTCCATCGACAGATAACTTTTATTCGAGGAATAAAATTGACGTTTGACAGTTTTTGTATGAAAAAACTATCAACATTTTAAAATTATTCTCGAATAAAGTTTTCATTTTATTTTATTTATTTGGGAAAATAAACGGTTACACATTACAATATTACATAAAATATGAGCTACAGAGTGAGTAAATGTATAAACCCACGACATTTTCCATATATTATAAAGAAAAGATGAAGTTATCAGATGATTGAAAAATCGTCCCTTAATAGAATAGAGTTGGACCCTGTTGATTCGACAGTTTTCTTGGAATATTACTATTGACAGTAAATTACAATGGGGCAAAAATGTTCAAGAAGGCTTGGATCAGCCACTTACGCTGTTAAAAAAAATCTAGTCCTAATACTAGTCTGATGTCATATGGGATTCTTCTCTGTGAAACCTGTGTGGACATTAATATTATCTTTGTTTTACAGAAAAGGGCTCTTCGAGCCATTTACAACCTAGGTCCAAGGTTCTGGGAAAAATTCAAAGAAATATTCATTTTTTACTGGCACGCGCCGCGGAAAAAAAAACCAAAAAATGAAAACCCCGGTAAAAATTCCGGTAGACCCGTTAGAACGTTCCCGTGGGATATTTTCCGCCATCCACGCGGTCGAAACCGTGGAAAAAGCTGATTAACCCCTTGTATGCCGGGAGCGTAGATCTACGCGAGACACAATAGTTTTTAATTGTTTTCTGTAATTACGGCATACAACCGGTTAATATTTAAATTAAGAGACCCCGTAAACTAGACTTGTGAGCCGATAGTTTGATTCGTTTCGTTCAGTATGAAGATGAATGCAAGTGCGCACATTATAACGATTCTGTATCGGCTGATAAAAAAGTTTGATGGCCTACACAATTGCCTTCAAACTGGATAATTTAGTAATTTGGAATGCAACTTGTAATCTATGCAATAATCTATTACTGTGGGTGGGATGCACCCAAAACTCTCGGTCTTTATTCTCGATCCTTTTATGTCGTTATAATATAAAAGCAACAATAACATTTCTGCAGAATTTTATATAAACTTTTATTATGCAATAGTTCTCTTCAAAAGCCGCTTATCAACTAGCAAATCCTTCGAGAGCAGTCTGCCGACTGTGGCCTGGTATGAGCACTCACCACCACCCGAATGTTTAGTTGGCTCAGTGTGCCCTCTAATTGGGGGGTTACGAAGGATCGTAGCGGGGGTTGCCGAAGGATCGTACGTTCCTGCGACCCCCGGCGTAGGTGTGAGATGGAACACCGGGGTGGTTTTTAGTTAATAAGAGTCTGACAGACCCCTCCTCCCGCCCAAGGGCGGCGGACATCCATGAGGAATTTTCAAAACGGTAACAAAAAAAAAGTGTGGCCTTTAGTAGCCTAACCCGATTGACCTATCGGCCAATAGAAAGTACAGACTTTCTATCGGCCGATAGTTTGGTCGGGTACAAATATTTACCTCTTTATATTAAAATCTATTTAAATTCTTTTATTGTTAAAAGTCGTCGGTCAGGTTAAGAGTGTGGGGGCTCCGCAGACTCTTAACCCGACCGACGACTTTTAACAATGAAAGAATTTAAACTTACTAACCTTATTCATTCTATTAAAAATTCTAATTAAACCACTTTTAAGTTTGCAGTACCAATACATATACATATTTTTACTTTTGCGAATAATCTCATAGATAGACTGTCCCTAAAAATAAAAGGAAACTTATTTTTATATATAGGTACTTTATTACTTTGTAACTACTTATCCTACAGGTCGTTCGAGCGATCTACTTCGTGTTCACAAATGAACATGCTCTTCGTATTACAATCTGTGGTGATCAGACGTCCGTTGAAGAACATTGAGCCGCACTCCTCATAATTCCTGCAAGGCTGGTGGTTGTCGAACCAGAGGTCGTCATCGACATTCATTGGTGTACCTGGAAAAGTTGTTGATAAATCAAACAAATGAACAGCAAGCGAGATTTCTGGGAGCTCTTTCTACTGACGAGACAATTAAAGGTTCCTACAAACAGGCGCGACACGTGATATAATCGCGCGGGATACAAAGGCACCGCTCGTTACGCGACTTGCGGTGCCTTGTGGCGCGCGCAATTTTATCGCATGTCGCGCCTGTTTAAAGGAGCCTTGACACAAATAGGCTACCCGCAGATAACTTCACAGTCACAAAGATCCGCGGCGAGTAGTGTACCTACAGAGCAGCAAACTCATCTGACTCGGTGACGACGGCGTTGTTGGTGGACATGAAAAGACAGGTCAGCACAGCTATTTACAAACGTCGATTTGCTAGAGGTTTCTATTATTAAGGTTTGTTGAGGGCGGGAATGCTACAAAATGGTTACTTTTATGGCAGAAAATGTTTCAGTGGGAAATAAGTTATTTCAAACTTATCTATAAAATATACTTTGACAAATTATTAATGAGTGGACCAGTGGTCATTTATAAAATAACTAGCAGTGTCCCGCGGCTTCACCCGCATACGTTTCCCGTGGGAATATCGACATAAAAACTATCCTATGTCTTTTCCCGGTACTCAAACTACCTCTATACCAAATTTCATCTAAATCGGTACTGCAGCTTAAGCGTGATGAGGTAACAGACAGACAGACAGAGACACACTTTCGCATTTAAAATATTAGTATGGATACAAAATTGTGGTCATTTCTGGGGAACTATAAAAACAACTTTGGGATACTTACTTTTTACACAAGTCGATTTTAAACTAACATAATGTGAAATTATTCACATAGACCAATTCGAGCAACTGAGCCGCATCAACTTTTAATAGAACATCCCAAGGAATAGGTTTAGTTTGTTCACAAATTCGCGTTTAAGTCTTAAGGCTCCTTCAAACAGGCGCGACACGCGATAAAATCGCACGCGACCCAAAGGCACCGCAAGTCGTGCAACGAGCGGTGCCTTTGTGTCGCGCGCGATTATATCGCGTGATGTCGCGCCTGTTTGTAGGAGCCTTTAAGCTTCATTTACTGCCGGTAAGAGAAGTTGGAAAGCGGGGTGTAGCTGCCGTATGTATTAACTGCTTTGTCTACGAAACTCATCTTTCAACATTCGAGGGAGATTGCTGTTGCTAAGCCACGTACCTCTAACTGTCTGCCAGCCTTCCTTGTATCTGTTATGGAAGCCCAGGTGATATATTCCTCTTTGGTAATACTCATCATTAGTGCATGATTTCGGCGTGGATTTTGTTAAATCCGCAAGGTAATTTGCCTCCATTCGATTGCTGATCATTGCCAGGGAGGTATATTCTATTCGGCACGTTGCATATGCTTCGGCCCAGTTCATTGGAGTAGTGTGGAGCTTGTAGCACTTGCCAGTATTGTTATTGAAAGTGTAATCTGAAATGATAAAATATTTAATGTGTCTATTTGATGATAGACGATTTAAATACATGTATTTACGCATAGTACAAAATGCGTTTTGAATTAATATCTACATTTTTATGCTCAGACCAAATAAATACATTTACAACCATTTACAATCAAACTACACCTCACTATGTGCACACATGTTTACGAAACCGGCTTCACTTTACTATTGACAGCCCTCTCCCCTCTGTCTTGGTTTTTAATTTGGTCTGAGTTTCTATGTATCAATACTGTTGGGCAAATGTTTTTTAATAAAAACATTACTTAGTTTCATGTTTGATACTTCTGAGAAACTTACATATCTCATCTGTGCATAGCCATTTACAAAGCACGCTCCGCATTTGCCGCTGACAAGTTCATTAGTTTCATTGTATTTTACGCGGTAATTTCATGTCGGCTGTTAAAAACTCCTTGCTTTGCGGCAGGATACAATACACGATTTTTCAAGTAGGTAAGTTTAAAAAGTGAAGCTTACTAAGCAAAGCGTTGCCTTACATAGAGAAATTGTAACCTACCTAAATAAGGCATATTGCAGTAATCATTCCATTTCAGTGTATGGAGACTCTTCTTACAAATAAAGTAAGTCTTGTGGTCACACAGGTAATCATTCATGGTGCCAAATAGGTCCATATGTACACAGTTCTCTTTACCGCCAGAATTGTCAGGTTGATTTTTCTGCCATCTGGTGTAAACCTCAGTCATTGGCCTTTCTAAAAAAAAAATGTAATAATTTATGATTTGAAAATAGTGTTCTTAAAAAAATTGGTTTTGGTTTTTTTGTCATTATGGTTTATACAGGAGAAGCGAAAAATATTAAATTAAGGAGTCTCGGGTCTGATTTCGATGAAAAACTGATGACCGGTAAAGAATAGAATTAAAAAACTAGTGTAAAAATACACTTAATGAAGTCATACATTCTTCACAGTTTTGATTTTTTTTTTGTTTAGCCTAAACAGTCCCACCGCTGGATAAAGGCATTCTTCACATTAAACATTATAAAAATACTGTACTGGGCCTTACCAGGGGACCGATTTGGTGTAACCATGTATAGATATTGTAGATCTCTTTTTTATTGCGTTTTTTCTTTATACGAAAACATGATGCGTTAAATCTATGTAGTTCAAAATAAAAAAAAAAAAACACTAGAATTGTTTCTGTTATTTGGCATAGACTTGGTGGTATCTTTAACACCTTGTAGGTATACATACGGTCAACAGTTTCAAATAATCCTTCAGACATCACGTCCGTCAGCCCCACAAACAACCACGGTATGTTAGGATTGGTTTTGTTCCAAAACGATATAACAGCGTTGGCTTCATGTTCGTTTTCTGCGTAGAACAAAATGGCTCCTTCCAGAGCACACATTCGCTTGGCATCAGCAAAATTCTGTGTTGTCGTGTGGACCTTGTAGAAACTCTCCTCTGATTCTATATAAGTGTAGTCCTTCCGGAAAAACATTTTATCCCTTTGTCCATCTACAAAATGGAAAATAATAGTAGATTGTTTGCCAAGGGAGCAAACAACTATTTTGAAGGCGAGAGTGAAAGTACGTCACTCGAACATAAAATAGTCTTGCTCCCGTAGTGGACACTCTACTTCTTATCACCCTTTATGAAAAATAAGTAAGTGCAACTTATGAATAAGAATAGTACGTTAATTTATTTACAAACAATTACTTGAGGAAGACATACTCATTTTTTATAAAACTAAGTACCTATAATCTTAATTTGAGTAACCAAATACGAAGACAGAATTCTTTTCGCGCGTTTTTTATTTTTTCACAATTTTTTTTTTTAATTTGGCTCGCTCGCCTTTTTCTTTTGCGTAATTAGGGCCTGTTACTTGTTCATACAATTTTCGTGATTGATCTCTTTGGTGATTGGAACTTTTACTAACAATATCCACATTTCAAATTCAAATCACTTTTAGTCCGAAGAATAATACACTAATAAGATGTGATAAAAACCTACATATTTGATAATGATAAACATTTTTGTGACTACTACAATCTTTAGTCTTAACAACCTATTATGTAATTATGTATGTATATTATTAAAAAAAAAAACAGTCAAGTGCGAATCGGAATCGCGCACTAAGGGTTCCGTATAAATTTTTAGGTATGTAAATGGTTAATCACTGGAAAAAAAATTGCAATGTAACTACAAATTTACGGTTTCGTATTCTTTCTTTACTTGTGCTACATGAAATTGCTTCTTGCTAAATTTCATAATTCTAGGTCAACGGAAACTACCCCATAGGTTTTGCTTCCGGAACATAAACGCCCGTATCTTTTGATTGCGTTGACTTAGAAGTTTGATTTTTTCACTGCTTCTAGGGATTGCAGCCCTGAGTATTTGATATTAATTTCAACTTTATAACTCCACGCGTTCTTGAGAAAATGAGTCTTGACCGTCGGACAGACAGACGGACAACGAAGTGATCTTATAAGGGTTCCGTTTTTCCTTTTGAGGTACTGAACCCTTGAAGTCACAGACGAGTGTCAGAACCTTTTTACAGTGGTAACAAAATGGGTATAAGCGGCCTCTTATTCTAATGAAACTGAACTAAGCTAGGTTAGCTCAAGGTCAAAGTGTAACCACCAACATGCGGCCGGCTGTACCTGCCATATTATACTATTTTCTGAAGAATAAAATGTGGCGGTTTGATAATAAGCTTAACTAAGGGGTAATCTTTGGGCGGTATATACCTACTTAAAAGTTTACAAAATGTAAAGAATTCCTAATGTTTAGAGAGTTTTTGTCTTATGAAAATGAAAAGCTACATTAAGTCTACAGGGTAAGACTTTACTGCGTTGCTTGATAAATCTCTAATTCAAACAACGAAACACGAACCTAAGGATTTATCATTACACACAAGTCTAAATCTTATTGGGGTTAAAAGGGGGAATAAAGTTTATCAGGGCGAATTTTACAGTGTGGATTTGGAAGTTGTCTCAGAAAGTTGCAAATAGCTGAAAACCTGAAAAAGGTTCATTGTACTAATAATTATGAACATCTTTTAATATGGGACCAAGCCTGAACCCTTTTGTCCACACATTTATGTTCGCATAACTCGACATTATGTAGGGATAAGCGAAAAGACATAGCTGAGTTATAGGGCTTTTGATTCAACGCTCTGTAGATCTATTAGAAAACTTCCGGTCGATTCTGTAAAAATCTCACCGTGATAACTTCGGTGAAGTGAGTTTGATTTTGCTAGGAATTGACACTATTGACAGCTCACTCCACGCTCACTTCACTTCAGTTTTCACGGTGAGCTTTTTACAGAATAGCACCGCTGTAGGTATTTCACTCGGTACATACTGTTTTTCAACGGAACAAGAGCAGTGGTTAAAACTTACCTAAATTGGACTGCTGTATATTGCAGCTACAGTTGTGCTCGAGTGATGGAAGGGTCTTTTTGCAAATAAAGCTATAAATTGTGTCACATTTGATATCATTAAAATTGCCTTCTTGGTTCAGATGCAGACAATCCTCATCGCCACTATTGTCCGGCTGATTGAGGCTCCAGTTGTTGTACACCTCAGAGATTGACTTACCTAGAATACGAAACGTATAAATATAAACTAGCTTTTACCCGCGACTTCATCCGCGTGAAATTTCACCCTCCCCCCATTCACCCTCTTAGGGGCAGAATTCCGAAAAACCATTTCTTCTACCTACTTTTCACAAAGAACACATCCTCCAAATTTCATGTCTAGGACCAGCGGTTTAAGCTGTGCCAAAGCACAGCTTAAACCGCTGGTCAAAAAATTCAAAGTCCTGACCGACTGGTATATCAAAATATACCAGTCGGTCAGGACTTTGAATTTTTAGATTCAGAAAGTTAAAAGCGGTTAACCCTTATTGCTAAACCAAATTAACTGGTATCTGTTTTTACACTAGACAGTTTTAAGTCATCCTTCTGTCCTTATCCCAGTTATTTGGAATCAGCACAAAACTAATACTAAAATAATTATACACTTACCATCAATGGTCTCATATACACCTTCAGTTATTATGTCTGATATGCCCACAAACACCCATGTATTACTAGGCTCGGTATTGTTTTGGTACAGTGTCCAAAACGATATCACAGCGTTGGCCTCATCACTGTTTTCTGGGTAGAACAAACTGGCTCCTTCCAGATCACACTCTCGCTTGGCATCACGCCAATTCTTCTGTGTCGTGTGGAACTTGTAGAAATTCTCTACTGCTTCTATATAAACGTAGTCTTTCCGGAAAGACACTTGATTATTGTGTCCAGCTATGAAATAGAAAATAGTGTTATTATAAAGTGGCATGTTTTTACGTGTTAAGATATGGTCGATATTTAATGCAAGTAAAAAAAAAAGTCAACAACTTTGATACTCACTTGAGAAATCCAATAAAATGTATAGAACCAAAAAGAAAAATAAAGTTTTAGAATACATTGCTGTTACTATTCGTACGACATGTGTCTAAAAACTCTAGCCGCGGGCACGACCTTAAATGAATGCTTACGATGAAGTGAAGCTTACAATGAAGTGAGGCTTATATAGTGAGTAATGAACTAGTGTAGATACGCCTTATCATTGTTTTTTTAACTTATATCCATAGTAGGGAAAACCGGGGCTGGTGGACTGACTTTTGACTTCTTGGTCTATAATTATAACTTGTTTAAATATTTACACATACCTATGTATTAAAATTACTTATTAACTTAATTATAACTTTAATTACATCATCATTTGCCTAGCCTTGGGAAAAAGGCAAGGCAGATGATGGTGTATTAAAATTACTTTACTTGTTAGTGACACTATTGATCTAATAAAATAAATAACAGTAAAATTTTACTTTCGATTATGATCATTAGAAACCAAAAACCTGTCACCATTTCTAAACGGCGCGCGTCTGCATGCTCCCTTTTGATTAGGTTACCCAAAACTCTTACTCGTGCTGATGATTTTGTGGCAGTTAGGCTGCCAGACCCAACCCTATAGGCAACTAGCCCCGATCTCCCCTGTTTTAAATTTATAATTATTTATTTATAGTTAAATAAAACGGTACAACACCAATTACATCAATCAATATAGAAACTATTAATGTTACATTGACAATAATTTTGTTGTATAAAATTTTATCCGTAGACATAGAGATAGTATGTCACTGTAGAGTCATCGAGTGTCGTTTCCAATATTTTGTAACGCCGTCCAATATTACCAGTACCTACTTCAAACATTGACGCCCATTCTGCCGCCATTTTGACGGTCATACATAATAGCTAAAGAATTTCTAACACGGGTAATAATTAACAAGTCCTATGTAGAGGACCTATTTTAAAACAAAAAAAAAGTATTGAGCAATTTAGTATTTATTTATCTCAGACCAAATAAAAATCCTTTTTTATTGGTCAGTCAAGAAGTAATAGCGCAGGCAGGCGATGCGATGCGACGGGGTGGATCGGGGAAAAAAAAACACGCGTACGAAGTTGCGGGCAGAAGCTATAAAAGAAAGATCATAAACAATAATTTTCGAAAACTACCTTTCAAGGGGAGGTGGAGAGGGTGTTAAATTTTTTTGAGGAAAGTACGAAACCCACGCGGTCGAAGGCGCGGGCAACAAGTTTTTGCAGTTAAACTAAAATTTATAAGCGCTCTAGATAAATATGTGTTATTGGGTAAATCTTTTAATAAATTGGGAAAATTGCGGGCAACGGTCAATTTAAGTTTTGAAATAATTTCTCAGTGGTCAAACGTAATTCAATGGTTGAACGATGTTGAGAAAAAGTTTGCAGACTACAGACAGGATAACGATATCTCACAAATTAGTTATTTATAACTTATTTTATTCTGCCTCGAAAACACCGTTAATGATTTCGATAACCTTCGGGGTATCCCGTCATTATCATCGCTGCAATGTTAGATATCGTATTCGAAATAATAGGTTGGTATTCCCTGTATAACTAATTGCGGAAAAGTTTCATTGCAATATTTTATCCTTATTTTGTACAGATGTATGTATATGCAATAACAATAACTGTGATAAGACGCATATATAAACCACCCATGTTGTATATATTGCAAGAGACAAGGCGCGTGTCGTATAGTATAACAATGTATTCTAAAACTTTGTTAGTCTTTCTTGTAGTGTACTTTTTCTCGGGTTCCACACGTGAGTATTGGATTGTAAAAAGCTCAAGATATTATTATATTTAACTACTTGATAAGCAAAAGTCAACCAGGTGATAAGCTATCAGGCACCATCAAATAGGTGTTTTATTGTTTTGTATTTAGACCTGTGGACTGGTATGGAAACAAAGCCGCGCTCACCATACTGTTTAAATCAGACCACTTTTTGTTGCCAAATTTTCATTTTCACTTTTCTATAAACAATATTGTTAAACATAAGTTGTGAATTGTGGGTGTACTATAGGTATCTGTGCTTAACCCTTCGGTGATCACATGCGTGATGTTATATAGGGTTTTTGGAAGTTGGATACAATGCCTTAAGGGGGTTGCTGGAGTTGACACCATTTAGAGCATTTTGAGCCATACATGTCTTAGACGAAGTACTTTTTTTCCCAGTTAAACTTCGTATGTTATTTTTGACTAATAGTTTAGTAGTAAAAGTTTAGGTTAGTTTTGACTAATAGTGTAGTAGTACGTAGTTAAAAAAAAACATACTATTTCACAAACCTAGTATGTCACAAACACATCATGGGGGTGTTTGTGACATACTAGGTTTTACTAATGACGATTAGGTACTGGGGATAAAATGTGTGTTGGGGTGAAGTTAGTCTTTTTTGTTTTGCTAATAATGTATATGTAAGTATGTATTTCTGTATTATCAGCCTGCCCCTAATTATTTTTGGGTCGGCGCAGAATGTCCTTTTCTTCCACATAATCTCTATAAACCAGCATCTTTCACACAATTCATCATCGTTTGTTAAAACTTCATATACTTTTGCAATCATCCACATTTATACCCAAAACTGTCTTCACGTCATGTTCGTCATTCCTCCGCATCACAGCCCATCCTTACAATGTCAGTCAATTTTCACACAACTTCTCAGTCACCTGTCACCAGCGCAACTTTCAACTTTACTCTTACTTATTCATTTATGATTAATTGATTTTAGAAAAAACCATCAGTAATTGTATAAAAATTAATTAATTATTAATAATAATTCGAAAGTCGGTGTCGTTGGTTCCACGACACCGACTTCCGGAATTAATATTTTTTTTTCAGTTTGTAGTGCTTTTTTGAAGTCAGTTGTTTTTTGTTCTAATTTTATTTGATTTTTCACTTTTTAGTTGTACCTACCCCACACAAATTCGTATCAGTTCCGAGCTCGCTTCGCTGGCTCACCCATTCCAAGTTCCATTGGTAAATTCACAGCTAAATCACTGTATTTTTTCAACCATGTGCTTGAAGTGAATCTTAAGATTTACCGAGTTATTGTTCGAAGCAAAAGTTAGGATTTACCGTAGGTCAAACTATTACAGTAACATCTATTATGTATTATAAAACAAAACATAGCGCCATATACCTAATTCGTTAGATCTTTATATGTAACTATCTGTGAGTATTTTTCGCAAATAAATTATTTTCTATTTTATTTATAGATGGACAAAGAGCTAAAAAGTTTTTCCGAAAGGACTACAGTTATATAGAAGCTTTAGAGAGCTTCTATAAGATCCACACGATACCACGGACTTGGGCTGATGCCAAGCGAGTTTGTGCTCTGGAAGGAGGCACTTTCTGGCATCCGGACAATGACGTTGAGGCACATGCAGTGATATAATTTTGGAACACTACCCAGTCCCATTTGGGGTGGGTCTATGTGGGGATGTCAGACATTATGATTAAAAAACTGTTTGAAACCGTTGACGGTACGTAAATAATTTTAATATTCTTTTGTTTAGTGCCACATTTATAAATTGATTCTGTATTAGTTCCATTTATTCTTTGTTCGTTACATTTACTTTATATTATGTATGACAATCGTTGTATGCAAAACTGTACATTAAAAAAAAGACTTTATTTTATTTTTCTAGGCAAGTCAGTGTCAGAAGTGTACAATAATTGGGTGCCGGGTCAGCCGAACAATTATGGCGGTAACCAGGACTGTGTGTATATTTACAAAGAAGGCCAGTTGGATGATTGGGAATGTGACTATAAGTATTCTTTCATTTGCAAGAAGAGTCTTCAGTCACTAGAGTGGAACTCTCAATGCAATAGCCCTTATTCAGGTAGGCTTTAATCTTTGCTTGGAACGTATACTACACGACATAAATTATAATTATGTATAAACATTTACGGAATTGAAGACATTTTATATTTGAATGATGATATCCGTAAATACTTCCTCTGCCTCACGTGTCCCACGTTACTTGGGGTCGGCACAAAATATCTAATATTTCCTACCGGCCATCAGGTCTTTCACTTCCTTTTCATTTGAAATATCATCCCTTGTATTAAATGTATCCATATATTCCATGGCTATCTCTTTCTCTCCGTTGATCAATATTTATATTCATCACTTTCTTAGCCACATGAGTTTTACCCATTCCAGGACAAGCAGAAATTTGCTCAACAATTTACTTACGATTTTTTTTTATTCAAAACTCGTTTTATTTGGTTCGTGATAACGTTCTTGGTATCAGATCAATCTCCTATCAACAGAATAAACGTAAAACTTTTATTATTTCAGATTACACTCTCAATGAGCATAATGGCAAGTGCTACAAGCTCCATACAACTCCATTGAGCTGGTACGATTCATATGCCGTGTGCCAACTAGAACAATCTTACCTGACGGTGATCAACAATAGGCAGGAAGCGGAATACATTGCGAATTTAATAGAATCCATACCAAAACCTAGGGTTAAAGGAAACTACCAAAGAGGAATATATCACATGGGCTTTCATAACAGATTCAACGAGGGCTGGCAGACAGTTAAAGGTACGTGAGAGTCTATCTCATTAGGTAACTCCGATCTCACACTGATGTTGTACGAAGAGTTTCATAGTCGGATCACTAAACACCTGCACGTATCCATGTCCAATCCTTCAAGTTATTGTGGATTCACATCAATATAAAGGAGAGAGAGAAGAGAAATAAAATGTTTATGTTCATATTTTAACTTTTTTAAACATTGTTTACTACTATTTTTTAGTTCTATTATTTTTGGGGTTGACTTCACGTTTAAACTGATGCATACATTAATTTTGTTTCACGAAGCGACGTGCGCTTTACTTGTGGTAAACAAGTGTACAAACACGCTGTGGATGTGTGCGTGAAGATGGGCAGTGTTAGCACATGACACACACTCATGCACGTCAGAAGTGTGCATGTGTTTGCACACACACTTCCGACTTCACCATTGACTCGGACGGTACCGAGAGCTCCTGCGCTTACACACACATTCCCAGCGTGTTTGTGCACTTGGTAAGCACAAGTAACGTGCGCGTCGCTTCGTCAGATAAAAATACTATACTTAATAGAGAACCGGACAGTAATAAGAAATAAATCTTAAAGTTGGTGGTTAGAAAGTATCTTCGTTTATAACAATAATTTACCAAATATTTTTGCGAAATAACGATGGTTTATATTTTAAAGGCTGATTTTTCGAACGCCAAATAATTTCATCCGAGGAATAATTTTGAATTTTTGACAGTTCTTCTATACAAATACGTCAATTTTATTCCACGAATAAAATTTATCTGTCGATTGAAAAATCAGCCCTAAATCAATGAATACAATCAAATAATTCAAATACATTTCTTTTATAGGAAAACCGATGAATGTAGATGCGGACGCCTGGTGGGAGAACTACCAGCCTGGTGACAGTGATCAGTGCGGCTCAATGTTCTTTAACGGACGTCTAATCAACACAGATTGCGATATGAAGAGCTTATTTCTTTGTGAACACGAACTTGCTCATTCAAACTTAGGGCTCGAAAATAATAATAAATAATAGGTAAATTCATGTTTTAAAAATAAGATTTGTTTTATGTAGTACTAGCTGTGCTCGCGACTTCATTCGCGTGAATGTCGGAAAACAATAATGTGTCGCTTAGGAAAGGTGTAATTACCAATCCTTCATTGAAAAGGAAGAATCTTCCGATCTTGCCTGATGTGGTAGAGAGAACCAAAGATAAACTTTGCTAAAAAGTGTATTTATAAGTTCAAGTCGTCATAGAATTCAAAATAATTTTTCAAATACGGTCTTCAGGGCTGCTAAAGTTTACTTTTTCAAATTTCAAAATCCCTATTTATTTATTTATCCATTTATTTCAGGCGTCAAGGCCCATATAAAACACATACAATACAATATTAATATAACTTAAAAAAACTACTATACTATACTACTACTATATTTATGTTCGCATAAAGGCTCGTACACACGCGCGACGCGACACGCGACACAAAGGCACCGCAAGTCGCGCAACGAGCGGTGCCTTTGTGTCGCGCGCGATTCGCGTCCCGCGTCGCGCCTGCTTGCAGGAGCCTTAACTCGTCAAAATGTAGGGAACAGCTGATTTTTTTTCGCGACCGATTTCGTTCATTTTTTGTATATCGTCACAAAAGGCGATAACAAGTGTGATATAATTTATTGCATACTAGCTGCGCCCCGCGGTTTCACCCGCGTAAATGTCGATTCCGTGGGAATATCGAGATAAAAAGCCTATAATGTTAATCCAGGGTGTCAGCTACCTTCATACAAAATTTTATCAAAATTGGTTCAACCGTTTGAGCGTGAAGAAGTAACAAACATATAAATACCCACACACACACACTCACAAACTTTCACCTTTATAATACTAGAGTGATAGTGTGATATTATGTGGTTTCCATACTGTAGGTATATTTCAACGTTTTTGTGCTAAACATAAAATGATTTGTAATTTTTGAAGCCCATCGGTTTTACAAAAAATGTCTGTTTCTATGAAACTACATACATACCTTATATAAGTATTATTTTCTGTCGTGCTTGTTAGTGATCCTAAGATTTTTACTACATTTTCTGTTTTTACCCGTGAGAACCTGTAATTGGCTTTATGTCTCATGTACAATTGTTATGCTTCTGTTATAGCTGTTGGTTCTCATATAAATACATAAATAAATAATTGTGCATTTGAATTTAATCTGTGACTGAAAATCCGAAAATTTCGAGCACCACGCAGCTAGCAGAGGTCTTTCGAAGCTGCAAACTTGGTTTTACACACTATTGATATCTATCCTAACAACATCCCAAAAAATCAGTACAGTGCAATTTTTGTGACCTAACGCGATTTTTGTGTCTACAAAGACTGGCCTATACATATAACCTCTATTATAGTATAGTTATATTAAAAAGTGATTTTATATGTCGAAAGCGACAACAACATGTTATATTTTGTGGTGAAACCTATTAGTTATTTAATTTTAAAAAACATTGTTGGAAAAAAATTGAGTCTAATACCGGCCGCTCCACCCAGAGCGGGAGGAGTCATTTGATGATTTCCCATCCAGAAAAAAAAAAATACCGGTCATCCCGGGATCCTGGTTCTTATGCGGTATTAACACCGGTATTGAATCCGGTATTCGAAACCCCTAATCGCGATTCTTTCCACGTTTGCCGAGATAAAATAATGAATCGTTTGAGTGCAAGGTCTGATTCAATAATATTGCACAAACTTATTCTAGGTGTAGTGGTCGTTTGAGAGCAGGATGTGATTTCATTGGTGCATATTATTATGATCATCGAGCACAAATTTTATCAAGTGATGCGACACCGAATATTCGTCCAAAATGTAGCCAAACTATAAGGATAATATATAACCTGCTTATTATCTCGTTTTATTTTTTATTAACTTGTATGCTAATACCGAGGAAATATTAAGTTGATAAACAACTTTGAATCGACTAAACACGTCAGTTAGCGAGGTTCATAAATAAATGTAGCCAATTTGTGGTGTATTACGGTAGGTTAGTAGGTAAGGTTTGTTACGGTAAGGCTTCCTAGTGCCTAGGGGCTAATAGGTAAGTTTCCATTGGAAGAGTCTAGGAGAAGCGCCATCCGGCCCCCACATCAGTGGGAACGTCTTGTGCCAAGAAAATCACGCTTAAGAGGAAATGCGCTCGGAGTGACTTTTGTAAAAGCCTAAGTAAAAAGTCATAATTCGAGGTTTGGCTCTCGCCTATTTCCTCCTCCAATATTGGACCAATTTCAAAGATGTTTTTATTTTTCAAATTTGTACACTAGGCCTCTGTTGATAGCGGTTTAAATCGGCATTTTTTGAGGGCTCTAGTGCTTATAAAAATAATGTATCATCAAAAAGTAAAACATATGGACATACAAGTAGTTAATATTTATTATTCTGTAAAAAATCATTGCTTTATGGTGATTAACCAGAAAGAAAACAGGCGAGAGCGTTTCTATGGAGAATAAACCAGGGTGCATTTCCTCTGCTAGTGGAGTTCAATTTTTTTTTTCTTTTAATACCATCCAGTGGGATATCAAAATGAAGGGTTTTAAAAGGCGATTACAAAATATATACAACTTATATGGTTAAAAGTAATTCGAAGTGACAAATCGCACAAAACACGTAACAAGAGCTAAATCGTCTGCGAAATCTTTCACATTTGTAAACTAAAAAGCTGGAAATTAAAAAAAAAGTTGTTCAATAATCTAATAAACCCGACTTCGGTAAAAAACGTAAGTTAACATCAACACGCAACAAACACAAACAAGCCCATTTTAAATAAAAGATGGAAGCAGGCGGGACCCATACCATTTTTATTATATTTTCAAACTCAAATGGGTCCCGCGTGCTTCCATATTTTATTAATTTAAAATGTTTTTAGCTTTCAGTTTTGTTTTTTAACTTAACTTAAAAAAGTTAAGTCCGCAGTCGGGTTTTTTAGTTTTTTAATTTTTTTTCTTTCTTCTTTTTTCTGATGATGAATCTCGACAAAAAGCAGTAATGGCAAAAAAAAAAAATATCTGCAGTATTCTTAAACATAATATTTAATTTCTTTAAATATTACTTACATTTTATAGGTCGTGTTCACCGACATTTAATCAATCGATTACATATTTAAACTGCACTTCATGTCAAATTACCTAAGGACATTTAACGTAATAGATATAACTTATAGAAACTGTTTGAAACGCTAACTGGTACGCATGTGTACCAAGGGTAACTAAGGGTGAAATCGGCTCAGTAGACATGAACCCAACGAGACTTTACAGTCATATTAGTAAAAAATATTAATCACACTATTTCAGGGCTACCAAATCGATCATCAAATTGCGAAGCAAGAGTGTCTACTTCGTGTTCACAGATAAAGTAGCATCTTGTGTTACAGCTGATATCGTTTAGCAGCCCGTTGTAGAACATTGATCCGCACTGCTCTCGGTTCTCGCCATCTGGCTGGTTGTGGCCCCAGCAGACGTAACCGGTGTCATCAAGCGGTGTGCCTGTAAACAAGTAAGTTATCAACTTAATAATAATCTAAGATTCACTGAAAAACAATGCTCAGCCTAAACAGCTGGATCTTAATGCAATCATTTATCTTGAGCAAGCAGAAATTTTGCACAGAATGATTTTTCTTATATAACGAAGGTTCACCGACGAGACCTAATGAAAAATTCCTTTCCTACGGGGGTTGAATAAGAGATGAAAGATTTTCGGAAGTTTGTATATATCGTATGTGAAAAAGTCGAAGACTGTGACATCCAACAAGCCCAGCAGCTCTGGGCCCGGGTTGTAGATTAGGGTCCATTTACTCTATCAAAGAAGGCCCGATCCAGGTCTAGCCTAGTCATAGTTAGTATGACCATATTTATCAGGGAGATTTGCATTACGGAAAGAAATCGTCTCTTACCTTTCACTGCTTGCCAGCCGTCATCGAGTCTGTTATGGAAGCCCAAGTGAATCGCTCCACTTAGGAAGTTTCCTGAGGCCTTGTTTTTCGTTTTATTTTCCGTTAGCCTCACGAGAAAGTCAGCTTCCAACTGGGTGTTGATCACTGCTAGGTACGATTGTTCTGCGCTGCACACGGTGTAAGCATCGGTCCAGTTCAAGGGATGCTGGTGGAACTTGTAGCATCTGCCGATCTCCTCGTTGTAAACGTAATCTGTAATACGTGTTATACAATAATGATGGTGTTCTGCAGAAAGGTCCGACGTGCGAGACCAGGAGGCGAGTTCCCGTAATGAAAAAAGTTTCAAAATCTAGTCTCAGCGACAATGTCAAAAACTTGGCAAAAAAGTAGGGAAATTAGAAATATTTTTGACAGATTAAGACAGAGATCAGAGGGACAATTTTAAAACATTCACAGTCTGATGTGATATATATTTGAAAAGTTTTTACATTGATTGTCGCAGAGATGAGATTACGACTAAATTTTGAACTTTTTTAATTACGGGAATTGGCGTTCAGGTCTAGTCAAATCAAACGTTTATTTGCTAGAAATAGATTGTTTTGGTAAAGGTGAGATATTATAACCTAAGTGTCATTGTATTGTGCCTGCAAGCAACCGTGCAAATTTTTATTAACTTTACATACATTCGTAGATTATATTACTTCTAAAATGTCTGATATTAATTAAGTTTTACCTAGTTAGTAGACAACAAATAACTAAAATAGTAAAATTGTGCCATAATAGAACCAAAACAGGAATAATCTATGTTGTAAATTAATATTCAAATAATTTTATTATACCAATTTTAAATATTTATGTTCCATAATTTCCATAACATTAAAAACAACAAACTTTAGAAACCATTCTGTCATATTTGTCTTGAACGCGTTACCCTGTAATAATATAATTTGACTCGTTTGGTAAGTTATTGTGAACTAAGACAGACATATTACACATTTTTTTTATAGATATCTTTATGACAGGGTGGTTGATACAGTAGGTTGGGTAGGTGACCTCACTCCGTTGCTTAAAGTAACGCATGTGTTGTTTGGTGCAGAAAGAAAGAAAGAAAAGTATTTTCGCAATAAATACTTTTTTTTCATTCTTTATGCATACATCTTTTATGTACAGACGCCAGCACATCAAGCTACTACAATCTGTCAAATTTCTTTAATAGATTTTCAACTTTATCGCCGAAGCATAAGGTTCAAAGATGATTGCGCAAATTTGACAGTTTCGGGTAGCTTGATGTGCTGGCGTCTGTACATACAAGGAACTGGTATATTGGTATATTGCTGGGCTAGCTAACATATGGCAAATAATTTAATTTAATGTTCTGTGTCCTGTAATGTTAATTACTTTGCATATCTAGTATTGTAATACAATCAAGTATTTTCTAACTGAACAGACAGCTGTGGTGCTGGGGAATTTGTTGCGCCACTTCTTCTTCCCAGCGAAAGCACTAGGAAGTGGTGAAGGACGGGCGTTTTGGGGGACTGTCTTTTGTAATTTTGAGGTTCGAAAAGTGCTGATTCTCAGCCTAGTTTGAATAAATGACTTTTGATTTGTTCCTAAAGTTACGAGAATTGCCCCTCAGATATATGAACGTATACGAAATAAAAGGAGTAGGTATGTAAGTAATGTGTACAGGTGGCGTTCTGCAATGTCTGCCTGGGTCCTAACATTAGCTAATGCTAATGTTAGCATTTTTCCATGGACTTAGGCAGACACTGCAGAACGCCAAACAACTGATCAAACAACTGACCATTTCCGCAGCAATATGTGGAAATGGTCAGTTATTTGGTCGGATACCGGATATCTGGCTTATTTATAGGGTAAGCCACTGTTACACTTTTTTATTTGTTCCCTCCTAGTGGCGAACTAACATAAGCCCAGATGCCAGGTGGTTGGCTATCGAAATATAAGGAAACAACAAACTATCTAAAACACTGTATATTTATAAAAGTAAATCTGCCGGTAGCCGATACAGGTCTACCACAATAAAATGTGGTCCAAACGGAACCTTCAGAACTAATTTACCATATTACCTAGAAATTAGGTAGGTGACTATAGTAAGATTTTATTATTGCCAGCCAGCCAAAATTTCAGCAGAAAGAGCTATGGTCGTGGGGAGTTGGAGATAAACCCAGTACCTACTGTTCCGTTTTAAAAGTTTAAATTAACTATTATAAATTTCAAAGATAAGGTATAACCTTCCAGTTATTAAGAACGTTATTAATTAATAAATGGGCGCGAGGGACTTTGAGAGTCCCGGATCCCGGAGCCGACGAAGGTGTCCAATATAATTCTGGATGAACGTAGAATGTCGAACCCAAGATCCTGAATTCAAATTTCGTTGAAAACCGGTTTCCACTGTTGAAAACCGGACTAAGGTATCCAACTGGTTCTTACAGAAACCGTATTAAAATGGAAAAATATTCAAAAGGATACCGGTGGTGGATATCGGCTGGCCAAATACCGAAAAGTTGTTTAAAAAAGAGAGGCCCATGGTTAAATAATAACAGCCGCACATGTCTATCGATCAGGTTAAGCTACGCTTGCCACGGTTGGTCTGTGGATGGGTGATCTTTACATAACGAGACCCCTCCGTGCCTCGGAAAGCACGTTAAGCCGTTGGTCCCGGCTGTCATTCGTGGATCTTTGACAGTCGTTACGAATAGTCAGAAGCCCGAAAGTCTGACAACCAGACTTACCAAGGGGTATCGTATTACCCAGTAACTGGGTTGTGGAGGTCAGATAGGCAGTCGCTCCATGTAAAATACTGGTATTCAGCTGCATCTGGTTTGACTGGAAGCCGACCCTAACATAGTTTGGAAAAGGCTAGGCAGATGATGACTTACTGTTTAAAAATGAAACCAGTAACACAAGGCAAATAATACATAAGAAAAATGCATATTTTGCAAGAATATGATACGAATATGCACGACATTTACAATATTTTGTCATCATAAACCAAAAGTTATCAATTTTCCTGTTAATGAGACTAAACATTTATCTACGTAGGTAACTATAGTATAGGGTGTCCAGTGGCAGATTTCATAGTTTAAACGAACGTAATTTCTGAACGCAACACGTTAGAGTGGCGCGGGGGGGGGGTTGTTGAATGCGTAAGCCCTGCGGATTTTTAGCTGCCATGGAGCGGTAGTGTGAACTGTGTGGAGTGTACCACGCTTTTGCCATCGAGGCGTACATTTCAAGTGGATTTTCGCTTACTGAAATACGTCCTCGACTTAGTAATCGTTACGATATTCGTCGATTACGTGATGTACCATCGATCAACCTTATATATATATTTTTTTATTTGCTCTTGACACTAGTCTAGGTCAGAGGTAACAGAGACAAAATCTACGATGAAGTGAGCTTACCCAGCCTACTTACTTATTCAGTTACCTTCTTATTACTTCAATCCTGGCGTATTCAGTTCTAAATCCTTCAATTGCGTGATTTACGTAGTCGAGAAGACTAACTTTTTAAACAACCGCAGCAATGGATTAGCAATTTTCCTCAAAATCCGTCGGATTGTAATTGAAAGTGGCACGCAATGAGGGTTTTCGTGAAAATTTACGACACCAGTTGGCACCACTGTGACAAGAGGTCTTCCAATCTATACTAATATTATAAAGCTGAAGAGTTTGTTTGTTTGTTTGTTTGTTTGGTTGAACGCGCTAATCTCTGGAACTACCAGTCGGATTTGAAAAATTCTTTTTGCATTTGATAGCCCAATTCTTGAGGAAGGCTATAGGCTATATAACATCACGCTATGACCTTTAGGAGCCGAGCAAAACGAAAAAAAGTCAGAAAGAACGCTAAGCAAAAACGAAGTAATAGCGCGGGCAGGCGATGCGATGCGACGGGGTGGGTCAAATTTCACGCGGACGAAGTCGCGGGCAGAAGCTAGTATAAAATATAATGATGACGTTCATCATTCGATTCATCCATTCGTTCATCATTCAGTCATGACTAAAGAAAATATAGGCTCTTTGACAGATGTCTGGACCTGACGTGTCAGTGCTGCCACCTGGCGAACGTCATTTCAGAAAACCCTCCATATGTTTGGAAACATCATATTTATCAACGTAACCCACCTAAATTAGGTATGTTGCACTGTTGGTTCCATTCTAAGGAGAGGAGACTCTTCTTGCATATGAAAGGGTTCTTCTTAAGGCATGTGTCATCGTTAATGGTGCCGTCTCTTCGAAGGATTACGCAATCCTCAATACCACCGGCATCGTTGGGTTCGCCAGCCGCCCAGTTGTTGTACACGTCTGATACGGGGTGACCTGAAAGCGATGATAATAATTATCATTACTAAAATGGTTTTGGTCAACAATTTAGTACTTATTTTTAACCGTTATACATTCGGCGAGTTTCTTTTTTCTTCTTATTCACATGAATGCTTCATGCACACCGATTCGATTCGATTTTGTATTCTAAAGCTAGCAATAGTTTAAGTTTTAATTGTGTTTTTCTTACTATCTTCGTAATTCAAAACTAAGTAAATAGGTCGACAGTTCAATAGTGAATAGATTTTTGCGTTCTAGATGTAAAACTTGGCAAACTACCTAGTTTCTTTAGAAGGCGAAGATTTCTAGCTTCTAATACACACATCAAAAATGATTTACAGAAACTGCATGTTTTATTAATTGATACTTTATTTTTTTCTTAACAAAGTAGATTGGTATACAATCTTTTTATTCTCGGAAGCAAAGGTACTGGCTGATTTAAAAATAGAATCTTTTCGATTGTTTTGTTTTCATTAAAATAAAAGCTTTTTATTTTTTCCCGACTGTATGTGTTTTCATTCTTTTACAAATTTGGAACGTACAGTTTTTGAAAAAATCGAGTGGTGTGTCATTTTTTATCTCGTGGAGCGACGCCATTTGACTGCTGATGAAATGCAGAGAGCTGTAGGAATGCTACAAGCGGGAAGAAATCAGTCCTAGGTATCTCGGCATTTTGGTGTCAATAGGAGCGTGATTTGTTGTCTTTGGCAGCGTTACGTTAATACAGGGGATCCTGCTGAGTATCACCCAGGACGTGGAAGGAGTACAACTGATTGCAAGACGTCAGCCGATGTTAACCGCCCGGGAGATAGAAAATTACAATTCTCAAACGATGTTGTTGTTAGCAACCAAACCGTGAGAAATAGGCTGCATGAATACTGCCTATGAGAACGCACGACGACGCCCAATTTGATGCCCACCTATATGCCACGGGAATCGCGACCCTCGAAACGAATTGTGCCGGACGGGCGTGATCGCTGGACGCTATGGTGTGTAGGGAGGTCGTAAACCCATCCAGGTTTATCCCGGTGTGAGGATAGGTCTCTCCCTGTCCAAGCGGCGCTGACGTCCTACACCGACGGTTCAGGATAGCTTCAAGGCTTGATTTAGGGATACCAGTTTTTGACAACGTTCTGAATACGTTTTTGACAATTTCTGTATACGTCTTTGACAATGTCTGCTGAAGAACTCGATGATCAGATGACCATGGTGATGAGGAACCTTACCTTCGAAATGATACACAAGTCTTCATGACTGTTCAGGAAGTAATTGACGGGACTCTAAGTATATATAAAAATAAAAATATTCCTTGCCGATGACTACAAATTTGGTCTATGTACTGGTTAGCTTACATTACTCGAAACTTTACCGTAACGAGAGCCGTCAATTACTTCCAATTTTAAACTTTTTATTGGACTATTTTTCACTATGTTTACATGTTGTTTTACATTATATACCACTTATATACGAACATACTCGTATATTGTGATATGTCGTTGGATTCCTTATTAAATTTCCTATCTCCTGAAGTACCGTTTTCATCTATATCTGTTTCCGCTGAAAAGTTATTTCAGCGGAAACAGAAAAAATATTAAATTTTCAATAAAAATATTTTTTCTTGTAAGTTTTCTCAAAAACTACTGAACCGATTTCAAAACTGTTTTCAGGTACTTCAGGCTGGTCCAATGACCTAAAACAATGTAACATTTTAAACTGTAAAACTATATTTTTCAGGGCGTGACGCGCCCTGAAACGATGCATACTAAAAACAAAATGTTAAAAAACATAAGCCTATCGCAGTACGACACTTAAATCTCAATTAAGTAGGTTTATCGAACGACTAGATACACAAAAGTTATGTCCAGGGCTAGGTCTTGACCTAGGCTACCTGGATGTACTAAAATTTCAAACATTGAAGCTATACAGCCCACTTAACTGAGGTAAATAGGTGTCGTACTTACGGTTTTATTCTATCACTATTTACTAGCACTATTTACCCGTTTCACTTTCACTTGTTATCACTTATGTACTTGTGTTTATGTAAAACGCACTATACACTATGTGGTGACTCATCGTCGCGAACATCTCTCCCGCCGTGCAGTGCAGTGACGACTCGTAGCGCAGTCGGCGCGGCGCTGCATCGCACCGGTGAGCGACGGCTGTGGTCGCGGCGCCCAGCGCCTCGACGCCCGCCGCTGCGACGCTCGCCGTCCCGACGCTCGCCGTCTCGACGCCTGCCGCCGCGACGCCTGCCGCCGCGATGCTCAGCGTCCCGACGCCTGCCGCCGCGACGCCTGCCGCCGCGACGCTCAGCGTCCCGACGCCTGCCGCCGCGACGCCTGCCGCCGCGACGCCTGCCGCCGCGACGCCTGGACGCCCATCGCCTCGGCGCTCGCCGCCGCGGCGCTCGCCACGACGACGCTTAGCGCCTGGGCGCTTGCTGCTTCGGTGTTCGCCGCCGCGACGCTTGCCGCGGCGACGCTCAGCGCCTGGGCGCCTGCTGCCTCGGTGTTCGCCGCCGCGACACTTGTCGCGGCGACGCTCAGCGCCTGGGCGCCTGCTGCCTCGGTACTCGCCGCCGCGACGCTTGTCGCGGCGACGCTCAGCGCCTGGACGCCTGCTGCCTCGGTGTGCGCCGCCGCGACGCTTGCCGCGGCGACGCTCAGCGCCTGGGCGCCCGCCGCCCCGGCGCTCGCTGTTTCGGCGCTCTTTCTCTAGAACGCCACTAGGTAGGCGTGCGAGCGTCAGGTTGAAACCCAACGTGTCTTCACTCGGTCTCCATATCAGGCCGAGTATCTTCTCTGTGTCATCTGTATCTGCGATTCTGACCACTTCAGTTCGGATCTGTTTTGGATCTATATTTTCTATAACTTGCGCACTGTTTGATACCCATTTTCTTAGTTCAAACTTCGCCTTCTGATGTATATTCTTTACTGTTGTAGCGATGCGCGTCGTTTCTTCAACTGTTCTGTAACTATCGAGGTAATCATCCATGTAATGATTACGTATGATGGCTTCCACTGCTTCTGGATGCTCTTCTATATGCCTTCTCGCGTTCCAGTTCTTCGCGAAGATGGCTGTGCACGGCGAACTTGCCGCGCCGAATATTATGGACGTCATGCGATATTCTTCAGGCGCGCCTTCTCTTCTATTCCCTCTCCACAAGTATCGGAGAGCGTCTCTATCTTGAGCTCGCACTTTCACCTGCATAAAAATCTCCGCTATGTCCCCGGAAATGGCTATGTGATGTCGGCGGAACCTCATCATGACGCCGGGCAGTGACTGTAGCAGGTCTGGTCCAGTAAGAAGGAAATCGTTTAGTGACAGCCCTCTTGACTTGGCGGCAGCGTCATGAACTATGCGAAGCTTCTCAGGCTTCATCGGATTGAACACGTCGAAGTGAGGCAGATACCACGTTCTACCCGGTGTGCTCGTCTTGGGCGCTTTCTCTGCATACCTCTTTTGTATGAGAGAGTCCATCTGTTCTGTATATCTATCTCGAAGAGCGGGGTTGCTATCGAGTTTCTTTTCTATCGAGACGAGCCTCTTGAGAGCTGTCCCGTAGCTATCTGGCATTTCTAGGCTTTCATTTTTCCATAACATGGCTGTTTCTATGTGTCCATCTTCTAACTGTTGAGTGTGACGATTCAAAATATCCTCTGCTTTCTTCTCGGGATCGGAGTCTGGTCGTCTTGGATTGATGACCAGTGATTCTATAGCAAAGAATTCACGAAGTCGCTCGTCGAGGTCTTCATCGCTATCTGTGAGTCGGTTGACGTAATGCACCTGCTGACCCAATATTCTGGTGTGCGCGCCGTGAAGAGTCCAGCCCATCGTAGTGAGTGATGCAATAGGCTGGTGCTTCGGGCCTCTGCGGGTCTCACTGGCCAGTAATAGGTGCCAGTTATCCTGGCCAATGAGAATCTTCGGTGCGCCTGTGTGATATATCAGCTGATCCCTCAGGTCGTCTAGGTGTTTGCAATGTGCGACATCTTCTTCACTGACTGTCTGTGGTGCGAGATTGAGCTTCGGTATGGTGCGCGCTCTGAACGGCACCTTATTCTTCAGCGGGCTCGCAAGAGTGACTGTGATTCTTCGCGAACAAGGAGTGTCGATCATGTTGTCACCGATCGCACCTATCTTCAGTGGGTCGATGCGGCCCTCTGCCCCGACTTGCTTTGCTACGTCTTCGTCGATCAGGGAAACGGTGGACCCGTCATCGAGAAGTGCGAATGTTGATGCTTCTCCCGCCGGTCCGATCACTCGGACCGGTATCATCTTGAGGTAGGCGTGACTCGAAGTTGCTCGCGAACTGGCCACCGTTTCCTGAGACTCCTTCGTTTCCTGGGCATTGGGCTTCTCGATACCCACTGCAGCAGGCTTCTTGCTATGGTGAAGAAGTCGATGGTGTGTGGCTGTACACCCCTTTTCATCACACTTCTTACGTTTGCACGTGTGACCCAAACGACGGCTTCGCAGACAACGGAAACATAGGTTGAGTTTCTTCGCGAGTTCCCATTTCTTGTCACTAGATGCCTCTTTAAACTTTGAACACTCAGAAGCGTGGTGTCCTTCCTTCTCACAGACACGGCATTTCGTAGCCGTCTTGTCGGTAGCTGTGTGAGTTCTCTGTGTGACACGCTTGTTTGTTGTGGCTTCCGAATTGATGTTCTCAGGCGGAGCGAAGGCGCTGCAGAAACGGGCTTGCTCGGTGATAAACTCGCTGAAGAGTGAGAGGTCTGGCAGCGACTGGTACTTTTCTGTATATGTCCTGTACCACTGTACACGCAGGGAGTTCGGCAGCTTCTCTGTCAGCAGCCGCATCAGCTCAGCATTGATCAAGTAGTGTTCTTTCTTCAATGCACGCAGAGTGACTATGCCGCTCCTGACTCGACTCGCGAAGTTGCAGATGTCCTTAGGTGATTCACTGCAGCGCGGCAGTCCACGGAGTCTGTCTGTCTCAGCCTGAGCTATTGAGTCCGGACGGCCGAACTGCAGCTCGAGTTCCCTCATGATGTCATCTGGTCTGGCATGTCCAATGAGCTCCGAGCTCACTGTTTCCAAAGCGCGTCCACGTAGGCTTCTTCTAAGTCTTGCTGTATTCTCAACGTCGTTGAAGTATCTTCTTGTTGTTTCATAGATGGCACGAAATGAAAGCCATTCTGTATGTGCCCCACTGAAGTTCGGTAAGGTCATTATGACCTTTGACGCCGAGGGATGGTTCGATGTCCACTGTTCTGTTTTCTTGTCGGCGAGCGACGCTATAGCGGCAGTCAGCTCCGTTATGAAAGGACGGAGTGATTCTTTTCCCTTGGTGTCTTCTATCTCCTTCACTGGGACTACGCTGTTCTTCACTTCATTCACTGTAGGATGCGACAAAGGTACTCGCGTCTGGAGGTCCGCTATAACGTCGACGTCCACAGGGGGGGGCTGTTGCTCTCGGCTTCTATTTCTATTTTCCCCCTCAGTGGCATTGTCCTCCTTCTCTGGCTCAGGCTCTGGTGCCTCTTCAAGCCATGATCGCACGTACTCATTGTTTGAGTTTCTATCATCCATATATTCGCCATCGGAATCTTCTTCCTCGGCTCTCTGAAGTGCTAACTGAGCAAGCTCCAACTTAATCTTCAATAAGTCTTCGCGTGCTCTTGAAATTTTTCTATTAGTCCGCGTCGTTCTATCTGTAGTCGACGGCGGCTTGCTATGTTCGGTACGGGCGTCACCCCGGGTAGTCATCGGCATGGTTCGGCTGTAAGCTTGATCTAATTTCTTCTCTATTGTGTCTGGTTTCAATGTTCTATCTGAAGTTCCTTCCAAGTTGGTCTCTTTCCTGGACGTAGACGGTCGTTCCGTTTCTTCAGGCTGTACTCGTACAAGTTCTTCATCCTCCCTTGAAGCGGAAGGGCGCTGTGGTTGTTGTAGCTGCTCGGCCCCTTCGATGGTGGACGGTGAACGCGGTGGTTGGTTGTGACGGATAGCTGATACACTACGTGCTCTATTCGCCTCCACTGTCCATGCTGCGGGGGCCTTGCCTTGTGATCTTGTAACCGGCATATTGATTTTCAGTTGATCGCGTCTTCAGTCTTCAAGTTGAGTCCCACCTTCAAAGGCCAACGTTCAATCTTCAAATTGAACCCCGTATCTTCAAGGCAAATCCTCAATCCAAAATCCGGATCTTCCAAGACGGATCTTCAAACGGATCTTCAAAGACGGATCTTCTAAACGGAATCTTCAAAACGGGACTTCGTTACGTAACTTCAAACTGGAATTCCGTTACGGATCTTCAATACCGGATCTTCAAATACGGATCTTCCAATACGGATCTTCAAAGACGGATCTTCAAAACGGAATCTTCAAAACGGGACTTCGTTACGTAACTTCAAACTGGAATTCCGTTACGGATCTTCAAAACCGGATCTTCAAACGGATCTTCCAGGAATCTTCAGCATTCCAGAAAAATGTTCCCGGTTTAAGTCCTCGGACGTAACTCTTCAGGGATACGTATCCAGTGATTAATAAATCTTCAAGCTTCTTGAAACGATCCGGCTCGAAGGACCATTGAATGTGCCGGACGGGCGTGATCGCTGGACGCTATGGTGTGTAGGGAGGTCGTAAACCCATCCAGGTTTATCCCGGTGTGAGGATAGGTCTCTCCCTGTCCAAGCGGCGCTGACGTCCTACACCGACGGTTCAGGATAGCTTCAAGGCTTGATTTAGGGATACCAGTTTTTGACAACGTTCTGAATACGTTTTTGACAATTTCTGTATACGTCTTTGACAATGTCTGCTGAAGAACTCGATGATCAGATGACCATGGTGATGAGGAACCTTACCTTCGAAATGATACACAAGTCTTCATGACTGTTCAGGAAGTAATTGACGGGACTCTAAGTATATATAAAAATAAAAATATTCCTTGCCGATGACTACAAATTTGGTCTATGTACTGGTTAGCTTACATTACTCGAAACTTTACCGTAACGAGAGCCGTCAATTACTTCCAATTTTAAACTTTTTATTGGACTATTTTTCACTATGTTTACATGTTGTTTTACATTATATACCACTTATATACGAACATACTCGTATATTGTGATATGTCGTTGGATTCCTTATTAAATTTCCTATCTCCTGAAGTACCGTTTTCATCTATATCTGTTTCCGCTGAAAAGTTATTTCAGCGGAAACAGAAAAAATATTAAATTTTCAATAAAAATATTTTTTCTTGTAAGTTTTCTCAAAAACTACTGAACCGATTTCAAAACTGTTTTCAGGTACTTCAGGCTGGTCCAATGACCTAAAACAATGTAACATTTTAAACTGTAAAACTATATTTTTCAGGGCGTGACGCGCCCTGAAACGATGCATACTAAAAACAAAATGTTAAAAAACATAAGCCTATCGCAGTACGACACTTAAATCTCAATTAAGTAGGTTTATCGAACGACTAGATACACAAAAGTTATGTCCAGGGCTAGGTCTTGACCTAGGCTACCTGGATGTACTAAAATTTCAAACATTGAAGCTATACAGCCCACTTAACTGAGGTAAATAGGTGTCGTACTTACGGTTTTATTCTATCACTATTTACTAGCACTATTTACCCGTTTCACTTTCACTTGTTATCACTTATGTACTTGTGTTTATGTAAAACGCACTATACACTATGTGGTGACGCATCGTCGCGAACACGAATAGTGGAGGGAACAAGTGTTCACCACTATTCCACCACCACTATGCGTTGCGACGGTCGCGATTCATTCAGGAGCAAGTGCTCCTGAGAAGTGTTCAAGAGAACCTGTACAGAGTGTCGATAACCCAACAACTGAAAGACTTGTTAAAATTCTAATGGGAGCGATTGCTGCAGCATCAGATAAACAGTCTTATAAATTCAATGAAAAATCGTTGCCGACAAGTTTTAAACAACTGAGGCGGTCACATTTTGTATTGAATTACCAAGTAATTAAAAAAACCAGTCAAGTGCGAGTTGGGCTCGCACACGAAGGGTTCCGAACCACAAGGCATAAAACACATAAAAAACTTTTCTTTTATACCCATTTAAATTTAAATTCTATTTTATTATTTGTTGTTTTAGCGGCAACAGATTATACATCATCTGTGAAAATTTTAACTCTCTAGCTATCACGGTTCATGAGATACAGTCTGGTGACAGACAGACAAACAGACGGACAGTGGAGACTTAGTAATAGGGTCCCGTTTTTGCCCTTTGGGTACGGAACCCTAAAAAGGACGTTATTTTATTTTTTTTTAATTAAAAGTTTAATTTAGTTTTAACTTTACTTTTTTGTATTACTAGGTACGTATGTTACGGTACACATATTGTACATTATTGTGATTAAATGAACAATTAAGTGAAGGATTTTGTTGCTTTAGTCACTAATGCATCAAAAAATGCTTAGAATAGTAAAAATCGTTCAAAAGTTCAAAGCCGTACATGTTGCTTAGACTTTTTTGTTGTATGTAGGTATGTACATATTTAGGTAAAAAGTTCATTTAATTGACACTACTAAGATTAATATTAAATAAAAACAAAACTGACTTATTGGCTGTATGCATAACTTCTACAAGTTTATCACACAGCCAATATGTTGTGTATTAATGTTGTAAGACCGAGATAAAGTGTAAAAGTGCACTGATTAATAGAATTTTCGAAACATAGCTCCAGGGGGGCCTACCAGAACCTCTAATAGCAGTCTTATAATCTTCTGTGTGGGACTACTGACTATCAGATACTATAAAGTCCTGTATATAGCTACACCTCTTTAATATTATGTAGTGCGATTCAAATAATTCTGATAAGGAGGTTGTGGTACGATCTCTGAACTTTAACGTGGGATTGGAGATTGTATGCAAACGAAGCCGCCAGCGACTGCTAATAATAAAATATTATAAGTATTCTTACCGTGTATGGTTTCAAAAACTCCTTTAACCACTAAATCCGATATTCCCAGATACACCCACATGAAGGGCTGGGTAGAGTTCCAAAACGATAACACAGCATGGGCCTCATTTTCGTCTTCTGGATAGAACAAACTGGCTCCTTCCTGAGCGCACACTCGCTTGGCGTCAGCCCAAGACTTATGTAACGTGTGGATCTTATAGAAACTCTCGGTTGCTTCTATGTATGTGTAGTCCTTTCGGAAAAACTTTTTATCCCTTTGTCCATCTGTTAATAAAAAAAAAAATTGATTACTAGGCAGTTTATTTCACACAATGAAAAAGACCACTCACTTCATTCACTCTTCAAGCGTTCGTCGCTAAATAAGTCAGTTTTTATTTATTAGGGTTCCGTATTTCAAAAAGAAAAAACGGAACCCTTATAGGATCACTCGTGTCTGTCCGTCCGTCTGTCACAGCCAATTTGCTCCGAATCTAATGGATCGATTAGGTTAAAATTTGGTACACATATGAATCTCTCTGACCCAAACAAAGACGTGTAACGTAAATAAATGAATTTTGAATATGATGGTAATTTTAGGGCGCAATTAGTAAATTAAAAAAAAAAGTTTCGCAATCTGTACCGTGTGACATATCAAATGAAATAAATGGCTTACTGTGAGGATCTCAAATATATTTTTTTCATAATTTTAAAGTATAAAAAATTGTAGTAGTTGTGTATTAAAGTTATTTAAGAAAATATACGAAATTTGACCATTTCCCCCTTATCTCCGGAACTACTGAGCCTAAAATAAAAAAAAATACAGAAATAGTTCTATACCTATAAATTACAGAAAAACCAAGTAAAAATCTGTTGTCTTAAAACAACATGGTAAATCTCTCAATATTGTGCGTACAAACTTATATTTTCAGTAGGAATGTATAGGAGAACATGTTTTTTAACTACAATGTTAAGTTTGTTCTTAGGATAATTTCATTCCAACTACGGAACCGTTCATTGTGCGTGGTCCGACATGCACTTGGCCGGTATTTTTTTTTAATTAGCAACTTAATTGCAAATCAGATTAGATTTTTAAAACAATATTGATATCAAAATAATTACTTACATGAATAATCCAACAAAAAGTTCACTAAAAGAAATATAAACAAAGTTTTCGAAAACATCTTATTTAAAGATAAGACACGCGTGTTGAACCGCGCCACGCAAACATGCTTATGAGGATACTCAGTAGATAGCAGATTCTCGACAGACTTCATCATTTGCATAAAGTGGGCACGCGTAAGCAATATATCTGTAGACGTAGGCATATTTAGATAAATTTTATCAAATATCGTTAATATATATTATTCATAATCAGGAAAATATAAGAGAATGACTAACTTCATGCTCAGGTGATTCATATCAACGCATCCGTCGAGGTTACAGAGTTCATTAAGGTTTTAAGTTGCCTGTCGTCCAAACCGTTGGTCCGACTGCTTTTATGACGACTAAACCCCTACAATTATAAACTCAAATTTGTGTTGTGATTGTTGTGCGAGTGATTGTTCTAAAGGTTACATGTAATAAAATCGTAGCGAAGTCAAAACTGAACATTGAATATTTTTGACAAAAGTAATTGGTACCTGGGGGCCTAAAAAGGCCACTTTAGCAAAATCATGAAAGGATAACATGAATCAAATTGGACAGTTAACTGTTAAGTTAATCGTATCAAATCCTATTGGTGAAGGGTTTTGCAGTTATTTTTTTTTGTCTGTGCTAAAATACCAATCAATCCAATGCCAATCTCTTTGGTTATACCTACGTAGTGCAGCGAAAAAAGGAAAATACGGACTGTCTTAGCCATATTCATAATGGTATCCTTCTATGGTTCTGCCAAAGTGGCCTTACTAGGCCACACAAGGTCTGGCAACAATTCTAATGCAAAAAATATAGTAATTATTTACATTGAATTGGGGAAGATCTCTTTCATAGGTTGTATGTAACTAGTTTGGGAATACCCAATTGGTCGTAAAATATATAGGAGAATGTTAATGTAGCGGTTTCTCGAAAGAAACATCAACAAAAGTTACATTAGTTAAACTATCGGTCAAGAGATGGCGCTGACATAAAACTGCAATATTCTACACCGAAGTGCACAGTGTTAAAATTCTTTGACAAATATAGGTCTCACCGATGAAAATTTAAAAACATATGATGGTACGGAACCCTCGGCGCGTGAGTCCGACTCGCTCTGGCCCGGTTTTTGCTTCGGCTGTGCAAAAATCTAGCTAAACTATCGCATGATTTAAAGTTGAAAGCCTCAACGGACGCTGTGTTGTTATTATCGCCGATATTTCCAAATATTATCGAGATTACGTCATTTTCAGTAAACTTTAAGCACAGGCTATCAATTATCGATTTTTGTTCAAAAAAGAAGTCATATAGCGGTTGATTATCCACAAGTTTCCGGTCGATGATTTCCTTAAGTAGGTCAAACATATTTCTCTTCACTCTAAATGTATTAGAAAGATTTTCCTTCCAATCCTTACGCAGCCAAGTAGTCCACATGTGATAATTACACAATAATGACTTGTGCCAGATTTTAGCAGAACCTTTGAGCGTATTTAGTGCCTGGAAAATGTTGATGCATATGATTCTATCACGTTTAACCAAGAAGTAATATTATCGTTCAAGGGGTCAAAATCCAGCTAACCGTCCGATCAGGACCAGGCCCGTGCCGGACGGCGCGTACGTGTTCCACGCGCGCCTCAAAGAGATGTCAGCATCAAGGGAAGGGGCCCGCAAGGGCCGAAGCCTGCCGGATCAGCGGGATTGTCCGAAAGGGTTACCGCTGGCCCGGAACATAAAGAGCGAAGGAAGGAACACGGGTGGGTTTTAGTCAGTAAGAGTCTGACACTCCCTTCCGCTCCACCCAGAGCGGGAGGAGTCATTTGATGATTTCCCATCCAGAAAAAAAGGGGTCAAAATCCGGTATCATATTACGCAAAATTCTACTCACAGTTCCGGTATCTTTTGCCTTAAGAGGAAATGCGGTCGGAGAGATTTGAAAAAGCCTAAGTAAAAAGTCATAATTCGAGGTTTGGCTCTCACCGCCTATTTCCTCCCCAATATTGGATCAATTTAAAAGATATTTCATAAACTGAAAAAAAAGGATATATTATACTGAACTCGGTGAGCATTTTTAAAAATAATGTACCGTCGATGATACATTATTATTATAAGCACTAGGACCCAAAAGCAATGTTTGTTAGAGAATAATAAATATTAACTACTTAGGTAATGTTTATTATTCTGTAAAAAAAATCATTGCTTTTATGCATTAACCAGAAAGAAAACAGGCGAGATCGTTTCTATGGAGAAAAGACCACCCGCATATCTTCCTAAATACCTTTATCCTTTTGCGAGGTCATAGCGGGGGTGTTCTTGAGCCGCCAAGGTTAGAACTCATACTGCTACATCTGCTACAGCTAAAACTCGTATTGCTTCTACTAGATGATTTACGAGCGCTCTTTGCCCTGTGTTTACGCTTACTTAAGTGTCTTTTACCAGTTTTACCCATTATTTAGTTTAACTTTACTTTTGGGGCTCGAGAAGTTTTATGCACAATTCTGATATTAACTATTTCTCTAAGGAGGGTGTTTAAACCACGTACTAGCTATTTAGTATTTACGCAAACATATATTAATCCGAAAATAATAACAATCTACAAAACCAAACGCGTTTCGCGGCATGAGAAAATTATAATTGCGGGAAGTTTCCTATGCTCTATGGAAGTTCCTTCCTTCAAAAACTTCACTGCCAACACTTGAAGTAGCTTCACTCGGTGTTGCCAACATTAGTTTCCGCGGTTTTATTAGTATTTAAATTAAAACAGTCAATTCTAGAACTATTTTTCAGTGTCTAAAAACTCTTTCAAGTTTGCACTATCTATACCTATAAATATTATGTAATAAAGGCTGTATTATTAAAAGGAAACATAATATTTTATTAACTTTATTCCTTTGTTAACGATATTAAACCATTATATTAATGATTGAATTTTATGTATGAATTCGAGCTGTCTACTTCGTGGTTTGCTTCGTGGTCTACTTCGTGGTTTACTCCGTGGTCTGCTTCGTGGTCTACTTCGTGGTCTACTTTGTGTTCACAAATGAACAAGCTCTTCGTATTACAATCTGTGTTGATCAGCCAACCGGTGTAGAACATTGAGCCGCACTCCTCATATTGGTTTCCGTCAGGCTGGTAGTTGTCGAACCAGGCGTCGGCATCAACATTTATTGGTGTTCCTGGAAAAATTATTGATACATCAATAATATAAACAACAACCGAGATTTCTGGGACCTCTTTCTACTGTCCATGAAACTAACGCAAAAAGGCTACCCGCAGATACATAACTTCACAGAGACAAAGATCCACGGCGGTTAGTGTACCTACAGAGCAGCAAGCTCATCTGGCTCGGTGACGGCGACGCTGTCCGTGGATGCAGACACAACAGTAGATAGATCGGCCGTTTTCACATTAGACGATAACGACACGATAACTACACGATATCATCGTATTAGTAATTTCATACAATTACTACTAAACGCTTTCACACTGTGTCGTTATAGTCAATGGTATCGTCGTCGACATTGATTGTCGTGTCGATATCGGCAGACGATACAGTTCAGGGTGAAGCAGATCGCGGGGGAGTGGCTTGGGTAGGTGCCGCCGGACGGCCGTTGCTCACCGCCACACCGCGTCGCCCGCGTTATTCTTTAAATTATTTTTTATTATTACCTGCTTCCTTTATTGCCTCGAATAGGTACACTTTTGGAAGCGCGAGGCGATGTAAGTTTTTGCTGGCGCAACGCAACTATTCGGGACTGCTGTGGCATACCGCATGACCATATGCTAGTTGGTTACATCGTTTCACATGACACATTACAAAAAAAAAACATAAAGTACAAACATACAAAGTAGCCGAAAGCCTACTTTGTATGTTTGTATTTTTAATGTATCGTTTCGATATCGTCGGACGATATCGTTGTCGTCCGAGCTGACGATATGACATAGACGTATCGGTGTCGTTATCGTCGCAGAGTGCAAACGGCCATTTAGTCACTTTTTAATAGTAATTTCGTTAGTTCCAGTCAGAGCCACCGGTAAGTTAAGCTTGACAACTGCAATAAGCAAAGTTTATTCTCGTCTATCGTAATAACGGTTGTTTTGACACATCTGGTTGTACATGAAGTAGACCACAAAATAGTTGTAAAGCGCATATCGCTGCTGTATTGACTAAAGGCTCCTACAAACAGTCGCAACATGCGATATAATCGCGCGCGACACAATGGCACCGCTCGTTGCGCGACTTGCGGTGCCTTTGTGTCGCGCGCGATTTTATCGCGCCTGTTTGAAGGAGCCTTTAGTGCTTCTACAGCGGAAGTCCTTATTCAATATCCAAGGGAGACCGGTGTTGCTAAGCCACGAACTCACGTACCTCTAACTGTCTGCCAGCCATCGTTGAATCTGTTATGAAAGCCCAGGTGATATATTCCTCTTTGGTATTGCTCACTGATCTGTGGTTTTGGTGTAGATTTTGTTAACATCGCAAGATAATTGGCTTCCATCCGATTGCTGATCATTGCCAGGGAGGTATATTCTATTCGGCACATTGCATATGCTTCGGCCCAGTTCATTGGAGTTGTGTGGAGCTTGTAGCACTTGCCAGTATTGTTATTGAAAGTGTAATCTGGAGTGATAAAATATGTTATGTGTCTATTTAATGGTGGAAGATTTAAATATTATATTATTGCACGATACTTAATGTATTTTGAATTAATACATTTATCTTTATTTATAAATACTGTTGGGCAAATATATTCTAACAACAACATTAGTTAATTCTAAGTTTGATTCTTCTGAGAATCTCCAACAGGTACTCCCCTTACAATGCACGCGCCGCACTTGGTGAGCCGCTGACAAGTTTGGCGTTTCATTATATTGTACGTGATAATGTTATGTAGGCTGTCAAAAACTCCTTGTTCTGTTCTGGGTGCCTATAAAGGCCACTTTGGCAGAATCATAAAATGATAACATTATGAATCATAATATGGCGAAGGCGTGGTTTCTTTTTTC
This sequence comes from Luperina nickerlii, assembly GCA_963855955.1. Lineage (NCBI taxonomy): Eukaryota > Metazoa > Arthropoda > Insecta > Lepidoptera > Noctuidae > Luperina > Luperina nickerlii. The sequence continues at coordinate 9,232,039 of OY979666.1, forward strand.
GCTGCACTACGTAGGTATAATCAAAGAGATTGGGATTGGATTGATTGGTATTTTAGCACAGATAAAAAAAATAACTGAAAAATCCTTCACCAATGGGATTTAATACGACTGACATACCAGTTAACTGTCCATTATCATTCACAATGTTATCCTTTTATGATAATGCCAAAGTGGCCTTTTTAGGCCCCAATTAAAAAAAATAGCAGAGCTTACCAAGCAATGCGTTGCCTTAATTAAAAATATTTTAACCTACCTAAATTAGGCATATTGCAGTAATCATTCCATTCTAGTGTATGGAGACTCTTCTTACAAATAAAGTAAGACTTGGGGTCACACAGGTAATCATTCATGGTGCCAAATAGGTCCATATGTACACAGTTCTCTTTACCGCCAGAATTGTCCGGTTGATAATTCTGCCATCTACTGTATACCTCAGTGATTGGCCTTCCTGAAAATTATAAAAAACGTAAAATTTACTGGTTCCTATCTATACTCTCATTTAGGATTAAGCAGGGGCCAACTTCGATGAAAACTGAAACGGTAAAGAATAGAATTAAAACGGACTTAGAAAGATCATTACGGATGCCAAGACTCACACATTGTTCGCAGTAGTATTTGCAAATGTTTTCCTGTATTGAAATGGCTCACCAATACTCACAATTATATACATAGGTAAATATATGATTTATTTAGTATACACAAAAAAGAAGCAAAATTAAATTATAAAAAAATATTTGAAGAAAATACAAGGAAAATGTAAAAATAAATTATTTTTTTCGACTAAAACAGATATACAATTTTATATCAGCAATTCAAAATAATATTTCATGTATAATTTAATAGTATCACTTTAAAAATAATAGTTTTTATGTGTTTATATGGGCCTTGATGCCTGAAATAAATGGATAAATCTACCTATATATAAATGAAATAACGTTTGTTAGCCTCACGAAAACTGGAGAACGGCTGGACCGATTTGGCTAATTTTGGTTTTGAAATATGAGAAAATATGAAGAAGTTGTAAGAAAAATAGTAAAAGCAACAATTTATTTAAATATCCCACACAAACTGTTCGTACCTGTCAAACAGCGTGCGTTCAGTAATAAGGAGATAATAAGATTTATAGTTTAATTTATTAAATTCAATTGTTTGGTCTGTCCTTTACTACGTTATTTTTCGATGATGTAATTATGTATTTGATAACTTGATTATATCAATACTTATGAGTATATTGTATTAATGAATAATCTCATAATAACATTAAATATAGGTAGTTAAACTAAAATCCTTTCCCAAAAAAAATTGGCTAAATGAATAATTTTATAATGCGTAGATGTCGGCTTGGTGACACCTTTTTACACCCTGTGTGTATACGTACGATCAACGGTCTCAAACAGTCCTTCAGCCATTATGTCCGTCAGCCCCACAAACACCCACGGTATGTTAGGCTGGGTTCTGTTCCAAAACGATATAACAGCCTTGGCTTCATCTTCGTCTTTTGCGTAGAACAAAATGGCTGTTTCCAGATTACAAATTCGCTTCGCATCAGCAAAACTCTGTGGTGTCGTGTGGATCTTGTAGAAACTCCGTTCTGACTCTATATAAGTGTAGTCCTTCCGGAAAAACTTTTTATCCCTTTGTCCATCTACAATACGAAAAATAGACATATTTGAGAACGATAAACATTTTTAGGACTCCTAACATCTTCCGTCTAAACTAGCTATTATGTAATTATGTATGTATATTATTAAAAAAAAAAAAACAGTCAAGTGCGAATCGGACTCGCGCACTAAGGGTTCCGTATAAATTTTGAAGTGAAAACTTCTTTAGCGGCGCTGTGTACTTTTTTTGGAATGGGTAAAAACTTCTAAATTCGCGTCAGGTCACGTGACCCTGATCGAAAATTCGTAAGACGTAAAACGTAAGACAGCGCCATCTATGCACATCGGGAAGAACTACGAGGGCCTCGCGTACTAACTACGTAGTTCATCCAACAACGACGAGATGGCGCTGAACCACGGATATATAACTGACGACGAGCTCTATGCGAGCGGCTTGCTTCTCTTACCACTGCCGCGACCAACACCACGAACTGAAGTCTATCCTGTGTGCTTATTTGTAAATCTGAATAAATTCCTTTCACGAGAAGAATAAACCAGTCACTTTGGTCATCATACCTGATTTTCAAAAAACCCTATAAAATAAGGAACACGCGTGTTTTGTTTATAAGACGATTCACAAAATACACTCGTAATTGTTCAAGTTTTCACTTCTGTCGGCACTACCGGAGTGCCAGTTTTTTTAGGTATGTAATCGTCGTCGATCGTCGGATATAGTTGAAATTTAGTAAGAAACCGATGGATGTTGTCGACTGAAATTTAATTTGATAAATGAGCTGTTCGATTTCTATTAATACAAAAAAAAAAATGCCATCCGCCACGTTTATTCTGCAGATAAAAGTTATATGACGATTGAAAACTTCGCTCAGAAGAAGGAGCGCTAAGTAAATATTTTAAGTACTAAGGGTATAAACTACGGGTGGCGCCATCCTGAAATATTTACAAAATGTAAAGAATTTCGTGATGTTTAAAGGATTTTTGTCATATGGGATGGAGTCCAAAAGCGACATTAAGTTTGCTGTGGAAGATTATACTGCGTTGCTTGAAAAATCGGATGCTATAATATAACACATCTTTAATTCAACAACGAAACACGAGTCTCAGGATGAAACATCAAACCTATTGCGATTAAAAGAAGGAATAAAGTTTATAAGGTTGAATTTTACGGTGTGAGTTGGAAAGTTGTAATTACCACCTAGAGTGGTGGCGGCATCTAAGGGGAGATATTTTTGGGGAATATTTTACTGCGTAACTTTGTTAACTCAAAACATAATAATCGTGAACACAATTAATAAATAGATAATAAGATATTACATATGCACATATTGCATTGATATTGCATATTGCACATAATAATGAGGCTTTTCAAAGTCTTAATAACATACATTATAAAAACATCTACGACACGTATTGTGTACTCACGTGAGAAATCCGATAAAAAGTACACTACAAGAAATACTAACGAAGTTTTAGAAAACATTGTTGTAACAATACGATATGCGTCTCTTGGAGCAGACAGAAAAGTATCTGAACGCATACAATAAACTGAGGCTTATAAAGTGAGAGTTAGCGCTCCGCAGTTATCGCCTGTCTCAAAAATTCCCCCGTAACATAATATACAGGATGAATTTTTGAAACGAGACTTTAGCCAGGGAGGAAATCAAACGTGTTGTACTTCGTAGCACGACCATGAACGCATTCATTATAACTTTAGATGGTAATAAAATCCTTTTAATTTGTACTATTTTATACCACTAATTAAAAATTTTATACCTCTCAATTATCGTAGACATACAGGTCGTGCTGGCAACATTCCTTCCCAGCACGACCACGCTAAAATTCCAGCTGGCATAGAAGTTAATGAAACGGGAGCATGCCTAAAAATTTGTACCCATTATGTACTCCTATTTCATTACTGGTAAATTGTCGTAACTTGTTAGAAAAGAAAAAAAAATTCTGCCTATGCCTGTATATGATTTTTATACTTGACGCTAGATAGCGTTAAATGCAAAAAAGTAAAATTACTTACATGAATTTACATACTAAATAGCTACATTTGTTTAGCATAACAAACATGCGCGAAAATATTTTCGCTAATATCTTTAAAACAGTGCGTCGTAGAGAAAAAATATTTTCTACGTAATGAAAGCTAATACAATTGTTTACAAATTTTATCTTACACATTTTTTCAAGTTCGAAAATGGGTAGGCCATTTTCGAACTACACGTTCCGGAAAAGTGAAAATTTTCGAAAATCTTTCCAGCACGACCTGTATCATCTGCTTAGCCTTTAAGGCTCGTACACACATGCGCGACGCGACACGCGACACAAAGGCGCCGCAAGTCGCGTAACGAGCGGTGCCTTTGTGTCGCGCGCGATTCGCGTCGCGCGTCGCGTCTGTTTGCAGGAGCCTTTACCCAACTTCGTTGTGGTCGGCTTCCAGTGTAACCGGATGCAGTTGAATACCAGCACGACCTGTATATCTACGATAATTGAGAGGTATAAAATTTCTAATTAGTGGTACAAAATAGTACAAATTAAAAGGATTTTATTACCATCTAAAGTTATAATGAATGTGTTAATGGTCCTGCTACGAAGTACAACACAATAAAACGTACCTAACGAGCGTTCGCGTTTTCAGTAAAAATATAAAAAAAAATTTGCAATTGATTATTATTATTATTTACACTATTGCAATTAGTTACACTATTAATTTTGCGGAATCCATGATACGTTTTCACTGCACGAGAATCATTCAAAATTATTTTTTAATGCTTAATCGAACGCACTGCTAAGGCATTATAAAACCAGCCTAGTGCATGTCGAATTACGCTCAGTGAAGGCTCCGTAGTTGAGATGAATAATACGAAATAAAACAAAAGTATTTCTGCGGTGAAACTGAAAAATATATCATCCCTATATCAACATAAATAGACTAATAATAGATTAAATAGACTAAAGGCTCCTACAAACAGGCGCGACACGCGATATAATCGCGCGCGACATAAAGGCACCGCTCGTTGCGCGATTTGCGGTGCCTTTGTGTCGCGTGTCGTGTTGCGCCTGTCTGAAGGAGCCTTTAAATAACCGGAAAATACCTAATTGTGTGGGTGGTTTCATACACAATTTTATCTACACTCATTCAAATTTATAAAAATACAAAAAATAATATGGTACTTACATATTTTATGACGACTAAATCTAACATTCTAACGCTGGGTACCTCCGGGCCCACTGACCTGTATTATACAACATTTAATAAAGGTCAGTGTCCGGGCCACATCAATCGATAGCTGTTGCGATGACATACCGCCATTATGGCCACAGATAATGTAGAAACAGCGAATTGATCGAGTCTAGTATGTAGATTAGTCAATATTTTGGACTTGCCCATATACCTACAGAAAGCAATTATTCGTCGACGGTAACTAAAACCTGTGAAGTGAGAACTTTTTGGTCGAGCTGTAAAATAATAGAAAAACGATTTTTTTTATGGTAAAAGTTTTTATACAATATTTTTAGTTGAGGTTCCAAATCTAAATCACAAAAAATAATAATCATAAAATCCAGTACGATATTAATGCCCAGTTAGAAGCAGCAAAATTATCCTGTAGTGAAGTTGTTATAGGCCTCCAGCACATAAAATGTTTCTTAACGGTTCTAGTATTTTCTGCCACGCTTATAATAGCAAGTATGGAGTTAGTTGGGCCTTATAGTATATCTGATCTTATACATTAGCTTATAATTACTTATAGGTCGAAATTAAGGGTGCAATATAAGTTTGGGTGACCTATAGCAGTATCGCGAGGGTGTAAAAGAACTCGAAGAGTAGATAAACTGATAAGCTATACTTATGCTAACAAGAAGCATTATAGATCTACTATAAGTAAAGTACGCCAATAAGAGTGATAAACAGAACTAAACGTACTGGAAACTATTTGCATTTATTACTTGGTTTTATAAGGGTTTATAAATTCACTTTATAACATATTTGCTCGAAAGGGTCTCTTATTTCACCAATTTCAATATCGTAATGTATCTCATTACGCACTTGTGCGGTAATGTAAAGTAAATCGCACGGTTTATCAAGATGCTCCGTCAAAACGAACGGTACTTTTTTAAATCTTAGCAAAGAGTTTTTATTTCAGAAAAGTATTCAACATTTTATGAATAAAATTAACTTTGGGAGATAAAATATAATAAATAAACATTTAATTCTTTAATTTAATTAATTTTGACAATAAATTAGAACCATTAATATCTGTAACAAAAACAAAAATATTAATTTACTTTTTTAATAATACTGGCTGTTTTGTGCCTATGCCTGAAAAAAAGCGCGAACGCGCGCGCATCGCTTATTTGTTAAGAAGTAAAAATTATTCCGAATTCCTAGTTTTATTTATTTCCTCGCAAATATGTTATAAAACGTCGTATGACATGCGTGCGCTTTGATAATTACAGCCTCTGCTTTCTTTTAGCCCTCGCCTACGGCTCGGGCAAGCAATATCGCTTCGGCTGTAATTTTCAACTTACCGCACTTATATCATAATGTACTATTATAACATATTTGCTCGTAAAGGGTCTCATATTTCACCAATTTCAATATCGTAATGTATCTCATTACGCACTTGTGCGGTAATGTAAAGTAAATCGCACGGTTTATCAAGATGCTCCGTCAAAACGAACGGTACTTTTTTAAATATTAGCAAAGAGTTTTTATTTCAGAAAAGATGTCAACATTTTATGAATAAAATTAACTTTGGGAGATAAAATATAATAAATAAACATTTAATTCTTTAATTTAATTAATTTTGACAATAAATTACAACCATTAATATCTGTAACAAAAACAAAAATATGAATTTACTTTATTAATAATACTGGCTGTTTTGTGGCTATGGCTGAAAAAAAAAGCGCGCGAAAAAAAAAATTATTCCGCGCGCTTTTTCTTTTCGCTGTACTTTTTTTTTATTTGAAAATGTCGTCAAGTAATGATGAATTTATTAATTCCACACCGCCAGAAGTCTCAGAGGCAGCGAAAAAGGCTACTCTAAGCCTCGCCTGAAAAATCGACCGATAGATACTTACAAGCGTATCAAAATTTCATCATATGGAAAACAAGCAAATATGCAAGTTCAGTCAGAGTTTTATTTATTTCCTCGCAAATATGTTATAAAACGTCGTATGACATACGTGCGCTTTGAAAATTACAGCCTCTGCTTTCTTTTAGCCCTCGCCTACGGCTCGGGCAAGCAATATCGCCTCGGCTGTAATTTTCAACTTACCGCACTTATATCATAATGTACTATTACAGAACAATTATAGTTAAAATGGAGCGGTTTTGTAGTGGTATAAATCAATATTTTTGTAATTTTAACACGATTATAAAGGTTTAGTATAATATACTTAGTATTCAAAACTATGTCCATGGTGTCCTGTACAAGAATATATTGGTTTATACTGGTCTCGCAAATGCTGTTATAGTCTCAGTACGGACATTTTGATTTTGTTGTGTCGTATTCGTTGCCGACGTGGTATTATTTTACTTTTCTTTGAAAAATGGATCTATATAAATGGAAATGGCAAAAAAAAGTGGTTATTACAAACGAAAAGATCGGAAAACCTATAAACAAATAATTTAGGCGTCGGGTTCTAGCTTTGTATCTGGCGAAGAACGAATCGTAGAAATAGAAGAAGGTGCCGTACAAAATTGTTACTATGAAAATTTTAGACAAAATCTTTATATTAATAATTCTGCACAAAACGACGTCTTATGAATAAAAAGTGATTTAAACTTAGATTTAGAAGATTGTATTAGTAGATATAGTATTAGTAGATGATAGCGATATTGAAGACTATTCCAATATTCAACTACATTGTGAAAATGGACTGTAATACAATAAACGACATGCGGCATTAAATTCTTTATTAGAAATTTTCAATAAGAAGATTGAAGAGGTCTTGCCTAAGGATACCCGTACACTTCTTGATACAATTCCGTGATCTTTTTCCACACCGGAAACAAAAAAAAGGTTAGGTTTGCATGACATAAGTACCTATATAATTTTACATTAGCGGACAGGTGGTGTTTTTTTTAAAAAAAAAAAACGTTATGTTTTATTATTTGTTCGATTATTGAATTTCCACTACGGCTATATTTGAGCTGCCTACTTCATGTTCACAAATGAAGAAGCTCTTCGTGTCACAGTCGACAATGTTCAGACGTCCTGTGTAGAACATAGAGCCGCAGTGCTCACGGTCATCTCCTTTCGGCTGATGTTTGTCCCACCAGATGCTAGCATCTACAGTCATTGGTGTTCCTGGAAAACGAAATTATAAATCAAAACAATGTAATCAACGACGTAACTTTATAACATAGGTACCTCAATATTAGGATCAATATCATAAACAACATTAATTGGGATATCTAAAGTTTTGAGATATATCAATTACAAAAAGTGTATTCCAGACAACGAATTAAGGCTCCTTCAAACAGGCGCGACACAAAGGCACCGCAAGTCGCGCAACGAGCGGTGCCTTAGTGTCGCGCGCGATTCGCGTTGCGCGTCTCGCCTGTTTGCAGGAGCCATTAATTTAGATTTGCAACAGAGCTTTTTTAAATTATTATTTGACTGCGGCTTCGGCTGTGGAACTCCATACTGAACACACACTCACGTATGTACCTTTAACTGTCTGCCAGCCTTCGTGTAATCTATTATGGAAGCCCATATGATATATTCCTCTGAAGTAATCCCCTCCGACTCTTTGATTCGATGCAGTCTCCGTTAAGTTCGCAAGATAATCCGCTTCCAACTGATTATTGATTACAGCCAGGTAGGATTGTTCTGCGCGACACACGGCGTGTGCCTCCATCCAGTTCAATGGAGTTGAGTGCAGCTTGTAACATTTGCCAATATCCTCATTAAAAGTGTAATCTGAAAAAAAAGGAATAAAATTGTAGTAAACGAACTAAATGTTCTAAGAAGCTTTCGAAAAATTACAGCTCTGGCCAAAGTGAAGCGAATCCCGCGCGGGATGCGGGACGGAATTCGCTCGCGCCGAATGTGACGCGGGTTACGGGACGTATTTAAACTACAGTGCATATTCGCGTGACTTATTAATCATTCTTCTTCTTAGCGTGTCGATGGCAAAAATATAGTTTTTTTTCTTAAATTTGTTTAGCCCAAAATTCAGCAACGCGTATAGCGTTCGCTGACACAGCCATTAGGTCCTTACGTGTGCAGGTGACAGGGCATGCGGTGCAAGATGGGAGGTAAGCCATTGTCTGTGGAGAGACACAGCATACACACCAGAGGTCAGGGCTTTCCATGAACCCCCACTTATGGGGGTTTTCCTTGCTACGGCCTACTTGGGTACGAAGTCATAACGCTTTTTTCTTACCAGTCAACGGTCAGTGGGTCGTCTTAGGGGCAACTCCTACCGCCCCAGCCGCGTTAAGGAAAACTGACTTTGAAATTTTGTCAGAGTAATTGTAAAACAAAACACAAAGAAGAGACACGAAAGTTAGCTGTAATTGTGTGTCACTTTTGTAGACTGTAACATACCACCGTGTCGTGTCTGTATGCACTGTAATTCTATTCTGTTCACAGACAGAATTTAGCAATGAAAACTACCATTGCACCATTTCGAAATGGTGGTAACGGACCCGACTTACGAGTTGTAGGTCGCGGGTTCGGACCAAGGCAGGCGTTTTACTTTGTGTTAATAATTTATTTCATCACCATTGCTCTTAAAAACGGTGAAGGAAAACACCGTGAGGAAACCGGCATGTCCTAGAACCGAAAATTCGAAGACATGTGACATCTACCAACCCGCACTGGGCCCGCGTGGTGGATTACGGCCCATTCCCTCTCACAGAGAGGAGGCCTTTGTCCCAGCAGTGGGAACAGTATAGGCTTATTATGTATGTATGTAGGTAAGTACTACATACAGAGATTAAAACATACCTAAATTGGACATATTGCAGCGATAATTCCACTTTAGTGAGACGAGGCTCTTCTTGCAAATGAAAAAAGACTTTCCATCACATGGGAAGTCATTAATGTTTCCTTGTAGGTTCAGGTGAACACAGTCCTCGTTACCACCCAAATCGTTCGGCTCACCTCGCTGCCATTGGTTATACACCTCAAAGGCAGATTTTCCTGGAAATATGAAATATCCGTATTAAAAAGATTAAGGCCCAAATTAACTGGTATGTTTACATGAACATTCAATTTATTACATGGCCAGTTTTCTAGGTAAGCATGTATTTTAAAACGGTTCTCGGCGTTCATGGCAAATGCAACGAACGAATACAAAATTAATTTTAAAAAGTAGACCATTTGTTCATTAGAAACATAATAAAATTAGAAACGTACCATCAACGGTCTCAAATACTCCTTCAGATAAGATATCTGACATCCCAACAAACGCCCATGGGATATTAGGCTGGTTACTCTTCCAAAATGATATCACAGCGTTGGCTTCAACTCTGTTGTCTGGGTAGAAAAAACTAGCTCCTTCCAGAGCACACACTCGCTTGGCCTCAGCCCAAGTCTTTCGTGATGAGTGAATCTTATAGAAACCCTCCGTTGTTTCTATATAACTGTAGTCCTCACGGAAAAACTGTCCATCTACGAATAGGAAAATAGTCATAACCGTTATTTCAATTTTTGTCCTGACCTCACGATTTTAACTGATATACGAGCGATTGTTTAGTTATTATAAATAAAATAAACGATACAATCAATACTTACGTGCGAAATTCGATAAGAAGTACACTACAAAAAATGCTAACAAAGTTTTAGAAAACATTGTTGATATGCGTGATGTGCTATGCGTGTGCGACTGACACAACAATTTTATACGACCGCTTACAATTAAGTGAAGCTTATTTAATTTCTTCATATCGCCTTAATAGGTTCAGAAGTGCAGAGTGATATCATTGAAATTTTTTTGTAAACAATCTTTTGCAAATCGGTTTGTCCCGAAGTGAAAGGTTATCTGCAAAACGATAAATATCGGGTCAATCAGGGTTGAAGTCAAATCGGGTCAAGTCGCAGGGCGCTGCGACTTGACCCGATTTGACTTCTCAATTTATCTTAAGTTCAATCCCTGTAAATGCCCCAATTATTATATTTTCCGGTTATAACATTGCTGTGATGGCCCAGTGGTTTAGGCCTCGCCTCATGCACGAGGTTGTGGGTTAAATCCTGATAAGAAACAATGTGAATTTTTCAATTCATATGTATATTCTGAGTTTATCTTGGACATTTCCGACATCTGTGAATAAAAACATCATGAGGAAACCTGGACATATAGTTAATGCGACCTCATCTAGTTTTTAAAAATATGATTGACGTGTAAATGTGATTGTACAATCAATTTTATACGTCAATTATATTTAAACCTACTAAGGGCCGAGGGCTGATTTTTCCAACGCCAGATAATTTTATTGGAGGAATAATTTTGAATTTTTGACAGTTTTTCCATACAAAGACTATCAGACGTCAATTTTATTCCACGAATAAAAATTATCTGTCGATTGAAAAATCCCTAAAAAGCCCTAAAATAATAAAGTTTTTCTTGTTCTCTTATAAGATCGTAGATAAAAAAACATAATCTTTAACGTTTGACTGACAAGCCAGTTGTTTTTTTTATTTTTTATTAGTTTTGTACAAAAACTTTTTACACGTCAATCATATTTTTTTTTAAACTAGATGATGTCGGCGTTTTCGAACTTTTGTCTGAAGAATAAATTTTGTGACGTTTGACATAATTTCAATACAAACACTGTCAAACCGCTAATTCAGATAAAAGTTATCTGAATATTGAAATATCAGCCCCTAGTTTAATTAACCATATTATTTGTTTCATAATTGAGTTCATTGCGGAAGCAGCTATTTAAAAATGAATTATATTAAAAACTTACAATATTTATTTGAATTGAATTGAATTGAAATATTTTATTTCAGAATTACATCCATATATTGTTAGTAGTACACCTATTAAAAATCATCAAAATTCGATGTCACTTTGTCTGAACGTAAAACGGATTAACCTAAGAGTGAAGTTGTATATTACCTATTCGTGGTAAAATGTAATAAAATGTAAGTAAATAAGTAGAATTTCTAAAATTGTACGATTTTTATTTCAAAAACTAGACGTTTGCGCAGTGTGAAATTTTTGGAAAGGGTTTTACATAAATACATGTATTTAAGCTATAAAATTTGGAAGCTTCACTCGCGCGTTTTTTGTGGAGCCACAATGGAGCAATAATAAGAATAAAAATTTATAACCAGTTATACGAATTAGAAAAGAATAGGGGGCCTAAAAAGGCCACTTTGGCAGAATCATAAAAGGATAACATTATGAATCATAATATAGCGAAGACAGTCCGTTTTTCTTTTTTTCGCTGCACTACGTAGGTATCATCAAAGAGATTGGGATTGGATTAGATTGATTGGTATTTTAGCACAGACAAAAAAAATAACTGAAACATCCTTCACCAATGGGATTTGATACAACTTAACAATTAACTGTCCATTATGATTCATAATGTTATCCTTTTATGATTCTGCCAAAGTGGCCTTTTTAGGCCCCCTGGTTGCAACTGTAGAGGTCACGCTGCAATAGATATATTGACACGGTACCGTCATCGTTCCTGACGTGTTTAGTCTGTTCAAAGTTGTTCATCAACTAATTTTAATTTTCCTCGTTCATACAAGTTAATAAAAAAATAAATAAGTTAGTAAACAGGTTATGTATAACCTCATGCTTTGGCTACATTTGCGGACGAACATTCGGTGTTGCAATATCACTATAAAAACTTTGTGTTCGATCATCGACGATGTTCATATGCACACATTCCTATTCTGTACTGCATTCCAATTCGCAAAAAGTCAAATGGAGGAGACCGTGGCGTTTGGTACTAGTTCCCTTCTTCTTCTATTTATCATATCTGCATTCCAGCTTGCACGCCTCGATCTAACTTTTTGCTCGTCTTACGTCGCTCCCGCCCGTTCTGGTCTTCAAACTTCAAAGTCAAAGTCATTTATATATATACATGTTAAAAAGCCACGAGAAATATAGACCAATAAGTGACAAATTAGTCAGCCAGCCCAGGTCTCCCCTATTTTTGGCAACGCCGCCGCCGCCGCCGCGCCGCGAAGGATATTCGCGCTCGATGACACCGCGAACATTCGCCGTTGCCGATCGACAGTGTAGCCGCAGTTTTAATTTGGATTTAGCAGCTAGCGGTCAATCATAAAATCCTACTACCTAAGTATGTTTATCCGGCGCGATTCAAGCAAGCCGTATGTCGCATAAAATGTTTTCGATAACTTTGCAAATCTTTCTCATTGTGAACTTAGTGTTGGATTCGCGTAAGTATAATATGTTTATAACCAAAGTTTAGTCTCGTTTTTAAAAATCATGACAGGCATGATCTATTACGGCTATTTATTAATTAATAGTTGTGCCCGCGAGTTCGTTCGCGTGGATGTTGGAAAAAAATAATGTGTCACTAAGGAAAAGCGTGATTACCACTCCTTCATTGAAAAGGAAGAATCTTCCGATCTTGCCCGGTGGGAAGCGTTACTTGGGGTTCTCTACCACAGCTATTTCGGCTGCAATCACTGCGTCTTCAAGGTGCAAATGTCAATGCGACGAAGTGTCACTTCGATTTGTGAGACTATATAAAAATGAAAGCATCTTAGTCGAGGCTCAGCATCTTACCAAACAGCCATATGTCTATAAGGAACAAATTGTTCCTAAATCTTATAGATTACCTCAATAATCTATATTACCAATAATAAAGCTGAAGAGTTTGTTTGTTTGTTTGAACGCGCTAATTTCTGGAACTACCTGTCAGTATCAGTTGAAAAAATATTTTTGCATTTTATATCCCAATTCTATAGGCTATTTAACATCACGCTACGACTCTTCGGAGCCGAGCAGAAAGAAAAAAGTGAGAGAGTCACGCTAAGTGATAACGAATAATTAATAGTGCGGGCAGGCGTTATTAATTCGTTAACGAAGGGGGAACCAAGAATTCCACGCGGACGATGTCGCTGGCAGAAGTTAGTTAAAATATAAAGACATACACATTCTGTGAAGACACGAGTGCTTCCTAACTTATTCCTTTACATGGATAACTATAAATAACAATGAGGTAGTAACAAGGTATGTATGTTATTTTTCATAACGTGACGATGAAAATCTATATACAGCAAGTTAATGTAATCGCAAAAGATATTCGCTAGACGGTTCTAAACGATGACATTAATTTTTCAATTTTCGTAAATCAATTTTTCTTTACTACATTCACAGATGGACAAAAAGCTGAAAAGTTTTTCCGAAGTGACTACACCTATATAGAAACCGAAGAGAGTTTCTATAAGATCCACACCATACCACTGGTATGGGCTGAGGCAAAGGAAGTGTGTGCTCTGGAAGGAGCCATCTTCTGGCACCCAGACAACGCCGATGAAGCACATGCAGTGATATCACTTTGGGACAACACTAAGCCTAAACTCAAATGGATGTACGTGGGGCTGTCAGACATATTGGTTGAAGGAGAATTTGAGACAGTTGACGGTACGTATTATAGTTATAGTATTTTGTATATTTTTCATTCAAATGACAAATACCTCATCATGAGCTGGTTAACTCGAACTGGATCGTAATGATTTTTGACAAAGACATGGCCTGGCACGGCTGGCACCTGTAGAAGGACATACGCTCCTTTTAATCTTTTTAGTTTGTTACGAAATGTCTGTGTTTTTATAGAAATACAGACGAAGTGCTACAAGCACTTCGACGGAGCGGGATTCGTACTTTCCTCTAAAAATGTCAACCTCTAGTTTTAGAAAATAATGCTTTCGATTTTATTATTAACTTAGATAAATAAGTATTCGGGCCAAGGGCCAAGTTAAGGCTTCTACAAACAGGCGCGACACGACACGCGGCACAAAGGCACCGCAAGTCGCGCAACGAGCGGTGCCTTTGTGTCGCGCGCGATTATATCACGTGTCGCGCCTGTTTGTAAGAGCCTTTAATAGATCAAAAGGAATAATATTTTTCATATAAACTGGATACCCTCTTTTTATCCCCACACGGGTGGAATTTAGAAAAATCGGCAAGTATTTGTGCCAATGTTCAAGTTTATTAACCAAAAGAGTAAGATTTTTTATACAAACAAAATCCCTTTTTACCCTCTTACAGATTGAATTTCCAAAAACCCCTCCTAACTCGCCTATTATTATAAATCGAATCATATTTATATTATCGTATCGTATATATTATCGTATCGTATTATATTATCGTGTTTAGATATTCTCATCGCGTCTGCGGAGTTTACTAGCCAATTTAAAATAACCTTGGCGCTGTATATAAGAACGATATTTTTATTGTGTTTCTTAGTTATTTATTTATTTTACCATTTAATCATTCATTCCATTTTTAATTTTTTTATAATTTTTTTTTCTTATTATTTTTAGGAAAGCCAGTCACTGAGGTGTACAGCAACTGGGCGCGAAATGAGCCGAACAATGCTGGTGGTATAGAGGACTGTGTGCAGATTGATAAAGTAGGCAACTTGAATGATTGCGAGTGTGACAGATTGTATAACTTCATTTGTAAGAAGAGTCTCAAGTTACTTCAGTGGAACCACAAATGCGACATGCCTAATTTAGGTAGGTTATAATCTCTAGTATGCGGACGCAGGACATACCTACCTACAGTTTTCTTGTGTTGGCTATAATTTCAAAATCGTATAGTAAGTATTATTGCAGTAATAGTATAGCAAAAAAAACCGGTCAAGTGCGGATCGAACTCTCGCATCGAGGGTTCCGTACAAATTTGTAGGAATGCAACTACAAATTTACGGGTTTTTTTCTTTTACTTGTGCTACATGACATTGCTTTTTGCCAAATTTCATGATTCTAGGTCAACGGGATGTAGGTACCCTATAGGTTTTGATTCCCTTGCGAGTGTCAAAATATGCGGCATAAAAGGAACATAAATGCCCGTATCTTTTGATTTCGTTGACTTAGAAGTTTGAATTTTTCACTGCTTCAAGGGATTCCCCTGAGTATTTGATATTAATTTCAACTTGATAACTCCACGCGTTCCTGAGAAAAAGGGTCTTGACAGACGGACAAACAGAGGGACCAAGAAGTTTTAAAGTTTCCGTTTTTCATTTTGAGGTACGGAACTCTAACAAGTGTCAAATGGGCGTTTAGGTACATTGCAATGCCGACTGGTACTGTAAAAAAGTAATTATTACAGCGCACTTGCTGCGGTAGGTAAACTTTGCCTGGTAAACACTGTTTGTCTCTGCATCACCCACAGGTTGTCTGGTAGAAAATGCCTATGGCATTAAGGCCGCCTCTGTACATTTATGTTCTTGAAGTATTAAATAAATAAATAAATAATAAACCCCATTTATTATCCTGCTGCCGACCAGGTTTCTGTAGATCCACATAATTATCACGTCGATGCGCATATTTTTCAAATCTGCTATTATTTTTTAACACATTATTAAAATTTATCATTTCAGATTACCATTTCAGTGAAGATACTGGCAAGTGCTATAAACTCCACACAACTCCATTAAAGTGGACAGAGGCCAGTGGCATATGCGAAAGAGAGCAAACCTCCTTGGCAATGATCAACAGTCGTCTGGAATCGTATTTTCTTGTGAAGTTAACGGAATCCACGCCTAAACCAAACGTCATAGAAAATTACCAAAGAGGAATATATCATCTCGGTTTTCATAACATATTTAACCAAGGCTGGCAGACAGTTAGAGGTACGTGATTGTATGCATCTATTTACAGATAGGATTCTCTGAGAAATTCCTTCCAGGTAGTAGATAGATTTTCTTAAGTAGTTGTTTCGATCACAACCTCCGTGCTTCTTTTCGAAATTGTTTTTTCATATACCTTTTCACCGTATAGGTTTGTTTCATTTTCAATATACACTGGGTCGCAAAGAAAGCGGATCGGTTATAAAAAATACGATAACTTTTAGAATACTTGAGTAATCCTTTTAAAATAAAAACTAAATTAAAGTTTATTTAATTACAAATATAGGAAGAAGTAAAAGCTTTTTATTGCTTTCTGGTGATTGTAACATCATCATCATCTGCCTAACCTTTTCCCAACTATGTTGGGGTCGGCTTCAAGTCTAACCGGATGCAGCTGAATACCAGTATTCAGTGGTCAAGAGTAATGCTTTCGGACGAGTCGAGGTTCAGGCTATACGCGCACGAAGGGCGGCAAAGAGTCTACAGAAGACCTGGAGAGTGCTATAACCTATGGCTAGGTGGTCTGGAATTTCTTCCGAAAACCACACCGAGCTAGTGGTACTAGAAAGTGGCACTTTAACTGCAGAAAGACACGTGAATGAAATCTTAAATCAGTGATAAATGATAAATGATTTTATTTTTGTAAGTAGGTTTGTACAAACACTTTTACACGTCAATCATATTTTTTAAACTAGATGAGGTCGGCGTTTCCTATCTGACTACTCTGAGAAGAAAGGCCGAAACAAACTCAGAGGTCATAGTCTCTTTTAAAGTCCAGACATAATCTTGGTCAGGTTATATGAAGACCATGTAGGTCGATGTCTGAGATGGTCTTTTGAGGAAAGAACCACACAGATTGAGAGGACCTGTCCAGTCAGTGCACGCATTTGTCAGAAATCGTGCAGCTCAACTCAAGACTTAAGGAGCTCAACGATCCGACGAACAATACCAAAGAAAGGACATTTGGGTAGGCCACAAAAATTACTCAAACTGCCAGACCATGGAGAGAATAATAAAAAATATAAAATGAATAAAATAAATGACCCACATCGTCTTCATATTCACAAAAATTAAAATAATGTAATACTTTACAAGTAAGCAAATGTCATTGTTTTAAAAAAAAAATATTAATGTCAATATGTATATTATATAAAAAAAAAACAACAAAAGAACAACAAAAACACTCAAAATGCATAAATTGGAAGCAGCTCAATCCCAAGCCTTTTTATCCTCAATATAATCTTTAACAGTATAAAAAGCTTTCTTGCACAACTTACGTTTAATTAATAATTTAAATTTATTAAGGCTAAGATCTTGAACGTGGCTTGGTAGTTTATTATAAAAGCGTATACATTGGCATCTGAACGAGCCACCTATTTTCTTGAGCCTTGTTGCAGGTACAACAAATTTGTGTTTGTTTCTAGTATTTATATTATGGATATCACTGTATTTTTTGAACAATTTTATATTTTTATGGGCATATAAAAGATTTTCATAAATATACTGAGAAGGCACAGTCATTACATTAATCTCTTTAAATTTGTCTCTGAGAGAGTGCCTCGGATATTAATTTATAAATTGATCGAACAGCACGCTTGTATATTGGCCGCGTATATACGCGCACGCAGCAGTATATTGGCCGATTTTTTGTAAACATGGGCGAACGCCATCTCTATGCAAGATTACGCTGGTCCCCATACAGCTCGGGTAGCGTTTGACTACTCCTCCTCTACTCTACTCCAATCACGCTTCGTGAACTGAAAGAAGCACTGCTAGAGGAATGGGAGAATATCCCTCAGCATTGGCTCAGAAATCTGGGGGAAAGCAGGCCATGTTAGGTACCTACATATTTACATATGCTGCCAGTGGGGTGTCACATTTTTTATAATGTCAGCGGCACTGATTGCTTTATAAAAGAAAACTCGAAACATTATAATGTCAGGTTTTTATGCCGCCGTATTTATGTCAGATATTTTTGATCACGAGGTATCACATTTTTTTATTTAACTGAGTAGGCAAATATTTATAACACGAGTTATGTCCGATATTATTGAATGCTAAGAGTTGATACCTATTTTTAAAGCCGATGCAGCATCCGATATTTTCTTATAATCCTATAATATACCTACTTAGGCAAGGTTTTCTGTAAAAGTAAAAAAAAAAAAAACATATTTAAATGTCTGTATGATAATATTTCATTTCAGTTTCACTGTTTTTTTTTTTCATTTCAGTAGTCTCTCTGTATAATATTTCTTTGATTTTTTTTTGCAGGAACTCCGATAGATGTGGATGACGATGTCTGGTTCGACAACTACCAACCCGAAGGCCGTGAGCAGTGCGGTTCTATGTTCTACACCGGAGTTCTAATCAACATCGATTGCAATATAAGGAGCTTTTTCATTTGTGAAAACGAACCAGATATAAAAAATATTTCAGCGCAGCCTTCTTTACTGCCTTTTGTCAGTAGCCGAATAGAATAAAAAGACCGAAGAAGCAAAACTCGATCCTGCCTTTCTTTGTATGCCTCTGCTTCCACCGAAATAATCACTCTCTCCTGATACGGTGGATTCTGTAAAAATCTCACCGTGAAAAAGTAGGTTGATGTGAGTTTGTTTTTGCTAGGAATTGACACTATTGACAGCTCAATCCACGCTCACTTCACCTATGTTTTCACGGTGAGATTTTTACAGAATAGCACCGCTGCATCGCCATCACGGTAATAATTATTGATGATGATAGATCGACGAGCGTGTAGTATAAGTGGCGTTGGCCACCAAGTCGCGGTTAAATCCGTTGTGCAGATTTAGAACAGCTTGGAAATGTGGAGTGGAACCACAAATGCAACATGCTTAGTTTTGGTAAGTTATAATCTCTAGTATGCGGACGCACTACATACCTACAGTTTTCTTGTGTTTGCTCTAATTCCATTGTGATCTGCTTTCAATTTGCTGTTACTCTCAAAAGAGACTGAAACGCTTTCATACAATCTTGGGCTTGGATGTAAAAATATTAAATTGGTGCTAATTGATAGCTATTATATTATCAAACCATCACTAATAATTTTGCGGATTTGCAATCTGAGAGCTGAGATATAGTAAAGTGAGGTTACGTACTAATTGATACTTGGAGCGAACCTTTCGGCCCCATCGGCCATCTGTTCTGGGAGCAATGTGCCCTGCTCTCTGCCACTTAAGTTTGTCAATTCTTCGGGCTATGTCGGTTACCTTGGTTCTCCTGCGGATCTCCTCATTCCTGATTCGATCACGCAGGGAAACTCCAAGCATAGCCCTCTCCATTGCCCTTTGGGTGACTTTTAGCCTTCTTATAAGGCCCATTGTGAGCGACCACGTTTCAGTGCCATAAGTCATCACTGGCAACACACACTGGTCAAAGACTTCCGTCTTGAGACACTGCGGTATGTGTGTAGTCTGTGTGGTTCCGGACTTAAAGAATAGCACCACCTCATACTTCCCGTGGGTGTCGTAAAAGGCGACTAAGGGTCATACCGGAGGATGGGCAGCAGCGTTCTCTATGCATTCCACCACCATACCATACTGCGATCGCCAACCCGCCTGCCAAGCGTGGCGATTATGGCCAAAATATTTGGACTAGTATCATTAACCAGGCAGAAAATAGAGGAATACGTTAGTATGAAATGAACGCCAACGACCACGATTAACTAGCGCTTCACTGTAGTAAAAATACGTAGGTACGGCTGCGCAGATTTCGGCGAGTCACGTGTCGATCTTAGCATGTTTACTAGTAATATAATATAATTAAGTTTAAAAAGCATAAAATAAAAGTTAAATTTAAAATTTTAAAAAATTCCGACTTAAAAAATGTATACCCGTGTGTGTGTGTGTGTGTGTGTGTGTATGTGTGTATGTGTATGTGTGTGTGTGTGTGTGTGTGTATTAGCCCTTTAAGTTTTTGATCCAAACGTCCTCGCGTCGGGGGACGGCTATTTAAAACGCCAAAAAGACGAGGCTTGTACCCAGCAATAATAAATGTACAGTACCCGGCGATAAATATTGCACATCGACCTTTGGAAAGAGACAATCGGCTAATTTCGGCTTCGTAGAGCGTTATCTCTGTCGCACGAAATACAAACAGTCCGGTATCTATTAGGAGCTGTTAAAACAATTATGATTTGCTTCTTTTGATAATTACTTTTATTCTTTGTATAAAATACACCAATTTGAATTAGTCGATGTGCAATATTTATCGCCGGGTACTGTAAGCTGTTGTAAAAAGGTAGCTCTGAAGTTAACTTCCAATTTTCATTATTTTGGAAGGGAATATAATTATGTTATATGTTTTATTTATTGCAATACACACGTCGCTTGCGGCCACTCAGGCTCAAATGACTTCCACTTGTCAGAGCAGTTTTGATTCTAACATAAGGACAAACCAGAGGGGCAATTCTACTAATTTTAACAACGTTCACAGTCTGATCTCAGTCTCAATCTGTCAAAATATACTTCAAATTTCCCTACATTTTGACAAGTTTTTGACATTTCTTTGTCGCTGAGATGAGACTGCGACTAGATTTTGAACGTTTTAAATTACGAGAATTGGCCTTCGTCTTTACGTCGTTTATTTACAATCAATTCTGGGTCACAATTAAGGTTGGAATACTTACGTAGGATTATATTGAGTGAACAGAGTTGCCTGCAAATGAGTACAGATAAGTCCTTGTATAATTGGGTTGTAGAGTAGCGATACGGGTTGTGTAGCATCACCTTCAAAACGGCCCTCTGCGCCCTCTCAAGGCAAAGCAGAAGAGTCTTAAAAGTGCCTCTCCAAACTGAGATGCAGTAGTTTACAACAGTGGGAAATCAACTACGTTTGTGAGTTTTTCATTTGAAACACACAATATAGGTCTACTATTAACCCTACTGCAATTAACCTGGCTGCTAGTTTGTAATTGAATATAACATTACAACACAATATTACAACATAGATCTACAATATTAACCCCCCGGTTGTTAGTTTTAGTTTGGAACTACCAAAAACCATATATTCGCCAACAATATTTTATTGATGGCAAATATTACATTACGATACGTGTGACTTAAAGGTAGTCGATTAATTGAACGGCGTGAAATTAGCGAGACCGAGCGTAGCCAGGAAGCTAAACGCGATGCATTAATAGACTAATTAGGTCACACATATCGTATACTATTTTACTACATAAGTCACAGAAAAGCGTGACTTAGTGCGGGTTCAGGTCACACGAGTTATAAAATATGATTTTAATACTGTATTATAAGACTTTTTATGTATACCTAACGCTCATGTCTATTTTTAACACGGAGTGAAAACCATCTACTGCATAACACGTTTGCGTATTCAAACGAATATCCAAAATATTGTTGACAAAAATATTTTTTGGTACTTTCTAACCCAAATAACGGCCGGGGTGTTAATTGTAGATTTATGTTGTAATACCCCATGTTATATTCAATTAAAAATTTCTATTTATTCAATGATATGCTTAAAACACTTGTTACAAAAATATGATATTGGCATTTTAAATCTCAATTATCAACCGGGGGGTTAGTAAAATTGTATACTTTCGCTGTAATTAATAGTAAAAATCGCTCACGATGTTATTTCCCATAAGAAAACAGTACATTTTTTCTGGCCTGCACTTAAATTTTTGTGTATAAAGTGTTCGACACTTGAATGATATCCTTTGAATTGTAAATATTTTGAGCATGATGTATCTTCTGAGCAAGATCACCTGCAACATTTGTGACGAAACTGTTTATATAGAGTTGGCAGAGGCATCAGTGTCACTGCATATATTAAGGAGATCCCTCGATTTACTTGTGGGTGTAGTATTTTTATAACTTATGGACTTGACGATATCCCAAGTTGCTTTGGGATTTTCAATGGCGTTTTGGAGCTCATTCGGCACCTAATCGCCTTTAGCAGGTTACTGCATTGATTTGTGCCATCGGTTGTTAATCAAATCAACTATCCCACAAATTCCAGCCGACTTACAATATTTCTACCTCAGATCGAGTCTACTTGTTGTATTATTCTATTTGTTGGTTACAAAGGGACGAAATTAGGGGACTTGTAACATTTACTGACTCCAGAATTCTGGATCTATATGAAGTGGTATATTGATGGGACAACACATCGAAATTTTTTTTTAAAGTTCCTACTTAGAAAAAAAATTCAGTATTAAAAAAATCAAGTAGGCCTCTACCCATTTACGTAACCTACTTGCTACATCTTTTTTACTAAGCACAATGTTAACGGAAAATAGTGCAACAATGTCAATGTAGTCTGTTCAAAGTTGTTCATCAACTAATATTTTCCTCGTTTTAGGCATTCAAGTTAATAAAAATAAAATAAGATAGTAAAACAGGTTATGTATCCTTATTATGGTGTGACTACATTTTCGGACGAATATTCGGTGTCGCACTCGCAATTATCACTATAAAAACTTTGTGTTCGATGATCGACGATGTTCACATGCACCAACCAATTCACATTCTGCACTTATAAATTCGCGCAAAGTCGAATGGAGGAAGCCGTGGCGTTCTATTTGGTATATTTATTTATAAATATGTATAAAATAACTACATTATACAATAACGATTTACTAAATTTTAAATATAAATTAAATTCTTGTCGTGTGTAATTTAATTTAATGTTCTGTGTGGTTAGTTACGGCTTTTCATAGTATGCCAGCAGAATTACTAAATAAAAAATAAAATCTTTGACAGTTTTAACTTTAGCATAAGCATAGTTGATCTTAGGACATGCCGGTTTCCTCACGATGTTTTCCTTCACCCTTTTAAGAGCAGCGGTGACGAAATAATTTACACATAGTAAAGCGCCTGCCTGGAATCGAACCTACGAAATAAATTCCCTTTTTTGAAAGAAAGAAAATACATTTATTTAGCACAGACTAATTTTAATTTTTTTATACAATCATGTCAATGGTGAAATACCAGAAATATAGACCATCATCATCATTTCAGCCGAAAGACATCCACTGCTGGATATAGGCCTCCCCCAAGCATCTTCTGTGTGGTTCTGTGCTTCTCATATCGTAGGACCACCTTGTGGGAGGCCTTCCAACGCTACGTCTTCCGGTACGCGGTCGCCACTCCAGAACCTTTTGGCCCCATCGGCCATCTGTTCTGCGAGCAATATAGACCAATAAGTGAAAAAAATATCGACCAGCCCGGGTCTCCCCTACTTTTGGCAGCGCCGCGAAGGACATTCGCATTCGCCGATCTCGATCGATAGTGTGGCCACAGTTTTAAATTGGGCTTAGAAGCTGGCGGATAATCATAACATTCTACTTCGTATGTTTCTCCAGAGCAGTTCAGGCAAGACGTATTTCATATACAATGTTTTCTAAAACTTTGTTAATGTTACTTATTGTGAACTTAGTGTCGGATTCATGTAAGTATATTATAATCAACGTTTTGTCTCGTTTTAAGAATCATACGGCAGTAGATACGGCTATTTATTTATTTACAATTGTACAGAGCAGATTTAATGCCATAAGCATTTTCTACCAGTCAACCTTTGGGTGATGCGGGGACAAACAGTGGTAGGCGGAATAACGACAATTGAGAAATAAATCATTTATATGTAAAAAATATACATATCCTGTGAAAACACGAGTGCTTTAACTTAGTTGTTCGTATTTTTACATGGAAACCTACATATAATTAATATCAATAAGGTAGTAACTAGGGACGTATGTTATTGTAAATGCAAAAAATATTTGCTAGACTGTTCTAAATCATGACATTGGCTTTTTCATTTCGTAAAGCAATTTTGCACGATTCATAATGCGAAGCATAAAAGAGTGCTTTACGATAGATTTTTGAAGTGAAAACTTCTTTAGCGACGTTGTACACTTTTTTTGTAATGGGTAAAAAATGTTAAACTCGCGTCAGCAGGACACGTGACCTGCAGTGCGATTCTGTAACCATCTCACCGTGAACACTTAGGTGAAGTGAGCATGGAGTGAGCTGTCAATAGTGTCAATTTTTAGCAAAAACAAACTCACTTCACCTGTTTTCACGGTGAGATTTTTACAGAATCGACCGGCTGATCGAAAATTCGTAAGACGGATGGCCGTAGCCGGTACCGCGCGTGTTTTGTTTATAAGACGATTCACAAAATACACACGTAATTGTTCAAGTTTTCACTTCGGTCGGCACTACCGGAGTGCCACTGTTTTTTTTTGCCTTCATTCTGTATGAAACTGTTTCTGTTGTTATACTGCTAGTACACAGAATCTACTTAATTTATATACCATTGTATCGATATTTTAATGGAGATTAATTTTGTATTTAAAAAAAATTGATTTAAGGTAGTAGAAACAAAAAAAAAAAAAGGAAAACATATTTCTAAAAAAACTCCCGACAATCAAGAGTGAAACCTGAAAACGTGTAGCTTGCGAAAATATCAATTAATTGAGTAAATTTTTTTTTAATAGATTTCTTTCACCCGTAGGAGGAACCCTATTCAAAATGTCTCTTTTATTCAAAGCAGTTTAATTATAATGAATAAAAAACTAATTAATATAATATCTATGGTTTTTTATACGATCAAATAAGCATTATGATTCGTGCACTTTTGGATTTTTAATTTTTTTTCTTTATCTACATTCATAGATGGACAAGGACATAATAACTTTTTCCGAAACGACTACACCTATATAGAAACCGAAGAGAGTTTCTATAAGATCCACACGATACCACTGACATGGGCTGAGGCCAAGCGAGTGTGTGCTCTTGAAGGAGCCATCTTCTGGCACCCAGATAACGAAAATGAAGCACACGCAGTGATGTCGCTTTGGGACAAAATTGAGCCTGAAATCAATTGGATGTACGTAGGGCTGTCAGACATATTGTCCGAAGGAATATATCAGACAGTTGACGGTACGTATTGTAATTTATAGTATTTTGTATATTTTTTTTAAGTATTTCATACAAATGACACTAAAATAACCAATATATGCGAAAAATATCGAATACCTGTCTGTTTGTTACCTCAACGGTTAAACTCTTGTCTCAACAGGTGGCGTAACCACTGAACCGGTCGTATTTCGTACTTTCCTCTAAAAATATCTTCAGATAGATCTATTTTCAGATCTTTATTATTTATTTAGATACGTATTCGGGCCAAGTTAACAGATCAAAGGAATAAGATAATTCATATAAACTGGATCCGCTCTTTTAAACATAAACTGAACCCACTTGAAAGATTGAATTTTTTAAAACCCCTTCTTTGTGCTCGCCTACAAAATAAAACGAAGCCATCGACAATATTTCTCATTCATGGTCCCAGTAGTTTTGGATTTGCGTTGATATTTATGTCAGTCAGTCAGACAATAAATTTCTCCTTTTATATAAGTACTTACTGCCTGTGACTTCGTCCGCGTGGAATTTTTGTTGCACCCCGTAGCATTCCATCACCTGCCCGCAATATTACTTCGTTTTTACTTAGCGTACTTTTAACTATTTGTTTGTGCCCAACTCCTAGGGGTCCTATCGCGATGTTAAATAGCCTATAGCCTTCCCAAGAATTAGGCTATCGAATGCAAAAAGAATTTTTTAAATCCGACTGGTAGTTTCTGAGATTAGCGCGTACATACAAACAAACAAACACTTCAGCTTTATTATTAGTATCTAAAGAAAGATATTTTTATAAAATTAACAATAATACAGTGTTTCTTGTTTTTAGGAAAGCGAATCGCTGAGGTGTACAGTACCTGGGAGGAAAATGAGCCGAACAATGCTGGTGGTAACGAGAACTGCGTGCACACTGACAAAGAAGGCTACATGAATGATGACGACTGTAACAAAAGCTTAATCTTCACTTGTAAGAAGAGTCTCAAGTTACTTGAGTGGAACCAAAAATGCAACATGCCTTATTTAGGTAGGTTATTATCTCTAGTATGCGGAAGCACTACATACCTACTGTCTTCTTGTATTTGCTATAATGCCAAAATCATATACTGTTGTAGCAGTAGGTTCAAATAACAAAAAAACCGGGCAAGAGTGAGTCGGACTTGCGCACCGAGGGTTATACCATCATGTTTTTAAATTTTCATCGGCGAGGCCAATATTCGTCAGAAAATTTTAACACTGCACTGTGTAGAATTTTGCAGTTTTAGGTCAGCACCATCTCTTGATCGATAGTTATTTGTTTATTTTTCCTGTAATCTTTACGTAAACTTCTATCACACTCTCGCTCTGGGTGGAGCGGAAGGGAGCGTCAGACTCTGACTGATTATAACCCATCCGTGTTCCTTCCTTAGCCCTTTATGTTCCGGGGTAGCGGTAACCCTTTCGGACAAACCCGCTGCCCTGGCAGGCTTCGGCCCTGACGGGCCCCTTCCCTATTGCTGACATATTATTGAGGCGCGCGTGGAACACGTACGCGCCGTCCGGCACGGGCCTGATCCTGATCGGACGGTAAGCTACCCATTACTCTCCGTCCGCAGGCCCGCGCCTACGGTGGCCGTGAGTCGTCACGCGGCTTCCGACGCCTGGAGCGTCTCCCGCGGCGGCTGGGACGGCTGGGACGTGAGACTCTGACTCTCAACCATCCCGCCACCTCCTTCGCTAGCATGACTGCTTTGCAGAAGGAGGTGACTGCCTCCCACTCCCTCTCGCTCCGGACCATGGCTTGAACCAGGGCTGGACACGAGACGTCGCCGCTGCCGATCGCCTCTACGAGGACACTGCGGTGCTCCACCCAAGCGGGGCAGACCTCCACCGTACGCTCCACCGTGTCCGGTGAGGACCTGCGTCAGGCGGTAGGTGAGTGTGCCGTGACGCCTCTCTAGCCACTTCTCAAAGAGGAGTTTTTTTTTTCAGGATGGGAAATCATCAAATGATCCCTCGCGCTCTGGGTGGAGCGGAAGGGAGTGTCAGACTCTTACTGACTAAAACCCAGCCGTGTAGGAACACGGCTGGGTTTTAGTCAGTAAGAGACCGCTGGCCCGGAACATAAAGGGCTAAGGAAGGATCCTTAGCCCTTTATGTTCCGGGCCAGCGGTAACCCTTTCGGACAATCCCGCTGATCAAAAAAGGGTTTCAAAACCCCTATCAGTCCCTGTTCCAAAAAAATAATTGTTATTTATTATTTGCAAAATAGTTGGGCAAACGTCATCTAAAACTATTCTAAATTTCAAGTTGAGAGCATTAGTAGTTCTTGAAATATCCAGCTGTGACAGACGGACAGACAGACAGACAGAGTCGCACCATAAGGGTTCCTTTTTACCATTTTGGTAAGGAACCCTAAAAACTATCAAATTGGCGTGTAGATACATAATGCACCTACACGCCAATTTGATAGTTTTTAATTACAATGTAACGTACATTGTAATTCCCATTGGTACGGTCAGCATCAAAAGTCGATTAACACTTCAGTTTTTTTAATCTTAGTTATTGAGCAAAATATTAACACTTCAGTTTTTTTAATCTCAGTTATTGAGCAAAATATTTGTTGAAAATTGCATCGTACTTCTGCTGCAATTTTGAATAAATATTTTGCTCAATAACTGAGATTAAAAGAACTGAAGTGTTAATCGACTTTTGATGCTGACCATACCTACTGTATGAAAAGTATGTAATTCTCACAGCGCGCTTGGTAAGCCCCATCATCCTGCTGTCGACCAAGCTTCTGTCGATAGACATATTTATCACATCAATTTGTTTAATTATTAAATCTGCCAATACATATTCTTTAATGTTTCAGATTACAGGTTCAGTGAGGATACTGGCAAGTGCTACAAGCTTCACACAACTCCATTAAAGTGGACAGAGGCCAGTGCCATGTGCGAAAGAGAACAAACCTCCTTGGCAATGATCAACAGTCGTCTGGAAGCGAAGTTTCTTATGAAGTTAGCGGAATCCACGCCGAGACCAAGGTTCATAGATAATTACCAAAGAGGAATATATCACCTGGGCTTTCATAACATGTTAAACAAAGGCTGGCAGACAGTTAACGGTAAGTGATTGTTTGTATCTCCTTGTAATCTATGAAATTCCTTCAAGATCTTGCATAGGTAATAAAGTGTATAAGACAGAGATTAAAATCTGTTCCGTGATTAAAACAGAAGATGAACTAGCAGGGGATCAAGAAGGGGGTGGAGGGGGGGCGAATTCAGGGGATCAGACCGGAATAAATCGTTCTTTCAATCCTCGCAGTCGCAGTCGCAGTCCTCGACGTCAACCAAATATGTCAAAAATTTGTCAAAAATGTAAGGAAATTAGAAGTATTTTTGAAAAAATGAGACAGATCAAACTGTGAACCGAACGTTCTTAAAATTATGAGAATTTCCCCTCTGATTTCATGATTCATTCATTTATAAATTATCTGTCGTCAAAATCATCATCTGCCTAGCCTTTTCTCTACTATGAATGCAGCTGGATTCCAGACTAATAATCTGTAGTCAAGATGACAAGATGGCGGCAAATATGTATGTGATAATTTGTAGATGGCATATACAGTGATACACAAATCGAAGGAACCCCAAAACTATCTGACGAGACAAGAGACGCCAAAACAAAAAGCCAAATCGGCTCCAAAAAGACGCCATATAAACTGTCACTTACATATTTATGCTGCCAATGGGGATGTCACATTTTGCAATATGAGAGGCATTGCTTGTGATATAACTTGAAACGTTATAATGTTGTTTTTATGCTGCCAAATTGATGTCCGATATTTTTATCACCGAGGGGTATTACAACCGATGCAGCATCCTATGTATACAATCTATAATCCTATAATAATTGCCACTGTCTGTGTAAAATTGTTTGAGTTTTTTTTTCAGGAAGTCCGTTAAATGTGGATGACGACGCCTGGTTCGACAACTACCAGCCGAAAGGCCAGGGGCAATGCGGCTCAATGTTCTACACCGGACGACTGATCAATATCGACTGTAATATGACGAGCTTCTTCATTTGTGAAAACCAAGCAGATAAAATTATTTCTCCTGCTATCAGTTCACAGCAGTTTTCAGCGCAGTCTGCTTCACAGGCGTTTGTCAGTGCTGACAAAGAATAATAAGACCGTAGAAGCGAAACTCCTGTATTTTCTTTGTATGCCTCTGTCACCGAAATAAGCATTCTCGCATGGGTTCTACTCTCTAAGAACGACATCCGAAGTTTCAGCCGGAGGTACGGGTGTGTTCTACTGCTTAACACCTACATACATAAGATAACTTTGGGCTTCGAACTAAGATTGAATAACAACACGATTTGACAGTTGTCCTTACTCCCGAGGTATTTTTGCCCGTGCAAGAAAGTTAATTATTCGGGACTAGAATTTTAATTCCGAAGTCGAACTATTTTCTGACCGACCCGTATCTACGTTGACGGACTTAGACAGTAGGCCTCCTGATACGACCTGCATCGCTATATCGGTAGTCAATATAGATGATGATATGGCGAGGAGTGAATAGTATAAGTGACGTGTGCCGTCAAGTGACGGTTAAATCCATAGGGGAAATTCACATAAAAGGATTGCGATGTCGCAGTGCTAAGATCAGTGACGTCACCCGAAGTTTCGTAATGGCCTATCTATACTACCTCAGTTTACGAGAATTGTCATAGCATGAATGGAAGACTTCTTCTAAGTACTGTCTGTTGCGAATACACGATTGCATAGAATTTTATCAATACAAAGAAATCTCAAAGTTACCTCTAAACCGTAAAATAAACGGAAAATTTTAATGAAAAATTTTAAATTAGTTCAGGAAACTGCAGGCTAATCGAACTATGCATAAAGCAGGTACTCTTAGTTACTTTAGTTTTTTTTATGTCATGGCGCGGGGAAGTGTGTGCAAAATATGAATTTCAGCTGAACTATTACTAGCCCATAAGGAAATGCTCGAAGCATGTCGAACATGTTAGCATGTCTAACATGACCGTAATTATAGGCATTTATAATACGTACGGAAAGAGAGGTTCTCTGGGCGAAACTGGACGTAATGTGTATCAAAATCGAATCATGATAAAACAGAAGAAAGCTATTATTTTTATCAACTAATAATTTCAAGGAACTGCAGGAGCTCCCTAATTGCGAAACACACTATAAATCTCAATCTGAACCATTTTGAAGGATATTACTAATCCATTGCTTCATTTATTTGAAAAATTTGACTGCTGAACAACGTAAATAACGCAATGAATACTGTTGAACTGTAAAAATGAAACCCATTGCTACTGATCGTGTGTTACGTATTTACGCCGCTGATTAAAGGACCCAACCATAGCCGGTCGATTCTGTAAAAATCTTACCGTGAAAACTTAGGTAAAGTGAGTTTGTTTTTGCTAGGAATGAGGGTTTTCTGAAATGACGTTCGCTAGGTGGCAGCACTAAAACGTCAGGTCCAGGCATCTGTCAAAGAAGGTCAAAGAGCCTATATTTTCTTTAGTCATGACTGAATGATGAACGAATGAATGAATCGAAGGATGAACGTCATCATATATTTTATATTGGAAGACCTCTTGTCACAGTGGTGCCAACTGGTGTCGTAAATTTTCACGAAAACCCTCATTGACACTATTGACATCTCACTCCACGCTCACTTCACCTAAGTTTTCACGGTGAGATTTTCACAGAATCGACCGGCAGATATCCTTTAATTAGATATGATGTTCCGTCACTACCCAACATGTTAAGTTGACGTAACTACAATAGTACGTGAAATTATTGCTTTTAACATTCCCGCCAGCCTAATACTTGCCTATCAATCCTACCATAGATATAAGAAAGACGTTACCTACACACCAAAAACTCGGACGTAAATTTATAGACGCTACATGACTGTGTTAAATCAGTTCAACATTGTTTATCCATAAATATTTTCCTCATTGCTAAAGGTAAGTTAATAATAATGCAAAAAGATTAAAAGTATCCGTATGCTTCTTTTAATCTTTTTGCATTATTATTTTTTGCGTTGGAAGGCCTCCCACAAGGTGGTCCGACGACCTTGTGAAGGCTGCAGGAACCCGTTGGATGCGAGAAGCACAGAACCGGTCGAAGTGGAAGTGCTTGGGGGAGGCCTATGTCCAGCAGTGGATGTCTTTCGGCTAATGATCACATTGTCGGACGAACTTGATGTGGGTGGTAAAAACTTTGTCCGCGAATCGACGATGTTCATTCGCTTATGGAGGTCGGACAATAAAAGTTGGTGTTGTATTTTTAAGACGGACATTTCCTTTGCTCATTTGCAGGTGTGATATTAAAACTTTAAATGTTATATAATATTCTAGTGAATGTTTACATGTCTTATAATTTGCAAGGACAAGGAAAAAGTAATAAGTACTATTAACAAAATAAAATTTCAAAAATCTTGCTACGTCATCATTCTATACGGTTCTGAGTAGAAATTTCTGCCAAAAAAATGTAGTTTCAACCAAATGAGACATCCAGAATGCAGTTTGTCGCTATGAAATCCATCGACGCGCGCTAGTTCAACAAAGCCGGGCAATCGCACCCGAGACGTCGCGAGCATTCGCCCCGTATGTGTGGCCGCAGGGTTCAACTGGTTAGATAATGGCAAACTGCGGCACGACCAGTTAAGCAAAAAACATTCTCTTGTACCTATGTTTACGGCGTGGTTGTATATAGTTTCATAAAATGTTTTCGAGAACTTTATTAATTTTTCGTACGTAGAGCATATTTCTTCATATTGTCAATGCATCCAGCAATCATATTTTTAGAAGAAAACACCTGGCAAGTTCGTTAGTTTTCAAAACTTCTTTACCCTAAAAAAATATTTGGAAAACGGATTATTATTAAAAAATTATATTCACACACGATTTACATTGCAATGCCCATGATGATAATTTACCTTAGGTATAACTTATAACCTATAACCTAACCTATAACCTAACCTAACCTAACCTAACCAGGGAACCACGGCACTTTTCGTTTTTAGACGAGCGACAGTTCCAAAATATATTATAGTCTGTGGATAAACTGAAACATATGGCTTGACATGTAATGACATAATATACATAGGATATTGATCAAAAAGAAGTAATGAGCTCTTTTCAAATTGACATAAGAAAAAAAAAATAAGTTTTCTGTATCCCCGATAGATGGCATAGCTTAAAACTAAAATGTCAAAGTTGTTTTCAAATCTGAGTTTCAATTCAATCAGCCGTGAAAAAAGTTCAAGCAACATTAAATATACATATTTTTTTTAACTGCCTACATCTACTACGTTGATCTGACATGGCTAGCCCGTGCTGTGTACAATACTGTACAAATATCGGCACGCACTTTTTTCCTAAGAACGAAGTGCGAAAGACCCAATGGATACAAGCCATTAAATACAAGCATGTTATACGAAAAACTTCACGGATATGCTCTGCTCATTTTCGTCCAGCCGATTTTGCTGTAACTCCTACTTCTTTTACAAAATTAGGTAAGTAAATTGTTGGGTAGATAAGTACTTAAGCACTGTGATAAGCACAATATTTCAATACAAGACCGGATCCAGGGGAAGAAAGTCATGATCCCTCTCAGCTCGTCAAATGTATGTAAGTACTTTTGTGAGCGGAAAAAGCTACTACAGCCCCTGTCATGCCAGCATAGACCCACTAACAGAGCATAGAATGCTTCAGTCAGTAAATACACATAAGTAATTAAATAAATTAATAAATTATGCCCCTCTATCAATCTGATTATAGTTATATTTATTTACAGATCGTGCTCCTAAAATATTGAAAAGAAATGCTGTTCCATTAAGGTCGGTCAAGTTAGGTAGGCAAAATTCAAAGTCCGGTACAAAGCGCTTATCAATTCACAGAAGTCCAAAATAAAACACCACGATAGATTATGCTCACAAGACAACGTCAAATCGAAGTGAGTGAAAACAAATAATAACCAAACGTCAAACTAGTGATAAACTTTTTACTCATAGCTTAAGCAAAGATATCAAATTTATGCAGCCAATTTTGACAGATCATTTTTTACTAGAGCCATCTATGGGAGCTTTTGAAAACTTTTTTTTTTAATCATGCTATTGAAAAGACCTCATTGTCATCAACTATATTTTTAAAAAGAGGTATGTACTAAAAGTGATGTCGATTCACTAAGAAAGCAGTACTTATGAAGACTGAAACTGAGACATGCCCCACACCTATCCAGTCAATTTCTTTATAAAGGAGGTACATTTTAGTTTCAAAACTTCAGTAGGACCAACAGCAATAACATATCCTCATGGACCTACTGGTAAGACAAAATAGTAGGACCACGAGAGAAAATACAATTTTTGGTTCGACGACATGCCGGTTTCGTCACGATGTTTTCCTTCACCGTTTTGAGAGCAGTAGTGATGAAATAATTAACGTAAAGTGCCTGTCTGGGTTCGAACCCACGACCCACAAGTCGCGGCCGTTACGACCACGGACCACCACTGCCCCACTAGCACACGCAGTTGGTAGCAATAAGACATTTTAATTTAGCGATCAAAACTGCTTCACAACCAAAGACTATGTGGTTATATTCTCTTTGACCACAACGGACATTTGTGTTCGCCCGGAGATCTAAGCTCGGCAAGACGCATTGCTAGAAAGTGACAGCGCCGATTCCGCTGAGTATAATTTAATGTAAATAGAAGAACATTTAACAAAATTTGCACGAACAATGATAGAACAAAGATTAAATGCTCTTTGTCCGTTTACAAGCGAATGTGACCGAGTGGTACTAAAATTGTGCGTACGCTCATTTAGTTCAAATGTGGCCGCAGAGTAGAACTGGTTAAACAAGATTGGCTGTCGGAAAATCTGCTAAACATCCTATGTATTTGCTTGGTGCGGTTCAAGACGCCAGTCGTATCATCCCAAAAAATGTTTTTGAAAACTTTGTTTATCGTTCTTAATGTGATCTTGGTGGCAGATACATGTAAGTACCTATAGACAAATAGAATCTTTATTGTACACTATTCCAATTAATAACGTTTGAGGTATACATATTTACTTAGGTATAACTAACGTTTATGTCTCGTTTTTAAGTGCATACTTGTGACGGCCATCGTGTGAGGTCTCATGTCCTCGAACTTAGCATACATAGATATACTACCTTATAATGTTTAAACAAATGTATTAATACTGATAGTCGTTTTAGTTTTGCATACTTGTTAGTTGTATTTTTGTTTGTATCTCATATCGCGAGTCCGCAAATGTATTTTTTTTTAAACTAAGTCACTCCGGGGAGTATTGTACCATTAAAACTGTCTATTATGCCCTCTGTCAAAGCATAATAAACTACTGCAACACAGTGTGGGGTGGGGCTCCCAAGACAACGCTGCAGCCTCTGGAACGAGCACAGAGGGCTGTCCTCAAGGTAATGACCTCGAAGCCGTTTAGATATCCAACTTGGCGCTCTACACCGAATGTCAGGTCCACACTGTGAGAAAGCTTTTTGTTCTTGGCACTATTTTGCGCAAACATCCTTCTGTGGTATACAAGCCGAATGCTGCTAAAAAGCATAGATACTACGAAGTATGCTCAACTCGTGAATGTAGAACGGCCCTTGCTCAGCGTAATAAAATAAATAAACTATGCACCATTGCTTCCATGTGCCTAAATGAATGTAAGACCAAGGTCTCAAAGTTGCTATTGTCACTGAGTTACGATGGGACTGAAGATTTACTACATGTATCAATCGCTAAAACAAATATAGTTAATAAAGTCATATATTTATAATTATATTTATACAGGATTACATAAACACAAGCTTTCACCATATTTATCTCTCTCAATACATACACATAGGTACTTTAATAGGCCACATCTATGCATTTACTAGTAAGTAGTTATTATAATAATAATATACTGTGCTCTTCCTACAACTACTAATATACTATATTCAATTATAGGCGAGGACGCTGGCACCCTAGACACAAGTTAAATTTTACTTTGGGTGCCAGAGTTCATCTAAATCACTCTATCCCTTAATTGTAACGCTGCATAGTGTTTAGATAAGTGTTTTTGTACAACTGAAGTTAGTAAATATACTTTTTTTTAATGCTTATTTTAGTGATAATAAAGTAGCCATGGAGACTTGAAAAGAATATGAACTTTGACTATTTATTTTCGCTAAGCTAACATTTCTTTATTATATTCACAGATGGACAAACACATAAAAAAAAATTCCGGAAGGATTACACTTATTTAGAGGCTGTAGAGAGTTTCTACAAGATCCACACTATACCAATTACTTGGGCTGAAGCCAAGCAAGTGTGTGCTCTGGAAGGGGCCACTTTCTGGCATCCAGAGAGCGACAAAGAATTACGCGCAGTGTTATCATTTTGGGAAAAAACTAGGCCTACTGTGCCGTGGTTGTGGACGGGGCTGTCCGATATGTTGGTTGAAGGACGATTTGAGACCGTTGACGGTACGTGCATAATATTTTAATATTCTGTAGAATTATTCAAGAAGGAAAGTTCGAATGAGCCCTTGAATAAAGTTCCCTGTAGGTACTTTATGTATCTATATTGAAATTAGACCGCCGCTGTTTTACCGTGATACCGCTGTCATCATCAACATTTCAGCTGAAAGACGTCCTGCTGGACTTACTGAATCGCAAATAATGTCTGTGACAAACACCTAAAAAATAAAGGTTTTTTAGGCATTCAAGAATTTTTTCCAGTATTTTCTACCGTAAGGCATGCTTTATAAACATGACCGGATTTTGGGCAGGCATAGTTTATAAGTATACGTAACAAGGTGTAAATCAATGAAAGTAATAGAATTAATATATAATTAGAAATGTCAGATACTAAGTACAGTACCCGGTGATAAATATTGCACATCGACCTTTGGAAAGAGACAATCGGCTAATTTCGGCTTCGTAGAGCGTTATCTCTGTCGCACGAAATACAAACAGTCCGGTATCTATTAGGAGCTGTTAAAACAATTATGATTTGCTTCTTTTGATAATTATTTTTATTCTTTGTATAAAATACACCAATTTCCAAAGGTCGATGTGCAATATTTATCGCCGTGTACTGTACAATAATTATTATATATGTTCATGACGTAATTGATACTTTGAAGGACACTAAGCGCCCATAAGCGTAATAATACGGTCAGCGGGATTGTCCGAAAGGGTTACCGCTACCCCGGAACATAAAGGGCTAAGGAAGGAACACGGGTGAATTTTAGTCAGTAAGAGTCTGACACTCCCTTCTCCACCCAGAGCGGGAGGGGTCATTTGATGATTAGCCATCCTGAAAAAAAAATACAATACTAAAACTTGTGTCTCGTTCAGCGTCCTTCAACCGATTAATAATATTACAATATATTCCACAGTAGTAATTAAACCAACCCTTTGGAGTAGCCTACAAATACATAGTTTTAAATATATATTAATTTCATATTTCTAGGAAGGCCGAGTTCTGAGGTATACATCAATTGGCAGGTGGGTCAACCGGACAATGCTAACGGTAATGAGGATTGTACGCACTTAGGTAAAGTAGGAGATATGAATGATTATACATGTAACAGCAAGGCTCTCTTTATTTGCAAGAAAACCCTCCGATCGCTAGAGTGGAACCATCACTGTGATATGCCTAATTTAGGTAAGTAGGTTTTTATCTCTGTAACGAATGTATACAACAAAAAACGGTTAAAGACTCTTTCAAACAGGCGCGACACGGGATAAAATGGCGCGCGACACAAAGGCACCCGCAAGTCGCGCAACGAGCGGTGTTTATGTGTCGCGCTCGATTATATCGCGTGTCGCGCCTGTCTGTAGGAGCCTTAAAAGTAACCCAGCTTGCTGTGGAAAGGCTATCTATTTCTACGAAAAAGCGACTCACAAAATAACTTATGTTGTTAAATTACATCTTGCTCAAAATTACGTACATATAGTAGTTTAATTTATTCTAAATGTTACATTACATTTACGTGTGTATGTACTTAACTATTGCATTTGGGCAACATGTAAACATAGATTTAAGGTATTACAATAAAATAAATCAAATCATTTCAGACTACACTTTCAGTAAGATTACTGGCAAGTGCTACAAACTACATACAACTCCACTGAAGTGGACCGATGCAAATGACAGGTGCCAACTAGAACAATCTACCCTGGCAGTGATCAGTAATCGGTTGGAAGCAGATTACCTTGTGCAGTTAACGGAATCCACGCCGAAACCAAGGGTCAAGGGGAAATATCAAAGAGGAATATATCACCTGGGCTTTCATAACAGATTCAACGAAGGCTGGCAGACAGTTAGAGGTACGTTAGTGTGTGGATCTCCTAAGGAGACCATGACTTATATTCTGCACCTGTATAGTAATAGACTGCAGACCAGATGGTACGGTCAGCAACAAAAGTCGATTAACACTTCAGTTTTTTTAAATCTCAGTTATTGAGCAAAATGTTTGTTCAAAATTGCATTGTACTTCTGCTGCAATTTTGAACAAATATTTTGCTTATTAACTGAGATTAAAAAAACTGAAGTGTTAATCGACTTTTGTTGCTGACTGTACATTAGACGAAATCATAACATTGTAAAAAACGCCTACTCGGTTCTAGTTCTAAGTATGTAGGGGGTAATCGTTTATATTTTACAAATACGTATATATAGGTTCAAATTAAATTATTTAGGATCCCCCAAAACGATCGATTGCAATTATCAATGTTTACGTGGTTTTCATTTTGATTGATTGCTATCGTAAATATTATATCTCAGACGTGACAAACAGCGGCTTCAAATCATGATAAATTAAAAGGATTGTCTCATTTAGTTTTTTTTTTATAATAAACTTGTAATATTTTTGAAAACTTCAATCCGCACGTGAACGGAAGTATTTCAAAAATTATATTTTTTTAAAAAAGATGCCCTTACCTGTGCTCATAAACTACTAAAATTTATTTGATGTTTTCTTTTCTAGGAACACCATTGAAAGTAAATGTTGAAACCTGGTTTGACAATTACCAGCCGGACGGAGAAGAGGAGTGCGGCGCAATGTTCTTCAACGGTCGGCTGGTCAATACTGATTGCGATATGAAGAGCTTCTTCATTTGTGAACACGAAGTGGATAACGTTGTTACACCTGCCAGCATCAGTTTATCTAACTCACAACCTTACGTCGGCGGTGGCGTAGATCGATAAAACTGTAGAAGCAAAACTATAGTACTTTAATGTTTATGCGCCATTAAATAAATAAATAAATAACGTTGTCTTAATTAAGTACAAATGTTCTCATTTCTAGTGCTGTTTTATTTCATTAGAAGTATATTTATGGGCAAATTTACGTAAAATACGCGCATTGACGTGGAGTTGCGGACACCAGCCCGTATTACCTATTACCTATGGGCAACTTTTTTCAAACGTCAGATTACTATTATCTAGAGAACAATAATTATCCTTTTAACTGAAATGTTAACCAATACGCATGAAATTTAAATAAATAATAAATAGGAAAATTTATGCTGGCACAAAAAATAATAGCTCAATTTTGACTAGTCTATTGTAGCCAGCAGTTTGCCGAAGTTTCAGAGAAAAGACAGATTAGCTTACGTGTCCTTGCAATTCGTTGTCTCTCCAGGCAAAATGATTATAACCGAAGTACTTTCTCCCAAAGGTCGGACAGCAGCCATCCGAAGAAATATCTGAACAAAAATGGACTTCTTAACCTCCTTTCTAGCCATATTTATT
Organism: Luperina nickerlii; assembly: GCA_963855955.1. NCBI lineage: Eukaryota > Metazoa > Arthropoda > Insecta > Lepidoptera > Noctuidae > Luperina > Luperina nickerlii. The sequence continues at coordinate 9,271,157 of OY979666.1, forward strand.
TATATTTACCAGTCAACCAATGGTGGTGAAGAGATAAGATCGCAGGTGCTTTGAATAAGAGGAACAATGATAAAAAAATTATCCATACCATCTTTCACACAATCCATCCATCTACTTCTTTAGACAACAACGAGTATAATTGAAAAGTCAAACGAACTTATCTGTAAGTTAAGTTCGACAGTAATTATACGAAGTTGTTGTCTCGTCCGAAGATGATGAGTCCCCCCGACCCAGATATCCCATGCTATGGTTTCATGAGCATGGACCCTATGTTGTAAAACCAATAAAGTTGCTATAAACTTAATGAAGATAGTTCCAGAGTGGCGGCAGCACATGTATGGAACGGTTTCGTTTTTGATTATTTCTTCAAAATTATGTGACGCTAGTGACTGACAAAACCATTACTATAACCATCCTCATTGATCAAAATCAAAATCAAAATCCTCAAAACTCCTCATGACATGTTCCTCATTCCTCCGCATCACATCTCACACCAAGACAATCGATATCCACACAACTCTTCAGTCAATGGCGCGACTGTCTGCAATGTCGTAGTATGGAAACAATTAAAAAAGTTATATAGGTGTGTATACTGGTAGGTTTACTGAATAACGGAGATGTCAACGTGAGGTAAACAAAAACCGCTTTTATTGATTTCTAAACCACGATCGACAAAATGACGTATTTAACAACTCAAAGCTTTTGATTTATTCATATTTTCCTCAAATCTATCATTATCATTATAAAATAAATATGTTTGCTAAATAAATTAACAGAATACGTAGGTACCGACGAGTGGTGGCTTTATGCTGCGCACACATTATCGGACGAACATTCGTGTTATATGGTTGCGATAAAAACTTCGTATGTTACAGCTGGTAACGTAGAAATAAAAAAAAAAATCTGGCCACGTTATTCGACAGGTGTTGCTGCTAAAAAATTACACGCACATCTTATTGACCTACCAAGTATGTGTTGTATGTGTTGATTTATAACGAAGTTTTGCGGTGAGCGAAGTTTCCCGCGACAAAACATTTTAATGCGCGCTTTACTGACAAAACGTCGCGATCGCGATGACACGGGCGTTGATTCCGCTAATGTGGTCGCAGGGTAAAACAGGATAAACAAGATTGCCGGAGAATCTGCACAACATTCACATAATTTATTTTAAGTTTGCCTACTGCGGTTCAAGACGAATGTCGTTACCTATCATAAAATGTTTTCGAAAACTTTGTTAATATTTCTTATTGTGAACTTTGTGTCAGATTCATGTAAGTAGACATATTTTTATCTCAAACTTGTTTCGTTTTCAAGTGCATTCTCATGAAAAGATCTAACGCGGCCATCCTGTCAGAATCAGAATAAGAATGTATTTATTCGTAAGAATTTAGTGCTCTATGAAGACACGTCCTCGAACTTAGCGCATGATTACTAACATGATTATTTACCACAGTAAATAAGTTGTAAAAACCTTTAAGAGTTGCAATCATGATTCCAGAAGAGAGTCACAAGATTGTATTAAATTTTAAAAAACAAATTGACCTAATACTGCCGCTGCTTAGTAAAGGAAACTTTTATTTATCTAAGAACCTTTATCTCTTTACAGGTGGACAAAAAGCTAAAAAGTTTTTCCGAAAGGATTACCATTATATAGAAGCAGTCGAGAGTTTCTATAAGATCCACACGATACCACGGACTTGGGCTGAGGCCAAGCAAGTGTGTGCCCTGGAAGCAGCCACTTTCTTCTACGCTGAAAATGATAATGAAGCAAGTGCAGTGTTATCGTTTTGGAACCAAACTAAGCCTACTATCATGTGGTTGTGGGTGGGAATATCAGACATATTGGTTGAAGGAGTTTTTGAGACTGTTGACGGTACGTTATTCCTTTAGTGCCAGAAATAGCTAGCAATTTTTTTAAATGATGTTGTAGGTATTCGTTCCATTTATATAAACTAGGGACCGGCGGCAACTTTAAGCAAAGTAGGTACCAAGGAAATAAAACCATCTCATGGAATATGATTTACTGGTTACGGTCACACGGTCAAGCAAAATTATATAACTCAGCAAGTCAGCACACTAGATTTATTTACTTCTGAGAGAAAGAGTCTCAGAAGTGCTGAGTTATATAACTTGTCAGGTAATTTATTTATTATTTCTAGTTATTTATTTATAAAGAGCCAGGTCCCAAAGTCAAATCATTTGAAACAGGCCATTAAAAGGCACTTAAGAAGCGATAAAACATACCTACAAAAAAATCTACGTGCCCCTTCCAAAAAGTAGGTAGTTTCAAGTGGAAAGAATGGGCAAGAACCTCCATAGTTAACTTACTCTTTTAAAATGATAAGAATATTTTAAATACAATGTTATTATACATATGTGAAGACAATGTGCCTGTAATAAAATTACTATACTACAAGAGATAAACTATTCAATATTAAACAATGACAGTTAAATTAATTATGTTGACAGATAAATGGTTCTCGCATATTCACAAATATTGCAACCGTAGAAGAATTTTCCTAACATGAATTCATCTCAATACCTCAATATCTTTTGCTGAAGTTCAACTTCAAAGTCTAGTTTGGGGGGTCATAATCTAGTAGGTATACGTTTTTTTTTTATTATTTGAAATGGGTTTGCTCTATAGATAAAAAGTTAGTCAGTTTGTTTTATAGATATTGTAATATATTTTTTTGTAGATAACCTAAATATAAAATGTTTTAATTTTATCGCCGTTGTTCCTTTGGCTGCGCTCGATAGAAATGATCATCAATCGAAATATACCCATCGTATATTCCGATTCCACTGTATATTAGTAACATAATATACATTGAGTGGCGTAAATAGTGGTCCAACATTAAGAAGTCGAATCACCATTTATTTAACTTTATATCATACGTTTTTCATATTTCTAGGGAAGTCAATCTCTGAGGTGTACACCAACTGGTTTATCCAGGGTCAGCCGGACAACGCTGGAGGAAACGAGGACTGTTTGAATATTGACCTACAAGGCAAAATGAATGATTACGTATGTGACATAAAGTCTTACTTCATTTGCAAGAAGAGTCTCCAGTCACTACAGTGGAACCAGCAGTGCAATATGCCTAATTTAGGTAGGTTTGAATCTCTGTAGGTAAACCAACGCTCCGGACTGAGCAACTTTGAATGACAATACTTTTTTATTTTGGCAATACAAAAAATTCAAATGAAAGTTCGTTTGTTCGATAGGAAAGTGCCTGTGCTCGGAGTTTCTTTGAAGAACCAGGAATTATCTAATGTTATTGTTCTATTAAATTTTGCCAAGCAATTACAGCCAGATAGATAAAATGCATGTTTTGGTGTACTTACAATAAAACATATTATATCTAACTATTATGTACTTAATATGTAACGTGACGTAACATTACATTTATTATTTCAGATTACATTTTCAGTAAGGATACTGGCAAGTGCTACAAGCTTCACACAACTCCATTGAACTGGACCGAAGCATATGCCATGTGCCAAGTAGAACAATCCACCCTGGCAGTGGTCAGTAACAGACGGGAAGCGAATTACCTTGCGAAGTTAGCGGAATCCACGCCGAAACCAAGGTTAAAAGGGAAATATCATAGAGGAATTTATCACCTGGGCTTTCATAACAGGTTAAACGAGGGCTGGCAGACAGTGAAAGGTACGTCATACATATATTTATTTTTATATTCAGAAGGTTTCTGAATGCTCCTGCGAAGGTGGGTCAGGAGCCACTTGAGTTCCTTGCGAAATAGAGAAACATAAGGAAACGAATTTCAATATTTATCAGCTACTATGCGATTGTTGTGATTGTTCATTTTATTATTCAGGAACACCGATGCATGTAGATGCTGACGTCTGGTTCGACAATTACCAGCCGGATGGCAATGACCAAGAGGAGTGCGGCTCAATGTTCTACACCGGACGTCTGATCAACACCGATTGCGACACGAGGAGCTTCTTCATTTGTGAACACCAACTAGATAACATAAATTCACCTGTTAGCGTCAGTTTAACCGGTTCAGTGCTGCAGCCTTACGTAGGTGGTGGAATAGAATAATAAAACAGTAGACAACAAAACGTATATACTTTTTTGAGGTATTCCACTCTGAGCACTGGTTTCAACGACACTTGACTGCACGGCGCCACTAAACGCATGGAAACAAAATGTTGATAAGTACAGTTTGATAGAACAGTTTATTTAAAAAAAACAATCCACGAACGGCACCAGCATACAGTTTATGTGATGTGTAGTATGTATTTTTACCCGACTACGGCTACGCCAAAAGGAAGGGTTATGATTTTAGCAGTCTATGTATGTTTGTATTTACGTGTGTTCCGCTGTAGCGCCTAAACTACTGAACCGATTTTTATGAATGAGGTGAGTATTAATAGATTCGTAATAATGGTCCGGGTGACGTATACAATTTGTATAACCTTGGAGGTGAATTAATAATACTGTTTTGAAGCGAAATAATAAAAATTAATGTCATCAAAATCAAAAGTTATTTATTCAAACTAGGCTGAGAATCAGCAATTGTCGAACGTTAAAATTACAAAAGACAGTCCCCCAAAACGCCCGCCCTTCACCACTTCCTAGAGCTTTCGCTGATGATGACTGAAATGACTTTGCCGTTTACGTCTGTTTAGAATAGAAATAATTTTCAAAAAAGCACAAAAATTAAAACGGTTGACATCTTATTTGAAGGTACAACTTTAATACTTATGCTTAACTGAAATGAATTAATTTATAAAATTAACCATAATTTTATCTTGAAAATAATATGATATGTTGTCAAACTCAAAGCCTTTATTAACCGACTTCAAAAAAGGAGGTTCTGTATTCGACCCGTATGTATGTATGTTCGCAATTTTCTCAAAATCTAATGAACCAATTTTTATTTTTCTTTCATTATCGTGATCTACATATTTTCAGGAAGGTTTTAGTGTATAATACATTAGGTAATTATTCTTATGTACGAAGTTATATTCATAAATGTACTGCATCTCCGGAATCTATGCGAATTTTGATGATTCTTATAGTCTGTGTCTTCATATCTTAATGCATCTTAGCTTGGCACCTCTTGGCTGCAATTGTATATCTTTGCAATTGTAAACATTGTTTTTAATGGATAAGGTATGCCTCCTGAGGCATACCTTATCCATTAAAAACAATGTATACAATGGGTGTATGGGACCAACACCAACAATGGGTGTGTGGGTGGTCCCATATAAATTTGATTAACTTTGCTTGGGCAGTTTTTGAGTTAGCTTCAATAATACGATTTTTTTCCACTAGTTTATATTAATAATATTTTAATAACTTGCTGACACTGATATTAACATAGCAAGTAGTGTTAATTGTATTTATGTGGAGTAGGTATAACTAAAGCGGCGCTCGTTCATGAACATGACGCATGGATCAGCACCATTCAGCTCAACCGTTTTGAAGGGAACTTAATGATCCACTACACGCTCCACCATCAGCGAGTCATTTGAGTGCGCATGACGTAGTAATGACATTTTGCAAACTTCTCTTCTCGTCTTTATTATTAACCGAAAGGTTCCGTCCAAAAAAATGTCATTAAATTAGGATAATCCTTAGGAAACCTATACGTAAAAGGTGTTTAAAATTATTTTAAATAAGCACCAAGGAACCTCGAATTATGTCACACTTAGCCCTCATTCGTTCGGGCGCTATTGTAGGGCGTTAGCGGAGTTACATTAAACATTACTGTAGTAAGTTTTTATGCTGCGTACTAAATATACCTATATAACCTAAGTACCTATGTAACATATTATTCAAAATAAAGTTGCAACTTTAAATGAAACATGTTTTTCCTTATTTTTTTCCTTGATGAACACTGGACGATCTGTCTCAATCAGCTCAGCCTATTGCAGTCCACTGCTGGCCATAGGCCTCTCTCAGACTGCGCCACAGCACCCTGTCCTCCGCCTTCAGCATCCAGTCTACCCCAGCCGCCTTCTTTAGGTTGTCCGTTTATCTAGCTGGGGGGCGTCTCACACTACGCTTGCCGATACACGGTCTCCACTCCAGGAATCGTCTGCTCCACCGGCCATCGGTCCGGCCGACCGATATGGCCAGCCCACTGCCACTTCAGTTTGCTTACTCTGCAAGTTATGTCGGTAACTCCAGTCACACTTTATCCATGTCCTCTCTATTTGTTCACTCACAGACAGATCGTTCTCCTCCAGTCCTGAGAGACCTAGCGAGTCTCTTTAACTCCGTCATCCAAGAGGGTACAACGCCCGAGGCGAGGAACAGAGGTGCGGTGGTTCAGTTCTTTAAAAAAGGTGACAAGTTCTTGTTAAAGAACCATCTCACAAAGACCCATCTCACTTCTGAGCCACGTAGACAAGCTATTCTCGAGGGTCGTCACGAACAGTCTCACCCATACTGTTCGGCAAATTGTACAGAAGACCGAGGAGTACGATCAACCGCTGTGTATGGCATTTGTGGACTATGAGAAAGCCTTCGACTCCATCGAAATATGGGCAGTTCTGGCTTCTTTTCAACGATGTCGAATTAACTGGCGCTACAGATATTTGTATGACACTACAGCGATGACTGTCCAGATCCAGGATTTTGAATGTGGTATCCTCGTATATGTATATTTTAATTTTCTAACAATTATAATAAAATACCTATGTAAGTATGTAATTTTATCTTTTTGTTTGTTTCAATTCAGTACTAACCCCATACGATCTACATAAGGTTTACAGTTGAATTTATCGCATAGAACATCGAAGATTTTTATCGTTTTATCTTTTAATTTATAATAATGCACACTTGCTTTTCCACTTCACTTCTCACATTGGCAGAACAGGCGACATCGGCTTTACTTGCCATATTAAAAATAGAATTACGTTATAAAAATTACAAACAGTTCTGTTAATGTTAATTATGCTGCCCATTGTATATTCTGTAGTTAGTCATATTTATTTTCTGTTATATATTCTCGGGTATACAAAAAAGTTTATATAAATAAATATTTCACTGAAATATTAATACCTATTTTTATATAAATAAACCACATGGTACAGACGCCAGCACATCAAGTTACTACAATCTGTCAAATTTCTTTAATAGATTTTTTACTTTATCGCTAAAGCATAAGGTTCAAAGTTGATTGGGAAAATTTGACAGTTTCGGGTAGCTTGATGTGCTGGCGTCTGTACATTCACATAACACATAATCAGCCTATAAGTTCCCACTGCTGGGACACATCCACCACGCGGGCCCAGTGCGGGGTCGGCAAATGTCACATGTCTTAGAATTTTTGGTTCTAGGACATGCCGGTTTCCTCACGATGTTTTCTTCACCGTTTTGAGAGCAGTGGTGATGAAATAAATAACACTAAGCAAAGCGCCTGCCTAGGTTCAGACCCTCAATTAGGTCATTAATACTGAGCCACCACTACTCTCAAGAAACATTACTAATTGATTTTTCAAAAACCGGCAACTAGCTTATTGGCGGCTTGGCGCAAGAGAATTATGCCCGCCATCCCGCGGGGGATTCCCCTCAGTTTGACCGAACCTTTGTGCTGCGGCTAAATCTACGGACGAACGAAGTTCGAAATTCCGAAATAAGTTTCCTTCAAATTTAGACTTAACTACTACCAAGCCTGTGTTACTTTAAAATTTTTGCAAAAAATTATAAAAGCTTGTAAGCTTTAATCATTTTTTGCCAAAAAAACAACCAAAACCAAAGAGCATTCTTGTATGTACGAAGACACCGCGATTCGCCAATCTCGCTAACATGGTCGCAGCACGCTAGATAGAACTGGTTAAACAGGATTGAAATCCGAAGAATCTGCTAAACATCCTCTTAAGTTTGTTTTCCTGGGGCGTTTGTTGGCGTCAGACGTACAGTAAAATGTTTTCGAAAACGCTTTTATTCTTTCTGATTGTAAATTCTGTGTCGGATTCATGTAAGTAGTCTTCAATTTCACTGCACATCTACTCATGACAGTATCTTATCTTGTCTTAATAAATCTTAAATCTAATCCTTAAACATGTACTAGATACGTGTCTAGTTCGCAAAGCAAATTGTTCTCTAATTAAATTCTAATTAGATTCTGAAATTGAGAGGGTACGAATTAGACGGGAGGTGTCGAAGCTCCGTGGTTTTCATTAATTAAAAATATTTATAGTCTGTATTCACTCGTTAACACCTAGTAATTATCGTAATAATAAAATAATTCATCGCTAGAAGTGATTGTAGCGTCCAAGTTTCACGATCTACAAAAATACAACGAAATATGTATGATTAGCGATTAACCTAACAGAAGTGAATTAATAAAAACTAACAGTGACAAATGAGTGAAAATACCTAAATCTCGATATAAACAATTATAAACGTATCTACAATTCTACAGTGCTGTGATCAGTAAATAAACATAAAGTGAAAGAAAGTTATAATAGTGCAAAAACAATAAGAAAGTTAACATTACAAACTGTTTCTCAATAAAAACTGTTACCCACATTAAAAAAATATTTGACTCTCCAACAACAAACTATTCGCTAATTTAGATCTTCATTAATACAGATGGTTTGGTCGAGCGGTTTGATACGCTGCTTAACCTAGTTGAATCTAAGTGTTGTGCGTTCGCATCTCACATACGCAAACCACTTTTTGTGGTTCTTAATTACCGATTAATATAACATGGAATGGAATAATTTTAATGTGCTGCAATATTATGTCAGGAATATTTTTGTGTAAAGAAGCTTTATTTTTAATTTTTTTTTTTTTTTATCCTTAGTTGTCCATTGTTTTCGTTTGGTTGTTTTTTGTATGTAATCGATAAGTACCTACATAATTATGTTAACGACGTTTATTGTTTGATACGGTAAAACCTATTGGTTTATCTTTTTTATTAATTTGACTGTTTAAAACATTGTTTGAGTAGGTACTGTACCGTGGACATAATCTAATAATTATTAAATATTTTAATGTTGAATAATATTGAATAAAATGTGGTAATTTTTATATAACTAATATTTAAATTTTGTAATTATCAAATTTGAGCTATGTGTGATATTGGTTGTAGCCATATTTAATTTACTGTACCTAATTGTTGTTAATGCGGGTGTTAAGACGCTCAAACGCCCGGTCCGCAATGTTGTCTTGTCCTCACTGCCCTGGGTCTTCACGTGCATTTGGCTCGCATGGACTCAAGGTCCATATAGGCCGTATGCACAGGAATGCGCGTCAGCCGGTCGCCACTCCTCGGACGTCGTCTATTCTCACCGATTCCCAGCCAGTGAGCCAGGTGCCGCTGGTTCCGCGCCCTTGCCCTTTGGAGAGGCTCTCAGCCTTGAAGGTGGGTACGCCTGTTCTTAGGCACATTCCTAAGGGTGCTCGGAACCAGGCGGCGGGCAAGCTGTGCGACATTATTGATAGGTGCGTTAGCTGTAACGGTGTGGAAGACTGGGGCGGGCTTCTCACTTTTGCGTTTGGTGGGCTGAGAGTTCCTTCGAGGAACGCGCCTGGAAACATGACTGCAAAGGTGAAGGCAAACGTCGAGTCGACGGTTGGTGCTGACCAGTTTGTTGATGAGTCGGGTTGTGTGGCAGGGGTTGCTAAGTCACGTGGGATTCGAAAAGCCATCGAGTCTAAGGTATTCGAGGGAGACCTCCGAGGGGCGGTTCGGTTGCTGGTTTCAGACGACTCGTTCGCGCAACACTACCCTGACACGCTAAGCGCCCTAACGTCAAGCATCCAAGCCCATCGCGTCCGCTTAATTTTCCATCGGCGCCGGACTTGTCACTTCCAAGGGTGACTGCGTCAGTGGAAGACGTCGCGCTGGCCTTGAGCTCTTTTTATAGTGGCTCTGCAGCAGGCTTGGATGGAATTCGGCCGGGGCATCTGAAAGAGCTAACATCTGGCTCTGCGGGTGAGAATGGGCGGCGTTTGCTGGAGTGTTTGACAAAGCTCGCAAACTTTTTAATGAGTGGTCAGCTCAATCCAGTAGTTTGCCCTTATATGTATGGTGCTTCTCTTTGCGCACTCAAGAAAAAAGACGGAGGGCTGAGACCAATAGCCATCGGCAGTGTGTTCAGAAGGTTGACAGCTAAGCTGGCGTGCCGGTCCGTAAGAGTAGCTATGTCCGAATACTTGCAGCCGCATCAACTAGGGTTCGGGACGCATCGGGGGTGCGAGGCCGCTATCCATGCGACGCGTGCGTTCGTCATGGACCCTGAGAACTCGGACTGCGTGGTGCTGAAACTGGACATACGCAATGCCTTTAACACCCTAGAAAGAGACGTTCTTTTGAGTGAGGTCAAGGATAAAATTCCTTCCCTTTACCCCTTTCTCTATCAGGTATATTATTCTCCTTCCAATCTATTCTTTAGTGATAGTCTCATTTCGTCTCAAGTGGGAGCGCAGCAGGGAGATCCATTGGGGCCACTTGTTTTCAGTTTAGCAATCCACAAAGTCATCTCTGGATTGAAATCGTCTCTGAACCTGTGGAACCTTGATGATGGCATTATTGGTGGATCACCGGAAGAGGTTTGCCAGGACCTGGGGGTTCTTGTTCCTCAACTTAAGGAGCTGGGTCTGGAGGTGAATCCCTCCAAGTGCGAATTTTTTCCCTGTGGCGTTGGAGCTCATACACACTTCTCACGCTTTGGTTCTCATTTACCTGGCCTCAAGGAACTTTCTCCTCTTTCCTTCTCTCTTTTGGGATCTCCCATTTTTCTTGACGGTGTGCCAGAAGCCATTTCCTCCCGTAAACAGCTTCTCCTCACTGCTCAGGAACGTCTTAAGGATCTCTCCGCGCACGTTGCGATTTTGTTATTACGCATGTGTTTTGCCTTGCCCAAGGTTATGTATCTCTTGCGGGCCGCTCCTACCTGGCTTTGTCCTGAGGAAGTATTTTCCTTTGACTGTGCTCTAAAATCAACGGTTGAGTCGATCCTGAATGTGTCTTTTAATGATGCGCAGTGGAGGCAAGCGGCTCTTCCTATCCGGTACGGGGGTCTTGGGGTGCGGTGCGTGCGTGATGTGGGTCTGCCGGCTTTCCTTGCGTCAACACATGGGGTAGCTGACCTCGTCACTGTAATTCTAAATTCCAATGGTGATGGGGCAAACATACCATATATGTTGGATGCCGGGTCAGCTTGGTCTGTCCTCAACGTGGGGGCTGCAGGCCCTGACGCAACACGTGTTCAGCGTGCGTGGGACGACGTCACGTCCAGGCTGATCCAGGAACAGATATTGGTGGGTTCCTCGGGGACTGATTTAGCCAGACTCAGGGCTGTATCGCAGCCGGAATCGGGGGCATGGTTGCACGCGCTTCCTTCGCCTCACCTGGGCACGTTGCTTGATGACGACTCTTTGCGTGTGGCGGTGGCCCTCCGCCTGGGCTGCAAGGTGTGTGAACCCCACAGATGCACCTGCGGTTCCATGGTGGAGGCCGATGGCCATCACGCTTTGAGTTGTCGTCGTTGCTCGGGGAGGTTCCCGCGTCACCATGCGCTCAATGATATTGTGCGGAGGGCTTTTGTGTCGGCTGATGTCCCCTGCGTGTTGGAGCCTCCGGGTCTGTGCAGGACTGACGGCAAGAGGCCGGACGGACTGACCCTGGTGCCTTGGAAGAACGGCAAGTGCCTAATTTGGGACGCAACTTGCGTCAGCACTGTTGCTGCCAGCCACCTTGGTCGCACCGTCCTCTCACCATCGGCAGCAGCGGAAGACGCCGCTGAGAGGAAGAGGGTGAAGTACGCACCGTTGGGGGACCGCTATCATTTTGTGCCCATTGCCGTGGAGACCATGGGGGCTTGGGGCACTGAGGCCAAGAAGCTCATCAGTGAGATAGGGCACAAGCTCCGTGAAAAAACGGGTGACTCCCGCTCCGGCTCGTTCTTGGTGCAAAGGTTAGCCATTGCCATACAACGTGGCAATGCGGCAAGCGTTTTGGGCACCTTTGCACCGGGAACTGTTCGGGGCGGGTTATTTGACTAGGTTGACTGGTGACTATTATTAACATTAATAATATATGACATAGGTTTATAATTATTATAATAATTTTAATCTTTACACACAGTACATTAAATCTACTACCTATATCAACATAAGAAAAAAAAAAAATTAAATTCTACATTTATCTTATCTACTCATAGATGGACAAAGAGCTAAAAAGTTTTTCCGAAAGGATTACCATTATATAGAAGCAGTCAAGAGTTTCTATAAGTTTCATGCGACACCAAAGAGTTGGGTTGATGCCAAGCGAGTATGTGAACTGGAAGCGGCCGTTTTCTTCTACCCAGAAAACGACGCTGAAGCAAGTGCCGTGTTATCGTTTTGGAACCAAACTAAGCCTCTTATCAAGTCAGTGTGGATAGGGATATCAGACTTATTGGTTGAAGGAGTATTTGAGACCGTTGACGGTACGTATATTTTGCTATTATATTTTATGGTTACATTTTCACCACAAATCCCTAAATATTTCGGTGTTTTTTGACACACAAGTGACAGTTTTGACCATTGACTTCTAATTCGTGTTCAGTATGTTTTGCCCTACCGTACAACGTTGCCGAGTATACTATTTTTACATTTTTACACTTGACATTGGCTAAATTGTGGTGGTTTTTCCGCAAAAGCCATTAAACGAAGAGAAGATGTTTTGCCCTTCTACGTACGCATTTATTGATTAGATCATTTTTGTTTAGCGCTGGCGCCCAGTTTTACTAAAAAAATATTAACGGAACCCTAAAAATACTGTTTAGTGTGCTAAATAATCTCGTGGAATCGTTAACAGTATTTCTTCAAAGATGTAACCGGTCAGACCGTTATGTCCACATACGCCCAATTCGTTCAAATTTTCGTAGGTACCCCAATTGATAAGAGCTCAGTGGGACTGGCACGAACGCGCGGTGTAAACCTGATGTTAATTCAAACGATTTTAGAATTAGAATTACGAGTTTCGCGCGGTCTACCGAGCTTTTAATAATCATACCTACACTATTTTCACATTTTCAGGTAAGTCAATTTCTGAGGTGTACACTAACTGGATGCACTCTGAGCCTAACGATTTTGATCGTAATGAGGACTGTGTCAGTCTGAACTTAAATTCCAAAATGAATGATTACATATGTGGAGTACATGGTTATTTCATTTGCAAGAAGACCCTTAAGACACTAGAGTGGAACAATAACTGCAATATGCCTAATTTAGGTAAGTTTGAATCTTTGCAAGTAAAGCGACGCTCCTGAGGAGCACCCTAATTTTGTTGTAATGTCACAATTCATATTACAACATTCATTTAATACAAACCATTTAATAAATTTAATTTAATTTTACTGTTAAATTGAAAAAAAAAACTGTAACAAAATCTATTGCTTAATTCCAATAAATATTTATTAAATCTGCCATTATCAAACTAGACACATACCGTTTATTATTTCAGATTACACTTTGAATAACGATGTTGGCAAGTGCTACAAGCTCCACACAACTCCAATGAAGTGGAGCGAAGCATATTCAATGTGCCAACTGGAACAATCCAACCTGGCAGTAATCGATAATAAGTGGGAAGCCGATTACCTTGTGAAGTTAATAGACTCCACACCGAAACCAAGGGTCAAAGGGAAATATCAAAGAGGAATATATCACGTGGGCTTTCATAACAAATTGAACGAAGGCTGGAAGACTGTTAAAGGTACGTGAGTGTGATTTAGATTGGTAGAATCCTTAGAAGGTAGGTAGGGAAAACGTTCAATAACGAAACTGTTACAAAATTTAGTGTTTATTTTCTAAGCAAATGTTTTCGTCGTCCATTTTGCTACCACTAGTGATTTATCAAGCAAAACGAGTTATAAACCATAAGCCAGTGTGTGATGGACTTAGCTCAGAGATCCAAATATAGCACCTTGTACACACTCACCCACAGCAAGTTGATATGATGATACTGATGTTTTTGCCAGAACCCTTTAATTAAACCTTTATAGCCCTAGGGGCAGGTTCTTGACTCATGGCATGGTATCCCATCTCAATAATAACTTATTTTCCGCAACTATCGTTTTCGTCACATGGGTTCCTTGTAAAAGTGAAAAACATGACTTCCTGAGACCGAAATAAAAACGAGTACCAATGTTTTTCAAGCGATAAGCCTTTTTATCAGGTACCCTATGATGGTTTTGATAGATGATATTCTTTTCAGGAACACCGATAAATCTAGGGGTTGAGGCCTGGTTCGACAATTACCGGCCGGAAGAAAATGAGCAGTGCGGCTCAATGTTCTACACCGGACGTTTGATCAACACCGATTGCGAAATGAAGAGCTTCTTTATTTGTGAACACGAAGTAGACAACATAATTCCTGCTAGCGCCAGTTTAAGTAACTCGGAGCAGCCTTTCTTACAACCTTATGTCGGAGGTGGCATAAATAAATAAAACAGTAGAAGCGAAACTCATTAATTTTCCTTCATGTACTATCCGTCGCCGAAATAATCACCTTTCGCCCCCCATCCGATTGATCCAACGTATACCTTTATATACCTACAATATATGTGTGTTGATATTCTTGCAAAATAAACATAATATGTTGTATTATTACAATATGTAACTGTGTGTTTCACTTTATGCTAAATATCCTTTTAAAAATATATGCTAGGCTACATATTGCTCGAACAGTCCGCACAAAAAGATGTATAAGGATAAGGAAACATTTTATTATCTAAAACCATTATTCCATAACATTTTATCCGCCTTACTAGTATAAAACATAGTATAGATACAATTAATATTACCAAAACAAAGTAAACATTTTGTCCCAAAATATCCATACTATGACCAAAACAATGTTTACAGTGATGTTTCCAGGGGAGCCGCTGTCGTACCGTATCCACGAACTGCCAGTATAATCTGGCACAACCCTGACGATATTGAAGCTACTGAACCACTAATACGATGACCACTTCTGAGAGAAAAGTTATCCTGCGCTCAATACATAATTATAACAGTAATATTTTTATCTTACTTTAACACAATTTCGCGCCAGTATTTCTTGAAAAGGTTTTCCTTATCAATTAGCATATACATCTAAAATAAACAAATGACTAAAAAATATGTAGATACGTATACATGTATATGTATTTTTCCTTGATCATTCATTGATCTATTCTTCGGATCAGAATTATTTATTGTACACCTTCAACATTCAATACTTTATTTGCATTCCACAATGTGTACTTAGGTGGTAACTTAATGAGATCATTATGGACCCAATCGGTTACATCAAAATCGTAGGAGAGAGGAAGCTTTGAAAATCTTAGCTAACAGTCTTCTTCAAAGTGACGCTAATGTTCGACTGACAACAACATTTAAAAAAAAGAAACATTCAGAGATGCCCGTCAATTATTTGATGAAGTTGGCAAAGATGGAAAGCCATACTTAGGTACTACGAAAACATTAAACTAACGACTCGTTTCCGTCGTAACACAGGCGCGACATGCGATATAATCGCGACACAAAGGCACCAGTCGTTGCGCGACTTGCGGTGCTTTTGTGTCTAGGAGGAGTGTAAGGAGCTTTTATTGTAACTACGAACCTCTGCGCTAAATATCTTTACCAGCTGATATTGCCCCAATTCTCAGTGATATTTTGTTTTGTTTAATAAGCCTCAACGCTTCTGCTTAGGCTGCCAGCTGCGAGTTAACTAGTATAATTAAAAGATCATGAGATACCAATTTATTTTCAACTATTTTCTTAAAAATCAATCATATTATCAATTTTTCGGTATATATAGTGCCCTCCAAAAGTCAGATGACACTTTTCCACTTCAGCTGTAATGCCGCATTATGATTTAAAATTGTAGTTTCAATTGTTTGAACGGCCACTTTCGCAGAATCGTAAAAGGACAACATTATGAATTATAATATGGCGAAGACAGTTCATGTTTTTCTTTTTTTCGCTGCACTACGTATGTATAATCAAAGAGATTGAGATTGGATTTGGATTGGATTGATTGGTATTTTAGCACACAGAAAAAAACTGAAATATCCTTCACCACACACACGGATTTGACACGATTAACTTAACAGTTAACTGTCCATTATGATTCATAATATTATTATCTTACGATTCTGCCAAAGTGGCCTTTTTAGGCCCCCTGTACACTATAATGCTTTCATTGACTAATTCAACTACCTATGATAGGGCGTTACTTCCTGATTTTTTTGTTTTATATCAACCGGCTTTTAATTTTCATTTCCTTGAATGCCAGTCGCCAAAAATTAGTTGGCGTTTATAATTTCTATGGATTTACAATATTTACAGGGTTGTAACATAATTTTTTGTAAAATATCAATATTTTTCAAATAAGATGTAGCCATTGCCAGGGCTTTTGGCCTTATTCTGAAAAATTATGGCTTTGAGGTGATAATTAACCATACAAGAAGAAACAAAGGGTAAACATGAAAAACCTTTAAAAATTATTCGGTAAAAGAATTGGTTCGAATCAGCCTTGAGGGGTTCGAAAAATAATAAAAAAAACGTTTTTAAACTCTTTCACTCACTATTTTTTATTATTTTACACAGATGAAAACTTCGGCCAGGGCCAGGGCTAAGGACGCCCAGACAGCCGTTACAGCTTTTCTTAATTTGAACTAAATTCTAGATAGAAAACCCAATGACCATTGCCCGACCGACGAATCAAACCCAGGGCCTCATGCTCAGCAGTTCCTTTTTTAAAATACTTCCTTTTTTAACCGACGAAGAAACAGAGAAAGGTCTCAAGTCGTCGCGTATATGTATACGTATACCTATATATATATATAAAAAAAAAATAATATAATAAATTATATAATATTTTAATTAACCCTTAATTTGATTACGTTCACTGTGATAAACATTCATAAAAGATAAATACTGAGCGACTGCTATCTACTAATTTTCGATTTTTTATTTGATTATGGCACATTTAAAATATGTTTATTGGAATAAAAAATAATCCACTAGTGGCAACATCGTTCATCTGTCATTATCGAGACAAGATGTCAGCAAGACGCGGGCACTCAATTCTTCGCAAGGTAAATGTTTTTATTTTACATGTTTTTCATTAGTACATTACATTTTTCATGATTGTTATTTAATAAGCAATGTTTATTCTTTGATTTGGAATGGTTTTTGTGCAATGTTTTGTGTTTTTGGTAACTTATTTTTGGAGGCAAACTTGTTTGTTCATCGCAGTGAACACTGCCAAATACTCGAATAAGTATTGTCAGTTTGGTACGTTCATTGTGATGAACGTTGCCAAATTGGGTATAACTTTTATTTGCAAATAATAATATGCTTTAGGTGGTGGGCTTTCAATGGGCTTATGTTTTTTTTCCGCTTGTTAACAGCATAAAATACAAGACCGCACGCAAAGAATTTTAGCGCTTGTTCCCGTCGAGCATGCACCGTCCGACACTAGCGACAAATCAGACACTAACAGTGACAATGAACTGCCGCCACCTTCTCCAAGCCCGGTTTCATCATCTGCTCCTTCTATTAATTCTTCCTTAGAACGCTTAGATATCAATAGTAGTCCTGAACCAGAAGCAACTCAAACTGACGATGAACAGCTATTAGAGCCATCTGATATATATCACTCCGAAGCACTTCAATTAACTCCAGTTTTACAGGAAATTTGCCCCAATTCATCATTCAGGGAACCAAACTATGACAATGTTCCTTCATTATCTTCTATGATATCTCTTCCATCTGAGATAGGGTCGCCAGTGCCTGGTCCGTCTACTAGGAAAACTAGAGCCCGAAAGCAGATAGCTCCAGCTGCCAAAAAATCGAAGAAAATTCGAAAATTTTCCCTTACTTATAAATGGAAGAAAGGTATTTTTCGCCACCGTGCCTTAATCGAAGAAACTATGAAGCCTCAGTTGATTTTCCAGATGATGACCCCCTCAATTATTTTTATTTATTTTTTTCTCAAGATATATTTACCGACTTAGTGGAACAGACGAACCTTTATTCCGTGCAACAAACCGGAAGATCCATCCAAGTTTCAGAGGATGAGATGAGAGATTTTATTAGCATGCACATTATGATGGGAATTGTTGAAATGCTATCTGGACTATTGGAGTAATAAGTTTCGATATGGGCAGATAGCAGACATTATGCCGTTGAAACGGTATCAGCAGATCCGCAGATTTTTACACTTCAACGACAATAACTTACAGGACTCAGACAGATATTATAAAGTAAGGCCTATAGCCGAAAAAATACGAAGGAATTGTTTAAAGGAAGAAAACGAGAATTAATTTAGTATAGACGAGATGATGATACCCTACAAGGGCAGAAAAGCAGGAAACAGAAAACAATATATGAAAGACAAGCCAAATAAATGGGGATTTAAAAATTATGTGCGTGCTGGCGTAAGTGGAATTTATGATTTCGTTTTATATGCAGGAGAAGATACCTTCCGTTCGCACACATTTACAGAGCAAGAATCTTCCCTTGGTTTTGGAGCACAAATTGTTATAGCCTTGGCTCAGACTATACAAAAAAAACCAGCAACTGTATTTTGTGATAATTTCTTTTCATCACCAGAGCTGTTTTACGTATTGAAAGAAAATTACGGAGTCTTTGGTCTTGGCACGATACGTAGCAACAGGATTAGAGGTGCCGAAAAGTTTTTACCGGATGAGAAGTCAATGAAAAAGAAACAGAGGGGTGCGTATTCACAGGTTGTTTGTGATGCTAACAAATTAGTTATTGTGCGCTGGAATGATAATAAACCTATAACTCTTATTACCATCTTTGTTGGATCTGAACCAGTGCAAAAAATAAAAAGGTATTGCAAAGAGCAGAAACAGAAAATAGACGTCGATTGCCCGCAAATAGTTCGCGAGTACAACAAACATATGGGGGGTGTAGACCTGGCTGATATGTTAATATCATTATATAAAGTTCCGTTTAAAACTAGAAGATGGTACATAGGAATATTCAGTCAACTATTAGATATATGTATAAATAATGCTTGGCTTTTGCATAAACGTAACTGCCAGAAAAATCAACGAAAAAAAAAGTCATTGAAAGTTTTTCAATATGAAATTTACATAAGTTTGACAAAGAAAAATAGGTCTAAACCTCATGAAAAACAGCAAGAATGTAAGATTCTAAACCCTAGATCAGCCAGGCCTACAAGCCCCATACGATTCGATAATGTAGGCCATTTTCCCAGCATCAAAGAAGACATGGGGCGATGCAAGTTTTGCCAAAAAAATACAACTGTGTATTGTTTAAAATGCAATATGAGACTTTGTTTTGTTACCGGAAAAACTCCTCGCAATTGTTATTTAGATTTCCATAATAAATAATTTGATTTGCTGATACATAATATAGTATTTTTATTTCACCTGCTTAAACGACTTTAATTTGACAGTGTTTCCCACAGTGAACATTACAAATCACTTGTTGTTCTCAACGTATTTGGCAGTGTTCATTGTGATAAACATTGATTTCCTGAAAACCTGTAAATGAAATGATATTTTTTCAATTTTTCCCAAGTTCTAAATAATCCTGATACTTCAGAAATACAAGTTTTTTCATAAAATAAAACAACCCGGATCTCTGCCAAATTAAGGGTTAAGGAGGTACGTAGGTTCAATTCATTTGTCTGTCACAATTTCATCGCATTCCGGTCTCGTGTTTTTCATTAGAAGCGAAAACACGAATATACGCCGCTCTCGCTCATGAGGTCGCAGGGTGAACTGGTTGGACGAGACTGTCGATAAATCTGCTAAACATCCTCCTACGTTTGTTCACCCGACGCGGTTCAAGATGTCTGTCGTATCATTCCACAAAATGTTTTCGAAAATCTTGTTACTCTTTCTAATTATGAACTTTGTGTCAGATTCGTGTAAGTGCCTATATTTACAATGAAAGTTTGTCTCATTTGAAGTGATTATCTACGATATTGTTAGACCTAAGTAAATGGTCTATGACCATATTTTATAATATTTATTGTGTTATTTGTTATTGTAAGTGAAGTGTTTTATATTGAGAGCCGTGCACGACATCGGCCAATTTTGATAAAGACGATCGCCCACTTTTGGGCCCAGCTTGTTACAGAAAAAAAATAATGTGGAAAAAATACTTTATCTTATGATAAACCAAAATCAAAAAAAATAATTTTAATTTACAGTTGCAAAATATAGAAAAACATTTTTTGTAATGTTCGTGTTTTTTGTTATATCGTGCATTTCGTCGTGGAATGGCTAAAAAGGCAATGAGTCAAGTCTTTAAACAAATGTCAGTGTCAAAATAAAAATGACAGTATTTGCAAAAAACGGTCTCTCATTCGCTCCGTGTTTACGCGCAAGTGAATGTGTTGTGTTTCGATATTCGTGTTTTCGGTGATTTATCCAAAGACTTTGGCTGCTTCACGGAATCTGACGAATCTTGTTTTCACGAACTACCTCAGCGCGAAAACGGACTTTTTATCTGCTACTTTAATTGACTACGGCTTGTTATTTTGGACTTATGTTATTTTGGACTTCGATACCACCTATCGTGATGGAAAACTGTAAATAACTGTAAAAAACTGTAAAATAAATAAATGAAGAATCCGTCTTAGCTATTGTACGTGGATGGGTTGCTCCCCGAACAGTAACTACACGAACATGAACAATACCTACATAAAAATATTTGATAGTATGTTCTCTCTAAGTGGAAGGCAAGCAATATTGCAATATTATTGTAATTGTATAGTAGGAAGGCTTACAGTAGGTTATGCGCATGTTATGTCAATTATTTGGTACTTAAGTTGGGCTAGGTACCTACCAAGAAAATATTTCACTTCCTGCACACTTCTTAGATTCTATTCTAATTGTGTATGAAGACGAATGATTTAATAAAGGAGAATGACTACCTACAAAATGTTTTTTTCTTTATTTAAAACTAATCTAATTCCGCATTATAGTTTACCTGGGAATCATAAACCTATCTACCCACTAAAAAGGTATCGTATCTAGGTGACTAGGTATCTGAAATGGACATGCATGTCAGCTAATTAAGATGAATAAATAAATAGAAGTACTTAATATTCATTTAGTATAATTCTTACAATAACACATCTATTTTTTTCTATAAGTAGGTACCTACTAATGCATCATCCACTGTATATCATTCACACGTTTATTTTATGCAATGAAAACCTATCTCAAGACTTTACTATTAGTCATTTGAACATTACCAGATTGATAATTGCAAAATCCTTAACATAACCTCACCTCAGATTCGACCCCATATAACTTGATAATGCAATTGTCAATGAAACTGAAACTAATGTAGCTTAAAGTTGATGTTTTAATCTAACAAATAACACTCATTTGGAACTTGTAACGGTTCATCAAATTATGGGCCCAACGATGTATGGGAGATGGGCAATGTCCTTTTGTTCATCATTTGTGAGAAAGACTATTAACAGATGTTATTGTGACTGACATGAATGGTTTAGCGCCACGAAAACTGTACTTTTATAGTTACACATATTTAATGTTTCAATTATTTCAAACTTCTTCACAATTAGATAAGAAATTGACAAAAGAGGGTTTTTTTTATGCACGAAGCCTAAATTAAATAAAATGCCATAATATATGTATATTATGAACACTTAGAAAAGTGGGTATAATGGTAAAGTGGTTTATTTTTTCGGAAAGTAACCTTTCTCTAACTGCATTATTCTAATCTATTCATAGATGGACAAAGAGCTAAAAACTTTTTCCGAAAGGACTACAATTATATCGAAGCATCCAAGAGTTTCTATAAGATCCACACGATACCACGGTCATGGGCTGACGCCAAGCGAGTGTGTGCTCTGGAAGGGGCTACTTTAGGACACCCAGACAACGATGATGAAGCACACGCTTTGATATCGTTTTGGAAAAAAGATAAACCCAAAATCGGATATATGTATGTGGGACTGTCAGACTTATTGGTTGAAGGAATATTTAAGACCGTTGATGGTATGTATCATGTTTCAAGCATTATGTTAACTAAGAACTAGGGATGCATCCGATACCGATACCGATATATCGGCGATACTTCAGGTTTGCCGATATATCGGTATCGGCGATATTTTTATGGCCGATTCAACGATACTTTTCAAATTTCGCGCTTTAAAAATGTAATGTAAACGCGCGTGTTGTCCCGTCTATTTCGTTGCAAACGAGGCACGAACTAAGTTTGCTCGGGGAAACCCCGCGCTTTATTCAGTGTTTTGTTTCGCCCGCCCGCTTTGGCCTCGCACTCGCACATCTATCCCATTTCGTTAGGTTGAATGTTGTTGCGCGTAGTATTTTTCCATGCAAATAAGATTAAAAATTACATATCGTAATTGTTTGTGTATTGTATGTCATTTATAACTAGTCGTTTGAGTCAAATAAAATAAATAGTAGTCATATCAACTTCAAAACACAAAAGTGCTAGGTATATGGAATCACTTTGAAATTTCGACAATTGATAATTCCATAAAAATCTTATATATGTTAATTTTGATTAGGTACTAAAACTATTGACTAATTGTGTTTTATTTAATCTACCTTCCTTTTTGAATTCAGTAAGCGTATCGGTATCGGTATCGGTATCGCCGATATTTTTATAAGAGTATCGGTATCGGTATCGTATCGGCAAAAAGGCGTATCGCGGCATCCCTACTAAGAACCATACATGTTCCTACTTTTTAAATGAATAGAAAAAGTAACAAAGCCTTTGTATTACATTTTGGTGAAATAAAATCATCAATGACCTTAATCATAAACTTAACCGTCAGTATAAACAAACTAGTTGATTTTTACTCTATAATATTAAATGATACCTAAATTTTCGTACTTCTAGGTAAGTCGATCTCTGAGGTGTACAACAACTGGCAGTCAGGTAACCCGGACAATTTTGGTAATGGACAGGATTGTGTGTACATTTTTTTACATGAAGGACATGGATATCTGGATGACTCCGAATGTTACAAAAAGTTTCCCTTCCTTTGCAAGAAGAGTCTTCAGTCACTAGAGTGGAACTATCAATGCGATATGCCTAACTTAGGTGGGTACGTTTTTATTTCTGTGAGTAAGGGGACACACTAGAAACATTTTTGTATTTCCAATGGAGCTGGCTAACCATTGCGGAGTTCCAACATACCTACCCTATACAAGTATATCGTGTTCGCGTACCGTGGACATAATATAAAACGAATGTGACAAATTGGCGTACAAAGTGCAATGCCGTTATGGAATGTAAAAATGAGTACCTAGTTAAAGTGCGCATATCTGTGACACACAAGGGCCATTGGTTAGCCTTGTGGGCTCCGGACCCAAGGGCAGTTTCCTTGCCCATTCATCCATCTTAGTGATCCTTATGACTACCTTTTTTCAGATTACAGTTACAATAAGAACAATGGCAAGTGCTACAAACTCCACACAATTCCATTGAACTGGACAGAAGCGTATGCCACGTGCCAACTAGAACAATCCAGCCTGGCAATGATAAGCAATCAGCTGGAAGCGGATTACCTCGTAAAGTTAACGGAATCTACACCTAAACCAAGGCTCAAAGAGCATTATCAAAGAGGAATTTATCACCTCGGCTTTCATAACAGATTCAACGAGGGCTGGCAGACTGTGCGAGGTACGTGTGCGTGTGTTCCTTAGATATTTTGAAAGGAGAGATGGAAAGGATTTTGTAGGAAAGTGCCTTCCGTAGTCGGACCACTAAAAACCTGGGCCTGTCGTAATGCCGCATGCATTTTGTAGGTGATCACATAAATCGGAAGTGTGCATGCTGCATTATGGCAACCTGGGACATACATAAGTGACCCAGGCTACCATAATGCAGCTTTTAAGTGTTTTGATTTTCTGACTTCTGATAAATTGTAGTCGTTAATTTAAATTCAAGATATGGCCATAGAAAAATGCTTACTGGGTCATGAACTCATGTATAATATTCACGGTTTTGGAAATCCTAATAGGCAGCTATAAAATTGACGATTTTTTCATCATGACATTATTTGGCTTGGGCACTGTTGTTCACACAATTCTGTTGAGCTAGATTAAAAAAAATATTGCTTTTCATCCAGGAACACGCATGAATGAAGAGCGGGACGCTTGGTTTGACAATTACCAACCGGACGGAGACAGTCATGGTTGCGGCTCAATGTTCTTCAACGGACGGCTGGTCAACACCGATTGCGATATGAGGAGTTTCTTCATTTGTGAACACGAACTCGATAACTTACCTGCGCCTGCTAGCAGCAGTATCGATTCAGAGCGACCTATATTACAACCTTATGTAGGCGGTGGCTTATATTAATAAAACCGTATAGAAGTGAAAATCATTTTGGTATGTTTCTTCATTCGTAAAACCTTGATGTAGGTACCCTGAGTGACCTACAGCAGAGACTGTTTATTTCAATTACATTTTGTGGGCATTCAATACGTATATTTGGTACAAGTATTAATACAGAATGAATTATATTATTATGATACATATTTTACAATAAACTTAACAAAATAACATAGGTACATGATATTTAAAAAGGTATAAAATACATACTCGTAGTTCTGTTGAACTTACATTCTAACTGTCGAAATATAATTATATTTCGACAATTAGAATCTTTATGGTACATCAATGTGATATGGACAAGTCTATATAAAGATTTTACAAAATAAAGCACCGAGCACCTACTTACAAAAGTGACAATTTAGAAATTGACAAAATATACACAAAATAATGTCATAAAAATGAGTCTCGATAACATAATAAATCACCAATTTAAGGATCAACCTTCTCCAAAATTAAAATATAATCTGGTTATCTACATACATTCATTATTTTAAGCGTCTTTAAAAACCGCCTTACCTACTAGAGGTAAGTACCTTACAGCGGGGCCACCGTATGAAAGTAGTTCCCTCGCCAGCTCGAAGTAAGACACGATCCAATACAGAACCACCAAGTAGAAGAATAGTGATACCAGGCGATCCAGTATGTACAGACTGGGAAAAAAATTTAATTGTTAGTTTAGCAGGAATAGTCATTCTTTCAAGTTCTAAGGCTGCCGCGCTGTTTACTTGCATAACATTAAAAAGAAGTTTGTCCAACAAATCGTATGAATATTAAATGGTTATTGTTTCAATCTTAACGTGAATATTGTAATTTAAATAGATGACAACTAAAAAACAAGGGCTCAGTACGTTTCCTTGTGGCACCCCATAATTATTCCTTTAATTGAGGATCGCTTAGCAGATATCTTAGTATTATTTATGAAATGATATATGAAATGATTTGTCAACGTATTTATTGCCCTGTTGTCAATCAGAGGGCCTAAAAAGGCCACTTTGGCAGAATCATAACAGGATAACATTATGAATCATAATGGACAGTTAACTGTTAAGTTAATCGTATCAAATCCCATTGGTGAAGGATTTTTCAATTATTTTTAATACATATTTGTTATGGCCGCGAATCATATATTAATCAACGTACAACTTAATACTGACCAGCAAATTGCAAAAAAAGTAAAAAAAAAATGGATTTCGCGGGCTACCCTGGCGCTTTCGCCTTAAGGACCTGCAGGCTGGATTCAAATTAGCATTATCTTTTGTATAATTAAGTGCCTGAATTATTAATAAATACACGTACAGTCAAAATTATGAAAATGAACGAACTGACAGTGTAGTAGAAAAAATATTACCTTTGCTTGTTTACCTAGGTTACTCTTTTGTCACTGTACCAATTGTTAGTTACATCAGTAATTTAGAAAAACCGAACTTACATGTGATTCTGCAGTCTAGCTTTGGGTAAATTCTCCAACTTCTCCTTTAAACAATACAGCTTTCCTCCGATCATGCAGCTTTCTATATATGGCTCATCCTCAATGATGGTCAGGTCCATTGGAAAGGTCTCTTTGTCAACAGGGTTCAGAAGTAAAACGAGGGACTTGAAGTTGTGCGTATCGAACCACCATTCCCGAGTCGTGAAGTATTGGAGGACTTCCAGTCCAACTGTTATTCTGTTCTGGATGCGTACCATGCTGAAATAAAACGCATTTTGATTTAAATAAAAAATTGTTCACAAATATTCATTTTCTTCATTGGGATTTAAAGAAACAAAATAATCCTGTGGTGTTGTCTCCAGCCAATCAAATAAGAAACCGTAAAACGGTTCTACTACATATGTATTTCTTATGACATTCATGATAAGGAGTTAAAAATATTTTTGAATTTACATGTAATCCATACAAATATTATAAATTCGAAAGTAACTCTGTCTGTCTGTCTGTATGTTAACTTTTCACGCCTGAACCACTGAACGGATTTCGATAAAATTTGGCAGAGAGGTAGATTGCATCCCAGGGAAGGATTTAAGATAGTTTTTATCGAGATACCTCATGGGCGAAGCCGCGGGCGGAAGCTAGTTAGGTTTATATTATATTTATAGTTTTAATAGGTTTATGCGTATCAAAGATATTTAAAATAGTTATTCCTAAATTTTCATGATTGCACCTACCACTGTTTGTCTCTGCATCACCCAAAGGTTGACTGGTAGAAAATGCCAATGGCATTAAGTCCGCCTCTGTACATTTATATGCTTGAAGTATTAAATAAAGTACTGCCGGTCGATTCTGTAAAAATCTCACCGTGAAAACTTAGGTGAAGTGAGTTTGTTTTTGCTAGGAATTGACACTATTGACAGCTCACTCCACGCTCACTTCACCTAAGTTTTCACGGTGAGATTTTTACAGAGTAGCACCGCAGTTTATAGTCTCATTGGTAGTCATACAAATGAAACTTGTCAAGATAAGCCATTCATAATTTGCAGATGCATATTTATAACATCGTAACAAAAGTTGTTTTTAGGGTTGTGAACGTCTCCGAATGAAGAAACGCAATCCTTATAAGATCACTCGTGTATCTGTCTGTCTATCTGTTCGTCGGTTACAGCCAATTACCTTCGAAACTACTGGACGTTAAAATTTGGTACACATATGAATTTCTGTAATGCAAACGTGTAACGTAAATCAATGATTTTTGTCTTTTGGGGGTAAATAATAAAAAACAGTTTCTGAAATGGTACCGTGTGACATATCAAATTAAAGGGCTTGTTATGAGGATCACAAATATTTTTTTATAATATTAAAGTAAAAACGGTCTAAAGTTATTAAAGAAAATTGATGAGCCATTCCTCCCGCCTACTTATCTCCAAAACTGCATAGGCTAAAATTTTGAAAAAATTACAGCGATTTTTTAAAATCTATAAATAGTCTATGGTCTAAAAATAACAAGGTGAATCACTCAATACTGTGCGTACAAACTTACTTTTGCAGTTGAAATGTATGGGGCACCATGTTTTTCAACTACAAAAGTTTGTTCTTGGGATAAACCCTTGGCCGGTTTTTTTAGCTACAAATTACCTACTGTTTATTTTTTTGTTACTTCTCGCATGTATAGAGGTCAATAACGCTGACCCTTAACACCAGTTTACCAACAGTAACGCATGCTGGACACGTAGGTAGGTCAGTAAATAACACCTACGTAAAAACATGTAAGTATAAAGTGTTATATATAAAAAATGCGGAGTAGTAATAAATGAAGTTGTGTAATTACATATTAGCTGACCCGACAGATGACCTGTTTTTGATTCGAAAGACACGTGGCGCCAACTATTGTCATAATAACGTTCTTGTTGTTTTCCTCGGGAACAGCCTTTTTTTCGGGATGAATGGTAACCCTATGTCCGTTTCTGTACGCCTGACAACGTATATGCAAAATTTTAGAATGATCGGTTCAGTGGTTTAGGCGTGAAAAGGTAACAAACAAACAAACAAATTTACTTTCGCATTTATAATATTAGTTAGGATAATCTATCCATGTTTGTAGAAAATAAACTTTTCTATAACTTATCGAAATAATTTTCGGCTCCTAGAAAATAGTGGTAAATACCAAACAATGCTCTGCCCAGCCGCGGAAGTTACAGTAGTATAGTGAGGAATCTTTTAGTATACTGGGAGAACGGAGGGAACAGTGGGCACTCTCCCATTACTTCCCACAAAAACTCAGTAAAATTTCGCCCCACACACATGACGTCACATCACGGGCTACGTACGTATAAAAAGTAACAGATCTTAAATACTCACAATCGCCTCTGTCTGAACAACAACATCAGGAAATCGATGAAGTAAGCCGGTATGATATGGTAGAAGAATACACATAAGTCATGTATGAACTTGTTGTGCCTTATGTTTCCATCAGGGTACCACAGCGGCCCCTCGAAAGGGAACTTCCGCACGGTGGCTTTGCCGATGTCCAGGACTTGCTTCCACGTCGTGTTACGGTCATCTCCGGACGTAATGTTGTATACAGGGATCTCGGGTTGTCTGAAATAAAAGTAAAAGTCTATTTTAGGTAAAAAAAATGGTCTTCCAGACCGTATTTCGGCCACGGCGGCCAATCTCAACGGAGACTAGCCTTCGGCGCGGGAGATATTACAGTGCACAAGTGTGCGCGCAGACACAGGTGCCCTCTTCCCTCACTTTCATAGTCCATTGGGACGGCAATCCGACACGACCGCAAAGAGATCAGGCGCAAGACCAACGGCTTAACGTACTTTCCAAGGCTCGGGAGTATCACACCGCCAACTTCCAAACCCCGGGCTGTTACTAAGAAATTCCTGATGAAAAAACTCAATAACACTTTGTCCGACCCAGGAACCGAACCCAGGACCTCACGCTCAGCAGTCGCGCTTGCAACCACGAGACCAACGGGGCTTTTAGGTATATGATGTCTTGGATGACTCTTTAGAATATTCTATTCTATTCTATGACTCTGATGGTTTAAGCGGAAGAAAGAAAGACAGTCTTTTGTCAGAGGTACGTTAGAAAGTGTAGTTTTAACGTTGCTGGAAATGAGTTAGTAATATAGTACCTTGGTCAAGAACTCATGATAAAGCACTAGATAAAGAACTCCAAGATTAATGACGAGTATGAACTAAGTTAATACGGATCTTAGTTACAACGTTATGCAATTGTTCCTGGGGTACTCAGTACCTCAAGCTGCTAAGTTATATGTCTTAGAATACTAAAACCTTGATTGACACGGTGCGGTTGAATTGCCTGTAGCCTATAGCATACAACAGGGATGGCGAACCAGTGGCACGCGTGCCATTGATGGCACGCGAAAAATTATTTTGCGCACGCCTTCGATCGAAAAAGTACCTACGTAATACACTGAAATTTAACAAACGAACGCGTTTGAACCTACTTTACGGAGTGAGTAGGCGCGGTGTAAGGAGCAGCAGGCGGGAAGCGCGGAATCGATTGTATTGTTTTATAAATTTCCCTGTAATCAAAAAAAAAATGGCACATCTATGACCTCATCAAACATTTCTTTACAAAAAATGGCACGTTGATCCATAAAGGTTCGCCACCCCTGGCATACAAGCTGTAGCCTATGAGAACAATAGAAAAAATAAACATAGTTTTTTAAATTTGTTTGGCCCAAATTTCAGCAACGCAGATACCATTCGCTGACGCTGCCATTAGGTCCTCACGTGTGCAGGTGACAGGGCTTGCGGTGCAAGATGGGACGTGAGCCTTTGTCTGTAGAAACACCGCATACACACCGGGGGTCTGAGCCTTCCATGAACCCCCACTTGTGGAAGTTGTCCATGCTGCGGCCTACTTCGGTACGAAGTCTATTTAAGGTTTTCCAAGTAGGCCACGGTAACTTCTGCCAGATGAGAGACTCTGATGGTTTTATAAATAGATCAGGAGGTTTAAGCTGTTCATTCCAAAGATCACAACTTTCCGTGGAGAACTTCCGTGGAAAATTTTTGCGGCTTTTAGTAAACAGTGTTTAGGCGATACAAGTCATTCGTTGCTTTAACTTTATTGTATGCCACAGGCAAGATTTTTACATCGTGTAAATAGGGCTTAAGACTTATACTCCATTAAGGCGAAGCAGAGGAAAATAAACCAATTAAGAAAGTAACAGTATTACCTCTGAGTATCGTTGCCAGTCTTGTAAGCAATGATGATGATGCTGTTGATA
Source organism: Luperina nickerlii (assembly GCA_963855955.1). Taxonomy (NCBI): domain Eukaryota; kingdom Metazoa; phylum Arthropoda; class Insecta; order Lepidoptera; family Noctuidae; genus Luperina; species Luperina nickerlii. The sequence goes on from OY979666.1 coordinate 9,301,238, forward strand.
GCGATGTCGACGGGAATGACCTCGGCGTGGTAGTGTCCGTAGCAGTGCATGGAGCGGATGACACCCTTGCCGGCGCCCACCATCAGACCAATGGGACCGTTCAGGTTGTCCACCCAGCCAGGTGTGGGCTCCTTATACGATGGAGTTACTAGAATCATAATCTATATATTAAAATAACTGGCCAGTTTCTTTTTTTAGCGTATAGGAAAAGGTTATGTTTGAAAATCGCAAGTATGTTTGTAGCCAGTATTTCCATCATATGGTTTTATGTCAAAGACGACGACTCCAACCGAAAAGAATCGAGTTCTAAAGAGGGCATTGGATCAGCGTTTTACATTTTGAATACTGACATAAATGAGAATTGCATGATGTGTACATCAAAACAAAAAACAATCACTGGATTTGTCCTTTCCTTCTTTGGTGATTTTTTTTTTTGTACTCTTCCGCATTTACGATAAAAATTAATTGGATAAAAATGTAGCTCTGCCTCACCTATGCTAGGTCGGACAACAGCGGCAGGTAGTTGCGGGTAGCTCTCCCTGACCAGCGCTTCCGCTAGCCGCTTGGAGTATGTGTACGAGTTGGGATGCTTCTGGTAGATGGAAGGTGCCAGAAGGCTGAGCTGCTGTTCCGTCAGCCAGCTTGCTGCGCGAAGAACCTCATGTGGATCCGTTGGAGGATCGAACACCTGGAAAGATTAAAAAATCGCTAAAAATATGGGGGATTATAATTTACCGATTGGTGTTCCATGCGTACATGAAATGAATGCATCATGAAAAGTTTTGAGGACATAACGGTATAGTTATTTAAATATCTTAATTTATGACATTACAGGCAAAAATTACGAACTTCAATACAAACTTTCATCCCTTATTTAACTCCACTTAGGAATGAATTTTCTAAAATCCTTTTATAGTGGTTACTTTCGTTGTCATATAAGGAACTCTTGGGAAAAAGTTCACGTTTAACTCGTTCACCGCCAAGCCTAGTCGACGTAGTCACACATTTTTTCCATTTTTTTTTATTTATGTTGCTATATTTATGGGCTATACATGTTAAAATCTACCCTCTCCCTTCTTGTGCTCTTTTTCAGGTTTTTCAGAGTGTGTATCCTAAATGATACACTGGCCAAACACATTTGTTAGTTCTCAAATCTCTTTGGCCTTGTGTATGCTTTGTGATACACATCACACAAACCATCTCTGAGGACTACATGATACATAATGCTTTGAACGCTAACGGTACGGTGTATCATTTTTGATACACACTGTAATAGAAAGTATGTGCAAAAATGATACACTGGTGGTGAACGTGTTAAGACTTTAGCTGTCTGTCAGTCAGTAAATTTATGGTTTTTATAGGTAGATATTTTTTCTAGTAGGTCACAGTGATGAGTGGAAGTTTCAATGTTGTACTAATTTAACTAGTTTTAAATTAATACCGAAGAAAAAAATACAATTCATATTTGTTTGAAAGTTATTTTACCTTTTCGGCCATTCTTTCGTAATCCGGATAACAGAAAGCGGTAGACAGATGTATGAAGGCGACAAGCTTCTTCATATTCTTTGCCATGTCCAGTACTCTTAGGGTGCCTTTGGTGTTCATCTCCAAACCTTCCTTTAGAGGCGCTTCCAGTCGCAAGCTTGCCGCAAAGTGATATACTATTGACACCTAGAATTGAAAAAAATATGTATTTTGACAGATATAGGTACTCTGCTGGAGCTTTTTGGGGCTTCAATCGAAGTTGTAAAAGACAGAAATTAATAATAAACTTCGGCACATGCTGATCATACCGACAACCTTAGAATTTAATAATGAACTAGTTGTGCATGCGGCCCATACGGTGCGATCGATAACATCACGTCTGCGGAGTTGCGTTAGTTAATTTAATTTGACCTCGTATATAGTCTATTCGATAATCAGACCTTTAAGGAATGTGCAAAAAATGAACAGTCCATTCATTAGAGTCTGCACCAATCCGAAAAAAAAACAATATAGGTACAGTTTTGACTTTGTTACTATTTTATTATAATAAGATGTATAGTATAATCTTATGTAGTATATTCTTATAATATTTGTTTAGTTTTATTAAGTGAATTGTTTTTAGATTAGATTGCATGTGTTATTTTTTATCTCCTTTACTCTTTCACACGCTGTCTACATCTCTCTATTTATTGTCCTATCGCAGGTATGCTGGAAGAGATTTCTTATGAAATAAGCATCACCTTTGTACCTATTTTTCTGTACTGATTTATTTCGTGTCTGTTTATATATGTGTGTACATAAATAGTAAAATAAATAAATAAAATAAATGTATTATACAGAGATTTTCCAAGTAACGATTATTGTGAAATGGGGTTAGCAGCGCATAAACCTGATGATATAATTCAATGCCGTAAGAAAGTGTGGCAGCTTTGAATCGAGTTATAACACTTGTAACCAATAAAACATAATAAAGGTAAAACCGGACTGGTTATGCAATATTCTGTTTCTATCATAGCATAGAAGTAGCTTTTTACCGTGACTCTGTTCATGTTTATTTCGAAAACTTATGGATACCGATTTTCTTCTTCACATTTTGGAACTTTCTACAGAAATCTATACTTATATACTTAATATTATAAAGCTGAAGAGTTTGTTTGTTTGTTTGGTTGAACGCGATAATCTCTGGAACTACCAGTCCGATTTGAAAAATTCTTTTTGCATTTGATAGCCCAATTCTTGAGGAAGGCTATAGGCTATTTAACATCACGCTATGACCTTTAGGAGCCGAGCAAAAAGAATAAAAGTCAGAAAGAACGCTAAGCAAAAACGAAGTAACAGCGCGGGCAGGCGATGCGATGCGACGGGGTGGTGGTGTAACAAGAAATTTCACGCGGACGAAGTCGCGGGCAGAAGTTAGTTACTTTATAAAATGTCAAGGATTGATGTCCCACTCTTATACTAATTAACAAGTGTTGACAAATCAATTTGTTTGTTTGAGCAATCCTTTACGGTAATCCCGTCCCCGACTTAAAGCTCCTGCAAACAGGCGCGACGCGCGACACGAATCGCGCACGACACAAAGGCACCGCTCGTTGCGCAACTTGCGGTGCCTTTGTGTCGCGTGTCGTGTCGCGCCTGTTTGAAGGAGCCTTTACGAAAGTTGTAGGTCGTAGGTTCGAACCCAGGCAGGCTTTATTTTTGTGTAAATAATTTCATCACCACTGCTCTCAAAACAGTGAAGGAAAACATCATGAGGAAACCGGCATGTTCTAGAAGCAAAAAATCGAAGATATGTGACATGTATCAACCCGCACTGGGCCCGCGTGGTAGATAGATGTCACATATCCTCGAATTTTTGCTTCTAGGACATGCCGCCCACTCTCTCTCTAAGACAGGAGGCCTGTGTCCCTACAGTGGGAACATTGTGGGCTGATGTTGTATATTATATATTATGTATATTAGTAGTAGTAGTAGCATTATGTATATTATGTTGTTACGGTTATTATGATCGTCGCCTCGCTACTCCATAGGCACCTGGGCAGGTTTCTCGCGTAAGAATCAAGAGTGATTTAAACACGTGGTTGCACTTTCCTTCACATCGCACACGCTTTCGTTTACATATTATCATATATGGTAGCTGTTATTACGATATACTTTTGAGGTTCATTACGCTTGTTTGTCTGTCCTGAAAAGTGAGGCTACATTAATGTCTTTTGCCTTATGAATACAATGCTTATAAAAAGATGGAATCAATTCTACGTGTGCTAAACATAATTATAAGTTTGTGTCAGTTTATCAAGAGTTTCTTGGTCGACAAATGTCGAATTGTGTGTGTTTTGGCAGTCAGAAGTATGAATAATTAATAGAATATCTCGTTAAAATTGATTTACAATATACAATAAATCTGAGAAGTGTTACAAACTTGACCTACGCAGAGTTCACTAGTGACGCCATAGAGCTTCGAGCGTAGCTACTTTGATACTATAACTGCGACGTCAATTTTATTGTTTGTTTCTTGTAAACGAAGCGTGGAACCTTGAATTATCCTCAACTAAGATCAAGAAGCTGAGGCCCTCGACACCGTTGTTTCCGGATCGAGACGAAATTGTATTGTATCCAGTAACGTTTTGATGTAGCCAGGACGTGCTTTTGTTAAATAAGGTAATGGGTAAAGCCAGGGCAATTAATTGTTAAGAAAATGGTCTAGCAACTTAAATCGTCCGTATATTCAAATCACAACTGTCATTCATTGATAGTTGTATGAAAAGGGTATAACACGGCCAATGGACGCAGTGTCAGTGCTGACTGTACTTACACCGGTACCTATTCAGTCAGCAGCAAATGTTCAGTTATGTGAAAACTCTAGTGTGTTCTATTAAATTGCATGTGCCTATGGACTTAGGTACTTACCTATATTGTGATAATAGTATCACATGAGTGTGTTAATACCTAATTATGTAGGTACAGTTGCATACAAGACTTTACCTACACCCATGATATGAATCCTCTATAAAAAGTTCTGAAACAGTTTTTTGCAATAGTAATATCGAACAAAAATGGCGGCCGGCGGGATACAACGTGAGTTCGAATAACCTATAAGTTCTTTTTTAGGGCTCCGTACCCAAAGGGTAAAAACGGGACCCTATTACTAATTAGTCTGTCTGTCACCAGGCTGTATCTCATGAACCGTGATAGCTAGACGGTTGAAATTTTCACAGATGATGTCAAAACAGAACAAAATCAATATTTAAGGGGGGCTCCCATACAACAAACGTGGTTTTTTCGGCGTTTTTGCCTTGTAGTACGGCACCCTTCGTGTGCGAGTCCGACTCGCACTTGGCCAGTTTTTATTTTTTAAATTACGGCGCTGTGGTAGCGAAACGCGCGTGCATGACATGTTCTTTTTTTGAAAAGGAGTTGCATAACGAAATTTAGTACAACATTATAAATAACAGTTGTTTGGATGATATTATGGTTACTATGACACTGGTTGTTTTAATGTTGGCAATAAGCTGTTTCAGAAGCTTTTATAGAGGATTTATAGCATGGGTGTAGTTTAAAGTGTTCATCGATGACATCGTGTGACATCGATTTGGTAATGTTTTATTTTTCTCGGAGGGCCTAGACAAGTGACACTCGCTTTCAAAGATGTTGTTTTTGTTTTGTAGTCGTGTTATATTCTCTAATCCTAAGTCAGTCCTACACATTTTTTTACTTTTCCGTCGCCGTTATCGCTGATAGAATCTCACTTAATCGCTCCGTGGATCTAAACACGATTATCAATCGGTATGATAGTTACCTCATTGTAGATTTCATTCAAATGAGAACCGGTAATGCCTAGCTCCTCGCACATGATGTCACCTGTCACTGGGATCAGCTTCTTCATAACATGCGGCTTCTCCTCTCTTATTCTTTTGAACAGCTGGAATTTTATAAGTATAGGGTTTTATAAGTAATAATATTATAAATTATTAATAATACCAGCCTATTATTGTCCCACTCAGGGCAAGGGCCTCTTATAGAGTGTAGACAAGATCATTGATCACCACGCAAGGGCCTCTTGGCTCTTATCATACAGTGTAGACAAGATCATTGATCACCACGAAAGGGCCTCTTGGCTCTTATCATACAGTGTAGACAAGATCATTGATCACCACGCAAGGGCCTCTTGGCTCTTATCATACAGTGTAGACAAGATCATTGATCACCACGCAAGGGCCTCTTGGCTCTTATAATACAGTGTAGACAAGATCATTGATCACCACGCTTGCTCAAGATGGATTGGCGATTTCAGATTTTAAAGGCAAAACTATAAAAAAAATTAAATGATAAATCGTTCTTAACCGATTGAATGCTGTGGATCCACGGCATACGAAGCGTTAATTAGCAAATAAGGTTTAGAGCAACAATTAACCAGTGATGAAAACATCTGCTTGAAAAAAAATTGTTTTCAATTGCGATTACATCAAACATATATTTTTAATTATTCTCAAACGCCCATCCACGCAATTAAGTACCTACAATTACTCTTTCAACAAACATGATGACTATTGCAACACTCACAGGCAGTTTCCACATTTCTTCGATGCGTGTCTCCGGTGACTTGCCGCGCTTGGACCGCACCAGTGCGTACACGCAGCCTAAGTCCGGCACGCTGTACAGCAGCTTCTCTATTAGGACCTTGCCCATCAAACCGAGGGCACCCGTCACTAAGACGCTCCTCCCTTTGTACCATTCGTTCACTTCTGAAGTCATTTTGGCAACTGGAAATTAACAAAATTATTTTATAATAAACAATCGTTACGAGTACTCAGAAGCCCAAAAGTCTGAAAAACCAGTCTTATCAAGGAGTATCGTGGGGAGGCCAGATTGTCGCTCCATGTAAAAGCTGCAACCGGTTAAACTGGAAGCAGATTCCAACATAATTGGGAAAAGGATAGGCAGATTTATTGACTTATCTTATACTTATACTTAATATTATAAAGCTGAAGAGTTTGTTTGTTTGTTTGGTTGGTTAAACGCGCTAATCTCTGGAACTACCAGTCGGATTTGAAAAATTCTTTTTGCATTTGATAGCCAAATTCTTGAGGAAGGCTATAGATAGGCTATTTAACATCACGCTATGATCTTTGGGAGCCGAGCAAAAAGAAAAAAGTCAGAAAGAACGCTAAGCAAAAACGAAGTAATAGCGCGGGCAGGCGATGCGATGCGACGGGGTGGGTCGGAGTAATAAGAAATTTCACGCGGACGAAGTCGCGGGCGGAAGCTAGTATTATATTAAATAGAATATTTAATTTTGTTGTTCGGAAAACTCTATGTTGAGATGTTTGAGGTTAGGTATGTATCGCTCATCAAGAATTCCCGCCAAACCTGAATTACTACTATTATTTTAGCTGTCATGTTTTTTTTATAAGTCTCATAACCTACTACGAGTATGAGTCTGACACTCCCTTCCGCTCCACCCAGAGCGGGAGGGGGCATTTGATGATTTCCCATCCTCAAAAAAAAAAAGATTCTTACTGACTAAAACCCACCCATGTTCCTTCCTTATCCCTTTATGTTCCTGGCCAGCGGTAACGCTTTCGGACAATCCCGCTGACCCGGCAGGCTTCGGCCCTGACGGGCCCCTTCCCTTAATGCTGACATCTCTTTGAGGCGCGCGTGGAACGTCCGGCACGGGCCTGGTCCTGATCGGACGGTGAGTTACCCATTACTCTCCGCCCGCAGGCTCGCGCCTACGGTGGCCGAGAGTCGTCGCGCGGCTCCCGACGCCCGGAGCGTCTCCCGCGGCGGCTGGGACGGGAGGCTCTCTCCCTCAGCCGTCCCGCCGCCTCCTTCGCTAGCATGACTGCTTCGCAGAAGGAGGCGACTTCCCCCCACTCCCTCTCGCCCTTGACCATGGCTTGAACCAGGGCCGGACGCGAGAGATCGCTGCCGCGGCGGTGCTCCGCCCAAGCGGGGCAGACCTCCACCGTATGCTCCACCGTGTCCTCTAAAGTGCCTGCCTTGACGTACAAAGCAAAAGTCGCATATATATCTTATATGGAACTTGTCAGTTAGTCACTTGGAGTACTATCATGTTATGTTTGTATTATATTTTTGATGAGTAATCTGACACGTATTTGGCAAGACAGAACAGTATCCAATGTCACCAAGATGGGACTAATCCGGACACCTTGAAAAGTGGATGGTGATGGGCATGGTAGATGGGAAAAACCTCGCGGTCAGTCACCTAACCGTTGGTCAGACCAAGTATCCGTCCTTACTGGTCTCTGCTCGACCGCTGTCGACCGCACTAAGAGAAGCCGAGAACCGAACGAAAAACACTGTACATAAAACCACGAAGCCTTCAGTAATGCAGTACGCGACCAAGAAGATGATTATATTTTTATTACACACAAGTAATTATTGTGCAAGGAAAACCGTGTGAGTTTGTAGTTATTGAACAACAGTTTCAACTCATTTTGAAACACGAGGCCAAAAGGTCCCACGGCATCAAGGCAGAAACTTAAAACAAGCTTTAATAGGTACAGACGCCAGCACTTCAAGCTACTACAATCTGTCAAATTTCTGTAATAGATTTTCAACTTTATCGCTAAAGCAAATAAGGTTCAAATTTTATTGAGAAAATTTGACAGTTTCGGGTAGCTTGATGTGTTGGCGTGTCTGTACCTAACCTACCTCCGATTTACTTGCTGGGCCACACCTGTATCCCCGAAGGATCAGGCAAAGGTGTACTATAGTCCAACCACATTTTATCAGTCATAAGTAATAACAAAGTAATATTAAGCCCCGTGTAAGGGTGCGTTTCCACTGAAGCGGAGCTGTGCGGAGGAGAGCGGAGACGTACAGGAATCGACCAATCACAATGGTTGAAATCCTCAACGCGTCACTCGTCTCGTCTATGATTGGACGATTCCTGCACGTCTCCGCTCCGCTCCGCCCAGCTCCTCTTCAGTGGAAACGCACCCTAATAGGGGGCGAGCCTATTGGTATCAATCGGTCACAAATCGAGACTCCGGGCTGATACTGAAAAAATCCGGATAGAATAACTGTTGGAGTTAAAGGAAACTTGGTAATTTTTGGTATAGAAACATATTGTTGTGTAGGAGAATTTATTTGAAGTACAGATATTCTATTTCACGAAGTCCGTTCGGCTTTGATTGTAGTAGTGACGTATCCCGACAAGCGCGCTCCCACAGCGGCTGCCCCTTGCTGCCATCGCATGAGGCTATTTCCGCGAATGTGTACCGTTTTACTTCACCCATTGTTGAGTCTCTGTTGATCACAATGTGCATGTGCACGCTTGACAACATTCATAGCCAAACGGACTTCGTGACATAGAACATCTGTAACATGTAAACTCAGATCAGCTGATTGAGTGTCAGACAGTCAAAGTGCCATCAATTTAGTTCATAATCACGTGCACCACAACAGGACGAAGCATATTGATACCCGTTTCCATTTTATTCGGGAAAAAGTAACTGACAAAGTCATTTCTTTAGAATATTTGCAAAGCTGTGACATGCCCACTGATGTGTTAACTAACCACTCGGGCCTGTGGCACATAATATGAGGTATATAGTCAGTATAGGTTTAGTAACATAATCCTTTATTTTTAGCATACTGCAGTTAACAGGGAGCCTAAAAGGGCCACTTTGGCGGAATCATAAAAGGATAACATTATGAATAATAATGGACAGTTAACTGTTAACTTAATCGTATCAAATCCCATTGGTGAATTATTTTTCAGTTATTTTTTTTGTCTGTGCTAAAATACCAATCAATCCAATCCAAATCCAATCTCAATCTCTTTGATTATACCTACGTAGTGCAGCGAAAAAAGAAAAACACGGACTGTCTTCGGCATATTTTGATTCATAATGTTATCCTTTTATGATTTAGGCCTTTTTAGGCCCCCAGTTGTATTCTTACTCCTCCTTGTTGCTGAACATGTACTTTCATAGGATAATTTTTCGATTAAGGGGTACTGTTCTAATTACTACTGGGTTATCTCAATATTCCTAATATGGTTTAGCTTTTTCTTCTGTTTACTGACAAGTATTTGTTTTTTATACATGACATGTTACTTCAAATAAAAATCTCATACACAACAATATGTTACTGATTTCAATACTAAAAATTACCAAGTTTCCTTTAATTCCAACAATAACCCAATAACACTTTGGCGGACTTAGGAATCGAAACCAGGGCCTCATGCTCAGAAGCTCCTCGTTCAAGATATTTCCTTTTTGGATAATTTAACTAAGTAGGTATGTAGGTGCTTACCTAATCTCTGCACGAACATCAAAGCATGTTGTTCAGTTTTTTTATGAAAGCCACAAAAATATTAATATTATTACTACTAATAAAAATGTTGGTAGGTTTTTCTTGCTCATGATCACGAGGGACCTTGACCGGACTTTAAACTACAAATTATATATACCTATACACATGAATAATAAAAAAGCATTCAGCAACCGGATTCCCACAACTTTACATAACTTTCTGACTGACACAGCATTTCGAAAAGGGCTTGAAGACGAGACGATTTCTCAACACCACAGATTATTCACTGCTGGCTGATATTATCCGTACTAATATACATAAGTATGTGTAATAAATTCGAAACTAGCTCTGTATGTTACCTTTTTATTTATACCTAAACGACTCAACGGATTTCGGCAAAATTTGGTAAGGAGACAATGGCGTCCTGGGGAAGCACGTATGTCCTTCCCCAGGAACGTTCTACCGGGACAAAAAGTAGCCAGCTAGTATACTAGTTGGCTACTTTTTTTCCCGGTAGAACGATCCCGTGGGATAATTACCGACATCGACGCGAGCGAAGCCGCGAGCATAAGCCATTTAGTTATATAAGTAATAAAAGTTAAGTTATTTTTATTGTGCGTCAGAAGTTTCTGACACAGTAATGCATGTCAACCCACTTCTGTGTAAGTACAAACCTCACACGATTGCGTAAAAGTTGTGTCACGAACAAGTCGGTGATGGTTAGATGCGTAAATTACGCGTGAATTATTAGTTCGAGTAAACTAATGAGAGCATTTTGAAATTGTCGCCCCAAATTCTAGTAACTGTATAGCTTTGTCATATGATTATCGTGCAATGGTTCGTCGCAAATATAAGGAAGTTAAGTTGGTAAATAGGTCCTCGCAAGTCTCTTAGACACAAATTCAAAGAAATTGATATACCTACTAACTCTGCCTTCTCTTTTTATATCTTAGAAAGTATTTTTTATGTTCGCAAAAACTTAGGACTTTTCAAAATAAGGAGCGATTTCCATAATATAAACACACGTAGTAAAAATTTTATTGTATACCTGAATTAACTAAAACTAGCAAGTCATTTCTTATAAACAGCATCCGCTTTTATAACAAGTTGTCAAAGTCGGTTACAGAACTTAGCGATGGAAAATTCAAAACCCTCATCAAATGTGTACTTATCAAAAAAATATATTATAACATTAAAGACTACCTTGAAGACAAGGTAGCTTGGCAATAAATCCTTCTGCACATGTGGCCTCCCTAGCACCTCATTAACGGCATATCTATGTAAATGTCTATTAAAGTTGCTCCCAAATTACGATGTTTATTTTTTATTGATTTTTTATATACTTCTTTGACATAATATTTTTATTATTTGACATTATATAAAGACAATTCTAATTTCAACTCTTTATAGTGGCAATCATATAATGTTTAATAGGTTTTTATATTTAATTTTTATTTATCCTTTTGATAGATTCTTTTATATTTTGTAATGTGAGGACTTTGTAGGCCTTGTAGACTTTAGATCTGTAGACCATTTTTTATTTTATTAACTACCTGGTACTTGTTGACAGACCTACGCTGTCCTCCCATCGTACCTACTGTAATTTGAAATCATTTTTAAAGCCAATTAGGTAATTTTAAAAGAGTAATCGTGAAGTTTCTTGCCGGCTCTTCTCCATAGGAAACGACCAATAGGAACCGTGTACCTAGCTTCTGACGTTTATGTGAAATAAAATATTTTGATTATGATTTTGGTACATTGATTTGAATCATTTTTAGTTTGGTTTGTTATGAAAAGTGGTTTAATATTTTTACAGGTAAATACCTTAATAACAATGCTAGAGGAATACTAATTACCTGAATAACATCATTGATAAATTACATTTATTTACATTATGGTGTGGATTATTTTACAAGCAGGTATCTTCATTTCAGTTTGTTTATGAACTTAGGTATCAGTTGGTGTAGCTTTTCTTTTTTATAATATGTACTTATATTTTTTATTAATTTTAATTATCTTCTTCAATTGTACAGATAGCATTGTTATGTCTGGCTGACCACCATTTTAATTACTAGGCAGTTAAATGGTTATTTTAATGGCTTAGGTCATTATATCAGCTAGACCACAATAGCGTAAGGGTCAACTCACACCGAAAGAGCGGCGAAGCGGCGAGCAGTTTCAGTGTCATATAATTTTAAACCTTATCTTCATTACTATAATACATAGTATCGCTTGAGAAACTTGAGTTGTCGGAGAGCTCGCGGCGCCGCGGGCGGCCGCGCGACCTTTCAAATTTCTCAAGCGATACTATGTATTATAGTAATGAAGATAAGGTTTAAAATTATATGACACTGAAACTGCTCGCCGCTTCGCCGCTCTTTCGGTGTGAGTTGATCCTAAGTCGTAACATTTATGGCCCATTCAAGTGTACCTACTATGCATTATTTTATGAGTCACTGCGTTTCGGTTGCATAGGCGTTTAAAATGTTTGCAACTGTTTCGCATCTTGTTTATTTTTTTAAACCATACATTCGGAGTATCGCAGGATTACCGTGGCGGGTGGAGACGTTAAATATGTCGATCTTCTATCTTGGTCTAATAGTTTCTTTCCAAGCAAGACAAAACAAAAAAGTTGCAAGATGCACCGAAAATGCCTAGAAGAGCTATTGTGCCATGAAAGATCAAATGGAGGGCGATCTTACACTAAAAACACTCAGGAAGATTGCTCATTTCTTACCGCTAAATGTTATCCTAGATTTGTAGCTTAAAATCGAATAAATCGTGACACACCTTTAGTAGGCAGGTAGTGAATGTTCTTATTACATAACCCATTAGTTCAGAAAATTAGCAACCACCGTAGCATTGTATAATACAAAGAATAAAAAAAAACCCGGTTACTTAGGTAACACAAAAATGAATTCTAATAGACTGCAATAGTGGGTAAACTCGAATCACTTGTACGTAATTGTGGTCATTGTTCTTTGTATTTCGTACTATTTTTCCCATCCATTCAATTTAAAGCACACAGAATTCTACTATGCGCATTTTATAATAAGAAAAATCAAACCAAGAAAAAAAAACAAAAATAATTCGAAATCAGCCTAAACAATATAAGCTAGGATAAGCTACGCTTGCCGCGGTTTGTCTGTGGATGGGTGACCATCTTCACATACCGAGACCCCTCCGTGCCTCGGAAAGCAAGCTGTTGGTCCCGGCTGACAGTCGTTACGGGTAGTCAGAAGCCCGATAGTCTAACAACCACTCTTACCAAGGGGTATCGTATTACCCTGTAACTGGGTTTGGAGGTCCGATATGCATATATCGCTCTATGTAAAATACTGGTATTCAGCTGCATCCGGTTAGACTGGAAGCCGACCCCAACATAGTTGGGGAAAGGCTAGGCAGATTATGATAAAATTTTGTATATCTCCCGCGTCGAAGATTGTTCTCCACTAAGGTGGCCGAAATTCGACCTGTAGGACTCATCATTTCAGCTGAAAGATTTCCACTGCTGGACATAGGCCTCCCCCAAGCACCTCCACTTCGACCGGTTCTGTGCTTCTCGCATCCAACGGTTCCTGCGGCCTTCACAAGGTCGTCGGACCACCTTGTGGGAGGCCTTCCAACGCTACGTCTTCCGGTACGCGGTCGCCACTCCAGAACCTTTTGGCCCCACCGACCATCTGTTCTGCGAGCAATGTGCCCTGCCTACTGCCACTTAAGTTTGGCAATTCTTCGGGCTACGGGCCTGTAGAACTATTATTATAAAATCAATGAATGGCGGGCGTTTTAAGGGACTGTTATCCAAAAAGTGCTGATTGTCAGCATAATTTGAATGAATGATTTTTTATTTTTATTGAATTCCTACAATCCAAAATCAATTATGATTCTGCATCATTAAAAGACAACTAGGTTGACAGCCATACGACTATGCTCTGTTTCTATAAACAAGAACGAATCATTTTGCTTACCAATGGTAGCATTTTTTATTACCAAACCGGGCCTATAAAAAGATTCGTGAGCTAATTTTGGTGTGATAGCTACACTTCCTTATGGGAGGGTTTATTATGCAATGCTATGAGGTCTTTGCTTCATTATTGGTAAAGATACAAGTCTTAATTTTAACAAATAACGATCCGTAAATTATTGGAATCGGCCATTAGTGTGCAGCAGCTGCAGACGTGTCGACGGCTGCAGTCGCCTGTGCCGTTGACACGGGCCGCTCATGTGTATGCACACTACCACCCGCATTACCCGATTTAAGGCTCCTTCAAACAGGCGCGACACGCGATAAAATCGCGCGCGACACAAAGGCACCGCAAGTCGCGCAATAAGCGGTGCCTTTGTGTCGCGCGCGATTATGTCGCGTGTCGCGCCTGTTTGTAGGAGCCTTTACTGCTGGGCCATCATTCTCTCTTTGATTGTTCCGCTCTCCATACTCTATCATCATTCAAAAAATAGTGTGGTTTGTAATAATTTGCGCTGCAGGTATCGTGGTGTTCACAAATAAGGGTGTGCATTATCTTACATCATTTTGAATGATATTACTAATCCATTGCTTCATAATAATATGTTCTAATTTGTCAGCACAATAACGCAATGTATGATGTTGAACTGTCAAAATGAATGCTATTGTTACGGTTTTTTTTTTTTTTTCAGGATGGGAAATCATCAAATGACTCCTCCCGCTCTGGGTGGAGCGGAAGGGAGTGTCAGACTCTTACTGACTAAAACCCACCCGTGTTCCTTCCTTCGCCCTTTATGTTCCGGGCCAGCGGTAACCCTTTCGGACAATCCCGCTGACCATGCTATTGTTACGGTTAGGGCCTGTTTCACAATCGCTGAGTAAAGGTATAAGTAGTTTCTCAACGAGTTAATTACATAGAGGTTAAATCCTTTCGTTAGCTTTCTTTGCGTTTCACAATCATCCAATCAGTAAACTAAAGTCATGATTAACTAATTAATACTTACAAATGAGTGTGCTGGGAACTTTAGAGATTTAACGTTTCGTTTCAAGGCAAGAGTAATTTATGTGTTTCTATAAAGTATAGTAATCACAGAATTATCATTCAAAATATTTTTCGTTATGATTATCAAGTATAATAAAGATAAATACATACAAAAAAATAGTACAATGTAATGTAAAAGAGTGATTCCACCTTTTAAAAAGGCAATGTTTCTGCAAGAATGGAACGCAACGAGTTGTCAATAAAATGTCTATAATGTCAAACGTCGGTCAGTCAGTGTAATCAGTTACTCTGCTGATTTAATAACGAAAAACCATTTTTTTAATATTTTAGTCAGTAGGTTCATTCGCATTTAAACGATCTGCTATGTAATTTTAACAAAAAATATCTATTCTATTTTTAATAAATGGCAAGCAAAGCGGATGTCGAGATTTGACTTTGAACAAAAGATCAATGAACTTTCTAGTTGGATCACTCCATTCATTAAAGTAATTAACACTACCTACGTGTTAGAGAATTCTGTAGGTACTTATCTAACTACTTGCCGTGTTTACAAGTGTTTCAAGTTCAGTATAATAACGTCTGCTTGATATAATCTGTGGAAAACCCGTCTTACATAAGCGCTACTATTAGGTACGTTGATTGATCATATTATAGCGTTTTTAGGGTTCCGTACCAAAATAGTAAAAAGGAACCCTTATGGTGAGACTCTGTCTGTCTGTCTGTCTGTCTATCTGTCTGTCCGTCTGTCTGTCACAACTGGATATCTCAAGAACTACTAATGTTATCAATTTGAAATTTAGAATTGTCTTAGATGACGTTTGCCCAACTATTTTGCAAATAAGAAAGGATTTTTTTTTTTGCAAAGTGTTAGATTTCGTCTTGGGTCGCATAGTTTTTGACTTACGATGAAAAATGTAAAAAAATACCGTTTCCCGCCTTATCTCCGAAGTTTGTATAGAGAAAAATCTGAAATTATTTTATGTGATAGAAGTTTATGTAATGATTACAGGAAAATTAAAACGAAGTCTCTAAAAGGCACACTTTTTCAGAAATCAATAAAAATTACACTAGCTCCACTATGGGTCAAGATATGGCGCTGACCTAAATCTACAATATTCTACACCGTGTGTTAAAATTCTCCGACGAATAAAGGCTCCTACAAACAGGCGCGACACGCGATATAATCGCGCGCGACACAAAGGCACCGCTTGTTGCGCGACTTGCGGTGCCTATGAATCGCGTGTCGTGTCGCGCCTGTTTGAAGGAGCCTTAAAGGCCTCGCCGATGAAAATTTAAAAACATTTCACGTTTCACAATACGGAACCCTCGGTGCACGAGTGCGACTCGCTCTTGACCGGTTTTTTTTATAATTTGTACCGGAATCATGATCCTTTGAATATTTTTTACACAACAAAATAATATATAATAATACCAGTCTATTCAGCAGGGCAAAGGTCTCTTCTCATACAGAGAATTTATTGAAATACTAGCAGCGCCCCGCGGGTTCACCCGCATAAGTGTCGATCCCGTTCTAAAGACACGTAGCGCCATCTATTATCATAACAACGTTATTGTAGTTTTCCTCGGGTACAGCACTTTTTTCGGGATGAAAGGTACCCTATGTCCGTTTCTGTACACCTGACAACGTATATAATGCACAGGATGATCGGTTCAGTGGTTTAGGCGTGAAAAGTTAACAAACAAACGAACAAACTTACTTTTGCATTAAAATATTAGTTACGATAATTCGTTGTTTTTGTATGTACTTCATTATACATACTACTGTTTATTTGCGTGCATAGATATACCTACCAACCAACACAGGCATATTAAAAGAGAAAAAAAACTTAAACAGGATCTAAGTTTTTGCGAAAAACATACAGTCGAAAGAGTCGATGTCTACAAAAAGTCGATGTCTACAAAGAGTCGATGTCTATAATAATCACAATCTGAATAATTTTGAAGGATATTGCTAATTCATAGCTTCATAATTATGCTATGTTCAAAAAATTTGTCGGCTCAAAAACTTAAATAACGCAATGAATGTTGTTAAAATGTCGAATTGCTAATTCATATAGGTAGCTTCATAATTTATTATGCTATGTTCAAAAAATTTGTCGGCTCAAAAACGTAAATAACGCAATGAATGTTGTTAAAATGTCAAAATGAGTGCTGTTAGAGTGTTACGCAATTGCCTTGCAGTTTCCAAGCTGCATATTTATGCCAATAGTAAGTAGATAGGTACCTAAATGTATAGTAGGTAGGTTCTTACTCACTTTTTTTGATCTATCATCATCATTCATTCTACGAGGTACGGTCAGCATCAAAAGTCGATTAACATTTCAGTTTTATTAATCTCAGTTATTGAGCAAAATATTTATTCAAAATTGCAGCAGAAGTACGATGCAATTTACAACAAATATTTTGCACAATAAATGAGAATAACTAAGATTAAAAAAACTGAAGTGTTAATCGACTTTTGATGCTGACCGTACTAAAGTACTTAGGTTCTCATATTTTATTATAAATTTAGAATTAGACATTCCTAATAAAAATAAAAAAACCTGAAAAAAAAAATTATGAGCCAGTACATTTTCAATGGGTAGGTATGTACTTACTCGACAAGGTTTTATTTATAGAAATCTTGGCTAAAAAAAACTTGGGTAAAAATTACATCCTTCCTGCAAGGATGTTTGAAGGTAAATATTTAAGCGAGTAACCCTTGCCGAGGCTTGTACTTTTTCGGACAAATAGTTCAACGAATTAATCATTTATTTGCACTGATACCATCTGTGTTAAACGTGCTCTTCCGAACGGTTAATCATGGTCTACCGTTAATTAAAAAGAGGTTTTACGTTGCCTAATTAGACGGATGTTTCTTTAGGTCTTCGGAAAATCTCTCTGCATCCCTAGTTTCTATTACTTAGTGTTAGTACCACATTTATACAAAACCATTTTTATTGTTCTATATTTCCTTAAGAAGTAACTTTCTTAGTGTAAAGATAATTTAAGATAAAGACTTCGGATAAAGTCAATGTTGTCCCAGTACTCAGCACCAATTTACTCGGCTTATTTGATTGAAAATTAAGTTCAGCATAACATACAGTTACTAACCAAAAAACATAGAACGTCGATATCCTTATACTTACATAGTCAAAACTAAAACAAAGTCGCCGAAATATCTATGCGCGCACAACTTCCGAATGACTGCACCAAATTGGATAATTATTTTTTTGTTGTGTTCGGTATTGTCAGTACAAGGTTTGTATTAAAGAAAAACTAGGAAATTCGAAGAAAAAATTACGCCTCTGCGAAGCTGGGGCTATTTATAAATAAACTTATTTATTTTTTATTAAATACTCACAAAAATCTTATACGAGATCCAACACAGAGTTTTATATCACACACAAAATTTTGAACCGCTGCACAACAGATTGTTCAAGTAAATAGTTCTATAAACGCAGCGAAAAGTGAAAATTGTTCAGAACGCGTGAACACCGGTTATGTCTTGTGATCCAATAGTGCGAGACGCAGCGTAGCGTGCGCAGGCGCATGCTAACTGAAGTTGTATAACAGCAAAAACTCACGAGCTAAGGAATGCCGCAAGGGAGGAGGCTTATTTGTCGATGGACATATTATGTATGTATAAAAATATTTAGCAACCGCGTATTTGTGTAAATAGAGGCTATAATATAGGTGGCATGAATCGGTGTCAGCACTTGACGATGCAGATTCTGTAACTTAGAGAAATTCTGAATAAATAAGAAGTTATTGTGAATCACAACAGATTGTGAGAGAAACCAGTAAAACCGGTTTAAAGGGTGGTCTTTATTCGCTGTATGGGTGTTTCCACGGAGATGGAAAACCCCTGCTGAGAACCTCCGAATGAAAATCAGCCCAAATTAGGACTGGAAAAGGAAAAATCGTGAGGAAACTGGAATGTCCTAGAACCAAAAATTCAAAGACATGTGACATCCACCAACCGCATTGGATCCGCGTTTTAGATTTCGGCCCACTCCCTTTCACAGAGAGGGAGCCTGCCCCCCACCAGTGGGAACATTATAGGCTGATTACACATCTGATTATAGTCTAAAAATAGCTAAAACCAAATAAATAATTAGCTCTAGAGAAAGTGAAAGCTTTAATCCGGATATCGCTAAAAAATATTACGCATTTGAATTTTAAATTTTAACTAACAGTTTTAGCATACCTACTTATTCTGTAGTCAGTCAGCCGCAAAATATTCTAGTTTAAAGTAGTTTAAAAATGCTACATTTTTGTGATAATTTATAACTAAAAATATACATGCGAGCCAATAAATCATAATCTATTGGTTTTTTATCGACATGCACAAGTTCAAGTTACTTCCATCTCTTATACTAATAAAACTAGTTTGGACTCCTTTCTCTCTGCGCAGTATCTAATGGAACTGAATGGAGGGCCTTTTATTTACTATTGTTGAACTATAACATTGGATAGTAGGTACCTACTTTACTTCTCAAGAGTCATCAAGAGCAGCGCAAAAATGTGAAAAATATGAAAATGTTAATATTAGCACAGAATAACTAATAGTACTTAGGGCTGATATTTCCATCGCCAGATAACTTTTATTCGAGAAATAAAATTGACGTTTGACAGTTTTTGTATGAAATAACTGTCAAGATTTCAAAATTATTCCTCGGATCAAGTTATCAGATGATTAAAAAATCAGCCGTAAGTTTATTCGTATAAAATGGACAGACAACACGACCTAATAATATCATGTCTGAATTAGATAAACACAATGTACCGACAAGTTACGTGAATCATAACGCGACGGTGGCGGTATCTAACTTGTATTAGATGTCTTTGACTCAAGTTGCATGACTCATCAAGCTATTTAATACCTACCATATTTCCATCTAGCGAATGACGCAAGAACTACAACATATGTGTGTTTGTTAGCGTGTGTTGTCGTTGCTAATGATTTGTATAGATGGCGCGGTAAATAAAGTTGTGGTTACCAGCATGACTTGAAGACAAAAAATTAAATAATTGAGGGGAAGCTCAATAATATTAACAATTTATTAATTTAATTAGATCACCGCGGATCCATTTGTCGGCCGCGACTTACGACTTGTAGGTCGTAGGTTCCGGGATCACCCCTATGTGCTGATGGTGATCACCGGGGCGGTTTTAGTGAGGTAAAAATCCCACACTCCCCGACCTCGCTCCCCGGAGGTCGGGTGCCTTTTGAAGGTTTCCCCCGATAACAAAAAAAAAAAAAGAAAAGGTCGTAGGATCGAACCCAGACAGGCGCTTTACTTTGTGTAAATTATTTCATTATTACTGTCCGAATCGGCATGTCCACGAACCAAAAATTCGAAGGCATGTGACACCTTCAACCCGCACTGGACCCGCGTGGTGGATTACCGCGACCTACTTCCTCTCACTGAGAGGAGGCCTGTGTTGCTGCAGTGGGAAAATTATAAGCTGATTATGCCACAGAACCACTTTTTTTTTTTATTGAGACCTTAAAGACTGTTAGTGTTAATAACTTAAGCCTGGTTTACACGGTGCGTTTTAATTGCCTGTGACATACAAAAAAATGAAGCATTCATAAAAGTTGCACCGTCGATATCCGTGCACCGTCTAAATAGTGTGTAGACGGTGCAAGTCATTTCTTGCTTTTGGATGCCACAGGCAACAAACTTGCATCGTGTGAAAGAAAGATAAATATTTTATTTGGGACACACCCAGGAAATACAAATAGTAAAACGTAGCATTTAAAACGAACAAAGTTACATTAAAAATGACCAAAAAAATAAATAAACCAAAAATAGACCTAGGCTCATATCTGAGCATAATGCTGCGATATTTAAAAAAATAAATTCCGCAGCGTTGGTATTCTGATTACGTAGAGTGACTTGTCCTCTGTTACATTGCCACTCCCACGCAATCTTCTTAGCAGTGATGCTAAAACCAAACTTTTTAGTAAACTCGATCTGTGGCAATATATTTAAGCTATTTTTAAGTACCTACAGTTTGTATTGTACTTATTTTTTTAAATAAAATCCTGAAGCCTCAAGCTCGAAGCCTGTTTGCAACACAAAATCACGTTTCTGAAACAAAGTTTGCGTAACTATTGTTTAACGAGTTTTATGACATCGTTTTTTGTCCTATATCTCGAGTGTTACCGAAGCAAATATACAGAAATACATCCTTGGAGATTTGTTTATTTTTGGTTAATGGCCAAGACAATTTTTTTTTTTTGTTAGCCTGTTTTGTATCCCACTGCTGGAAAATGGCCTCCCCTTTTTTTTCCCAACTTCACTGTCTTGTGCGATCTCTGGCCGTGTTGGTCCTGCAAATATTTTTAGGCCTCAGGCGTCCAATAGGTGACGAACTTTGCCCATTTCTCCGGGTGCATTCGGGAGACGTGTCCGGCCCACTCCCACTTCACCCTGGCTGTTTTTTCTCCAACATCCGCTACTTGAGATTTTTTATTTTTATAATCTTAACAAGGAGGCAAGGGATTTCAAACCAATCTAAGGGAGTCGATATCACCTCATAGGTTTTGGAATTATTTTAGTTATACCATCACGCTTATTTTCTCCGATGAGGCAGAAGTGTAGGATACTATAATACATCCACATCTAGCCAGGTATGTTAAGTCCCATGTAGGTAATAAGAGAGTCTATGTAATGCTATCAATCGGGCACAAACGCCTGACTGGAATTATTGTGCAAATGATGAATGAATCAAAATACAAAGGATAAGACAACGTTAAACTCTTGTTTATTATTTTGCACATTGTCAGTTGTATTTTTATTACTTATCGTCCATATACGGTAACCACTTACATAACCATAACTTTATTGTAGGTCATGATCGTTGCATTCTTTGGTAGAGCGAGCTTTTTATGTTTATCTGTGTCAGGTAATAACATGGATTATGGCATTGCTATTAAAATAATTATAAAGGCTCCTTCAAACAGGCGCGACGCGCGATAAAATCGCGCGCGACACAAAGGCACCGCAAGCCGCGCAACGAGCGGTGCCTTTGTGTCGCGAGCGATTATTTCAAAGGAAACGCTAACAATTTTGTTTTATGTATGTACAGTATAACAATCGATTTTCTGTTTTATGTTATAATCACTGTTGATATTGGATGAGGATTTTTTACAAAATCTACTGACTATGAGATTAGTTGTAGCAAGTGGCTGTGGTAAGATATAATTTAACTTAAGTAAGTGCTATAGGTAAGTACTAGCAATGAGTATGTGGCCGATATGTTTTAATATCAATGGAGCTTGGCCTAAAAAGAGAAAGTTGTCCGCCCACGATGCGCGTACGCAAGGCTCTTCGTATACTTTTAATACATCAAGCTTAGTAGTATTCTGTTTATCCCACGTCATGCACTTGAATATATTTTATTGCAAATAGAATAAACTGTTCATCAAGCAAACAGGAACGTCTCTGAAGTTGTAGACAAGTGTGTATGAAAACAATCAGTGCACGCAAAAGTAAACTATTATATTGGGTTAAGTGCCGAAGATAAGTGACTAAGCTGTTAAATGACTTTGATACATGGAAGTGTGTTACCAGATACGTGGACAATGCCTTATTTTTCAATTGAATTAACCTCAGTAACGTCAGCAGCAGCTCGTGAAACGTGGACCAGGGATTAAATTATGAATCTTATCGAAGATCAGAGCGTAGGTGAACCAGTGCCTTGTTAACACATTAAATTGTCATCTGTGTACAGAAATATCAGTAAGTCGGTCGTGTTCACCGTTCCTTACCATATGATATATCATCTGGTTGCACCCGGCCTTGTTACACGATACCGTAATTCGATCAGCTGGTGTTCGATATCCATAGATCACAAAGTGAACTTACAAGCTGGAGCCGTGCTATTCCGTATGTCAGTTGGTCCCTAGATCCAATCAGTTCCACACGTAACACGTTACAGGAGCTGATAAAACGCGACGACTTAAACTTCGCCATGCGGCGTAAAGAGACACCGCAGGCACAGAGTGCAGGCCGCGGTAAAAGCCTGATATCAACTAGAACTATGCAGCAGCAGGAGCGCAAGACGCAAAGTACCAGAAGTCTACTGCCGAGAAGCTATTCATCACCAGCGCCTCAAAACGATCCAGATGTCGCAATGCCTCAGACTATGCAAAGAGGGTATGTGATACGAAGCTATTCTTCGCCAGACCCGAAGCAGATCGATTACAGAAGAAATTCAGACTCGTTTTACAGACCGAAAATTCACGGATCTAGAAGCGAACTAGACTCGGATCTCGAGAACTTTGAGCAGTTCGAGGAATGCTTCATAGATATTGATGCAGATCAAGATGAGAGTTTAATTACTCAGTACAGGAGCCCTGAAAGGGAGGAGCCGAGAAAAGTGATGACATCGATTTTGCCCGGCAGTGGACTGCAGCGTGTGTCCATAAGACCCATTCACTCTACGGCAACACAGACGCTGCATAGTGCACGAGAAGCAATGAAGAAATTACAAAAAGATGACTCCAAAGGTAAGTGCTTAAATCCCTGTTTAAAATTCTTAGTATCAAGCTGGTTTTTAGGGTTAAATTGCAGTTAGTCGTCATTCTCCTGCCCAACAACATGCCATTTTCTTCGACAAAAAACGGTTTTAGTTATTTCCTCTGAAAAACAAATATCACTTGGATTTGCAAGAGCAATTGTATTCTTTCTTCGTAAACAGGGACGAAAATAGCTCTTTAATCCTTAGGGACTAAAAGTGATTTGAATTTGGACTGTGGATATTGTTAGTAAAAGTTCCAATCACCAAAGAGATCAATCACGGACATTGTATGAACAAGTAACAGGCTGTATGATAAAGGATAACGCGCGAGACAAATTTAAAAAAAAATGTTTGTGAAAAAATAAAAAACACGCGAAAAGCATTCTGCCATCGTTCTTAATTGTTTACTCAAATTAGGATTTTACTTCGTTTTATAAAAAATTAGTATGTAATCCTCAAGTGATTGTATGTACATAAACAAACGTACTATTCTCATTCATAAGTTGCACTTACTTATTTTTTCATAGAGGGTGATAAAAAGTAGAGTGTCCACCTCGGGAGCAACACTATTGTGACGTACTTGGAACCCCTCGCTGCGCTCGGGATTTTACTCTAGAATCCTTCGCTACGCTCTAGATTCAAAGACGCTCTCGCCTTCAAAATAGTTGTTTGCTCCCTTGGCAAACAATCTACTATTATTAAGTACCAACTTAAAAGTAATGCACCCTTTAATTATTTTTTTTCAGAGTGCATTCAGATGAACTGCTTTCCAACTGCGAAAGGCAGTCACATTTACTGTAAATTTGCCACTCAAAGGTTCAAAAGTAGTTACATTATGAAATCGTGACATAAACAGTGTCGATTTGAAGCTTAACATAACAATTAACATTTAGGTACATAAGAATATTTTTAACCTTCTCTGTAAATTCGTACCAAGGCTACGTATTGATTGCGTTACTTGTTTACTATGTCAATACAGAGATTAGAACTTCCGTAAGTGTTACATGTTTAGAGAAGCTCTTTTTAAATATAAATTTTAGAATAAAAATAAATAAATTATTTTTAATTTAATTTTGTGCTTATTTATATAAATATTAATAAGGTATTTATTATATTAATAGTTTTAATAGGTTCATGCGTATCTGTATATTTCAAATATTTATTCCTCAATTTTCATGATTGCACCTACCACTGTTTGTCTCTGCATCACCCAAAGGTTGACTGGTAGAAAATGCCTATGGCATTAAGTCCCCCTGTGTACATTTATGTACTTGAAGAATTAAATAATTTATAAATAAATCAGTCTAGCCGTAACGACCTCCTAGGTTAAAAATAATATTATTATTTTGTTGAGTTCTCCGAAGTCGGTAAACTGCTATTTAGTGAAGTTTACGATCGCAAAGATTAAGTTATGTTAATGTTGCTACCAACATTAACATAGCTTAAACTTAATAACAACACATAACATTTAATAACTACATAATAAATGTCACATGTTGAATGTAAATGTTTCTAAAATTTACGCGCATGCGCAAGTAGGCTACTAACAAATAGTTCCTTCATAAAATTATCTACAACTATTAGCATATTAAACTACTTTATCATCTAGGTACATAAAATCGACTGCATGTCACTAGTACCTAACTTAAATGTAATTAGCTGGCGAATCTCTGCAGAGGTGATGATGAGTCAATACCCATCATGTCTGCAGAGTTTCAAGCTAATTTAATTTGACACAGTATATGACCTTACAATGCGTGCCACGAAAGATGAGACTTGACCCCGCCTCCCCCGCTCTTTCCGCCGCCCCTATGACGTCCGGTCCCGTCCCGCACTCAGACCTCATACCGCTAAAGATACCTAAAATCGTGTACTGCGCATGTCAAACCACGTGGTGTGTCAAGTCTCATCTTTCGTGGCACACATTGTACTTACCGGTAGAGTTGGTACGAAGTTTATTGATTATTCTTCGTTTAAATGACGAACAGAATTATGGCGGGTGGACCATTCGTCATTTTATAGAAAGAAAATCTAAAAGCCTGTAGAAACCACATTTTCAATCGAATCTGACCCAAAAGGTAGGATAGTAGGTAGGTAGAAAGGTAGGTAGTGTAGTGTAGTAACATGTAACATAATGGAAGCATGGTCTATAAATAAATTACTATGATTAGGTCAAAATTCTCTTTCCTTTTTTTGCAGGATCTTCGCGTTTAAACTTCAGACCTCTGGTGGTAAAGATGCCTGCTCGCCATATTCTGCACACCGATCGTGATCCTCCGTCGCCAGGAGTTGAAGAACTGCAGTCATCTCCTCAACTGGAACTGGAGTCAGCTGAACTGGATAGGGAGCTGGATAATGCTGAACGCCACTTGGACAAAGGAGTGGCTATGGCTACTGAAGAAAGCGATGCAGAAACGGTGAGTTTAGAATAGTAATTACGATATATTCTTTTATTTTTTTTTAATAGGCCAGTAGTATATAACATGGGAGCATCTCTAGTCGAACTAAGACGAGTCCTTTATCTCGGCCCTACAGCAATTCACAAATCTTCACTCACGTAAACATTATGTTTACGTGAGTGAAGATTTCAAATGATAGACGAATGAAGCATCAATCAAAATTTTTGTCATTTGCTGTCAATCTTGACAATCGCTTAGATTGCATTTTGTAGACGATCATGCAAAAGCCATTAAACGAAGAGAAGAAGAAGAAGTAGACGATCATTTTGCGTATCAATGTGTTTCAATCATGTAAACATTGACAATTGCAATTTATCGTTTCGGGGACCCTTTATTTAGGCTTTCATAACCAGCGTATAATATTCCCATTACTGGGAATCAAACAGATATTTTTGTATTCACTCTGAATTTTGTAATGATTCTTTTTAAACATTTTGGTATGACGAAGCTCATTAATTTAGCCCATTACTCTAAAACTAAAATAGATAAGTTTAGATAGTCACAAAATAGAATGATTCTGTTACCTAAAATATAAATCTTTTCGAAGCTCAGTCGGATTTACCTCAGCTACTAACAGTAAACTAAAAACTTACATTTCCTACGAATTCCTTGTTATTGCCTATATAAATGTATGGTTCTATGAAATTCTGGCAAACGGGTGGAAGTGTTCTTTATTTATTCTACGCTTTTAAGCAAACCAAGACGTTCCACTCCATTACTATCGTTAAGAGAATAACGACCATTACCGACAAGGTTCAGACGCCACACAGAAAATTATTGAACACTATTATGTAGGTAACAACGCAACAGTATTAGTTTTATTTCTTTGTACAGACGCTAGACGTCGGCACATCAAGCTACCCGAAACTGTCAAATTTTCCCAATCAACTTCGAACCTTATGCTTGAGCTATTAAAGAAATTTGACAGATTATAATAGCTTGATGTGCTGGCGTCTGTATCACTCTGTACCATTGTAATTACATAATGTAGAGTTATTTTTAACAATATGTATTTAATTTCCTGCATTATTAATCCAACCCGCACTGGGCCGCGTGGTAGATTATAGCCCACTCCCACTCGTAGAGAGGAGTCCTGTGTCCCAGCAGTGGGAAAATTAAATGCTGATTATTTTTATCAACCCACGTTCTTCAAATTTGCCTTTTTCAAAATATCAAGTAAGTATCGCATAATAAGTATGGGCATTCCAACGACAACTAGTTTTAAAACATTATTATTTATTTTGACGTGTAAAAGTATTATTTTTTTACAACCAACTTACAGAAATAAAATAACAGTTGTCAATCGTTAAAATATAAAGGTTCCTTCAAACAGGCGCGACACGCGCGCGACACAAAGGCACCGCAAGTCGCGCAACGAGCGTTGCTTTGTGTAGCGCGCGATTATACCGCGTGTCGCGCCTGTTTGTAGGAGCCTTAATTCGGGCCAAGAAGACTCTTCTTCTTGGTCCTGATTTATACGTAGGCACAAAATAAAACACGACGTATAAAATATTTAAAGAAAGGCAAATGTTTTAGAAGTCCAGGTCAAAAATATTTGCCATTCTTTCATCTCAAACTCATAAAACCACTTCCAAGGTGTCTGGCATATTTTTAATATTCACAATAAATAAACATTATCACTCTCGGTCAAATCCCGTCCCATATCTGAATCGTAAATAGCATGTGTTGCGGTGTGCGCGTGCGGCGCCGCACCATGTTTTATTATGGCGAGAGCAGCTGAGAAACTGGAACTCGGTGCATTATCACACCAAACTGTAACATTGCTTTGTGCTCGTCGGTACCTACATTTGGACAAAAAAAAGATAATGTTAATGATTCAGAACAATCTCCGACCAAAAGATGACATAAACCCCTTTATTCATTATCATTGATTCGTGTCTTAAAGTTGATTAGCGACTATTTAACCATACATGTTTGACGTTTAAACGTCACTTAACTTTAAAGATTTCTTTGCCACCAGTGATTTAAAAAAAGAACGCCCAATCAACGTCTCGATACTCGACAGAAAAAATGATTAGGTATCGTGATCGATTATAAAAATGCAAGTAATTCAGTCTACTTTAACGTTACAGTAAGTAATGAATGATGTCGAGTAGGTAAAAGAAAAACCAGTAAAACTAACACTACCGTCAGCCAAGCGATACAATATTATTTTTCGCCGTGGCGTCGGCGACGGTGTAACACGATTCATGTTAAAACACTCGCTAAAAGCTTGCCTGCTGTGCTCTACATCCGCATCTTCTCAGTGAAATTGCGACATCGCGTCAACACAGCATCCCAAACCGTTCTGTTTACTTACATAAATATGTTACAGACTTACAGATGCCGAGTCGCTTATATTTCTATTCGACTGTCTTTGTTCGTTACTAATTCAGGCAACTGAAATGATAAAATTGTAAGAAAAGCATAAACGCTCTTTCAAACAGGCGCGACACGCGATAAAATCACGCGCGACACAAAGGCACCATAAGTCGCGCAACGAGCGGTGCCTTTGTGTCTCGCGCGATTATATCTCGTGTCGCGCCTGTTTGTAAGAGCCTTAAGACTTTTAATTTTGGTTTGTAGAAGATACTTAGCGGTATTCTACACGAGACTTAGCTAACCCACCAGGTTATGTAAATACATCGCCTGGTGGGTCATCATCACAGGTCCGTTAAGTAGGAGAATAAGTTGTACCCTACATAATTTTCATGATTTCCAATCATTATAATATTTTTCGTTAACAACTCCAAAACTTACTGCAGTGAATTATTTTCTCATTTTTCGCATTGATCGCATTATAAAGAAAATCATTCATTAGACTAGTTTGCTGTTAAGTAGTAAGGTGGTAGGTAATCATTCTAATTTTAAATAACTAATCTCTATTCTCAAACACCCTTACTAATAAACGTATTATATCAAATGAATAGTTACACACCGATTTCTCACTTTCTGTCGTCAGTAATTTGACTTTCGAAAGAAGAAGACAAAGCTTTGTGTAACTATATACAGACGCTATACGTTTATTAATAAGGGGGTAAATATAAACCGCATCGCTGCAGGACATCCTGTTAGCTAAACAAATAATATTAAATTACTACAATTTATTTGAAACATGGTAGGTGTCATTGTCGCGGGTATCGTCAGTTTTCCTCGACGCATGTGGTTTACGAGCAGCGCTTTATTTACTACGGCTACCAGGCGACGGACACGACACGTGCGCCTCTCGCGCTATCAGCCTCCGCTCCGCGCGCGCTCGATAACAAAACATTGCACGCCACAACAACACTAGTAACTAAACATTCGTGCTGACACCACACGTACCAAGTGCAAAAATCAACACTATTTTCACCGTTCGGTGTTAACGATATGCAAGCCAGGGGTGTGCAAATGGCGTGACGCTATCGACGAGGTACAGTGCCGTTCCCGTGGTAGCCAAACATAAACATCGCGTGATCGATAGCAGTTGTGAGAGGGTCGCGTGTAGTGGTGGTGGTGGTGGTGGTGCGGCGCCAGGCATAGTTGTCGGGCATCTGAGCGGAGCGGCGCGCGTCTAGCCAGTAACACCAGCGGGAACAATGAGCGCGCCTTGACCTTGCGGCGCGCGGGAGGCAGGGCGCACGATGACGCCAGCGCGGCCGGCTCGCGGTTCGGCTTTCGGGTGCGATCCTTCGCGGACGGCATCCGCGTAATCAGTGGTCAGTGCGATTCTGAAGTACGTCGAAAATTCCGGGGCGGGTGGGCGGCGCCGCGACGCCGGGGACTCTCACGCCGCACTC
Organism: Luperina nickerlii; assembly: GCA_963855955.1. Classification (NCBI taxonomy): domain Eukaryota; kingdom Metazoa; phylum Arthropoda; class Insecta; order Lepidoptera; family Noctuidae; genus Luperina; species Luperina nickerlii. The sequence continues at coordinate 9,330,755 of OY979666.1, forward strand.
ATTCTGCGAGTCGGCGCCGACGCCGACGCGCTTCGAACGACCGACCGACCGAGCCGACTCCCGCCGACCGAGTAAACCGCGACATGCGCGCGCACCGTCATGGGTAATGTGCAGTGCTGCGCCAGCGGACGCTTCCCTGTGGGCAAGCCGCCTAAGAAGCCGAAGAACAAGAAGAAATCGAAAGGACTTAAGAGTATCAGCAGGAAGAGTAACGGTGTGGGTGGTGGCAAAGGCAACGGAGCCGTGCAGAACGTGGCGACGATGGCGGAAGATGGCTCCGAGAAAGCAGCACCAGCTGAGACGCTGGTGCAGGCAGCAGCACCCCCTGGAGACGTCCCCGATGGGCTGACTCCCCGCCAGGAGGATTACGAGACGCAACAAACTAACGACACTAGTTCGGGATCCAATTCACCGCGCTCGGAGAGTATGGCGGCTGCGAGGGAACGATTCTTCGGTCAGGTACCTAACGACACGTTCTAAGCGTTAAACGTTTTCCTCATATCTAAAGCGCGTAGGTATGGCAACAGGAATATTACAAATGCCGTGCGGCGTGACGAACTAATCCCTTTATCGTAGCGGAACGAATCTGCCCGGCTCGTAGGTCGCTCTGCTTTACATCAGCTAATGTTGTACTCATGATAACTCTCGAACGGTATCTGTTTACGTGCATTATCTTAAGAGTATTGACTGGTGGCAATAAAACAGATGTAGGATGTTTTTATCTGAAGACGTCGGTAGAATTTAATAGCTCACGGTATTACGTTGATATATCAGATTTATAGTTGTTTGTATAATTTGGTGAATTCAACCCAACATATATTCGTATAAAAATAAATTAATTGCTTTAATATGGAATTCACAACGTCCTCCTAATGGTTTGTTTTTGAAGCGACCCAGAGCGTGTTTTAGGTCAGGTTGTGCGAGTCGTATTTCAACATTCAAAATTTCATTGTAAGCGGTACCAAAATGTGTATTACTTATGCAAAGATGCAAATATAACAGTTTTACGTCGCTATGTATAATTTATAGCTTTAATAATTGATTCAAGTAAAGATTTCTAAAAACGTCTTTAAAAAAATTATTTGTAAATATAAAAAGAAAATCTCAATGATTCCTCAAGAGCGTGTTGTTTTCTTGAACATATGTATTTACCAATCAACAAATGTGGTACTTGAGATTGAAAACTACGCAATATTTCTTTTAATGCTGAACTTAGGTAGGCATCTTATCTAAAGTCTTTCAAGAGTCGAAAAATAACTAGATTTTATCTAATATTAAATTTGAAAAATCATTGCTGTGCATAGCATTAAATAGCGAAATAAAAGTAGTAGTAGATATTCAAATGTTATTTGATAAATGCTTGACATAAAATGGATTCTCAGAACATCCATTATATCCGCTGTAACTGACATACAACACCAAACTAACATAATAGTGCAAATCGAAGATTTTCTCAAATTATCCATTTTTAAAAACGTCTTTTTACTTCATTAACGCTCGTGTTCTGTACTTAAAGGTTACCGAACAGGTTATGCGATGATCTAATGTGCATATATTATAGCTATACATCAAGGCCTATCATACTAAGATAATCGCAGTAGAAATAAATATTAATGTAAACGATCACAAGATGCCAGTGTTCTCCGATTTTAATTATAAAAAACCATTTATCAAACTTTACGAAATGATTTGTAAATCCTTCATCTTTGTTCGAAGCAAGGACTAATTTGCGTCGGATTGACAAAAATACTCTGTCAAGAATTATAATTAGGTTTATTTCATTGCTTCTGTCTTCAAATGAAACAAAAAGATACATGACGTTTGTGTACTGTTTTGATTTTATTTTATTATTTATATTTTTCGTAGCAACTTTTTTGGTTGCACCTCCTTGCAAATTTTTTATCATTATCATGTGGATTACTTCTGTGCACAGCTTATATGATATTAGCATTGCATTTACGTGTGACTTTGTTATATTGCATTTCGTCTTCATGTCTCGAATTTCATGTTCTAGCTTCCACTTATTGTAAATATGCGACGATGCCTACAAAAAAAATTGCAATAATGGCGTATTGCAATTTTTAGGACATACGACCTAACGTATGTGATGTGATGCATATTCCTAACAAAAATCTGACTCATATGTTCTATTTACATTCACAAAACGTTCTCTGCCTGCTTTCTATCCACTCTGTCTGTGATATTTATCTCAATTGATTCACCAATTCCGCCTATATGATTTTTCCCGAATCCCACGCCTCATCCCGCGCGTCAAATTAAACATGCATACGCAGCATATACGTCATGAAGTAAAAAATAAATAAATATAGGTAGTTCTGTGAAGCGCTCCCGTTAGTCTTACAGATTCAGGGTTTCTGGATCTGATACTTACTCACCCATGTCATTGACTCAACGAGGAAAGTGACCGAGTGATTTTGATTCTACTCCCTCCACTTTTTGGAAAGAGTCCAGACGATTTCCCGAAATAACTTCGACTGTTCCGAGTTAATGCAAGATTTCATTGCTGCTTGCAATAGTTCGTTCCGCTTACTAGGATACACCTTTGTGTGTGTGTGTGTTCGTCCCAGTTTTACGTCGCCACGTATAAAACACAGTTTCCTTATCACAGAAAACAATAGGAAATATCGTGTATTAATGAATTGTATGAGCCATAAGACTATGAAAATGTAGTTATGCATTAGCTAAAATGTATTATTTTGAACATTCAATGATAAAAAATCTTTCAAACTAGAGTCTCTTCTATTTTATTTTGAGCTATTCAATATTTAACTTGTACATGAAATCATCTCCTTAAAAAGATTGTTAGCAGTCGATCATCGACATTTAGCATGCCTACTTTACTTACTAACTAGTGATAATATACAGGGTTACTTGTAATTCGACGTATATCCGTCAGTTGGTTTGTATTTATATGAGTATTATGTAGGTACACAGGGTTATTTGTAATTCGACGTATATCTGTCAGGAGCTAATAGGGGGGCCGAAATTCAAGAAATTGAACCCCTCATAATTATGTATGGCCGAAATTCAATAGTTTTCGAGATATTTGAAATATTTTTGAAGCATAAAATGAATATATTGGTAAGAAATGATTTTTAAATCGCTCATCATTTTAATTATTTTGTTGAATTAAGTTCTTTTAGTTATGTTCATAGCTTAATTGAAGTGCCAGCTACAATATCATTTTTAATGGTACTAATTCAATATGTAGTTTTTTTTTTATTTGGAATTATATCAAAAACCCTTTTTTTTTTTCTCATGATGGGAAATCATCAAATGACCCCTCCCGCTCTGGGTGGAGCAGAAGACAATGTCAGACTCTTACTGACGGTCAGCGGGATTGTCCGAAAGGGTTACCGCTGGCCTGGAACATAAAGGGCTAAGGAAGGAACACGGGTGGGTTTTAGTCAGTAAGAGTCTGATACTCCCTACCGCTCCACCCAGAGCAGGAGTCATTCGATGATTTCCCATCCTCAAAAAAAAAAAAAGAATTCTTACTGACTAAAACCCACCCGTGTTCCTTCCTTAGCCCTTTATGTTCTGGGCCAGCGGTAACCCTTTCGGACAATCCCGCTGAATAGAAACACCCTTAAAATTCAAATATCTTGGAAACTATTGAATTTCGGCCATAGGTATGTACAGTGTACACATGGGGGGTTTAATTTGTTGCCTATTAGCTCCTGACGGATATACGTCGAATTACAAGTAACCCTGTGTACCTACATAATACTCATATAAATACCAACCAACTACAGAGACTCAGTTTTCCAAAAAAAAGATACGGTAGTTTAAAATAACGTTACGTTTTTATCAGTCACTTGATGGTTTCTAGGTGCGTTTAAGTAGGTTTCATTACTTTAAGTGCATGGAGTGCATACGCCATTCCAACGCGACTGACCTGTCGTAAAATGTTTGTTTTATATCCTGTGTCGGCAACATGAATTGTCTAAACGTCTAAAGCCGAGTTATCGATTTTCCGATTCAGTTTTAAAACGGAGAACTTGTTTATATACACAGGCAAGTATCGATTAACAACATAGAAGTGGGCACGATCGAAATTTATTTTTACATACACTTAAATAAAAGTAAGTAATTGATAAGTTAATAAAATTAAGCGTATTTGAATCTGTGTTTTATCGCAATTATAATAGAGTTGAAACTAAAAGAGCTTTAATCAAATAGTGTGATGGTACTAGTCCGACACAAAAACACCACTTCGCGGCACTCAAGGGTATTTGCTTTATCATTTAACACAATAAAGAGAGCCTTGGACGATAACTTGGATTGAACTACCTCATTTTAATCAACACGACCATTAAGGTGCCACTAGTCGATATTTTTCTCATACAAATTTTGGGAGAGCATTGCTCCACTGTTTGACATTGTGCATCCAAAATTAAATATGATATCGTTTTGACTTGTTATTAATTTTGTCTATACGGAAACAGAATAGTAAAATAAAAAGCCATTGAAAATTTATGAGCCAACAAAGATTTGTTTTTCTTGCTATTTTTAACGTAAATTTGGATGTACCTAAATAAGTAATAAAAGAACTGTAAAATCTTCAAAACCAAGTCCGTAGCGACAAAGCTCAGTTATCGAAGAGTTCAATAAACTTTATTTGTAATTGATTTATGAACGGTGTTTCTGTGCGTGAGAACTAGACGATATGCGTGTAGACTAGCGTCTTACTGCTCATAACTGATACTAGCTCCGTCGGATACGAAGCCGGGTGAGACAGCGTACTTTTTGGCCATAACAACCAGTGAGTTCGATCTCGCAACTAGTTTACTCTTAATACACTATAAGTGTAGTAGTAGATAGGTAACACAATTACAAGATACAAAATAAGTATCATGTGAAAAGGAAGGACATAGGAAAACAAGTACTAAGTAACCTCTATTCCTCATATTGGCACTGGCAATTGGTATTTTCTAAACAGAAAAACTCTTTCGTAGGAAAAAGTCTAAGGTCATTTACTGATTGAGAGTCGTTTCAAAGAAGACTTTAGGTTACGGGAGATTAGCTAGAATCCTTCAACGAAGCCGTCTTCGTAGCTAAAGCGTCTAGGAACCCGTGTTCCTAGACGCTTTAGCTTCGAGAGAAGTGTAAATAGAGTAGAGAGGTTTTTGCCCTGGAGTGGGACATACGGGCTCTTAATAATAATACAATCAGGAAATATACAAAACAAAAAGAAGAAATTACCAGTCTGGAAAATGAGCAGATAAATGATTTTATTTTTGTAAGTAGGTTTGCACAAACACTTTTACACGTCAATCATATTTTTTAAACTAGATGAGGTCGGCGATTCCTATCTGACTACTCTGAGAAGAAAGGCCGAAACAAACTCAGAGGTCATACTTAGTCTCTTTTAAAGTCCAGACATAATCTTGGTCAGGTTATATGAAGACCATGTAGGTCGATGTCTGAGATGGTCTTTTGAGTAACCATAGTCTCAATAGTGGTATTAACGATTGGATTATCCCAAAAAGAAAGAAAATACGTTTGTTTGCGGCAAACATGATGCATAAAAAAATTATTAAGAAGACAAAAAAAACTATTACAAAACAAAAAAAATAAAAAAAAACAAAACTATTATTTAACAGTTTAAATGCAATCGATCTTTCCAAATATACATACGCTAGCTTCTGCTCGCAACTTCGTCCGCGTGAAATTTCACCCTCCCCCAATTCACCTACTTAGGGGTGGAATTTTGAAAAACCCTTTCTTAGTTACTCTTCACAAAGAACACACCCTCCAAATTTCATGTCTCTAGGACTAGCGATTTAGGCTGTGCGTAGATATATCAGTCAGTCAGGACTTTGAATTTTATATATATGTATAAGGTCCCATTACAATAGATGGACAAACTTTTAGAAATCATTCAGACCACCAAAATAAGGACGATGGTAAAAAAATATATAAGAAAAACGCATAGATACTTACAAGAAAAATAATCAGCTAACGAAAATACACTAATGTGCCGGCAATTTATTATTTTAGGTCAAAATAAAATCACTTTAATCAGTGTTTTTTTTTGCTTGGATATCTTTAGTTAGACGTACTGAGCGTTGTGTTAAAATTTGTCCATCTATTTTAATGGGACCCTGTATATAGATTTCACTACAAAAAGCAGCTAGGTATATGTAGGTAGGTTATACGGGCAGACGTTCGCAACTCCACGTCAATGCGCGTATTTTGTAGCTAGGTATATTAGACGCATGACGTTTAGACTGGAAAGTCCTACAGTTAGATTTAGACAATAACTTCAATGCAGTACAAAGTAAAAAATGTCACCTTTGTTTACAACCGTGAGATTTAAAGAAAATACCAGCATCCTAATTGCGTACCTAACACAGTAACAATCGCAATCTGAATCATTTTGAAGGGTATTTGCTAATCCATTGCTTCATAGTTTGTCTGCTCAACAACGTAAATAACGCAATGAATGTTTTAGAACTGTCAAAATCAAAGCTATTGCGACTGATCGTATTTTACGCAATTACCCCGCTGGTTCTATCAACCTGATAAAATAAATTTAAAAAATAAAAATAAGGTTACGGTAAAATGATGAAGTTTTAATAATCGAATAACGATGAATCCATAACTATAGAACAGGAATCGGAACATATTTCACTGTCCCGTTCATATAAGTAGGTACCCTTCCGGTTAGTAGGTATGTTTATCGTAGTCTTTTTTTTCTTTTTTTTTTGAGGATGAAAAATCATCATATGACCCCCCCCGCTCTGGGTGGAGCGGAGGGGAGTGTCAGACTCTTACTGACTAAAACCCACCCGTGTTCCTTCCTTAGCCCTTTATGTTCCGGGCCAGCGGTAACCCTTTCGGACAATCCCGATGATCCCGCTGTTTATCGTAGTCTTGACCTTATACTATTCAAGTGAGCAGTTAACTGCACCCGGCATAACACAAATTATGTAATGGCAGACACGCAATATGGCACGCAATATATCGCACGTATTTTCTTTCTTTCTTTCTTCTTTCAATATCTAAATACAAGAAAAGATGGCTTTAGTTTTTTAAACAGCGATAATCAATTTAAAATTGAGAGCGTGCCAAGTAATATCTTGGAAGCACGTGAATAGCTATTCTTTTGAAATGTATTTCGTCAAGGGAAATCCTAAAACTGTAATTCAGACAAAATTGTGTGCACTTTGGAATTCTCTTCCAACTTTTCCTGTCTCTTTTAGGAACCAAAACTGGAAGATAATCATTTCCTGAATGCAAAACATACAATTGACTTCTTGCAATTTTCTCATGAATTCGAATACCGATTTCTTACTCTTCTAAGTAGTTTTTCCTCAACAAATTACTTTCTACACATTAGACTCACTCCAGAAAACCATTTTTAATCAGTTGGAAACTGAGATCAACCATAAAATCAAATTATGCTTAACCGTAGATTTTAATGAAATATTCTAATCTAGACTTTTACTCTAATTCATCGTGTCTGCAGGTACCTATTTATTAGCACAAAAATAGATATCCATTTAATTGGACAAAATAACATAAAACAATATAAACCATAGGTAGGTACGAAATCTAATACGATGGCAGTGAAAGTTTAGAAAACATCGAAACCATGAAAGCAAATGCAAAAAAACGTTACGTTTATAATTAGGTATTATATAGCCTGACATCATGGTCTATCAATTTAGAACGTTTAACCAATTTCCATAATAGATAGAAAGAAAGGCAGTTTATTTTATACTAGAGCCAGAATATATAATTTATTATGGTTTAAATAAATATACATATTGTAAATTGAAGTCGCTTGTCGTGTCTCTCTGTATGACCGCGTTGTTATTTTAAGCTTCGCAACGGATTTTGATGCGGTTTTCAATCACCATCATTTAAAGAATATATTCGTGAAGGTTTATGTGTATCAAACATTAAAATTTAACTTAGATATAAGTAATTAAGAAATCTTCATGTTTTGTCAAATCGTACTGACCGTGCAAAGCACGAGCGGCTCGCTAGTAAAAAAAAATCAAATCATAATTGTGGTGTGTCACAGCTGAAGAGGAAAAATGTCAACTTTTGAAGACCACTGTATGTATCAACAATTGGTGAGAATTTCTCCACCGATTAGGTCTACCTACCTATTATTTTGATACACCTACCTTTTATCTAACCTTAATCTACGTGCTCATCTCAAATCTATCTATTATAGCAATACTGGCCGTCTATCTCGACAGACGCAGGCACGGCGGGTCAATGATGCGTGACGTCATAATTTCGGTAAATACATCAGTATTCATACGTGATACACTGCTAAGACTGGCATGCAGTTTAAAAGATGGCCGCACCCAGAACGTGATCTTAAAAAACTTTGTAACGAGATTATATTTTAAATCGTGGCGATTATCTTCGGATATTTTGATGTTACCTAATCACTCAAATGTGACAATCACGCTGCGAAGCGGGGATAGTGTCTCAATTAGAAAGGAAATCAACTTAAAATGGAATCAATAGGTACCTAAGTTGTTCCGTAAGCACATCCATAAACGTTCACTGTTGACATTACAATTGAACAGTCATATCAAATTATTATTGACAAGACGGACAGGAGATTACCTGCTACTGCCATCTTCTTAGCAAAATCCCTTAGCGGTTCCCCTTTATCGATTCTCAGATTGGGAAAGGGCTCTTACGTTCTTTAGATTCCTGAAACACAAATGCAGGAACGGTAAAATCAAGCAGCGAAAAGTGACAACGTAATGTCATTTCTACTTAGCCTTTTACCAACTATGTTGGGCTTTCAGTCTAACCGGATGCAGCTGAATACCAGTATTTTTACATGGAGCGACTGCCTATCTGACCTCCACAACCTAGTTACTGGGTAATACTGGTTGACAAAATGCAGATTTCGGGCTTCTGGTGACCCTTAACGGCTGTGAAAGATCCACGAATGACAGCCGGGACCAATGGCTTAAAGAACTTTCCGAGGCACGGAGGGGTCTCGGTATGTAGTCACCCATCCACGGACCAACCGTGGCATCGATCGATCCGTGCGGCTTTTATTACTTAGTAACGTTTACTAACAATTAAAATAAGTATAGTGTTAATATTATGAAGAAAATTAGAATGTTTTAGTTCAAAATGAATCATCATACTGTTCCGAGTCTTGTTATTAGAAAGATTACTAACAAAACTTTTTTAGAACACACGGGAATTGACGTATTGAAGTGTAGGATGTATCACTGGTTACACGAGTTCTGCTAGATAAATAATAATAAAGCGATGACTAAATCACAATTTTAGATTATTTACCATGTCTAAAACATGCCGTTGATACGTAACACAAATAATAGGAAGTCCTATGTGATGATATCATAGATAATTCCATCATCTACAATCATGCTCATTACAATTTCGGTTCTAGTTGGTGTATGACTTAGAGCACGACTTTTTATGAACTGTTACCATAATAATGTACATACTCGTCATCTGCACAGTTTGTTTTGGAAGTCTAGCAACGCCACGTGGACGTATTTGGAACTAAATACTTAGAAGTATGTAGGTACATTCATCCGCATTTCGTCAGTCCCATGTAAGGCTGTGTTTCCACCAGAGATGAGCGAGGATGCGTAGCGAGGAATGTGTGTAAAACTAACCAATACCAACGCTAACTTAATTCAAGCTATAAAAATGAAGCGATGTTATTGGCTGGTTTCACTCACATCCCGCGCTACGCATCCTCGCTCATCTCTGGTGGAAAGACAGCCTTACAGGGCCAAGCCTATTGCAATCAGCATCGTTATCATCCACACCCTGAATTCACCCCTTTACTTACTGCATTATATCTCTTTTCTGGTGCCAATCCCCACGCTCCTGTGCGAACCTCATCCAGGTTTTGCTCGCGATATTCGATCGAAGTCCTTCGTACGTCTTCGTATCTCGACGTTTGAAAGTCAGTTTAATAGACTTATGCCAAGCATGAGACGCTCCATGGCTTTCTGAGGAACTCTCAGCCTGTACACAGCCTCCTGTGTGGGCATCCACGTCTCAGCACCGTACGTCATGGTGGGCAGAACGCACTAGTTATAGAGGCGGGACTTCAGACTAATCTCAGAACCGGGCGCAAATTCAGACTAAGGGCTGCTTCTGAGAAATGTGGTTGTATGTGCCTAACCCTATTGGAAAATAAGGCATGAGAGAAGTACGTACTTAGAAGGAGCTTTATTAAGACTCCTCCTTATAAGAAACATATTTTTTTCGAAATTCATGTCTGTATATATTTTCAGTAGCTGCGTCTTTCCTATCAGTCAGTAACTACTCAATCAGACACGGAACTGTTTCATATGAAGTTACTTACGGTTAGAAATGCGCACGTATTTCCTGTGAAATGCTAGATATATCTGCTCGAGTGGTGTTACAATCGACTACTACTAGTTACATACGTAGTAAGTAAATATTCATAATAGATAAAGAGAATGTAAGCAATGAAATCATAACAATGTAAGCACTGGTCTAACAACTTTCTAGCTTGACTACCATTTTATTCCATTGTTCACCACTTGTTTACCATAGCATGTCCGTGGCAATATCTACTGAAATGATTACTATAATAAATCTAATAAGAACAACTTTACTAGGATAAGGTTGAGCATTTCAGTTAAAAATAGGCAGATATGCATTTGCTTTTGCTCAAACCACAAAAATAACGCTTTCAATCATCAAAAATTTCTCCATGCGCAAACGTAATACACTGGTATCGCGGTAGTTCTAAATCATTTTTACTTGACTCAGATTTTATAAATATCAGCAACGTATGCATTATGCGCGAATGTATGTTTGTAATACAATAGTCTAGATCTAAAACCATGTAGATACAATAATCATGTTCGTCATAAACAGACGACATGCCATGTATTATTAACAGCTATTAATGCACTTCACAATGTGTTTTACACTCATTATGTACGTCGTACGAATATAATGTGATCGCAGGCTTTATAAGAGTATCTTGTGTCTCGCAGTCGGAGGACAGGACTCCATGCGCTGCAACTTGACTTCCAAGAACCGGTTTCTGATGTGTGCCAATGAAGACTTTGCCTAAATTTGGCCATAAAAACCACTGATATAAGACGTTAAAATATGCACGGATCCCTTGTTTGTATGCGACATTGTTGTATGCGATTAGCAAACTTACGTTTTCCTTGTTAAGGAAAAATAACTCGTGTTATAGAACTTAAAGAATGTCTATCTGCTTTAGGTATGGAAGTATCAAGATAATAATCTTGACGATGAATACACCACTAAGTGACTATCGTCAAAAAACAGATAAGCTAGGTAACCGTAACTCGAATTTAAACAACAAAAACCATCAATATCTGATCGGTTTGAATTGGTAATTAGTGACAGACATATACAGAATAAACTAGTAATCACCCAGCGTGACGTGTCACCATGCCATTGGCCAGAACCACGCGGATAGAGACGTGATCATCATCGCAATAATTGTCGCATTACGTAATTGTGATAATTTTGAACAGAGTGAAGGGACACAAGGTGACACATTGTCGTCGCTGAGACACACTTGTAAATCACTAAAGACGAATATTTACCAACGTGTACAGAATTATAATGTACGAACTGCTGTCAATGTTACTGTTTAAAACAGATGGTGTTGTTATTTACCTAAGTATCTATATTTTTTTTTTTACTTTAATTAAACCGATACTTTATTTGACATTATAGTATACATACATAAAACCCAAAAATAACAAAATTAAATTCTAACTTAACTAAAACTATACAGAAACTAAAAAATTGCGTCGAAAAATTCATCCGCATCGCTGTCGACTGGTAATGTACCCAAGAGACTGGCAGCATTGCCACGTTGTATGGCGATGCTTAGCCTCTGGCCAAGGTAAAAGCCAGCCCTTGGGTCACGGGAAGTGTCAACCAGTCGTTTAGAAATTTCTTTAAAAAGACCATGAGCACTCGGACCCCACGGACCGAGAGTTTCAACCCCAAACGGCTCGAAAAAATAATTTCCGATAAGGTTATTATATTTTCGCCGCTTGAGGTTTTCCGCAGTCGCAGCAGCAGCGCCAGCACAGCACGCCGAGCCAGGAAGATGGGATGGCGCAAGAATGTCGACACAAGTTGCGTCCCAAACTAAAGGCTTACCCACCTTCCATAGAAATAAAGACATACCGTCCGGTCTCTTGCCATCGTCGCGTGCCAAGCCATTGGGTTCTAATACAGCTGGAACGCCGACGGTAATAAGAGCTCGTTGGATGATGTCATTAATGTTCGCGTGCCGTGCTAAGCGACCCGCACTTCGGCTGCAAGACAGGCCGTGGTGTCCGAGGCTGTTGACGTTGCTGTTCACTTCTTCAGTATGTATATTGATTGAAAATCATCGATTAGTAGTCTCTACAAAATATTAGGTATCTAAAAGGGTTCTAAATAAATACAAACTCATGAGTTAGAACTGTAAATAAGCGAAATCGACTTTTATGAAAGATGGAGGATGCTCCAATGTTACTGCCTACTTGTTGACTAGCGTATAGAGCAATGGCCAAATTCCTGTAGAAGCTGGACCTGACATTATTTTCCATCTACAGAAAAAAAAATAGTGAGAATGATTTGTTTTCATGTAGTGAACACTATCATGTTTGAAAATAATAGTTCAAAGTGTGACGACTCGTTACGACTATATCTGTATGAAAAAAGCGTAATTCCTTTGATAAAGCGTATCCAAACTCTGAGCGGACCCCATTAACTTTTTTTTAGTTAGATAATAAATGTATAAACATTCCGTCATCAGTTCGTGGTAACCTTATTGCACGATAGTACATAATATCTATGACTCACACATTATTATCATTCATTAAAATAGTAAACAAACACAAATTGAATCATACGAAAAGCGTCAACATGTAATAGATACAATAAGAAACCTCAGCTGCCTCGTTGATCTAGAGGTCGCAAGCGCTACTGATGTACAGACGCCAGCACATCACGCTACCCGAAACGTTCAAATTTTCCCAATCAACTTTGAACCTTATTCTAAAGCGATAAAGTTGAAATTCTATTAAAGAAATTTGACAGATTGTAGTAGCTTGATGTGCTGGCGTCTGTACATGAAGTCCTGGGTTATATTCCGAGGTCGGTAAACTGTTATTGGGTTTTTCCATCTGGAATTTCCCGAATGTTAATGGGTGGTTCCTAGTTGACAACAATAGGGTCGCCCCTATCACAATGGAGTTAAAGATAGCTCATGTGGGTGTATAGGTACACTTCTGCCTGATCCTTCGGGTATACAGGACGTGATGTTGTGATGCTAAGAAACCTCAGCTTACTTGCTTTGGAACGATGACTTACGTTTTTAACCTCGTTGGCTGAACCAAATAATGTAGGACGAAAATAGATCTAACTAGCAGCGCCCCGCGGTTTTACCCGCATAAATGTCGATTCCGTGGGAATATCAGGATAAACAGTATCCTATGTGTTAATCCAGGGTATCAGCCACCTCCATACAAAATTTTATCAAAACTCGTCCAGCCGTTTGTGCGCGAAGAAGTAACAAACATACAAACATACTCACAAACTTTCGCCTTTATAATATTAGTGTGATGTGATAGTAACTGTAATATTAATTGACAATACGAGCTGGCCTGCGCTATTTCTAAGTATCGCATGCTTCAGGTGATCGTAACATTTCTCCGTCAGATGTTCCGCTGAAACAGTTCACGTTTAGATATCGTTCTCATTTCGTGCTTTTATAAATAACTGTTAACGTTTCCAACCGATGCGATGTGGGGCAATGTTTTTCATGCTTTTGCGATTATGAATCATCTCGATAGTTACTATATTTATAGGCGTGCAATTGAAATAGTTTAGAGATAATTACCGCCCACGACGAACCCGACGCAATATAATGAACATTTAAATGGATAATGAAAATTTACTGTTGACCTTGTGTAAGTTGGAACTCTGTAGTAGGTATGCTTATCACAATTAAAATCAATTATGAGTGCTTATACCACAATACCTATCCAGCGTAGGTAGTGTCGGTCAATTCAGTAAAAATCACGAGAGTGTCATTCCATCTGGGGGTAATTGCGTTGTTTACATTTAAAATTTTTACATTTAAAATAACAATTATTTATCGCAATGGGTTCTTTTTGACAGTTCACAGTTCAGTTCAGTTCAGTTTTGTTCAGTTCAGTTTGTCAGTTCAGTTCAGTTCAGTTTTGTTCAGTTCAGTTTATCAGTTCAGTTCAGTTCATTGCGTCATTTTCGTTCATCAGTCCACTGTTGGACGTAGGCCTCTCCTATTGCACGCCATTCAACTCGATTTTCGGCAACTCTCATCCAGCTACTATTAAGGCTACTTCAAACAGGCGCGACACGCGATAAAATCGCGCGCGACACAAAGGCACCACAAGTCGCGCAACGAGCGGTGCCCTTGTGTGCGATTCGCGTCGCGCGTCGCGCCTGTTTGCAGGAGTCTTTCGTTGTTACGGGACGAATTTTTCAAACCTAAGAAACAATGGATTCGCAATATCCTAACTGATACTAGAGATTGACACTATTATCAGCTCACTTCAAGCTCATTTCATCTAAGTTCGAAGAGATTTACAGAATAGATTTGCTGGTGTCGTGTTCAACATCTTGCGGAAGTATGATAAATAAAACCTCATTTTTACAGTAGCTAGGTAAAAAATCCTCACATGTGTTGTTAATTTCGTACCAATTATGAATTTATTCAATAAGATTTCCAAAATGCAATGTTGTCAGCATGACGTTAAAATGTTGCATATTTTGTAAATATTTGCTACTTTGTTTCATATTCAATTCAAGATGATTATCTCAATATTATGTTAGAAGAAAATCCAGTATCCTCAGTTTGTAAGTACCTATTTAGATACCTATTGATAAGTACTTGGGTTACTTAGGTACTAAAAATAAATGAAATGAAACATTTTTATTTTTCAGTAAGTAAAACCTGATACGTAAAATACCACCAAGGTATTGTGTAGGTACCTATAAGAGGTAAAGTTCACAGTCACGAGTTTCCACAGTCGGTAGGTAGGTAAGTATGTCGGAATATGCTAATCGTGTTTATATTTTGAAGACATTACACTGACAGCTAAGGTTGAATACATCGTAGTTCATTATCATTACTATAGCGAGGTGTATATTGGGTCATTGATGGGTTATTTGTATTATTTTAGTTTGCGCAATAGACTTCGCAGGTAAATATACAAAGATATATTAGTATTTTTATCTCACGAAGCGACGCACGCTTTGCTTGTGATAACCAAGTGTACAAACACGCAGTGAATGTGTGAGTGAAGACGAGTAGCGTCAGCACATAACAAACACATATACACACACCCACACACTCCTGACTTCGCCATTGTCTTGGCCGGTAGCTTAGCTCCTGCGCTTACACACACACACGCTTACATACATCAACCCGTGTTTGTATATTTCACAACCAGAAGTAAAACGCGTGTCGCTTCGCGAGACAAAAACACAATAACTGTATTATTAATTGTACATGTAGGTTCGGACTTCGGAGTAATGCGAAATTTTCTCCCTCACATAACTCATCTTAACATTTGTATTTCAGTCATCTCTCATTGACCAAAAACCGAAGAGATGGACATAACGAAACTAAGTAGGTATATGGGTTCTGTTGTGGCATTCCCAACAAACATTTTAGAGCTTACGGCAGCCTTTTTTTAGAGCTCTTAGTATTATATATGTTATATAAGAACTCTGATAGCAACATTCGCCTCTACAGTAGGGTTAGTTATAAATAATTAAACCTTCCAGAGGAATAACAGTAATAAATTAAAAAAATATAAATCAAGACGGTAGCATAGAGTTTATCGAAACCATTGTATAACTTATTCTTATAGCTTTAAGATGCACAAACCTATAAAAGCAATTTTAAGGTGTCTACTAACACTTACTAACGGCTGATATTCGACTACTGAGGTAGTAAAAGGTCTTGTAACACCTTAAGGCTTACTCTAATAGCTTCAAGAAGTATTAAACGCTGTGAGTGATGCTCAGGTGTGTACTAACACTTACTATCAACTGGTATTCTTAAAAAGAGTTAGACAAATACTTTGTACCACCTAACAAGTTTTGTCGAGCCTTAAGAGTTAGTAAGAAAGCTATATGGAACTAAGAAGTGTTGATTATAAGTCCTATAGAGCTAGATTCTGCAAGAGTTAGAATCCACCTTTAAATCATTGCAGGCTACATAATGCAGTTTATCGGTCAACCATAAGTAATATTGTGGTTTTTATAAAAACTTGTATATAGCAGCAAACATTATGTGCAAATTTTATAACTCTTCATTATCACTTTATGTTGAGTAAAATAGGATTTAATTCACTTAACGTTCTAATATCAATAGATATACAAAATACAAATCCAGTGAACTCGATAACGATTCATATCAAGAGCGATCAATTAAACTACAACAGGGTTCCGTACAACAGCAAATTATCTCCGATGTTGAATATCCTCTAATCTGTGACGATCTGTTACCTCTCAGTAGTTCAAACAACTCGGATGACGAACAAGAAAGTGAATATATGAGAAATATAAATTTTAAAAATGATTTACGAACATGGGCTCTACAAAAAAATATATAAGCCAAGCCGCTTTAAAGATTTGCTTTTAATTTTAAATAAGAGATTCACGGATATTTTACCGTCCAATCCTCGAACGATTTTACAAACGCCAACAGCAATTTGTCTTAAAACCATCACAGGTGGTGAATATTGGCATCATGGGATCATTGCCTTTATCAAATATACTTGGAAATTGTGTACCACTGCCAAACAACATTCTTCTGAATATAAATTTTAATGGCTTACCTTTAAAAGCTCTAAATATGAATTCTGGTCTATATTGGCTAACATTGATCAAGGTGACACTAGTGATCCATTCATTATTGGCATTTATTATAGGAAAGGTAAACCAAAAAACCTAACCTATTATATCCTAAAGATGTAAAAAGTAACTTAGTTTGTATTAAAAAAAGTAGTTTTCTGCACTGCTTACCTCTTTTACACACAGTTTGAAAATAAAAGATTGTTATTTCAAGGAATCGTGTTTTATTAGTCCTTTGACATATCTACTAGTAATATAATCAGTCAGAGTTATTTAATCAGTCAGTGGATGATTTCCAACACTTTCACACCAGGGAGAATGACTGTACAATAGCGCAAGACAGTCATGAACAAAATCAACATGTGTTCAATCATTCAACTATTCTTACTTACATTAAATTTTTATATTAGTATAGCCATAAAGGAACCATCATAAAAGTACATAGCAAAATGTTTTCAATCAAACACTGCTCAAAATTTGGTCTAACAAAACTTTGGTAATTGAACAAATTCCGACTATAAAAATAAACAATAAAAATAAAAACTTAATAGGTACTTAATCGTAATAACAAAAAACAAATCTTTAGATAAGCTAGGCAAAGTTTTCGCAAATTATTTACGACACGATAAACATGATCCCCACTGATAATTCAGCGTACATTAAGAAATTTACCACCTCAAATAATTAATGAATGAACAAGGGAGAGATGTCGCTTATAATGAGACAACGTCATGTAGATGATGTTGATGTTGATCGTGCCTGATGATTGTGTTCGTAGTGTAGGCTTCATGATTATCACACATTAAGGTATGTTTTTCTCTTAATTTGAACTTCAACCAAAAATGACTTGAAATATACGCAGTGGGTAATGCACACATATTAAAATGATGAAGTCCATTATGAACACCATCGAGATAGATTAAACATTAGACGGTTTGTCCATGAGTATGATACAAACAAAAGATAAAATAATACAGATATAGAAGAGGAGAGAGCACCTATCTACAGGCTGAACTTGAAATCATAAGCAAAATTTTAAGGGGTTGGTCAGACCATGAACCTGTACAACTTTAATTATGGGACCAACTAAATCGTCCCAAAACATAAATCAGCTGTTCCATAGAAAAGTGCAATACTTACCTACTCGGCTAAAAATGGAACACATGGTTTTTTTGTGCGATTTAATTTATGTAGTTAGTCCTACAATGAAAGTTGTTCAGGCTCATGGTCTGAGTCATCCCTTAAAACATTGCTGATAATTTTAAATTCACCTGTATTTGTTTAATATTATCAAAGGGCAACTCTTACTCAACATGACACAAAACTAAAAACTTACAATCAAAAAACTTAAGAGCCTTTTCAAATATTCATATTATGGCTAACACTTTAGCCACTAACATTCTTATGTGAAATTGGCCGATTCTTTTTAATTTTTAGGAGACGGTCTCTCTTCTTTTTAGATATTGTTACGATTTTCTTTTTCAGGATGTTTTTCTCGATCTGAAAATTACTGTTAGGTGATGTACTTGGATCATTACTTTTATCTTTGTTTTTTGGTTCTTTTAATGTATTTTCTTTATTTTTTCTGAGCTAGTCAATTCCATTATATCTATTGTCATTTTCTTATCATCATTTTGTTCTCTTTCTATTTCTTTGATTGCTGCGTTTTCTTCTTCATTTTCTGTTGAATCTATTTTAATTTTGTCATTATTGTCTAGTTTGTTGGTTTCATTAGGCTTAAAAGAATTGTTTGGTTCTATGACACAACATTCATTATCTTAATGTTCGTATTCGATGTTTTTATCTGTTTTACTGAAATAACAGGTCAAGTTTTGTTAATAATTAAAGAAATCGTAAAATTAATTAACTTAATAAATAAAAGGTAAATAAGTAGGTATTAGCGCAAAGTATAAGAACTTTTTTCATATAAACAGGTAACAATACGTACTATTATTTCAACATTAAAAAGAAACTACTTTCTTATGTCATTCTTTGTATGTGCAATTTGATTTTCAACTTTTTTGTATTTAGAAAATATGTTGACAGCTAATATTATTATTACAAAATTATACATAATTCTTGGATTTTATTGTCATTCAGTCAGGCATGTGATATATAAAGGGTTTTCTTCAAACGATAACAGAACCCTAAAAATTATAGGCTTACAGCTCCGCGTAGAACTATTAAACAAGTTAAACCTATAAACTCTATGTTTTTTCACTTTTATAAATCTGTTTTAGAACTTCTACTGCCATGCAAGTGCTTAGTTTCAGTATTTAATCACTACGGGAAGAATAACAGAGTTATCAGGATACTTAAGTAATTAGAACTAAGACGCCATTTAATAAAGATATCCTATAAAAAATTGTCAAAGAAAAAACTTATTGAAATGTTCCTAGTCCAATTATTTACCTACATTGTTCATAATTTTCAATTAAAATGTCTTAAGGAGGTACCAGAAATTGATAAATAAGATAAATAAAGAAAAAAAAATTCCGGCAGTATTTTTTACATAATTTTATCATCAAAAGTAGTTTATTTTTAAGGCGTTTCAAAAATGAGATGAAAACTAGTAGGTATATATTGTTACCGTAAACTTACCGCCGCATGTGATTTAATTCCTATAACACCCAGTAATCTTAAACACTTCACTTACCTTAATTATTTTATTAAAACACCAAGACATGAATGCGTGCTAGAAAATATTATCACTATTGACTTTAACAAGAACGTAAAACTGTGCGAAAACAGTTTAAATATTTCGCTTTCGGTGATTTTTATTGCTACTAAATAAGTCCGGTATATTCTTAAGTTATATATTGGTTACAAGAAGTAACCATGTGTAACCAAAAAAGTCATTAAAGTGGCTTCCATAACTTGATTACTACTTTAGCTTGCAGTTATACCTTGTGTATAGCGTATTAAACACTTGAAGTGGTAATCACTGCTACAATAGCACTGTTCTAACTCTTAATAATCACTCATTTATCACTCTCTATAACCATTAAGTCGCTTCAAGCTCTAACATGAACAGGCCCAAACCAGGGTTATAAGAGAGATACAGAACGCTTTATCACCCAATTGTTAGTGCCTTTACAGAACCTTGGGTTCTTGAAATTCTCTTAAGCAGCTTATGTAGCACTTATTCTTATAACCAAAATGTTAGTTGGGTTTTGGCTTGATAACCCTTAAAAAAGTACAATGATAACAGAGTAGGTAAGTTCTTATCCAAGTACAACGTAATATAAGTACACTAGCTTCTGCCCGCGACTTCGTCCGCGTGAAATTTCTTGTTCCCCCGACCCACCCCGTCGCATTGCATCGCCTGCCCGCGGTATTACTACAACTATATTATTAGTTTTCTCTTAGCATTCTTTCTTTTTTTTTGCTCGTCTCCTTACAGTAAATAGCCTATTACCTTCTTCAAGACTTGGTCTATCAAATCCGACTGGTAGTTCCAGAGATTAGCGCGATTAAACCAACTCTGTGACGCGCGATAAAATCGCGCGCGACACAAAGGCATCGCAAGTCGCGCAACGAGCGGT
This sequence comes from Luperina nickerlii, assembly GCA_963855955.1. NCBI lineage: Eukaryota > Metazoa > Arthropoda > Insecta > Lepidoptera > Noctuidae > Luperina > Luperina nickerlii. Next base: position 9,351,214 of record OY979666.1, read on the forward strand.
GCCTTTGTGTCGCGCGCGATTCGCATCGCGCTTTGCGCCTGTTTGCAGGAGCCTTTAGCTACATTATACGTAGAGTATACTCGTAGATATTATAATAAGTGGTAGAACGAAAGGAAAAATAAATGAAAGAATTAGTAGGTACAGTCAGCAACAAAAGTCGATTAACACTTCAGTTTTCTTAATCTCAGTTATTGAGCAAAACATTAACACTTCAGTTTTTATAATCTCAGTTATGAAGCAAAATATTTGTTCAAAATTGCATTGTACTTCTGCTGCAATTTTGAACAAATATTTTGCTCAATAACTGAGTTTAAAAAAACTGAAGTGTTAATCAACTTTTGTTGGTGACCGTACCACGACAGATAAGTACAACGATATACATCTTATTTCCTGCCTAAGAGATAGGCAAAGAATTAGGTTTATGACTATGAGACAATCCTACTTCCTACTATAATATAATATGTAATTTAATATAATATATAATAATATTATAAACGTGAATGTGAGGATGGATGTATGTTTGTTACTCTATCACGCAAAAACTACTGAACAGATTTTGATGAAACTTTACAGTAATATATCTTATACATCAGAATAACACATAGAATACTTTTTCCCCCAATATTCCCACGGGATCGTCACTTATGCGGGTGAAACCGCGGGGCGCTGCTAGTCTACTTATAGAAATAAAACAAAGTCGGGTTAGTTACACCATTTATAATTCAAAAACGGCTGGACCGAGTTTTATGATCTTGTAGCGGTATCTACAAACGCCACATACAAACAACGCGTCATACTGACGTCACGCAAATCCTGCATCGCGCAAGCAGAGTTTACCGCGCAACTAGTATAGATACAACGGCCCGACATGAATCATTGGGCAGTTGCCCGCCAGACACAACACCCGTCTGGTCGGAGGATCCTCCCTTTTCTATGGAGGTTGAGTGAACTTTACACCCTGTTCCTCATACCTCTATAATCTATTGTTTGTTGGATTTGTCTTCGCCCCGAATAGTCAGAATAATTATTAAAACATGGGTAAAAATAACAAGAAAAATCTCAGGTGGTACGAAGTTCGCTCGGTCAGCTAGTATATAAATAAATAAAACAAAGTCGGGTTAATTACACCGTTTATAACTCGAAAACGGCTGGACCGATTTTTATGATCTTCGATTTTTTGGATTTGTGTCCGCACCGAATAGCAGAATAACTATTAAAACATGATAAAAATTCAGAAATTCTATTTATTTATTCTGGGGTGAGGTTCCCGTGGCTAAATAATAACAGCCGCACAGGTCGATCGATCAAGTTATGCTACGCTTGTCGCGGTTGGTCTGTGGATGGGTGACCATCTTTACATACGGAGACCCCTCCGAGCCTCGGTAACCACATTAAGCCGTTGATCCCGGCTGTCACTCGTGGATCTTTGACAGTCGTTACGGGTAGTCAGAAGTCCGAAAGTCTAACAACCAGTCTTACCAAGGGGTATCGTATTACCCAGTAACTGGGTTGTGGAGATCAGATAGGCAGTCGCTCCATGTAAAATACTGGTATTCAGCTGCATCCGGTTAGACTGGAAGCCGACCCCAACATAGTTGGGAAAAGGCTAGGCAGATGATGATTCTGAGGATGTACAAAGTTCGCCGGGTCAGCTGAGAATAGAATAAACCCCAATACATAACATACTTAAATGACTGCATAAAACTCTTCTTGATATTTAACACGCGTTTGGCGGCAAAATCAAGTGTCATATTTCAATCATCGCCTTGTCGTTTCATTTGGCATTTGATCTCAGAAAATGGAGGCGTTGAAAACTGGCACTATGCACTGTAGCCAATTTTACATTAGTTTTGTTATTTACAATATACAACGTTGGATAATTAGGTATACAATCTATCAACTCACTCTCAATCACACATACACACCCCCACTTGTCCACACACACATAGTATAGCCGAGATAAAATAATATAAAGTACTTAGGTATTTATTTATTCAACATTGTTTTTCTCCAAAAAAAATACTAAAATTTTATTTATTGGATATGCCTATTTAGTTTGAGCGTCAGGAGTTTTCAAGCATGTACTTAGCCTAATTCCTTTAAGGGGGAAGCGCTAAGGTTTCTACGTTTCTTAAGGTTCTTACGTTTTTTGCAATTTGCTGGTCAGTATTAAGTTGTACGTCGATCAAAATATGATTCGCGGCCGTAACAAAAATATGTATTTACAGAATCATAATCATTAGAATCAGTAATACAACTTGTTAGGTTAGTAGGTATAATCCCAAAATGTCAAGATTTCATGAAATAGTCATTCTTTGGGGTTACGTGGTCTTAGAGAGTTGTGTTGATGACTTTAATGATTATAATTCAGTAAATACATATTTGTTACGGCCGCGAATCATATATTAATCAACGTACAACTTAATACTGACCAGCAAATTGCAAAAAACCTAAAAAACTTGAATTTCGCGGGCTACCCTGGCACTTTCGCCTTAAGGATCTAAATTGTTTAAGTTAATTAGAGCAGTGGCGGCCCAATGGTAATGGCAACGAGTTACGAGTATGTCGCGAGTTAGAACTCTGACAGGCACTTTACTGTGTGTAATACAAATTATTTAATCACTACTACTCTCAGAACGGTTGGAACGGTGAAGGAAAACATCGTGAGAAAACCGGCATGTCCTAGTACCAAAAACTCGAAGACATGTGACGACAACCTGCACTGAGCCCGCCTGGTGGATTACGGCCCACTCCTTTTCACAGAGAGGAGGCCTTTGTCCCAGCAGTGGGAACATTATAGGCTAATTTTAATTGTGTATTAAAATTAAAATAAATTATTATTAATAAAAATCATATTGCTTTTTCACTCTGGTCTTGCGGATCATTAAACTCGCAGCTAATGTCCCTTCTCCATTTACTTCATTAAAAGTTTGACCTCTGAAATCGATATAAACCATATCCGTGACATTAACGATATAATGTAGTAATAATCTTGTAAGTTGTTCAAACTGTTCTTGCTTCTCAATTGCATTGTACATAAAACAATGTAAGGTAATTTCTACTTTTATAATGAGTGAAATTACAGAAAATGTAACCTAGGTATACATTATTTGTAAAAGACTTGCGTATAAATCATTGTTACCTGTTTAAATAAAATAGGCATGAATAAACCAACACGTGCTATTCTGAGATGGTTGAAGTACAGCCGATAACGTGTTAATTAAATATTTTATGTTTCTTTTGGTTTTATGTATTCTCTCTTAACATTAATTTAATGTTAACGGTTGGTATGATTATCATCCTGAAGATGGATAGGACAAATATACTAATTGAAAGTACCAATAAAGCAAGGATTCTAGAAAAATTCTAGGTAAATCATCATGAATCCGTTTAGAGACCACTCTGGACGTTTGATCAATATACATAGTTAGATTAATGCGCATCGTAGCTGCGTCGTAACCGCGTAGTTATCGTTTTCGTAGAGAGCGCATTGAAGCTCCATCGTAACCGCGTAGTAGCGCGTAGTGGCTGTCGTAGCTGCGTAGTAGCCGCATTCGTAGAGGACGCGTAGAAGCTGTGTCGTAGCTGCGTAGTAGCCGCATTTGTAGAGAGTGAAATAGGTTTGTCGTAGCTGCGTAGTAGCCCCATTCGTAGAGGGTGAAATAGAAGCTGTGTCGTAGCCGCTTCCGTAGAGGGCGGCAGTAGCAGTGTCGATGCCGCGTAGTAGCCGCATTCGCAGAGGGTGCGTAGAAGCTGCGTCGTAACCGTGTAATACTCAAATGCGCAGAGGCCGCGTAAGCGTAATGCTTCCGTCGCAAAAACGTCTATAACCTGCGCTAGCGTCGTGCAGACTCCGCGCAAACTCTATCTATAGGCATAATTTTGATATTGTTATATCAACCAAATGATTTCCACGAGATAAAATCGGCCTTATTTCGACGATATGAAGCTACTAAGCCTGCGTAGTCGCTCTGCGTGGACTACACATCTGAGCAGGCCTCGCGTCTATCAACTACCACATCTGACCATGCATCCGTGATTTGATAATCCCGACACAAATATTATCATACAAAGTAAAAACAAGTACACGTGCGAATCGTGTTTATTCATTGCAATGTAAAAGCCAACTACGACTACGTGTTTTAACTCATCTCAATAAGAGAAGAAACACGAAAAAATTTACAATAAGTCAAGTAGGATTATAGTTGCATGACAAATAGCTAATAATAATAACGTGACGCGTTCCATTGGAAACAAACATAGACTGACAGTTAATTATCGCGTTGACTTTTCACCGCCTTACCGCGTGTGGTCTCAACGATCGAGTGTCTAAAATTAATAGGGTTGTCTCCGACACATAACAATGAGTCGAGGTCGTTTCATTGATGATCTTAATAAAAATGTGTCAATCTTATTTAAAGCTATGCGTTGGAATTAGCTCGTTCGCCGGTCATTCATGACTCCTACTTAATTGTTACTTCACAGTTTTGTTTACAAGATTAATGAACGGCGATGTGATTGTGATAATTTACGTAATATATGCGGTGTCAATCATTGACGTAACAATGCTAATAGATTAAGTAATTACACTAGTTTATTACGGCCCACTTGCTCGTTCATGGGTTATCCTATATAACTCTGAGTTAACAGCTGACTCAGGGTTTATCAAATAATTCATCTTGCGCCACCATCTTCCTACAAACGGACTGCAACATCGCAGTTTGAATGCAGTTTGGACGCAGTTGACTTTAACTGCTTCGAAACCTATTTGAGTCAACTGCATCCAAAATGCGAAGTTGCAGTTAGCATGCAGTTCAAATGCAGTCCGTCTGTTTGGACCCTTACACACTTATAGTTAAACATGCTTTTAAATATTAAACCCACCGATGTGGGAGAATTAAATCCAAAAAAATTGACGTTATGAGGTACCGCTGCAAACTTATTTTGTATTTAACATTGTGCGACATTTTAGTAAGAGAAAATTTGGTACCTTTATTCATGAACTCATATGTATGAACTATCTCATAAGTATAAATTATAAAAAAAAACCTTTGACTTTTGTAATCATTGCTTTTATTTCCAACTAAAAAACACCGGGCAAGAGCGAGTCGGACTCGCGCACCGAGGGTTCCATACCGTCATATGTTTTTAAATTTTCATCGGCAATTCGTCAGAGAATTTTAACACTGCACTGCGGTGTAAAATATTGCAGTTTTTTGTCAGCACCATCTCTTGACCGATAGTGGAACTAATGTAACTTTTGTTGATGATTTCTGAAAAAGTGTGCTATTTAGAGACTTCGTTTTATTTTTCCTGTAATCTGTACATAAACTTCTATCACATAGAATAATTTCCGATTTTTCTCTTTGCAAACTTCGGAGATAAGGGGGGGGGGCGGAACGGTATTTTTTTTACATTTTTCATCAAAAGTCGAAAACTATGCGGCTTAAAAAAATAAAAAAGTTTGAGAATGTGCAAACTGTGCTCTTTCATAATGATACCCCACATGCCCTAGTAGCCCCACTTCGAAATTTTCAGACCCGTCCTTTCAGCCCCTGTTGCAAAAAATATAGGTACATGTATTTTTATTACTTTCTTATTTGCAAAATAGTTGGGTAAACGTCATCTAAAACTATTCCAAATTTCAAGTTGATAGCATTAGAAGTTCTTGAGATATCCAGCTGTGACAGACAGACAGACAGACAGACTGAGTCTCACCATAATTGTTCCGTTTTACCATTTTGGTACGGAACCATGAAAACAGTAAAGGCTCGTACACACTGGCGCGACGCGACACGCGACACAAAGGCACCGCAAGTCGCGCGACGAGCGGTGCCTTTGTGTCGCGCGCGATTCGCGTCGCGCGTCGCGCCTTTGTGTAGGAGCCGTAATGCCTGCACCCTAATTGTTTAACACACTATTACTCTCAATTTGAATCATTTTAAAACTTATTGCTAATCCATTGCTCCATATCTTCGAAAAATGTGTCTGCTCAACAACGCAAATAACGCAATGAATGTTGTTGAACTGTCAAATTGAAATCCATTGCTACTGACAGTGTGTTACTCAATTACCCTGCTGGCCGGTGTCAGTTTTTAGTGGCGCAACGCTTAAGAGTTATAATGTTAATAACTTACCTCCGAGTTTACAAACTCTACTTTTATTCATTTAACCCGACTAGACGTGCAAGTGGCTTCAATGAGGGTTTTCGTGAAAATTTACGACACCAGTTGGCACCACTGTGACAAGAGGTCTTCCAATATAAAATATATGATGACGTTCATCATGCGATTCATTCATTCGTTCATCATCCAGTCATGACTAAAGAAAATATAGGCTCTTTGACAGATGTCTGGACCTGACGTGCCAGTGCTGCCACCTGGCGAACGTCATTTCAGAAAACCCTCATTGTAGTTGTGCCTAGACACGTAGACGGAAAGTTTTTTTTTTAAATAGTTCTGCCCAAAGAGTACGAAGCGCATGCAATCTGTAGGACCGCATAAATTGTACAATTTCATAATCTACATAAATCTATAACTCGACAAACCTACATACACTTATGAAAATAAGTATATAATATTATGCACATACAATTTACACGTCAGAGTTTCAATACTTACGTAAAGCGAAGTAGGTAATCGTAATCGCAAAAATAATTATTTCTTTATTTGCTTCCTTAGGTTATAGTTATACCTGCTGAAAATCAATACTATTTACGTGCAATTTGAAGTTAAGGGTGTACCAATAAGAGCTTTTTTTTTAATTTGCCGCCATTTTGTTAATACGAGTTGTACGGTGATTTTTTTTTTTGACAGCGGTCACGTAGTTACAGACCACGCGATGGAGAAGTATTCAAACCAACAACGTTTAATTATTGTAAAAACAGATTACAAAAATGGTGAAAGTTTTGCGAAAACAGTTCGCCAATTACGGCAAGTTTTCGGTCGCGATAATGCACCAAATTTATCTACGGCGCGTTATTGGTGAATTACAGCCACATTTATGCGAAAACAGAGGTTTCGTGGTGGCCATATGCCTGATGTTGTATGTTTAATCGGAACTATTTGTCTTTATGTTGAAATAAAAATGATTGCTTAATTCAAAAATAAATGTGTTTTTCTTTAAAATTCAATCCGGCGCCAAGAGCGCCAGGACACCCTATACCTATATCTGTCAGTCATGAATAAATAAAAAAGTCTAGACTGACAACTTTAGGTCCTCGGGTTATAGGCGGAAATCGGATTCTGCGTCTCGAAACTCATAAAACATTTTGGTCATAGAATAAAAATAGTTTTATTAAATTTAAAGCCGCAATTAAAGATATACAGGATCCCATTAAAATAGATGGATAAATTTTAACACAGCGCTTAGTACCTACGTCTAACTAAAGATATCCAAGCAAAAAAAAAAACACTGATTAAAGTGATTTTATTTTGACCTAAAATAATAAATTGCCGGCACATTGGTGGATTTTCGTTAGCTGATTATTTTTCTTGTAAGTAGAAAAACGCAAAGATATGCGTTTTTCTTCTATATTTTTTACCGTCGTCCTTATTTTGGTGGTCTGAATGATTTCTAAAAGTTTGTCCATCTATTTTAATGGTACCTTATATATGACATAAAAGAAATATACACTTCCATAAGTTTTCTTTAAAATTATTTGTTAAGAAATGCGGCTAACAATTCACGACTTCTTTATGAAAAGTTTGGTTGCTGTGAGCACATTGTTGTGTCCCGAAACGGTACTTTGACCGGTCCGTAATTTGACAATTATGGTTGTGAAACGGAAGGCGGGAGTAGAGCGACGTTTCCACTTGAGCTGTGCCGGATTAACAGATAAGCACGTGCTATAGGCCTCCTGCTTCTTGGAGGCCTTCTGGGGTTAACCATACTTGAGTACATGAAACGATTTTTAGAAAGGATATTAGATAAAAGTACCTCACTGTTTATAATCTTTGTAGCAACTGGTGGCCTACCACGCTCTAATTAAAAACGATTCAAAAGCAAGACATTTCAGTTCAGGTTCCTAAACTGCATCGCATTAAAGTGGTACCATGACGTCCAATACGCTCCGTGGCATTTGGATCGTTAAAAGTGAATGAAAGATCGCAGTTTGTGACTGAACCGCGTTTGAAAAGTTTGTGGTGAAAAAAGATACAACTCTATTATTATCAAATAAGTTTGTTTTGCGCAGATTTTAGTGTCAGACACGTTCAGAAGCAAGTAGCATTTTATTTGTTCTTAACTCAATATCATTACTTTAAAGTAAAAAAGACACTCATCAATTGTTTTTAAGATTCCACGATAATACGGTAACTATTGTTAAAATAATTCTTAGTCAAAGTGGATATTTATTTAGTTAGATACATTTTGCTATTTAATATACGAATAATAAAACAAATTATGTTTATGTTTCGAACGTACCAAGAAAAACAAATGCGGTTAAAAAAGGCATGTAAAATAGATATGATTATGTACCTAGATGTACACTTACATTGGTTTTTGTAAAATTTCACTAAAATCGCACTAAAACACTTTATTTTCGTCAATAATTCACGAAACGTTTCAGTTTATGTTAGAGAAATAGTAACTTTTATTGAATCTGTTATATTGACAGTTGAGCGTTTCAGTTGAGCTGCTCTATGAAAGTCATGGTACCAAACAAGTACAAAATTGAATGAATGAAACCAAAACTTGCGACTCAGTTCGGGACAATCGCTGTCAGATGACATGGTACGAATTAGAAGAACAGTGCAGTTTGGGTCCTAAAATGGATCGCATTAAGAGCTCGTGGTAGGCCTCCTTGCTTCATGTCACTGAATGAGAAAATATTAGGCGTTTGCCTTTAGATTTTCAAAATTATGAAAATGTGATGAATTAAGAAGAACTGTGGTGGCATTCAGATCTACCGAATTTCGTCTTCTACTGGCTTATTAAAGGGCAATTAAAAGAGTAACGAAGAAGTCAAACTGTGTGAAATGTTAAATTTCCTTCTTAGTTCAATAGCTGAATAATTATGACATACCTTATTGATAGAGAACATAATTACAAAGACAGGCATAAAGCAATCATTTGTCTAAATCAAACTAAGCATTGTATTGTTCTGTGTGTCATTGCGTTCTGTGAGAATTCATCTCAAAGTGCGTTGCCCCTAGCGACCGGCGGCGTCGTCGCCGGCGCAGCACTCGCTATAAACCTAGGTACTCGAATTTTGTCGCAAGTAGCCGGTGTCATATTTCCTCTTTATTCAATTTCCCTACGTCCGCGCAAGACTGACATGTCCGGTTTGCGGGACAGCGTGGGCATTAACCAACTTACGAATTCGTTTAGCGGTTTTACCAGAGCACGTGTCGACCTAAATATGTCGGAATGTGTTAATTTATTGTTCATGAATATATTTTTTTCAAGAGAATGAAAGAGGATAGATTCGATTGTTTTGTTACATGATAAACATTTTGTTGCGTTTTAAAATGAGTCATGTTGTATCGAAAAGGAACACTCAAGGTAATTCTAGCTAGTCGAAATCATACGACAAAAGTGATATAAAATTCATTGGTTCTTGGTATCAATGTAACAATATTTTAATATGCACTTTAGGAACCCATTGAACAGACGATATATCAGGATCACGGTCAAACCATAACCGTTTATCGATTGCACCTTTCCATAGATATTAACCATTGGTATTTGTGGCAATATACATGTCGATGGGTATGTACACCAACCAACACGTACTACTGCATTTATTTTTCGATTGGTTTTAGTGTTATAGCGCCGCAACACTAACGTCAACAAAGCACACGCGAACCACATCTTGCTTTACATTATTTGTCAGGCGTTTCAAGATTGCACAAATTACAATCATTATATTCATTGACTAATCAAAATTGAATTCTAGATCATAGATCATTATTTTCCCTGCATAATTATATTACTTAACTCTAGACTAATAATACCTACATTAATCATAGGTAAATTCCAACACTATAGGCAAATTCCAAATTAAACCGGTATTTTTAACACAAAACTTGGCTAAAATGGAGACAATAATATGTACCTAATTAAGGGCATTGAAAAGTGCCTAAACTGAGTTGTAGACACGTTGTAGATTTGGTAGGAGATTTTTTCCAATGTGTCATACATATATCTACCTATTATTTCCAGTCAACGTAACTTCATGATAACTTGCTTGGTTTGCTTTATTCGTATTGGTTGGGATCTGCTTCTAGTTTCATCATGGGATTTTTACATAGTCATGTGGTTTTCGTTTGTTTGGTTACACTGGTAAGTCACTGTGTAAGTGTGTACTTAATATCTGTCATCCATTCGGAGGGCCTAAAACGGCCACTTTGGCAGAATCATAAAATGATAACATTATAAATCATAATGGACAGTTAACTGTTAAGTTAATCGTATCAAATCCCGTTAATGAAGGATTTTTCAGTTATTTTTTTTTTGTCTGTGCTAAAATACCAATCAATCCAATCCAAATCCAATCCCAATCTCTTTAGATTGGGATTGGATTTGGATTGGATTGATAAAATTGGTATAATCAAAGGATTATACCTATAGTGCAGCTAAAAAAAGAAAAAACGGACTGTCTTCGCCATATTATGATTCATAATTTTATCCTTTTATGATTCTGCCAAAGTGGCCTTTTTAGGCCCCGACTGGGTCTCGGCAGCATTGTGAACAAGGACGTACGTAATATGGTACTTTCCTACCTAGGCTAGCAGCTGATAGGCCTCTACGCTTCGACACACCTACTACGCGTCTAAGGAAAACAAACCAATAATGGTGTTTATTACATGCACAATTGCACATAACACGAGTATAATATACAATGAACATTATACTCGTGTGTGTCTATTATACTTAACAAAGTAACATAATGAACAAAGATTTAATATCAATTCTTAGTTTACAGGCCAATAACTGAGCAACAATGTTTCTTGAAAACTTAAGACTAAGATAGAAAACAGGGTACCCTTTGTGCGCCGGCGCCGTATTGTCGAATGACCTAGCTATTACCACATAAGGAACCGAACAGAGAATCGCCGCGGTACTCAAATCCTTCCTTTTGGTTTGATATCTATTGATTTTATCATAAAATTGCTAATTATGGTAGTTAAAAATTCAAAACCTTCTTCAACGGCTTCGTGATAACTAGGTCTACCTAATTATGTTTAGGTGTTTATTTTTGCTAGTAAAGTTACCGCTAACGATATTATTTGCAGAAACAGTAGGTATTTGATTGAATGATGAATAAAATAATCTGTGATTCATACCTAAATCACGTGCATATTGTTTTAATATCTTTCTCCAGAAAAAATACTTCACAATAGAGCCAGAGTACACACTCGTTTTTCTTGCCGTGAAATACTACGGTTTATTAGTCATGTTTAGGCACGGTCGTCAGTGTTGTGTGGATAACTATGGAAGCTTGTTGACGGACACGTTTTTTCTACGGCGCGATTTATATGCCATACCGTAAATAAACCGTGCCGTTTACAAAGGGCCTAATAGGCGAATTAATTTTATTCGAAAATAGGTTACCTACCTAACCGTAAGCAAAGCAAACAAGCAAGCAACTGAGCGTGATGTACCTTGTATATATGTTACGGTAAGTGTGATTAATTGAAAATTATTTACAATTATCCATAATTATTAATAATTATCTCATGATTTGATAAATGTGAATATAAAATTGAAATTCATTAAGTACTTTTAGCAGTTGTTATCAATAATTCACTACTCTCGTCGATAAAAGTAATAAAATAAAATAAGACTCGAAGTTATTTGTCCAGTAGGTATTTATTTATAATACTACAGTACTTACAAATACACAACTAAAAGAAACTTACATGCCAAATCGTTTATTCTTTGATTTTGCTTAAATCAAACAAGAACAGATAAAATAAAAATTATACAATCATAGACTCCGTAAAATCAACATTAAAAAAAATGTAATTATTTTGTCTATTTCTTTGTTCAAAAGGTATTTATTGATCGCTTAGCGTGAGTTATTTTTGAAAATGTATTACTTTTATCTAAAAATAAAGATATTATTATTATTATTTTATCGGTACTAAGGTTATTAATAATCAACGATAAATGTGATTAATTTCTTACTTTTACCTCGACTTTCGGTAATTATTAATAATTTTCAATTAATCACACTTACCGTAACATATACATACATTTCACGATACCTTACAGAATCATAGTCACTATAGCAAATATTCTTTGACCTAAAAATGTATCTGGATATTAATTTGATGAACAGAACTCAACTAACTACTGAACGAACTGTCTCTAGTAAAAGTTTCCTGAACGAATTTCCTGGGATCAAGACAATCCGCTTGTTTATGCGCTCTAAATACCAATGTCGAAATAGATTTTATAACACTTTATTTTTAAAAGTAGTTTTAGCTTCCAACAAATACATATAAATGTAGGTTTATATCCCTAATGCCCTACGTAATAGTTTTATGTTCCGAGTTAAGCTTCAGTTCCCTAGAAGAGCAGTTCCGTCTTTATAATGGCTGTCTTGAAAATCTGAAATTTTCACTGACTAAAGGCGCGCGCGACACAAAGGCACCGCTCGTTGCGCGACTTGCGGTGCCTTTGTGTCGCGCCTGTTTGAAGGAGCCTTTCAGCATAATCAGCCTATAATGTTACCATTGCTGGGACACATGCCTCCTCGCTATGTGAAGGAGTGGGCCGTAATCAACCACGCGAGCCTAGTGAGGGTTGGTAGATGTCACATGTCTCTCACGAAGTTTTCCTCTACCGTTTTGTATTTGACAGAAGGGCTGAAAGGGCTGAGATTATTCTATTCTATTCTGAAAACGCTCTGTATTTGGGCATCCGTTATTGCGTCACCATTCACCACTTTTTTAAGAAACCAAAGCTTAAGTAAAATAACAGTAAAAGGTAGCGGTCCCATCATCTAACAGCTGAAATGACGACTCTCATGAGAACCCATAATTTCACCGGTGTTTTGCTATTACGGTGTAAAGCTCAAAGTCAACTTTTCTACTTATAATTGAAATGTAATAGGTACTCGAATCAGTCCATACATAAATGCCAGTTACCTAGTGAACACAAATCAGAATAAGAATCATGATAATCCTCGATTAGTATAACCGCGGGTTAATTAAAGATTTGCGTATTTATTGATCGCATTATAATCATAAAATTGCTATATAAAATAATGCAAATAGATAAATAATATATTCTAGGACTACTATGTACATGGGTAGGTATCTTAATTAAACCCCAGATGACACAATGTCTTAACATAGATTTATCATGAATCAATGGTGGGTAGGTAAGTATTACGAATCGAACCTAACACAATATTAAAAGTTAGGCACAAAACAATTTCCAAATTGTGACGTAGTCACTCACCACGTTAATCAAAACCCATTACGAAAGATGACGCTTATTATTAGGCATTACATACTTAAATGGAGGACAACTAGGTAGGTACCTAGAAAATACTCAGTCGTGGGTAATACATAACACTCTATGAGCAAAAAAATAACAGTAGCCCTCCGGGAGTGCCTACAGAAGTGAAAACAAAACACAAACAGAAAACTTTGCCATCACTCACTGACATATCGGATATATGTACTTACATTAAAACCGAGTACATCGCGAGGACAGCCGAACACATCCGAAGCGGGTATTTTTTTAATGATCTTATAAACAAAACACGCGCGGTGTCGCTTACGGTAACAGTGGCGCGAGTTCAATGGTTTATTCCCATCTCAAAAAATGCCCAACGCGCCTAAAGAAGTTTTCACTTCAAAAATATAAATCTATTTAAAAAAATGTCGTCCTAAGGTTCGTACAAATAGGTGCGACACAAAGGCACCGCAAGTCACGCAATGAGCGGTGCTTTTGTGTCGCACGCGATTCGCGTCGCGCGTCGCGCCTGTTTCCAGGAGCCTTTACACGGTTTTATCTATGGCGAAAAGTTCCAATCTACCTATGCAGCGGCAGCCTTTTTTCTGAATTGGTTAAGCAATTAGACCGGTGTCCCAATACTGCCAATTAGTCCAATTTACGTAATTTTCAGCAAACGTAAGATAATTTGAATTTACGAACATTTATACCCATGATATTTTCACCTCAGCGTATTTTTTGGTATAACCATGTTGCAACTGCAGACTGCGATTACATTTTTGCTAATTCAGGTGCCACTACGCACGCACATGAACAGGAATAGGCTTATGACTGATCTATTTAATGTCATTTGATAAGGATTAAAATATTACCCAGAAGGTATATGGCTAAACTGTCGTAATTCAGTTTAATCTTGTGAACAGTGTCGTATGTTCTCGCATATTACTAACTATACAAACATCGTTCGTTTTAACCTCAAACTTGAGTAACACCATGAATCATGCGATAGTGATACGCAACGATGTGTTCACAGGATAACAATTTATAAACATCCATCTTGTATTTCAGGTAAGCCTAAAAGTTCAGTATAATACGGTGAGTTCACATTCGATATAGTTGCTAGTACTGTGACTCAAATACTAAGAAGCATGTAAATCGTCATAGAGCAAACAGGTAAAAGATGCAATTTGTGAGTAAACAAGTCACCAGTTGTTTCCATATTAGATCATGATTTACAAAACGCGTAGGTGGCAGAAAGCGTATAACTACATCCAAGCATAGTTTGATACATATAAATGTAGTTTTTCCCACGACAATGGGTGCCAATTTAAAAGCGGGACGCATATTCTAGAAATAGACCGAGAAGTGGGCAGTTCATGGTTTTAAAACCAACCAATCATAACCGAACGCGAAAATAATAGTTCAAGTACAGGAAGAGTGGTTTAGATCTAAACAATATTGTTATTGGTTTAACTTTGGTTCTGAACAAAACAAGATACAAAGTTGTTGACAATAGCACTGAATCTTTAATAACATACCAGGAGGAATAGATGTCTTGACTCCGAACGTGAGCTCTACATCAATAAAAATGATTTAATTAGTTAATTTCGTCACACCTGATGAATAGAGTATTTATTGTAATTGTATGACTACTCCGGAGTAGACAAAGCATCCGGAATAATTTTATTCTAAACTTGTCAATATATACCTACGTTCAAACTTTGACATCATAATGATTCTACCCTAGGGCAATAAGTTTTAATAAACGACTCACAAGTCTTTTACGATCATTTAATACGATCATTTAATAGAAAGAGCACAATGACACACCCATATTTTACGCAACAACATAATTTCATTACGTTCATGAATGAGCTCGATCGCTTGACATCAACTTATGTAGTGAGGACTAATGAAATCATCGTTCCAGTGATTCATTTAGAGCTCCAAAGGAATTTAGTAATTATATGTGTTATACATTTTGCACGACATTCTAAAATTTGCATTCTGAATATTAATATGATGATATCATAAATATTTATGTTAAAGACAAAAGGATATACCTATTTAAACTTTGGTATCACAAGAATTTTATCTTGACGGCTTATAAATGCCCAAGTATGTGTATATAAATATACAAAATAGATAATACAATTTGTCATTTCACGATATTTGTTATGTCTGACGAAACCAAGACATGTGACAAAGTATGTGTGTATTTATTCATTTGTAATATCGATGTTACAAAATTAATAGAAATTAGATATGAATGATAGACTGCAAGTTGTGAACTTCCTACGTTGAGCGTTGAGAGTGACTCTCTGTAACATCCTGCTGAAGGCATCATTTTCAGATGTTCACATAGACATTTAAATTACATTCACATCATAAAGTACTGCCTACCTCAATCTGCTTAGCCTTTTCCCAACTATATTGGGGCGACTTCTACCAGTATTCCGTAGTGTACTGGACACTACGGAATACTGGTAGAAGTCACCCCATCTTACATGGAGCGACTGCCTATCTGACCTCCACAATCCAGTTACTGAGTAACACGACACCCCCTGGTAAGACTGGTTGTCTAATAATACTTATGGTTTCTGACTATCCGTAACGACTGCCAAATAGACCCGGCTGTCAGTCGAAGATCTACGAATAACAGCTGGGACCAACGGCTTAACGTACGTTCGGAGGCACAGATGTAATGTATGGTCACCCCTCCACGATTAGACCGCGGCATGAATAGCTTACCTAGCCTTTGGTGTACGTTACCCCAGCAAGAAAGTGTCTCCTAGAGTTATAGGAGTAGAACGTATAATATGTGCCCTATCTGCTGTAAATGTGCCCCCAAATAAAAAATGTGTGCCCCCTGTCGTTTTGGAAAAAAACGGAAAAAACGATTCCTGCTGGGGTAACGTTTTTCTAGCAGGAAAATTCTAAACGAATGATCGGAGAGAGAAAAATTGTGCATGGCCAGAGAGCTTATATGTGTGCCCTAATGTGCCCCCAAAAAAAAAATCTGTGCCCCTTCAGGTTTTCGAGATATTGCATTTCCTGCTGGAGTAACGTTTTGATGAATCGTATATCTCTACAACCATTGCATGTGCCCCTGTAGAGTAAACATACACGAGTAGCTCTTTATGTGTGCCCCTTAGTGCCCCAATTAGTTTTAAGAAAATATTTATAGTTTTCAAGTTATAGCGGTTTTATGAAAACCCGAAAAAACATCGCAGCGCCTAAATTAGACAAGAAACAAGTTCGCTGAAAACTGTATTCGGTCCTTCTTGACGCTAATAATAACCATACAAAGTTTCAAAACTATTCATGCATGCGTTTTTGCTAAAAGTCAAAACGATGGTGTCCTAACTTTGACGGCAAAATACAAGGAACCGGCTCAATCCGAGATGTGTAGGTGTAAACCAAAATCATGTGCCTTTAGTCAAAAATATATGGTGAAAATATTCAGCTTGGAATGTTTCGCATTAAGTAAATATTAACAAATAACCAAAATATGTAAGCAACGGCTGGTTATCCGACCAAATTTGAATGACTACTAAAAAGCGACGGATTCATACATATCGATGACCTTCTTTACTTTACTCACTAACCGGTTCACACGTGTTGTGCCTGAGTACACTGACTTACAAAAGTAATATGTAATTAAATAAAGTTGTTATTGGATTATATTCTACTAGCTGTTTCTATGACGTTACACATGATTAAGTACATTATGAATAGTAGCCTAAGTGCTATTCCAAGGTAAGCTGTCTTCTCGATTCTAAATTTCATTAAAATACATCCAGTAATTTATGTGTGAACGAAAGAAATACATCGAGATATTTGCCAGGTTTTTGACTTGGTCCCGATGTTTAAAAAAAAATATAGTTCATGAAATGTGTGATGAATACCTACTACTAAAAAGAGGTAGCTCTTTTTTGTATATAAATAAAAAGCCCGTATTTGTCTTTTTATATTAGGTACATATATATTTATTGATACGCCGTAGGTTAGATAAATTAACAGTACAATGCATGCCACGAAATGAGACTTGACCCGCCTCCCCCGCTCTTTCCGCCGCCCCTATGACGTCCAGTCCCGTCCCGCACTCAGACCTCATACCGCTAAAGATACCTAAAATCGTGTACTGCGCATGTCAAACCACGTGGTGTGTCAAGTCTCATCTTTCGTGGCACGCATTGTAAGTTTTTCATCATTAAAGGGAATGCTCCAACTAGCCCGCGAAATTCAAAAGTTCTTGCGTTTTTTGCAATTTGCAGGCCAGTGCTAGGTTGTATGTTGGTTAAAATATTATTCGCGGTTGTAAGACGTATATAGTTACAGAATCATAATCATCAAAATCACCAATACAACCCTCCAAGTTCATAAAGGCATAGGAACAAAAAAAAAAACAGAAAAAATTTGAATTTTGCGGGCTGGTTGGAGCATTCACCTTACTTAATAGAAGATTCCCTTTTTTCGCCTCCCCACACCGCTGCATATATCTCTGGCCCCGCGGCATCCGCTGACGTCGTGTCGCAAGGAGTCGCTTTGTCTAGCTTGGAGAAAGTGAGACAGCTAGTACGCGTACGGTGTTAGTGTGACAGAGACAGGTTACGTGTAACGTCGCTCTATTATGAATAATAGGTACGAAGTGTTTATTGAGGAAGTGCGTTTGGATTATTACTTGGTATTGGTAAACAGTTGCAGTTATGTTATGACGCCAAGGACACTGTTACGTTGAGTCACGCAGTTGCACTGATACTGTTTGTTTACTTTTTTTTGAGTTGGTTGAAAGTGGCGTATTAAGCATTTTATAACAATTATGTGGTTGTAGGGGTGTTGAATTTTATGGCACGATCTGCGGTGGTAAGTATTTAATGGCATTGTTTTGACTTATTTATTTAAAAATACTTGTCTTATCAAGTACTTGGATTTTTTTCATTACTTTATATACTTATTTATTTTTTAACAAAAAATGTTCTAAATCATGTTTGTTATGTTTTCATCTGAAAGGATATAATTATATACATACTTTCCGATTGGTCCAATAGAAATTTCATCAAAATCGATTCAGTAATTTGTTTTCTTTTTTGTTTAATACGTGTTCAATTCTCTTCTTGTGCTAGGTTGATGAAATATAACTTCTAGTTACAATGTAAAAAATAATTCATGACAAGAATTCATGTCATCAAAACTAAAACTCGACCACAATCCGTCAACACTCAACATGTCACATTCACAGGGCTGTATCTTTTTAGCCGAAATAGCTAAATACTTGATTTGATTTTTACCAATGATATTTTATTTATTCAGGGCTAAATTTTATCACAACTGTATTTTCAACTTAATTGCTAGAGTACTTCTGGAAAAAATTGAGTACAAAATTTTATATCCACGGATATACACAAACTTACATTCTATAAAAATAGTGTAAATAGATTCAGGAAACTTTGAAACGTAAAGATTATGGGGCATTTCATGCCAAGCGGAAAACTATGATACGACTGTGAAACACACCAGTAACGCCATCTTGTAGCTATAAAAAGTGTCACTAACAAATACAATACTCATCGTCGTTACTTGCTAGAAAGAGATAACTATATGACAATGAACTGTCTCGCTATTATGTAAAAATCCGTTATGTTTAGTTTAAACTTTGACTGCTCATCAACTGGACGCGTTATTGTTTCATTGAACTTTTCTTTGAGTTGATTCAAAATTTCTTCGTTTTCCATTGATGCGTCTGTCTGCGTTGCAATGTGTTGGTACTTGTCTTCCGGAATGAAAGTTTCATCTTGGGTAGTTTGCGAATAATTACTTGATGCCTCACTTGATTGTGACTGGACAATATTTACTTCTGAAGGTGATTCACATAACAGCCGTTTCCTGCTATTTCCACTTTTCATTTAATGTTTTAGATATTTTTCTAATTTTCACACTTTTTTATGACGAGTCAAGAGGAACGGATTAAAACACCGATCACCATAGGGAGCCATATTAAAACAATAAAGAAACAATAACGCGTCCAGTTGATGAGCAGTCAAAGTTTAAACTGAACATCGCTGAAGGCTGAACGTACATAAATCAAGTTTCTCGTTTATTGCCCGTGGTCCCGGTCCCTTAGTCCCTGGAAGGGACCACGAGTATTTTTTTGCCCGTGGTTCCTTCAAGAAATATATACTGCCGAATTAAATTGTCTGAAGATAAAAAAGTCTAATAGAAATATTTTCATTATTTTTCAGTGTAGTACCCACCTTCTAGAAAGTTCATATGGTATATGCCTCTTCTCAGCACACCACGGTCCTGCACCAACCTCACCCAATATGATACAGGCCCTCCTTCACAATGTCGTCCCACCAACGGGAGGGTAGTCTGCCCCATGAAAGTTACGGTAGAGAAATGTAAGCCGCTTCACAAGTCTCTCAAGAGTTATTTTTAAGTTACTTTTTTATTTCTTCTTTTTTTTAACACACCCATTCTTTTAGTCACATACGTACAATTTTGTCAATTTTACTATACAATAATGTCAACTCGAAAAACAAATTTTTCTAAAGAATATTTAAAGAGAGTGATTAGTAAATATAAAGACAAATTCCAAGCAGCAATTCCTCCTAAAAGCAATAATGTTTATATTTACATACAGCAGGAATTGCGTGAAAAATTTAATCATAATATGGCCATTAAAGCCATACAAATATGTATTAGAAGAAATAAAACATATTTTTTTGATTTAGATGATTGTATAAACCTATTTGAAGAAAAAGAAGATACTGACCCCCACATTATAACATTTCAAATGAGCGTTGCAGAATATTCGAACATCGTACACCAAAATTCAATTTACCGTCTCCTACCAAAAAAGTGGACTAACGAAATTCAAGACCAAATATTTTTTAAAAGTAATATAGAGTGTACATTTGCTTTCAGTAATAGTTATGTACCTGCTGATCTTAACTTTAATGAAATCAAATGTACTGGCAGGTGTACCCAATGTGACGCGCTACTGTCATTGAATATCTCCCCCCCATCTAAAAATTGCGTAAAGGTTACTTGTAAATTAAATAATTACAACAAAAATTATCCTCATGACCCACTAATTAAAAACAGACTTACTTCTGATAGAGTAAACCGAATCAAAGAAAAGTTAAAATACGAAAAAGCTTTAAAAGTTCAACACACGATGGCAAACGAGGTAATGACTATAGATAATCCAAAAAAGCCAACAACTTTTCCTAAATTACCCAATTTAAGAAAATTGCGTCATGAAGTCAGAAGTGCGCTACAGTTTGACAAAAATACAATACTATCTTTGTATGCTATGGCGCATTGCATTCCTTACGATAATTTTATCCGTAAAATCAGTCTTGTTCCCTTCTTCACATATTTTTGGACGAATGAACAAAACCAATATTACAATGAAACTTTAAAAAATAGACCGAAAATACTTTCTGTTGATGCTACTGGCTCCTTATTTCAGCCAATTGAGCCACCACCTTCTAATGATTTATTAAAATATCGCACTCCTAAACATTTATTTTTATATGCAGTGGTTGCCTACACTCTGGATACCAGTGTACCAATGTGCTACATGGCCTCCGAATCCCATACAATGGAGACGATAACCACATGGTTAAATACGTGGCAAATCGGTAAAGTTTTGCCAGATGAAATAATTAGTGACGACAGTTCTGCCTTGTTAGGAGCAATAACAAAAGTATTTTTAAAAATAGAATTCAATGATTATTTAAAACAGTGTTTTGATGTGCTTGAGGGAAATACCGCAGCAATACCTCTCTGTTATGTTCGCATGGACAAATCGCATTTTATTAAAAATCTTTATAAACAATCCTGTTTTGATAAAACATCCGAAAAAGTAAAGTTCTTTTACATTCGCTGCTTGAAACATATTCAGCAGCTCTGTTGCTATGAAGAACTTAAAACAGTTTTAAGAGACATAATTACGTTATCGCTCCATGAGTTCAGGAGTGCGGACTTGAATGATTTGCAGCCCAAATGCAATAAAGCTTTTGAAAACTTAAAGGCTCAAATTGTAAATCACACGAATCACGAAAATTTAGATGATATTCATACTGAAAATGACATACAACCAAAAATCGAACTACTTCACAACGAAAATGACAAAGATGTTTCTTTACCTTTAATAAACTTTTGTGATGACTTAATACAAACAGAAAAATTGTATCTGCAGTTAGTTGAACCATCAGATAACGAAAATGAATATTTCTTACCGGAATTGAACAGTACATTAAAACGACTTCTGAAAAAATTCCACTGTGGGGTTGCGTTATGAACAAATATTTCAAAAATGCCAAACACTATGCATCAAGCTCAAATGTTGAAAACCATTTCAAAGATTTAAAAACTATATACTTTGATACAAAAAACCAACGCGTGAGATTAGACGAGTTTTTAGTACAACACCATGGTTTTATAAATGGAGCTGTAAAACTTAGTTCCAGTGACGTTTTGCACAGAATAGATCCAAGCAAACGAGCTCAACAAAGTGTGCGAACACAAAGGACAGAAAATAAAGGGCCAAAACCTAACCCCTTAAAGTGCGAAAATAACGATTTTGAGGCACAGTCAGTTTTTCAAGATAACCCGATAAAAATTGAGAATTGGAGAGGGCTAGCCATATCCACACCCAGAAGTTTAAAACCCAAACCAATTTATATTTTACAAAACGGCAACGTGGCAAATTCTAAAACCGCTGAGAACAGGACTATAATAACAAACACATGTGCTTTCGATTCTGTTTCACAAACGTTTGCGATAGCTTACAAAGATAGACAAAAATTTAGAGACTCTGTAGATGCACAGATTAATAAAGGAGAATTTCATGATTTACAGAATTATCGAATGCCAAGAATTGTGGTAAAAAATTATATGACCTGAGAGCGAAATTGCTCCTTCAACTTTTTAAACAATCAAAAACCCAATACGTAGTTGACTGTTCATGTAATACAACCAAAATATTAGATGAAATATGTACAAGTAGCTTATTCGTTTCTGCTATAAGACAAAGAGTTTGCTCTAATAGTATGTGCACAAGTCATGCAGATGAAAACAAATTGTACAATTGCAAGTATTTGCCGTTGAACTTGGATATAATAAATACTAAAGGTATCAACCACCTACAAGAAGCTTGCGAATCATGTTTAAGAACAGAATTTACTCCAGAGTGTCATATTTGTTGCGCTGGAAATATATCATTCAGATACAATGTTAAAGATATTATCATCTACGAACTTCATGACGTGTGCGCCAAGTTGGATGATCTGCCTCGTAACATTGAAGTAAATAATAAGGAGTACATAATTCTGTCTGTAATAGAATATGAACCCGCTTCGAAACCCAAAAGTGTTGGACATTACAGGGCTCACTGCTACAGAAAAAATAGTAATTTATTTGAATGTTATGATGACTTATATGGTAAAATCCAACGACGTGCGAAATATAATATTATGCCACATGTAATAGTCTACATAGTAGAATAGACAAAATTGTACAGGGTTATAATGAATGCTCCAGGGTAGCCCGAGAAATACAAATTTTCTTACGTTTTTTGCAATTTGCAAGCCAGTGCTAGGTTGTATGATGATTAGAATATTATTCGCGGCTGTAAGACGTATGTAGTTACAGAATTATAATCATCAATACAACCTTCCAAGTTCATAAAGGTGTAGGAACCAAAAAAAAGAGAAAAATTCAGCCCTACTACACCTTTATGAACTTGGAGGGTTGTATTGATGATTTTGATGATTATACTTCTTAATAATATTTTAATCAACATACTACCTAGCACTGGCGTGCAAATTGCAAAAAACGTAAGAAAATTTGAATTTCGCGGGTTGGTTGGAGCATTCACCTTAACCAAATAAATTTTGGTACCTACAGTTTTGAGAGTTTTATTTAGTGTATATGTCGCAGGTTTTTCATAAAATTGGGTTTTTGATGAAAAACCGGAAGACGACACATATCTATGAGGAATTTATAATTATTAACGATTATATTAAAGCTGATTATGTAGTGTCACATAATTTTGATTTGATGGCGTTTTAGATATATAAGTGTCATTCCACAGTCAGGTGATAATGTTGTTACGTAGGTATATGGGATAAATATGTTTATTTATAGCCAAATACCATCAGATAATTTGTGCATATTCGATGTTTACAGTTATATCTTTATGCGGTTTACTATACTAACACACTTTATCTGAATCTATGTATAAGCAAATTACTTGTAAGAAAATTATTTATCTGTGATTTAAAATTTAATATTTTTTTACACAATATTATACTTAATACTGATCTGTGATTTTTTGTGATGCGAATTTACTAAATATATGTTAGACTTAGATGAATAACTGATCTGTGATTTAAATAATAATGACTACACAACGTGCAAATAATTTCTTTGATCTGTGATTTGAAGCAATAATTACTTTAAGAATTAAAATTAAGGGAATAAAAATAATAATTTCCACATCAACAAGCGGTTTCATTTATTATAGTCACAAGGTGCATTTAATATATTTTTTAATTAGCCCCCAAAACTTTTGAACGCGACTGTACGGACAACAGCTTAGGTATAATACGTCCAATAAAGAAGGTCATCGATATGTATGAATCCGTCGCTTTTTAGTAGTCATTCAAATTTGGTCGGATAACCAGCCGTTGCTTACATATTTTGGTTATTTGTTAATATTTACTTAATGCGAAACATTCCAAGCTGAATATTTTCACCATATATTTTTGACTAAAGGCACATGATTTTGGTTTACACCTACACATTTCGGATTGAGCCGGTTCCTTGTATTTTGCCGTCAAAGTTAGGACACCATCGTTTTGACTTTTAGCAAAAACGCATGCATGAATAGTTTTGAAACTTTGTATGGTTATTATTAGCGTCAAGAAGGACCGAATACAGTTTTCAGCGAACTTGTTTCTTGTCTAATTTAGGCGCTGCGATGTTTTTTCGGGTTTTCATAAAACCGCTATAACTTGAAAACTATAAATATTTTCTTAAAACTAATTGGGGCACTAAGGGGCACACATTAAGACCTACTCGTGTATGTTTACTCTACAGGGGCACATGCAATGGTTGTAGAGATATACGATTCATCAAAACGTTACTCCAGCAGGAAATGCAATATCTCGAAAACCTGAAGGGGCACAGATTTTTTTTTTGGGGGCACATTAGGGCACACATGTAAGCTCTCTGACCATGCACAATTTTGCTCTCTCCGATCATTCGTTTAGAATTTTCCTGCTAGAAAAACGTTACCCCAGCAGGAATCGTTTTTTCCGTTTTTTTCCAAAACGACAGGGGGCACACATTTTTTATTTGGGGGCACATTTACAGCAGATAGGGCACATATTATACGTTCTACTCCTATAACTCTAGGAGACACTTTCTTGCTGGGGTAACGTACACTAGCCTTTGATCGACCCGTGCGCCTGTTATTATTTAGCCACGAGCCTCGTAAGTACCTACTACTGATTGCCATTTCCTTAAAACTTCCGGGAAGTGCTATTTCCAGTAGACTTTATCTGTAGATTTCTATTACGATACCATCGCTACGCGGAAAAGTTAACTCACAAACAATCGGTATTTCACTATTGACCGATTTGATATTTTTTCTTTATCGTAACATCGACGGAAAGATAACGGCTAAATATTTTGTATACCCTCCATATACCTACTAGGAAAATTTCGCCCTGACTGTTGAAACAGTAAAAGGATACACTTCAATTTACTATTGAAGATGATACTGTGATTTACTAAATTGTGATAATGCCTATTCATAATTAGTTATGATAAATGAAGGAATAGAATAGAATACTCACAAAGACAAAAGTCGAAAGAAAGAGAGAATCGAAAGTCGCACATTCATTCATTGAATAGCAGTCCTTAGCATTTTGTGATAGAGAAGCAGGAATAGATAAGTTTAAAGACACAAAAGCTGAAACCTGAACAATAGATATTTTGTATTTAATGATTTATTTTAATACATATTTTTATGTGCGCAGACCTTACAGCTAAGCTAATTTACTCCTAACTGAATGTACTGGCTGCAGCCTGCAGCTTACTCTTAAAATAACTTGATGCCGTAAGACAAAAAGCATAAATATTTATACAATTTTTTACGCGGTCTTGAAAATCTATCGCTATTTTTAGTTTTTATTCAGGAATAAACGAGATACCCATGATCAGCCAGTATTTCTCTTATTTTCGAAGAAGTTTACTACTCATAATTTTATACAAAGAACAATTGTTACTAAAGTGAGAGCAGTGTTAAAAAATTAAAGTGGACAATGAACGAGTTAGGTACAATAAAACTATAATATTCTAATTTAGCCCCGAGTTGAACGTGGGACGACACTAAACTTAAACAAATAACTTTACGTCGACTCTATTGGGATGTCCTGCCCAACGATACGGTCGACAAGTTTATTTGCACTAGCGCTTATTGTCCAACGTAGTTTAAAGACGCTGTGCACAAGTGTGTCGGATTACAATCCTGATATCACGGTGTAATAGCAACACAGAATTACTTGTGTTCCCAATTGGAAAACGACTGCTATTATGTTTACGTACAATTTAGGCTTTAAGTCGACGCCTACAATTCGCTACGGACGCTATAGCAATGTCAAACAAAACGATTCAATTTAGAATTTTAACCTTGGCTTTTTTTATGGGGCACATCTCAACTCAGACCGAGCTAAGTGAATTTTAAAGATTTTATTTGGACAAATAGATTACATTCGAAAAATTAAAAAAAAAATCGGACCTACCTACCTAGATTGCGCCTATTCTCGACAGGGTAAAATTGAGTATCACTTGTTTTAACTTGTTCCATGCAAGCAGGTACCCAATCGCCTTGCCTACTATTAATTACTAACATAATTCAATTAGCCGTCGTTCTCAAACACAGGTGTGTACCTACTCAATGAGATAGCGGCGTGGAACCGTTCGGGTTGTTTTGGTTTAATCTACCTATATTTGCTAACAAAGCTAATCTAGAGTTATTGTATTAGACTATATTTTGATTTAGTACACCTTTCATACTATAAAAATATTTTGACAACTGTTAGGCGAAGTGAACTTTGTTACAACATAGAGCCCTGGGGATATTCCATACGAGATTTTAGTCATCGACTTTTCACAATTTCGATCCGGTTCCGTTCGGCATTCGTGTGAACGCATTCACCTATGCTGTGTCGATCTTTGCCAATCCAAATGGTGGGGGAATGACGTTATTTTGAAACGCTAGGTTTTAGGTAGGTAAGTACTTACCTCCCGCTCTCATCTTATTGATTATACGAATGTTATTTTCATCATAGTAAGCACAGTCTAATTCTAAGGTTGGTAAAGAAATAATATTACATGTGAGATCCACTTATTGGCAGAAAATGTAAAATAGGTGCCTAATCCTAAGAAAGAAACGACTTAACATGCTGAAATTGTGCCGAGTATCAAATAAGTACCAATTCTTACAATCATGTGAAGTTTCGAACGTGTCTAAATTAATGAATATGTTTTGCGTCAAACAAGTTTCATGATTGTCAGCATCTAATGTTTTGTAGTAAAGCTGAATCGTGCAAGTAATTCAATATTCCATACCTACAACTGCGAAGATGTCGACTAAGTAAGGGTGAAGTTTTGTTATTGTTTCCTACATAAACTGCTTGGGTCGTTTGTACCTATTAAGTATTATAAATATTAATCACGCTTTTTCTAAACAACAAAGTGAAAAAGCGAGTTACTTATAATAACAGCCTAAATTTTGGAGTTATTGGAACTAGTAGGTAGGTACCTAATCCTTTTTTCTAGAACACAATGATTAGTCTTTCACCGTATAATATCATTCTAATTTTTTTTCTTTTTCCTATGTGTTCTTTTTCCTGTTTTTTTTTATGTTTTCCTATGTTGTTGTTTTGTTATTTTGTTTTGTAGTTTATAATGTAGATAGTCTAGAATTCAATATAACAAGAGTAGTAGTTCAGAGTAGTAGATCTATAGTAAATATATGCGGCAATCCATAAGGTGATAAGGTCAACTACTGTTTTGCAAAGTTAAATCAGGATACCCTAAACTCATCGTAGATAATTACCTTTTTTTTTGTTTAGTCTTACTGTCCCAGTGCTGGGACAAGGCCCCACCAAGTCCTTCCAGGAACTCTTTTCCCGCGCCTCCTCAAACCAGCCCTCACCGGTACGCGGCCAGGTCATCACGCCACCGCTTTCTAGGCTTTTAGCTATTAGGTAGTAGCTTTATATAATACTAGCATCCGCCCGCGGCTTCGCCCGCGAG
Source organism: Luperina nickerlii (assembly GCA_963855955.1). Lineage (NCBI taxonomy): Eukaryota > Metazoa > Arthropoda > Insecta > Lepidoptera > Noctuidae > Luperina > Luperina nickerlii. The sequence continues at coordinate 9,378,967 of OY979666.1, forward strand.
GTATGTCGATAAAAACTATCCTATGCCCTTCCCCGGGATGCAATCTATCTCTCTGCCAAATTTCGTCGAAATCCATTCAGTGGTTTAGGCGTGAAAAGGTAACATACAGACAGACAGAGTTACTTTCGAATTTATAATATTAGTATAAATGTTAGGTACGTATGTACATTGTGCGTATACGACGCGTGCCTATTTGAATCAACGTCGACTTGTTTGCCTTGTTCTAAAAAATTGTTATTCGAAGAAGTGAAAGTTTTAGGCCGCTAAAACCAAGACAACCTGCCAAAGTAATAAATTTTTTAAGGTAAATTTAGAGCAGTGCCACCACTACTCCAAATTTACCTTCGCGGTCCATTTAGACACGTGATCTCTGGGCCACCCCAGTGATCACCAGTGTCTAAATGGACCGCGACTTCCGAGTTGTAGGTCGTAGGTTAGAACCAAGACAGGCGCTTTACTTTGTGAAACTTATTTCATCACTAGCTGCGCCCCGCGGTTCCACCCGCGTAAGTGTCGATCCCGTGAGAATATCGGGATAAAAAGTTGCCTATGTGTTAATCCTGGTTATAAACTATCTGGCCAAATTTTATCTAAATCCGTTCAGCCGTTTGTGCGTGAACTCGTGAAGAAGTAACAAACATATAAACACACACATTCACAAACTTTCGCCTTTATATTATTAGTGTGACTACTGCTCTAAAAAAGGGTGAAGTAAAACATTATGAGGAAACCAAAAATCCGACGACATGTATCGTCTACCATCCCGCACTGGCCCAGAGTGGTGGATTACAGATTTACGGCCCACTTCCCGTCACCGAGAGGCCTGTCTCCAGCAGCTCATTATGCTAAGATAATTTGTCCGTTTTCATTGATTCTGTAAACATTTTCATACATGGTTGTAGTTACTCTCCTTGTGGAGATAGCTCTTAAGATATGGTCATGTGGTGATTACTCGGCACTTCCCGTGACGACACCGAACACCATCTATGTTGACATTAGAGGCACGTGCTTTGAAGATAACACTTTAACTTGTGCTTTAACTGTCAGCAGTAAGTGCGTTCACAATCTAACGTCACGTGTTTTTCAACCATTCACATTACAGACATTAAACACTCGAAAAGAATTTCTGAAACGAAATTAGGTAACCTTTCTCGCACCTTCACCTTGTACATTTTTTGGCGTTTTTCCAAATTTCACATATTTTTCAGAAAATTGATTAACCGTTATGTGTACCTACCTAATTAATCTGTGTAGAACAGCATGTGAGTACTTACCAAAATAACAAATGTAGTAGGTACTAGTACCGAACACAGGGTTAATTTTTATCATAAGTCAACTTCAATGTAAGACAATTATGTTCCTTTCCTATTTTTTTTTTTTACTGAGGCACACACTATTGTTGTTTGAAACATTATTTATATTTTGTTAATTTTGTGTTTCACGAACTGTTTTATTCCTTACTTTTTTATTAACCATTAATATCCCACTGTTGGGAAACGACCTCCCTTCTCTCTTTTCACTACTCTCTGTCCAGAGCTGCCAAGGAGAAGCTTTATTAAAAGAGTCCAGCGCATCCACCCACCTCCGTCTTGGCCCGCCGCCGATCTCGATTTCCAATTAATACCTTCTATTAACATATTGCCACCTTTTTTTTGGAGTGCGGTGGAAATCTCCATGGACATGATGAGACATGGGGGTGACAGAGCGGCACATGCCGGACTCTTACCGGCTAAAACCACCGCGGTGTTCCACCTCTTCCTATGGCAAGGGGTGCGGGATTCGCGTAAGCATTCACCGCTCCCAACCTATTGACGTAATGTTATGGCAGGTATTATAGGAACTATGATTACAACGACTGCTTAGTTGATCTAGTGGTCGCAAGCACTACTACTGAGCATGTGGTCCCAGGTTTGATTCCCGGATCGGGAAAACTGTTATTGAGTTTTGTCCAGCAGGAATTTCTCAGTAGCAACCCGGAATCTGGAATTGTGATCCGGTTAATGGCAATAGACTCGCCCCCCATTACATGGGACTTTAACGTAACAGACGAAATGTGGGTGTACAATACCGTCGCTCAGAGCCGTCTTTACCCCGATCAGGACCAGGCCCGTGCCGGACGGCGCGTACGTGTTCCACGCGCGCCTCAAAGAGATGTCAGCATCAAGGGAAGGGGCTCGCAAGGGCTGCAGCCTGCCGGATCAGCGGGATTGTCCGAAAGGGTTACCGCTGGCCCGGAACATAAAGGGCGAAGGAAGGAACACGGGTGGGTTTTAGTCAGTAAGAGTCTGACACTCCCTTCCGCTCCACCCAGAGCGGGAGGAGTCATTTGATGATTTCCCATCCACAAAAAAAAAACCCGGGGGTGCAAGGGGTGCGTGGCACCCAGGCGCAGGGTCTTAGGGGGCGCAGCCGATCTGAGGGGCAATTCTACTAATTTTAACAACGTTCACAGTCTGATCTCAGTCTCAATCTGTCAAAAAATACTTCAAATTTCCCTACATTTTAACAAGTTTTTGACATTTCTTTGTCGCTGAGATGAGACTGCGACTAGATTTTGAACGTTTTAAATTACGAGAATTGGGCTTCAGGTCATCATTGATCACTCATTATAACCGCAACGCTCCAGCGCTGTAACCGCATGTTGCCACCTCGAAAAAAATACCTACCTTGGAAAAATTGGTGGGAATCATCCTTTGAAAATGGAACACAAAAATTAAGTTTAATTTATTATCTATTGTTGGCAAGGGGGGCGCAAGCTGATTTACGCACCCCGGCGCCCAATATGGTTAAGACAGCCCTGCCGTCGCTCGCATGACTATAAGTCTCATCTCATTTTTAGCTGATTTGAGTTAGAAGAACTGCATTGTTCTATTCCTGATTCTTTACATATTGTTGCCTTTCAAAATGGTCATATTTTGAGATACAAATAACAGAGGTACGACGGTTAGTGAAAAATGTAAAGAATCACAAATGGAGGAATATGGTTGTCCTGACTCGGGTCAGCTAAAAAATGAGAAAAATGAGATGGGACTTTTAGTCATGCGAGCGACGTAATGTGCCTCTGCCTAATCCTTCAGGGTATACAGTTATTACAACGTTACACTACCCGGCGATAAATATTGCACATCGACCTTTGGAAAGAGACAATCGGCTAATTTCGGCTTCGTAGAGCGTTATCTCTGTCGCACGAAATACAAACAGTCCGGTATCTATTAGGAGCTGTTAAAACAATTATGATTTGCTTCTTTTGATAATTATTTTTATTCTTTGTATAAAATACAAAAAAGGTAAAGGTCGATGTGCAATATTTATCGCCGGGTATTGTACTTACTTTACCTAAAGATTACAATTTTCTGTCGTTTCCCACGCGCCTCCAAGACTAAATAAGTAAATGTCCTCAGTACAGTATCTGATTTCCCATATGTAAGAGATACCATGTATGCTTATGTTGCTAACATTATTTTTGCGTGAGATTGCGTATCGCCCAGAGCAAATTACGCAGTCTAAATAACCTACAATGAAATAGCATACATTGACGTTTAGAAAACGTTTGTATTATTCATGTAATTAATAAATACCTACTATTTAATATAAGAACCTAATTTTTCGTAGAGGTAAAACGTGACAGCTTGAATGAACTCTGTACATGTATGTACGTCAACAGTTCGTCACGAAACTATGGAAAATACGGAGTACCTTGCGAGAAAGTATTGGTTAGGATATACCTCACTCAGATTGTATTAGTAACGATGATGTTAATGATTATACAGTTAGGTCTGTACAGTTAATGTAGTCAATGAAAACATCTTCTATATTAATAGAAATAACACAATTAGATTCTAACTTAACTAAAACTATATAGAAACTAAAAAAATGCGTCGAAAAATTCATCTGCATCGCTATCGACTGGTAATGTACCCAAGAGACTTGCGGCAATACCACGTTGTATGGCTATGCTTAGCCTCTGGCTAAAGTAAAAGCCAGCCCTTGGGTCACGGGAAGTGTCAACCAGCCGTTTAGAAATTTATTTAAAAAGGCCATGAGCACTCGGTAGTTGTTAATTCAAATAAACATTCAAAACACAAGAGCTGCCATTGGTCGACACTGATTATTATAATTATAATCTATTATTGTAATAAGTGTTAATCTGACTAAGCAGCTCTAGTTGTTCCGGATAGACAACTTTACTGTCTTTGTGCACTTTGTGCTGCATCTCAACAGCAACGTGACTCCAAACGTAAACAACGTCGTAAGGCAAATGGCGTCGCGCGTGTAATGTGTGACTACCCGCTTGCCGTGTAATGTTACGAACACCGTTACTACCTTAGAAATATCAACTATAAACGAGTCATCATTTCCAACATATCCAATAAGGTAAATTCTGCAGTCTGATGTGTGATTCTGAATCTAAATTACCAAAAGTCAATTTCAGTTCTACAATAATTAAGAAATAATTTTTATTCAGTTAAGGCACTTGAAACTTATATTTAAGTGGTGTAGGTGCGAGCTACAATGACGAGAGGGGTTTTTCAAAAGGAAAAATATCGAGTTATTCATACACGAACCTACATAAAAAAAATGTCTGAATCTCTCACGGTGTCAATGCTGTTATATTTTGATTGCAGCTCTACATTATCTGTTAATATTGTTAATGTCACCGTAAAGATGAGACCATTTAAACTCCATTTTTTTCTGTAGTGTGACGATTTATTTAGAATTAGAAGTTAAAGTTATCTTTCGAAAATCTGTTGGTCCATCCAAAGAAAAAACAAAGCTGTATTCAATTGAATCGATGCCAGTCCCATGCCTTCAATAAATGCCAACTTTATATTTATTGTACTACCACGTCAGTCATTGAACTACGTGCACTTTCGATTTTTGTATTATGATTACTTTGCAAATTGATGGGTGTCAAAAAGCATGCACAAAGGGCAATAGATATTATGACCGGTAGTGCGTTGACCCGACTCGGAAGTGTGTACCTGATGTGACTAACGTTTGAATAAAATCAAATCATGCGTGATTAAAATCCAAACAAATTTGGAAGTACATCATTAATCAAACCATTCATCTCAATTCTCAACATAGTTCATCGTCCTAAATTGTCCCAAGAAGTTTTTAATAAATTGTTTATTGCCATTTAAGTGAAACTAAATGAAACGTGAATTATAGCTTTAACTCTCTTTTACGAAATTGATGGCAGTTGTTTGTCTAGAAATTATCAAAACATTTTCTTGACCGTCATTTGTTCTATTGGGCAACAGCAACAATATCAAGATGGTAGGTACTTTTTTCTTAAGGGGCTTACAGGACCTAAACACAAAAAAACGCAAGTTTTAGAAATAATGAAAGTATATGATCGACTACAGTAAAGAAAATCAGAAAAATATATGATATTCTGCAGGATATATGCTAGGTAGATAGTGTATTGAAAATATAATACAACAAATTGGATGCGATAGAAAAAATCATGAAGATATCTCTGAAAACTTTCTTTTTACAATAAAAACCATACTAATATACATACAATCATTCTGATTTGTCGTCAGATTATTCTGCAAGCAGCATACAAAAATATTAGTGTTTTAATTTTTTAGTCCAAACAATTGATTTTTTGTAATTAAATAATTGCTTCATATTTTGCAATAAATTACCAGCGTTGTGTCATCGCGCTTCTCTTTCTTTACTATGCAGTCCGACAGTGACCACGCTTTAGGTCATGTAAGCCCCTTAAAAGACGAACATGTTTCATGTCATGAACTACTTTTTATTGCATAAGACATAGAAGCAAAATTGCAAAACGGCGGAATTAAGTCGGTCGAGTAATGATTCGCGCTGATTTTTATGAAACACGCCGTCAGGATTCTTTGTTTCACTTAGTGACAGAATAATCCGTAGCATTATTTGATGCAGTCGTTCGCAAATGTGCTGTGTGTATTACTACGTGATTCGGGAGGTTTGTGTTAAAGAAGTATTTATTTCGTGTAACATGAAGTTAAAGAAAACAGTGACATGTTGTATGAGAGGGAATTCGTTTTGTATTAAGTACAGCACCAAAGTTATGCCTCAGGTAATATTATCTGTTTATCACCTACTGTTAATCTTAGTCCTGTATTGTAGACTAAAAGATGTCTCACTATTCTCTACAAGAGTCAGTGGTCTATGTGGTTTTAAACGTAGAGTAATACTTGTGTATCGTTCTAGAAGGTGCCAATCTAAAATATTGCTACTTTTGCTATACATTACTGACAAAAACAAAAGATAAGTTACAAATTATTCTACTGTCTTATTAGTCTAACCTAATTAGGCAGCTCATAAAAACATGTTTTCATGTTTCATCTAAAGATAAAGCAATTTTATGTTACCGATTAAGTACCTACTTTCTGCAAATAGAACCAAGTAGTTTATTTTTTAGGTCATATTCGTGTCGGCACCTACTTCAAATGAAAAATAAATGCAATGTTTCACAGTAAACAGTTTTAAGTTTCCTGGCGTTCATTTGGCAACAGCAAACGCAGATGTGCGGCGTGGCCTGTGTTGTAATAACAACAGCTAATTAAACACAAAATTTAATCTATTTTGAAGTTCCGTTTGCGTCATTCATTGTCAAATCTTATCAATTTCATGAATGGGTCGTACTTATACATAAGTATGCAGGCTCATATAATATCACCAAAATTTTGTACTATGTTCAAATAAGCATAATAATTGAGGCCTCTAGTCTTCGATCAACAATACCCTTCCTCATAGTCTTCTTTCGCTTAGCTCTTTTCTTTAAAATTTTCGTAGTCAAACACAAACTGTTCATGTAATAAATGTATAATCCTTATTGTGTATATTGAATAGAACGTTCTCCGCTCTGTTGACTGGCCAAAGCTTTGATTGTCAATCTTCTGCGATCCCAAAGCATACCAGCTTTCACAATTTGTAGTGATATCCCATCATCACTCGCCAGTTCTTATGTGATCACTTGATCAGGCTGCATGAGACTTTGTTATCATGTTTTGCTTAATTTAACCTCAGCAGATTTATTCAGTTACGTAGGTATCGCATTTATTTCTTGAACACGTGAATAATTTCAGAAAGCTGACTAGTGTCCTCTTTGATATATTTTCGTCAATAGTTGGAGTCAGCAGTCACACTTTCAGCGAAATACATCGTATTTGCAAAATAAATCCAAATTTATAATGTCCCTTGCACGGACGGCGCCAGTCGGCTGCAGTTGTCTCGCCAGCCGTCGCCCCTCTGATGTGTCACTGCTTTCTATTTCTACACAGGCGCCAATGTTGCCACCTATGATGCTCACCTCATCCGTCATGACAAGAGAGGACGGCTGAAAATAATATGTCCCCTTATTTCGATGAACTTGTGAACTGTTTCACGATGGGTCATTTATCCTTGTAATATATTATTGTTCATTACGAATCGTCCTGAAAGATTTTTAAGTACCTACCTACTTCTCTTTTGTCTGTCCTTTAAGATGATAAAGTTCTTCTCCTTTGTACGTTTGTTCCTTATGCCTCGCACAGCGCCGAGGGTCCTCACCAGCGATTTATGAAGCCGCTCTGCAACTAAAGGTAGTCAAAGAGCTTGTGTGTCAGTGATTTGTTCATTGTTGCATACTATTGAGACTGAAAATATGTCATCATCTGCCTAGCCTTTTCCCAACTATGTTGGGGTCGGCTTCCAGTCTAACAGAATGCAGATGAGTATCAGTATTTCACATGGAGCAACTGCCTGTCTGACCTCCACAACCCAGTTACTGGTTAATATGAAACCCTTTGGTAAGACTGGTTGTCAGACTTTCGGGCTTCTGACGTCCCGTAACGACTGTCACAGATCTACGAATCACAGCCGGGACTAACAGCCTAACGTGCCTTCCGAGGCATGGTGATGGTCATGGAAGTGAAGGTGAAGGTGAGGGTCATGGTCATGGTTAAAGATGGTCACCCATCCACGGACCAACCGCGGCAAGCGTAGCTTAACCTATTTGCAGGAGCCGCCTATTTGCAGGAGCCTTAATGTAGAGCCAAAATTTTAGGAACAGCATGAATGTTATGGATACTTACCATTTCTTTATTTATTACAAAAATCGGTTGGTAGTTCTTTGTATCTTTAAATATTACTGTTTGAGTTGCAAAAACGGGATGGCTTGGATGTAGCCCGTCTACCCTGATGCATACAGATAAAAGTTATTTTTACGTGGCAAGAAATCGGTTCCATTGTTACTTACCGTATACATATAAAATTATGAATACCTACATTTTATTAGGTACCTATCTACTGTTTACATCTCTCTAGCATACCTAGATAACACGAACTACTGCTTAATACTATAAGTGCTTTTCATAATAACATCTTGTTTCTCTATACTAAAAAATCTAAATCTATATAGGTACTAGTGGTATTACCATACAAAGCGTCACTATATACGTACTATAATAACCATATATATGTAACGTATGCCATGCATTATATTCTATACATAAAGTTGCCGTGGTTATGTAATATGTAGTGTGAGGCGTGCTATGCTATCGCTCTCTACGCATCCGTTAAATATGAAGGTGCGAGTGAGACAAAGAGCAGAGCGGGGGGAGAACCTACGCATGAATTGATAAAAGCAACTGGTGAACACGACGAAAATTCAGTTTGAAAAGAAACAGCGCGCGGCCTACCGTACAACGTGGCTCGTAAACAATCGCGGCGAGGTTAAGATGTGACAGCGATATTGTATGAGTGCTTCGAATAATATTTTAATGTTGTTTTATAGTGTATACGATCGAATTTTGAACACAGTAGCATCGTAAGAGACAGACCGTCGCGACGACGACGGTGACGTGGACGCGTCGCGTCCAAGGATTAAAAGTTTATTGCGACGAGAACCAACTCGAACAAAAACTTTCGTGACGATCTTAATGCGTACCGTACGATTGTAATTATAAAGTGTTACTATAGATTCACTCTCACGGAAAAACACGTGATCATCGAAAATTCTCGAAAGCAAAAGAAAAATTACGTTTTCCTTACGTATTACTCATTTTGGGTAGTGTTTGCTCGTCCCGGATTTAGTGTTTTTGGCCAAATTATGGTTGTGACGAAAGTCGATAACATGGCCTCATACTCCACATACACGGGAAAACCGAAAATATTCTTTCCGAAGAAGGTAAGACACTCCACTTTACTTATCAAGCGACTCTAAGTTAACATTCAACGACTTGGTAACAGATAACACAATGCGATGTAAATAAACACCGTATTGATTCTACAGTACTTAATTCTATACATATTTAAATAAATTAAAGACAATGAAGATCAAATAGATTGTGTGTACCTGTATTTTCAATTAGATGGGTATCTTACCATTATCTTTATAGTGATAAACAATCAGTTGTGATTTCAAGAATGGTTCAAAATCATTTCAACAATAAAATTGATGAAATCCTAACCTAAGCATTTTTAATAACCACTAAATCATATTTAAGTATTAATGCGAACAAAATATTGTGTAGACAGCGGGGTAATAGCGTAACCCACTATTAGTAGCAATTTCATTGCGTTATTTACGTTGGTGAGAAGACAAGAAAACAAATGAAGCAATGGATGAACAATATCCTTCAAAATGATTCAAATTGTGATTGTTAGTGTGTCACGCAATTAAGATGCAGGTTAATACTGGAAGCAAATTAAAACATTTGGTGATTAGAATTACAATATGAGAATTATATAAATACCTATAATTTCAGGTTAGGTTTTAAATAAACATTGCATAAAATGTTTCTATTATAAGCTAGTTTTTACCTGGACCTAAATGTGCACCGGATGTATATAATTCAAGTAAAAAATAAACATAAAAAGTTGCTTCATCGCATAGTTATTTGCATTAGGATGCAATAAAACTGTTATTTTTATTTGTACAAGACATATTGATTAAGTTGGACCCCGTAAAGGCTCCTTCAAACAGGCGCGACACGACACGCGACACAAAGGCACCGCAAGTCGCGCAAAGAGGAGCGGTGCCTTTGTGTCGCACGCGTTTCGCGTCGCGCGTCGCGCCTGTTTGTGGGGGCCTTAAAGGCCTTTAAGAATTAATTCACATGTTTAAAAACGGCCTTATCTAAACCACGTAGTAACAATTTCCATGGCAATACAAATAAATTAACTGTGCACACAGATATTTATCATCATGCGAATGATGTTTCACGTAACCTATGATTCAGTTAAAGTGTAAGCCGTTCCACTTAGGCGACCTAATTCAGAAATATTCACATTTTGGCCTTGGCTGGATTCTCAGTAATGGCAGCAGACCATTGTTGGTTTTGTTGATAGTTTACCAGAAGTATCACTATTCATCACATGAACAATAAGAATGCTAACACTACGTGAACTCACAGAATTCAAGTCTCTACATTTATGTATAAAAGTAAACATTTGCGTATTTCCTGTTCTAAATTAAGGTTTCTTAATTTTCTCTTCGCTCTTGTTCACACGCAGCATCCGCGTACGTTCGAGATACTGGTTATTACACAAGGTCCCCTGTGCAATATCGGTGACCTACAAATGCACTGAGTAGTCAGATTGAACTCAGAGTCAGCGCTGTTAAGGACTAAATTCTTCCATCGCGCAAGCAGGTCAGAGGGTAAAACCGTTCCCACATCTGGTGAAACTTGTGGGACAAATGAATGTAAACCTTGTTGTTGTAATGACAAGAAATTAAATCGCTATTAAATGTTGTTTCCTTTTATATGACCGCCCTCTCTGATAAGAGTCAACTGCGCATTCACATCAGACCTCCGACTTTATGGTTATACATTAATAGCAGTCTCGCCGTGTATGGCACAAAATTATAATTGATTGCCTTCTATATAGGCCACGGTTGTCATTGTCAACTGGAGATAGGAATCAAAGGACGCCATAATAAAAATATTAAAGTTAATTTAACCTGTCTCAGGTGTTTCGCGTACGTGTCTGTGCTAGTTTCAAGTTCGCCAGTACCAATCTTGGGGATAACAAAGACGATTATGGAGGTTACTAATAACAGTACCTACCTAATTAATTAAAAATGTTTTAATCTCGACTTTATATGAACCATGTGATGAATTTATTTACTAGAAATGATGTTTCTGTAAAAGTCTATTAATATCTAGTTATTCTTCCAAAAGCAAAGACAGGTAGGTGTAACAGCGATTTACCCATCAATAAAATTAAATGAAATTTTGGCCATGTAATTAATCCTTTCCAAAATCGGATTTCGAAATAGAAACGGCTGTCGGGTCTAACGTTTTAAGATGATTCACCTGAGAACAATAAAACCTGTATTGTGTAGTTTACCAAGTATACATAGTTACTCACACTACTCACTAGATTTTTGAATCAGTACTTTACTGATGGTCGATGTATCAAGAAATAATTTTACTCGTCATCGAAAACAAATGTCCCTTACCCATATTTTGTTGCAAAAATTTAACTTTTTGTTGCACCTTAACTGGGTGTTCCGGTGAATGAAGGCTCCCAAGTGCATTCCCCGCGCACCATAATGGGCGTGGACACAATGAAGGGAATGCAGACCGGGATCCGTAAGGGTACAAATATGTGGTAAGGAATGTGCGGACCATCTTCCTGGCTTTTTGTGTAGTTTATTTGTTTTAGGAAGTTGTTATCTCACATGACAATGTCAAGTTTTAATACAGTAACGAGGTCCACATGGCGGTACGGATTTCGTTTTATCACATTTGTCACAGCTGTGTAGGCAGGATAATATTGCTTTACAAACGATAATAACAGACGAAGTCTATTTCCGACTAAGTATTAATAATGCGTACTTCCTGCGTAAGAAAATGTAATCAGTGTCATTTGTGCGGCAATCGTAATTTTCCGGCAGGCAGTAATTCCTGTCTTTATAAGGACATAAAGTGCAACAATATTAAAATTTACAGAATACAGACTTAAGTACCTATCTAACAAAAGAAGGATGGTGGTTTCGATTTGATCAAAAGTGATTGCATTCAACAAGTGAACTTTCCTCGAAGGAAGCGACGGTGGGCGCCAAAAATAGCGTTTCCGCCGAACACCGAGCACTCTTAAGTAGGAAGTCGACTAACACTCGACGGTCCACTTTTCCGGCCGCCTACAGCTGTCTCGACGCTTATTGAGTTTACAACGCACTTATGAGCTGCAATGTGCCTACGCATTGTCTCTTAAGCTGAATTAAATTGCTCATACTTTGAAATCGTTGCCCATTAAGGATTTCGTTCAGACAGTTCCAAAGAAATGCGAACCTGATACGAAGGTGATGACTTAGTTCATGCTATACAACAGGTTACACAAAGTTTTATGTTTTAACAAATTAACTCCATCCATTTCTACAATAACTGGACAGTTGAAAAAGCGCTACTATAGTTGCTGAACACGTGTTTTTGCAGAATTGAAACCAAAAAAGATATTAAATACGCTTCTAAGAGCATGTAGGAGGTAGGTAGAATATTTATTGCGAAATTAAACGGAACACTGCATTTGCGTGGGTCGAATATGTATGTATAAAACCAAATAAGGAACTACGCAACGGTGATGCATAATTTTCCGTAGAATTGAAACGAATCTGGTTCGAATTTTTTATCCTTTTTTTTGGCATTACACTGCACATTTCGAAGTATTTGTCCCCAAAACGAATTATAATATATATATCACGTATTTACCTAAGCGAGGCGTTTCTTTACTGGGTAGGTAGGTACCTATATTTCGATTATTTGAAGTCAAACAGGTAACACGAAAAGTTTCTGTAATCAAGGCATCCTTCAATAAACTTTTCAGATTTCAGAATAAAGAACAAAAGTAGTCATTTAAAAAAAGACAACCGACTTCCAAAAAAAAACACTACAAAGTGAAAAATAACTTTAATTTCGAAAGTCGATGTCAATAAACGAAAATGCGGAACCAACGACACCAACTTCCGAAATTAAAGTTATTTTATATTTTTCTTTTTGGTGGGAGAGTTTGTAATTTATCTAAGTTACAATAGGTAGTCTAATGTCAACTGCTCATCACCTTTTACAAAACAATGCTTTTCCCGATTCTGGGACGTTAATTCCCACTCACCACAAGCATTGTGACGAGCATAAATTGCTTAGCAACCATATTAAAGTACTTAATCGAATCGCAACCCGTGAAATATTAATAAAAAAAAAAACATACATAAAGTCGAACATATAACCTCCTCCTTTGTGGAAGTCGGTTAAAAACAGTAATATTGTGTTACTACATGTAACAAATTACGGCTATGTGCGGGTTGTTTGTCTCTAAAATGATACAAACAAGTTAATTTAATCAACGCGCAGAGGTGACACCTACAATTAGTGGAAATTATGACATTTCAAAAACACACTCGACAGTTGCTGTAAATAGAACAATAATATAATTTTTATTTAATACTAGCAATAGCTAGTATTAAATAAAAAGTACTACATACTTTTCATCCTGGATGAAAAGTATGTCCTTCTCCTAAATTATGGTCTACCCATGTGCCAAATTTCGTCTAAAGGCTCCTTCAAACAGGCGCGACACGACACGCGACACAAAGGCACCGCAAGTCGCGCAACGAGCGGTGCCTTTGTGTTGCGCGCGATTCGCGTCGCGCGTCGCGCCTGTTTGTTTGACTGCCTTAAATCAGTTAAGCCGTTTTAGCGTGAAAGCGTAACAAGCAAACATACAAAAAATCTAATATTTTCTCTTTATTATAATATTAGTTAGGATTGTTCAAGATATTATGAGCATATTTTTAACCGACTTCAAAAAACAAGGAGATAGCTAGGTATCAATCAATTAATCTGTAGCGTCTCGAACTCTCAACCATACCCATAAAGTAGGTACTTTTTTTTCTGATTACCTGTCTCGGAATTATTAAACGGGAGTTAATTAATTAACTAGTGTTTCAATTAGTAGCATTTCGTAGAAAAGTTTTCTTTCCCATCCTTAATTCATTTACAGTTTATTCCTGAATTATGGATGAACTTTCCAACATTAATACGTCATGATGTTAGACTGCCTTCTTGAAATATCAATAAAGGCTCCTTCAAACAGGCGCGACACGCGAAAAATCGCGCGCGACACAAAGGCACCGCAAGTCGCGCAACGAGCGGTGCCTTTGTGTCGCGCGCTGTTCGCGTCGCGCCTTAACGGTACTGAACAATACGGTACATTATTTGAGGGCATTTGAAGTTATCTCCCGTATGTGTACCAGATCGAAAATCTGATATATTTATAGCTTTATACGACATCTCAAGTATATAAACATTAGCAGGTAAACGAACTATGAGTCACCGATTCAGAAATATTTTGATGAGTCACGAGACACGACAGATGAGTAAATGCACTTACCCTGATATCGGTAGGTAATCGATTAGACAATAGAATGGAGACTGTGTATAATATTTATGTTATACTTACGGAATACAATGTCAGACAACTAGGTATAGTGCAAAAATACTTCCTAGTATCCAGTAAATCTCTAGGGCAAACAGTTGCACATTGTATAACATTAATTCTATGCCTAGACATTTTAGTTCGCCATCGACAGCATGTGATCAACGCGCAAAAATGCGAACAAGATTGCTTTCCTGAAAAAAATAATTATAAGTGTGCTGAAAATTGCTTCATGACGTAACCTATAATTATAAAGAAAATACTGATCATGCTATTGGCCCAGGAAATATTTTTTTGAAAAAACTAATGCGTATGATAACAGTTTTCATAAGTATTGACCTCAAAACTATTCTGAGGGGCAATTCTACTAATTTTAACAACGTTCACAGTCTGATCTCAGTCTCAATCTGTCAAAAAATACTTCAAATTTCCCTACATTTTGACAAGTTTTTGACATTTCTTTGTCGCTGAGATGAGACTGCGACTAGATTTTGAACGTTTTAAATTACGAGAATTGGCCTTCTGATTATATCGCTATTTCTTATGGTTTCGGATTTCGCCATCCACGCACCCCATTCAAAACTTTGCCAAAATAACGGGAAGGGCCGATAGTAATCCCTAGGGGGCTATCCAAAAAAAATATAACGCGTAACTTTCCCTCGCAAGTTCGTGAAGCCCCTCGTGAAGGGTGGTTGCAAGCTGGGCATAAATAATTATTTAACATGTTTTGGTGTTATGTTATTCTTATTACAAAAGTTACTGTGGCTAAAAGTTGTTTTGAAATAAAACTATGTGACGTAGATTTAACCTAGTTATTTGTCTCAAAACTAAATAGTTTCATTTTATTTATTTTTAACTAGCTGCCCCCTGCGGTTTCACCCGCATAACTTTCAATCCCGTGGGAATATCGGGACAAAAAGTAGCTATATGTTAATTCAGGGTGTCAGTTACCTCCATACCAAATTTTATCAAAATTTGTCTAGCCGTTTGAGCGGGAAGAAGTAACAAACATATAAACACACACACACACACACACACTCACAAACTTTCGCCTTTATAATATTAGTGTGATATACATATAGGTAGTAGCATCAAGATTCTTCGAAGCCGCTTCCTTATTTTCAGGTCATCGATGGTGTTGTTTAATATTAGATCGGACTATTTTCTTATTTTCATTTTCACATTTGTTTCAGGTACGTTCGGAAGAGTCCCTTCTTTCCCCGGAAAAGTCGTCAAAGAGTTCACGATGGGTATGTTTTGCTTTGCAACTATTAGGTGGCGGGTAATATAAAGCTAATGTTGTATTTTTATTAAAAGTGTAACTTCAAACATGTGGAATTGGTTATATATATAATCTAATTTGCATAATAATTGCCTGGCTCTACATACCGACAACTGTTCGTATAAAAATAACAATATTATAATACGGAACACTGCAGTTATTGATAATACAGTAGCTTTGAGGCATGCCCGTTGCCCACTATGAAACCTACCGAAAGTGTTGAAACCTTGACAACATGAAGTAACAAGGGTAATTACGTACTTGTAAGTTATTCAAAATCGTTTGAAAACGTGTTACGTGCTTAGTGAGTCGTTCTAATCTGCTGTTCTAAAAACTTGTTTAGTTGATATACTTAATATCAACTAAACAAGTTTTTGTTCGGTGGGACCGGTGAGTAACATAAATTATTCGCGAAACATACCTCGTGTAACGTATTGTGGCCACTGCGTCACAAAGCAAACACATGTGGTGCTCGCGCCCGCCATGCCACAAAGGCCGTACCTATATTTTACAAATTTTAAACAATCTTTACTTGTATAAAACCAGAAATTGAAGCATGCACTGGTGTTAAATGGTTCAAGACGCCTTTGCAACTCATATACTTATAAAAACTGTTCATAAGAAGCCTTGGAATTTATTATCCTTTACTGCCTGCAAATCTGTACTTGTTTTCACGAATGTAATTTGCTAAATAGTTATGGGTATTTTAAGGAAACAAAGAGCCATGCAATTAAGCAATTTCATTTATTACTGAAAGTTAATTAAGAGGGGCCCGTGGGTAAATAATAACAGCCGCACAGGTCGATCGATCAGGTTAAGCTACGCTTGCCGCGGTTGGTCTGTGGATGGGTGACCATCTTTACATACCGTGACCTCCGTGCATCGGAAAGCATGTTAAGCCGTTGGTCTCGGCTGTCATTCGTGGATCTTTGACAGTCGTCAGGGGCCATTCAAGTTTTCTACTTACGTAAGTAGATTTTTTGCAATTATTAACCCCCCCCCCTCGTCACCAAAGTAAGCAAAGCGGTTACCCCCCCTCCCATGCTTACGTAAACATTGGTACAAGCATTTTTCAATGTGTTCTGGTTTATTTATTGATTCATGAGCAGCAATTGTATATGCGTTTCGTTTTCAAGCATAGACAAGTAGGGTTGCCATATGTGTTTTCAAACCAAAATCGTACTAAAGTAGAAAATCCGAAAAAATAAATTTACTGCTGACGTAATCACCATCCAGACCCCCCTCCCCCATGTCATCAAAAATAAGCAAAGCAAAGACCCCCACGCCCCCCTGTAGTGCTTACGTAATACGTGAATGGCCCTTTACGGGTAGTCAGAAGCCCGAAAGTCTGACAATCAGTCTCACCAAGGGGTATCGTATTACCCAGTAACTGGGTTGTGGAGGTCAGATAGGCAGTCGCTCCATGTGAAATACTGATATTCAGCTGCATCCGGTTAGACTGGAAGCCGACCCCAACATAGTTGGGAAAAGGCTAGGCAGATGATGACTGAAAGTTAATTAAGAAACGACGTTCATTACCTCAATTAGTTATGGTGATTTAGTTAATTAAACTATCTAACTAAAAGTTTGCATAATATTATCCCTAGTAGCATTTTGAGTTGGCGATTTGTTCGGCCAACAATCACGATTTGTTGGCCAACGGTCCTGCATGTCCCCTTTTTAAACGTATGTGCCAACGGTGGAAATAACATAGGGCCATCATGTTAGGCCAACAATGTATTCCCCCACGAAAGCGCTACCGTAATGCCTACCGCCTATTGACGTTGGGCCATTGTCGAAAGTACAACCAAAGTGTGTGGCGATTTTCACGTAGGCCCTACCAAGCAACTACTTGATTGGCCCAACCAATAAAAGTATACTGCATACCTACGTTAGGTTTCTATTACTGGCCCTACCGATAAATTATTACTATAAGCCTGTGTATGGTTTATGACATAGGCCCAACCAATAAATGTGTACTACATCCCAATGTTGGGTCTTTGTTACTGGCCCTACTGATAAATTATTACTACCCTGTGTAGGGTTTATGACATAGGCCCAACCAATATAAGTATACTGCATACCTACGTCAAGTTTCTTTTACTGGCCCTACGGATAAATTATTACTTTAGGCCTGTGTTTGGTTTATGACATAGGGCCTACCAATAAATGTGTACTACATGCCAACGTTGGGTCTTTGTTACTGGCCCTACCGGTAAATTATTACTTTATGCCTGTGTAGGGTTTATGATATGGGCCCTACCAATAAAATAATACTTTATGCCTGTGACGGTTTTATATCATGCCATGCCCTATCTAGTACATCCAACATTGGGTTTCTAACAGAGGCCCTACCAAACCACAAACAACAAACAAGGAAATCCAGTAATTAAAATTTATTAAAAAAAATAAGGTCGCAATCATTTGTCGTTATTCTAATTAAAGTTAAACAATTAGTATCTATTTAATTATAATTATCAGACATTTCAGACAGATTCAAGAAGGCATGCTTTTATCATTTCTCTTATTAAATAAAGTTGAGTTATCTTCTAAAATAATTATTTGTTAAAAAAAAAGATGCCTTCAGCTGTCCTAAATAAAAAAAGTAGCTACTAAGAGCGTTAACGCCGTACGACATTTCATGCAAATTTTCAAGTCCTTATTTTATTAAATGACTGAACCGATTTTAATGAAACTTCACACACATAAGCAGAATACATATGTAGTTCTAAAAAGTTAGAAGAAAATATTTTTTTAAAATAGTGTTAGCATTATATTACACCAATTTCAAATTTTCCATACAAATAGAATTTTCCAATTATCTTTTTTTTAAATAAGACATTCCTCAAATGTTTTCTTTTAACTTTTTAGACCTATGTATCCTGCTTGTGTGTAAAGTTTCATAAAAATCAGTTCAGTCATTTTAAAAAATGAGGACTTGAAAATTTGTATGAAATACCGTACGGCGTACAGGCTCTTAAGACATTATCCAGGAAGCAAATAGAGAAATACGTTTGTATGGAGAAAACGCCTCTAGGCTTCCCTCTTAATATAGGACACTCAAAGCAAATTTTTCTAAAGAATTCTAAGAAACAAATCTCAAAAAAATAAATATTTTTTTTATCTATCAGATCCTAATCACATCTTTAATGTTTAATTTTGAAAATTATTATAAATTAAAATGTTATTCATACATTTTTTAGTTTTAAAATTATAAAATTGCTCATTTCTAGAACTATTTAGCAATTGGTCTGAGGAAATATGTGTACCTGAAAGGTTATTATGATAATTAAACTCATTCTTTATTTGTGCTTTCCTTCGTGCAAGTCGTCGTTTTTCGGATTGTTCTGCGAGCTTCCCGTCCTCCATTGCGGTCTTTGGTAAATCTGAACCAGTTTGCTATAACTTCGTGAATTTCCGAGTCTGTTGCCTTTTCCGCTATTTTATTATGGCGCACTGCATCTGTAAAGAAAACAATTTTGTAAACTCTACAAGATAAATATTATTACTAAAATATGTAGGTACCTATATCCAATGTAAGTATATTTTTTTAGTTGCTTTTTATTCATTCATGTAGGTAGATAGATAAATAAAACATTTATTTAGTGCAACAAGACAGAACAGGACTGTGGGGCGACCTAATTGGTCTTGAGGGATTAATACATTTATTTCCTACAGTTATGTAGTTGCAGCTGTGTTAAATATTATAATGATTTCTGAATGTGTGGTAGTTACCTCTTATTACTTTAATTAATTGCATATTCTTCAAAGGTAATTTGTCATTTTTTCCTGTCCAGCTATAGAGCAAAGCCAGTTTATTAGTGAACAGCTTTTCAAGGATTCTCCTTATGATATTTGGTACCTTGCTACCTCCCACAAAGCTTAGGTATGTAACCTGAAAAAAAAACAAGCATAAAATTAAGTTTTTCCTAATAAACATGTTTGTTTAATACTTGTTAAATTTAATGATTTGTAAACATTGTAGGTTACCAATTGTTTTGCAGTTTTGTCTGTTACAATCCATGTTTCAATTAAATTCAGTGATTCAATATTATCACAGGGTAATTTTATTTCTTCTGGCAAAGTTTCAAACGGAGTGATTGTAGAGGAAGATCGGACTCTTTGCAGGATTTCTTGTTGTGATATATTTATTTCTTTTATTTCAATTTCAATAGATGCCAACCGCTTAGCAATTATATCTGTAATAATAATGGAAATGAGTTGGTACATGGTAGGGCTAGTATTGTAATTCTACACCATTGGAAAGGTCCACAACACAACATAAAGAATGTTTAAGAATATCAGAAGCTTAAAACAAAAACATATCAATCTAGATGCACCCATGATTTTATTCAAACAAAAGATTTGCTGCCTCTTCATAATATTAATGTAGATTTTGTATAATTTTATATTTACATGATCTAATAGAGAAACTAAAAGCAAGTTTTCTTACCAAGGCTATGTGAGCTAGGGTCTACCAGCAGGCCCCTCTTGTCCATTGGGCAGTCTGGGCAAGTGCCCAGGGCCCCGCGATCTTCGGGGGCCCCGGCCTGGTCTATATATAAAATACATTATTTGCAGCCACCGTTGCATTCTACGCATTATTAGTAGGTACCCGATTCAATGAGAAAATTTTGCAAAATTTGAAAATTTGCAGTGCGATTTACAATAAATTTCTAGCCTCCCAGTTATGAAAAATATTAGTAATTTTCTCTTATTGTCTCTTATCTACACAGGGGCCCCGTGACCCTTATGTACCCAGGGCCTCCAATAGGTTAAAGACGGCCCTGTCTACCAGTGTCAAATCCAATGAACCTGAAAACAGTCACAATCAAAATCTTATTCACAATCTTTATAAAACAAAATGACAAATAACTAATCAAATCTACAAGTAGCCCCGTCCAAGAAAGTGTGATTATGTTAAGCATAAATCAATAATATTGACTCACTTATGTTTGGGAGGGTTATTTCAGGTTCAGTATCTTGAGTAATCAGAGTAACATCTGAATTGGTATGACTTGATGGTGTCGAAGGAGGCCTAGTTATTGGATAAGTAATAATACTGTCTTCTGAATTTTCATTGGAGTCATCACTGTCATATATTCTTTTAGTTTTTTTTGCGTCTTCGACGCTCTCCCTGTTCTGACTCAACTTCAGACTCTATTTCAGCTTGTTTAGCCTTTTCTCTTGCTTTGCTTAAGTCATCTGAAATTAGAATTACTATTTAGGTAATAATATAGGTAAGTTAAAACTATCCCCTTATTTATAAATGTCTTATAAACCTCCAATAGCTAAAATGCACTATAAATCTGTTGTCTTTTATCGTTGACATGAAAGTGAGAATGACAGAGATATTTTGTAAAGGTTTTATAAAATAGAATAAGGCGGTTAATCTATGCAAAAACATAAGTTTACTGTGAACCGTAATATCACCTTGAAAGCAATGTCAACAAGAAGCTCAGCCTCAGCTAGCCATGTGTAACTACGTCCAATTGATCAATTCAAAAAAGCAAATCACAAGTTATGACTCAAGTTGAGATGGGTGTCTTCAAATAGAGAGTAGGTACTTAAATAGATTTCTTTTAGGTAAGCGTGCTCCATCCTAGGACACACTGTTGCTTAAGATCAGTAAAAGTAATGACTTTTATCAACATTTTCAACAATGGAAAATTGTGAATAATGGAAGAACCCCATGCAGACATGCAATCCACTTACCTGTTTCATAAAATACACGCTTAATAGTAAAACTTGACCATGTGTCATCTGGGAGGATAGAACCTTCAAGGCATTTATTAAATTTGTTTTGAGCTTTTACTGGGGGCCAGACGCTATGCTTCTTTCTTGGCGTCAGCCATTCCTGTCTAACAACACTAATACCTCCACCTCCGTCGCCAAATTCTATCACACTAAATTGCTATTGGACATTGTGTCTCGATCTAGTAAGAACAAAACAAAAAAGATATCATTTCCTAAACTTACAAATATGCTACAAGTAAGCAGGTACATAGTTTGAGGTTATGTTATGTACTAAGTTTGGCGAAAGACTATAATTTTTGCGCTTTGGGAGTGGAATGCACTGGATGGCACGTGGATTAGATTTGTTTACTAAGCCATACCGAAGTTTATTAACAATAATGTAAAAGGTTAATTAAGAAAACCAATGCCATCAAACCGCGAATCATACAATTCCCGCCACCCGTGTCCATGCGACAACATTATTAAATCGTCCAATTAATGAAATTACATCTAGACAGTTGTAAAGTTTAAAATACAGCTTACCTGCTGGATATTTGAAGATAACTCGCAACACAGACTCGCACTAAAGAGTCTTCAGTGCAAACTGGTTCAGATTTACCAAAGACCGCAATGGAGGACGGGAAGCTCGCAGAACAATCCAAAAAACGACCGACTTGCACGAAGGAAAGCACTCAGGTACACATATTTCCTCAGACCACACTAAAGAGTCTTTAGTGCGACTCGTAAAATTGTAGTTTTTCATTTTGTCTTTAGTAAAGACAAAATGAAAAACTACAATTTTACGAGAGATACCGATCGGCCAACGCTTTCGCGATTCGTCCGAGAAAGAAAAGAAGGTAGTGATGTTCAGTTGATAATCAATAATCGATTTATCGATTATTTCAATAATCGTTGGTGGAAATTAAAATCGATTATGTAATCTATACTGAGTTGAGCATGTGAAATTCCAAATTCAAATCACATTTTTGACCAGCGGGTCATAATGAAATCCAGTACAGCATTATTGACCGGCTGTGCCCCCGGCCACTAATGACTGACTCACTTTAGGTTAAGGTTGCTTGACATTTAATTTGACATTTTCGAGCCGCTGGTGAGATTTTTTATTTTATTTTATTATATTTATTATTCTTATTGAACGACCTAAAGGTCAGTCTAGGGATGGCGATCTGAGATCGAAGAATCGATATTTCAGGCCCAAAAGATCGATTTTTTAAATCGATATGCAGTACTGAATCGATCCAGTGAATCGATGTTTCACCTTAAAAATCGCCATTCGATTATTTTTTTGATTTGGAGCGCCTTTTTTCAATTGCCAGCAACATCGCAAGTGATGAGCGGAACCGCTTGGATCCCAGTAGACTTGACAGACTATTGTTTTTAAAAACTTTAGATATGAAGCATTGGGAGCTTTAACTTTTTCATAAAATAAATACATTTTGAAAATAAATGTCCTTTTTCATACCATCTGACTTTGATATGGTAATAAAAATGATTGTTATTATCGAATTCCCTGAAATAAAAAAAATTGTCTGACTACTGATAACTTGATAAGAGATCATTATTATGTTATGTTTCTTGTTTTTCATAAAATGGATTTATATTTACATTATAAATGCAAAATTGAAAACAAATCGATTTTTTAGAAATCGATCTTTTAGACCTCGATTTTTTTGTGAATCGATACATCCGCTTACGATTCGGATCGATTTAAAAATCGATCTTTTTCGGAAAGAATCGCCATCCCTAGGTCAGTCTGAAATCCAGTTTATTAGATTTAAATAATCAATTAATCGATATCTGACAAAAATTCGTAATCGATTATGAAAATAACCATCCCACCATACAACAACCATACAACCGAATACCATCACAAACTCATGAGTGCGATCGTTTATAAGGCTCGTTCTTATCATATTGGCCATTGTGACGTATGATGACGCAAATATCAACTTTAATTCCACGAAATAAATAACTAAAAGCGTGTTTATCATCGTATTCGTCTACGATGGGCAAATATGTAGAGGCCTAGAGGGCCTAGTAATAGCGATGCATTATTAGACCACCTAGCGGGGTATAGACTGTTGAAAATTCAACCGGTGTGTTGGCCCAGTGTAGGACGGGAACACCCGGTGTGGTTTTTAGTCAGTAGCTAATTTCCTCGTTGAAAATCCAACCAAAAAGCGTGTTGGCTCGTCGTTCAAAAGTGCGCGTTGAAACTCCAACCGATAAGAGTGTTGGCCCATTGTTAGAAATTGGTATGCAAAATCCTCGATTAAAATCCAACCAAAAGCGTGTTGGCCCACTGTCCAAAATTGGTATGCAAATACCTCGATGAAAATCCGACCAAAAAGTGGGTTGGCCCTTTGCTAGAAATTGGTATGCTAATTCCTCGTTGAAAATCCAACCAAAAAGCGTGTTGGCTCGTCGTTCAAAAGTGCGCGTTGAAACTCCAACCAATAAGAGTATTTGCCAATTGTTAGAAATTGGTATGCAAAATCCTCGATGAAATTCCAACCAAAAGCGTGTTGGCCCATTGTTCAAAATTGGTACGCAAATACCTCGTTGAAAATCCAACCAAAAAGTGAGTTGGCCCTTTGCTAGAAATTGGTGTGCTAATAGGGTAGTTGACTAAGAAAATATATTTAGTCCATCAGTTAGATTACTAAAAAATATTGTATACGTATTTTTTCTTTTGTCTGGCAAACAAAAAATTACGAAGATACAGCGCTTGGAAATTTCGTATGACGTCACGCCGTGCTACAAATTTTAGCACGTTATTACGTCAAAGCCCCCCACTCCTGAACTTTGATGTGATATATCTTTGTAATTTTTTATCTAATTGATAAAACAAAAAATACGTGTTCAATATTTTTTAATAATCTTACTGAGGGACTAAATCGAATCGATTTATTTTTACCCAGGCAACATCCCTATTCCTCGTTGAAAATCCAACCAAAAGGCGTGTTGGCTCGTCGTTCAAAAGTGCGCGTTGAAACTCCAACCGATAAGAGTGTTGGCCCATTGTTAGAAATTGGTATGCAAAATCCTCGATTAAAATCCAACCAAAAGCGTGTTGGCCCACTGTCCAAAATTGGTATGCAAATACCTCGTTGAAAATCCGACCAAAAAGTGGGTTGGCCCTTTGCTAGAAATTGGTATGCTTATTCCTCGTTGAAAATCCAAACAAAAAGCGTGTTGGCTCGTCGTTCAAAAGTGCGCATTGAAACTCCAACCGATAAGAGTGTTGGCCCATTGTTAGAAATTGGTATGCAAAATCCTCGATTAAAATCAAACCAAAAGCGTGTTGGCCCACTCTCCAAAATTGGTATGCAAATACCTCGTCAAAAATCCGACCAAAAAGTGAGTTGGCCCTTTGCTAGAAATTGGTATGCTAATTCCTCGTTGAAAATCCAACCAAAAAGCGTGTTGGCTCGTCGTTCAAAAGTGCGCGTTGAAACTCCAACCGATAAGAGTGTTGGCCCATTGTTAGAAATTGGTATGCAAAATCCTCGATTAAAATCCAACCAAAAGCGTGTTGGCCCACTGTCCAAAATTGGTATGCAAATACCTCGTTGAAAATCCAACCAAAAAATGAGTTGGCCCACTGTCCAAAATGGGTATGCAAATACCTCGTTGAAAACCCAACCAAAAAGCTTGTTGGCCCATCGTTCGAAATTGGTATGTAAATTGCTCGTTGAAACTCTAACCGATAAGAGTGTTGGCACATTGTTAGAAATTGGTATGCAAATTCCTCGATTAAAATCCAACCAAAAGCGTGTTGGCCCATTGTTCAAAATTGGTACGCAAATACCTCGTTGAAAATCCAACCAAAAAGTGAGTTGGCCCTTTGCTAGAAATTGGTATGCTAATTCCTCGTTGAAAATCCAACCAAAAAGCGTGTTGGCTCGTCGTTCAAAAGTGCGCGTTGAAACTCCAACCGATAAGAGTGTTGGCCCATTGTTAGAAATTGGTATGCAAAATCCTCGATTAAAATCCAACCAAAAGCGTGTTGGCCCACTGTCCAAAATTGGTATGCAAATACCTCGTTGAAAATCCAACCAAAAAGTGAGTTGGCCCACTGTCCAAAATGGGTATGCAAATACCTCGTTGAAAATCCAACCAAAAAGCTTGTTGGCCCATCGTTCGAAATTGGTATGTAAATTGCTCGTTGAAACTCTAACCGATAAGAGTGTTGGCCCATTGTTAGAAATTGGTATGCAAATTCCTCGATTAAAATCCAACCAAAAGCGTGTTGGCCCATTGTTCAAAATTGGTACGCAAATACCTCGTTGAAAATCCAACCAAAAAGTGAGTTGGCCCTTTGCTAAAAAGTGGTATGCCAATTCCTCGTTGAAAATCCAACAAAAAAGCGTGTTGGCCCATCGTTCGAAATTGGTATGTAAATTACTCGTTGAAACTCCAACCAATAAGAGTGTTGGCCCATTGTTAGAAATTAGTATGTAAGTATAACATTGTTGGGCCCATGTTTAAACTTTGTTGGCTATGTCACTACCAATCCCCAACATATTCCCAACCGTTGGCTAGGAGTGGACACAATACCCCAACCGAAATTGCTACTAGGGATGTTACCTGCATGACCACACAAACAGAAAAACTTATTAGTATAGGTAAAGAAGTTATTATCACACTAATATTATAAAGGCGAGTTTGTGAGTGTGTATGTTTGTGTGTTTATATGTTTGTTACTTCTTCACGCTTAAACGGCTGGACCAATTTTGATTAAATTTGGTATGGAGGTAGCTGACACCCTGGATTAACATATAGGCCACTTTTTATCCCGATACTCCCATGGAATCGAAACTTATGCGGGTGAAACCGCGGAGCGCAGCTAGTGGTTTTATAAACTTAACGGTCAGACAACAATTTTGCAAAAAGTAACAAAATTTGTATCATCCATTTAGCTAACGAATTGTTAACCTCGTTATATGGAAACACAATGAATAACTAAAAGATAAAGAAAAGATAATACTTACTTAATTTCATAAATTTCCTAAGAATGAGTGCATGTCGTAACGCGATATAATCAACATCCGTTTGTTTCCACTAATGCCATTCTTCCTTATTCTAGATAATTATCTGCATGGGCTTATAATTACCTCAGACCGTAAGCCAAGTGTTGTTTGTTGTCTAAATAGTTAAGTCTATAAGGTGTCTTATAAGCGAAGCTGATGTGGGATTAAAATCGTGCGTGGAGTGACATTCTAGGCTCTGTTCCTATATTACCTGTAGTTGTAGTTACAGCTAGATAATGCTTGTGTTCATATTGTAGCCATAAGTATAAAGAACTGGGGGCCTAAAAAGGCCACTTTGGCAGAATCATAAAACGATCATTATGAATCATTATAAGGCAAAGACAGTCTGTTTTTCTTTTTTTCGCTGCACTACGTAGGTATAATCAAAGAGATTGGGATTGAATTTGGATTGGATTGATTGGTATTTTAGCACAGACAAAAAAAATAACTGAAAAATCCTTCACCATTGGGATTTGATACGATTAACTTAACAGTTAAGTGTCCATTATGATTCATTATGTTATCCTTTTATGATTCCGCCAAAGTGGCCTTTTTAGGACCCCTGAAATCGTACTATTCAAGAATTCATGTTTTTTTGAGTAGGAGAATAAAGGCTACTTCAAACAGGCGCGGCACGACACGCGACACAAAGGTACCGCAAGTCGCGCAACGAGCGGTGCCTTTATGTCGCGCGCGATTATGTCGCGTGTCGCGCCTGTTTGTAGGAGCCTTAACTTTTAAGGGGCTCTAAACGCAAAAAACCCAAGTTTTAGAAAGAATAAAAGTATATGATCGACTACAGCAGGGATGGCGAACCAGTGGCACGCGTGCCATTGATGGCACGCGAAAAATTATTTTGCGCACGCCTTCGATCGAAAAAGTACCTACGTAATACACTGAAATTTAACAAACGAACGCGTTTGAACCTACTTTACGGAGTGAGTAGGCGCGGTGTAAGGAGCAGCAGGCGGGAAGCGCGGAATCGATTGTATTGTTTTATAAATTTCCCTGTAATCAAAAAAAAAATGGCACATCTATGACCTCATCAAACATTTCTTTACAAAAAATGGCACGTTCATCCATAAAGGTTCGCCACCCCTGGACTACAGTAAACAAAATCAGAAAAATATATGATATTCTTCAGGATATATGCTAGGTAGATAGTGTGTTGAAAACATAATACAACTAATTTGATACGATAGAAAAAAATCATGAAGATACCTCTAAAAACTTACTTTTACAATAAAAACTATACTAATATACATACAATCATTAACATTTTTGTCAAATTATTCTACAAGCAAAATATTAAAATACTAGCGTTTTAATTTTTTAGTCCAAACAATAAATTTTTTGTAAATAGATAATTGCTTCATATTTTGCAATAAATTACCAGCGTTGTGTCATCGCGCTTTTCTTTCTTTTCTATGCAGTCCGACAAACACCGCGCTTTAGGTCATGTACCTAGTCCCCTTAACGATTGAATATATGTACTATTTACTGAAAAACTACCAAAAAAAAGGAAAACCACCATTACTGTAATGTAAGTAAATATCAATGGTTTAAACGATATCACCATTGAATAAAACAGTTAATTTTGTGACCTTTTAGCTACTTAAAACGTTAAAGTTTACTGTTATGACGGTAACATTTTGCCCCAAGCTTTAACTGTTTTCGGATCAGTAAAAAATACTGTTTTGAACGTTAGGCTCATATGGAACTGTTTAAAGCAGTTCAGATTAATTTTCTCATTTTTATTTACTGCTTACTTCTTTCAGTGCATGATTGTACTCATCAAAACAAAAAACTTTCCCAAATGAACTTTTGTTTTTATTTACCAAACGCTTGACTCCAATTACCCCATCATAATATTCAGTAGGACCTAACAAGAATAATACATCATCAGCTGTAGTTCAATTTAGTTACGTAATTCAAGTAATCCCTTTTAAGGATCCTGCAAACAGGCGCGACGCGCGACGCGAATCGCGCGGGACCAAAGGCACCGCTCGTTGCGCGACTGCTGCGTGTCGCGCCTGTTTGAAGGAGCCTTTACTAATTATTCCACTTTTAACCATGCATTAGTCTTTTTTTCATTCATTTAACAACCGTACGTACCGCGCGCGCGGTTGTTTTGGAGTGATTGGGGTCATGCGCTTCGTAGATCAAAAAAAATCTTTTCTTTGGGAAAGTTGTTTGATAGGATGAGTACAATGATGTGTTTTAGTATCGTTCAGTAAATATCAGTCACACTGAATAAGCATGCAAATAAATTACCTAATGAGTCTTAATCTCTAACATCATCTGTCTGCCTTTTCCCAACTGTTGGGCTCAGCTTCCAGTCTAACCAGATGCAGCTGAATACCAATATTTTACATGGAGCGACTGCCTATCTGACGTCCACAACCCAGTTACTGGGTAATACGATACCCCTTGGTATGACTGGTTGTCAGACTTTCGGGCTTCTGACGACCCGTAACGACTGTCTAATATCCACGTATGACAGCCGGGACCAGCGGAGAGGTCTTGATATGTGAAGATGCTCACCCATCTACGGACCAACCGCAGCAAGCGTAGCTTAACCTGTTCGATCGACCCGTGCGGCTGTTTTTACTTAGCTACAAGCCTGTCTTAATCTTTATATGTATATATCGCGTTATCTGAAACGGAGATGGAAGACCTGGGTACCTACTGACTGTACTTGAAGGCGGAACAAAAACTTCCAAAATGTTTAGTGATCCTTAACATAACACCACGCCTGTAATCCTCGAAGGGTTAGGCAGAGTTATGTTAAAGTCCTATGGAATAGGGGGCGAGCCTATGACGAGGGCGACACTGAAAGTTTTTAGAACTGGCCACACGTACCTAAACGATATAATAAAAAAATAAGTTCAAATTTTGAAAATGGAACTCTGCTAATATTATTGTGTATGTATTTTATTCTTTTGTCATTTGTTTACGATTAAGCGGCAAATTGAAAAACGTAGTCGCACTAATCTCACCGATGATCTGCGTGAGGGACGGCCTTCTTCTAAGGCGACGACTGAAGATAACATCAGTGATGTGCGGCAACGAGTGTTGTGCGGCGACAACACCTCGTCGCACACCGCCAAGCAAACAATCGAATACTTGGCGAAGTCAGACGTGGAATGACTGGGTCACCCGCCCTATTATATAGCCCCGACCTCGCACCTTGCGATTTTTATTTATTTTCGAAAATAAAAGAGAAAATTCGAGGAAAACGTTTTATGTACGCCGAGGAAGCAGTGGCTGCGTTTCAAAATGCCGTCGAAGAGACCTCTAAGGACGAGTGCGCAGTGTTTTTATCAGTGGTTCCATCGGATGCAGCGATGTATTGATGAAAATGGACACTATTTTGAAAATATATAATAAAACTAATAACTTGTTAGTTTGTTCAGTTTTTGATATTCTAAGAACTTTCAGTGTCACCCTCGTATAATCAACCGGGAGAAATGCCTACAGGAAACACCCATTAGGTAACAGTTTACAGCGACCCAATACCAGCCGGTTGATTCTGTAAAACTCTCACCGTGACTACTTAGGTGAAGTGAGTTTGTTTTTGCTAGGAATTGACACTATTGACAGCTCACTCCACGCTCACTTCACCTAAGTTTTCACGGTGATATTTTTACAGAATAGCACCGCAGGCCACTCGGAAAGTATTGCGAAATTTTTTTTAATGTGTGAGAGGGTCGCCAGTTGTAATCTATTTTGAAATATGATTATTTTGTAAGTAAAAATAGATACGTTCCTATTTCAAAATTTCCCTCCACTTTGTTTGCGAGCTAATTTAAATAATCGTGTCTCATTATTAAATGGATCTGCGCCGGAACATTTTCGCGCTATGATCTTTACGATTTCAAGTGTCGCCTGAAACCGGACGAATCGTACGATATACTTCAAATGGCATTCATGGATGAAGGCCCTTCTAAGGCAACCGTGTATCGTTGGTATAACGAATTCAAGCGCGGTCGACTAACTTTGGGGGATGAAGAAAGAAGTGGTCGCCCTTTGACGGCTGTTACGGAAGAAAACGTGCTAGCAGTGGAAAATTGAATCCAAGACAATAGGCGAGTTACGTATCAAGAGATTCAGAAGGTTGGATACTTACATACTGCATACATACTGCAGGTTGGATCGGGAAGTCTTCGCGAAATTCTACACGTGCATCTTCGCGTGAGGAGGATAGTTTCACGCTGGGTGCCGCACAAGCTCACCGATGCTCAGCACGTACGGGTGGAATGGTGCCGTGATATGATAAACAAATTTGAAGCAGGCTCGTCTCGGCGTGTTTACGACATCAACGGGTGATGAGTTTTGGATTTATCAATACGATCCAGGAAACTAAGCGCCAGTCGACGGTTAAGGTGTTTCAAAACGAATTAACGCCTACCAAAGTGAAGCGATCTAGAAGCGGGGGGAAGATTTTGATCTCGAGCTTTTTCAATTTGACTGGCTACTTGGTGTCAAATCCTTTACGGAACCAAAGAAGCATCAACGCTGAATGGTGTACTACCAAATGCTTGGCAGAGTTTTCTATGTTGTGAGCAACAAGCGATCAAACACAGGGCTCCGCGGGCTATTGCTCTACCACGACAACGCGCCTTCGCACACCTCGCTCAAAACGAGGGACTTCCTGGATGGCACGCCGGTCAAACTCCTGGGTCACCCTCCTTACAGCCCTGACCTAGCACCGTGTAACTTCTTCTTATTCCCGAAAATAAAAAATCTGCTCAAAGGGATACAATTTTCGTCGCCGTAAGATGCGCTGTCAGCGTTCGAGCAGGCTGTAAGCGAGGTGTCTGCGGCGGACTGGAAAAAGTATTTCGATAACTGGTACACTCATGAAACTTTCTATAGAGGTTAGTGGAGAGTACTTTGAAAAGATTTAATAAAAAAATATTTACCTATAGAACATTTATTTTTATTTTCGCAAAACTTTCTGTGTCTCACGTATAAATAAAATAAATATACTTATAGAGTTTCCTGTGTTCTTGCTTATCATAAATGGGACGATGATGCCATTGAGCGTTACATTATCATCAATGATTGTATGACTTCATCTAGCATTTTTTTGTGAAATACTTAGTAAAAATAGTTATCCTTTATCATCATCGACCGACCAAACTACATTATGACTCATGTGAAGTCATGTGTGATTTTAAATGGAGATAGGTATTTTATCACCAATGGAATTTGTAGTAGGTACTAAATTAAGTAGATATACCTAGGCAAATACATAAATAAACAAACGTTTGATTCCGTGTACTTATACAATTATACTATAATGAGAGATAAGATAAGGATTCAATAAAGCTGAGTGCATTACTTAATTTTTAATCATCACCTGCCTAGCCTTTTCCAAACTATGTTGGGGTTGCAGCTGAATATCAGTATTTTACATGGAGCGATTGCCTATCTGACCTCCGCAACCTAGTGACTGGGTAAAATATCAAACTTAGATAAAAGAAAAAGCGATTATAATTTGATTCAATTGCGTGACTCCGATTTGAATTCATACACAAAAGCTTTCCAACGGTGCTAATATTCGAGAAAGTCCCATAATGGCGAACAGGATGTACTGTGAGTCATAGTGGTTGTAATCGGCGCGCGCGCAGGTAACATCTACTATACATAAGTGCCGTAATAACAATATATGTATGTAGAGTGATAAGCGGCCACGTGAACCACTGATGACTCAGCGGTTGACTTCGAACCTCATTATGGCAATCTTGCTGAAGGAATTAAAAATATCGCTCTCATCGAAACAAACCCATTTTGATGCTTCTGACCTAGAAGACTAGTAGAGTAGAGTAGTAGTAGGCAGGCAATGAACTATACTGATTCGGGACATTCTGTTTATTCACCCCAAAAATCCACCCTAAGATGGATAGGTACTCGGAAACGCATGTCCGAGAATCCACCCTAGGCCTAGTTGGATATACGGAATTTATAGGCTTAGGTTGGATTCTCGGACACCCGTTTTCGCGTATCCAACTTAGGGCGGATTTTCTGGGGTGGATAAACAGGAATAACCGACTGATTCTTAATTCATTTTAGTTATACTGTCATAAGAAGAGTTTTGCTATGAAGCTGTTTTTAGCTACCTGCTCCTCATATCCAAAATTGTGTCTTCAATTTATCTTGAAAGATTATCTTATCAATGTTCACAGGTTTTTCTTATACGTATGTCAGATATTTACTTATATTTATTTGGTTACGAGCAAATGTAATTTAAAATTTTATTTACATATTTGTTTTTACAGCAGCATATTAAAGAATCCTTTTCATGATAACGATAAAAATGTTTGGTATCAATTCATCCAATCTTCTAAATGATTTATCCTTTCATTTTCACATTTCTGTTATTCGCAGATAATATACTTAGACCACGGATATCGACTTGAACTAACTCAAGTCATTACTGTCACTGATCTTTATTTGAATCAATCGTTTCGTACTGTCGTTTCGTACCCACTAATTCCATTATTTTACAAACAGGCTGAGGCTGTTTTTTTTTTACAAAACTTAATTGTTTAATGAATTAATATTCGTCACCACTCCAAATTAAACTCGTGTAACATAATTCGTCATATTATTATCAAATTGTAAGAAATCGTAATAAACGTAATCTCACATGACACAATTTTTCACGCCTCCATTGACAATAAAGTTCTCGTAAATAGTGCCTAAACCGTGACCACTAAACAAAAATCATTTATGAATGAAACTACTCATACTGTTTAGTCATATATCTGTGAAACAGTTACTTACGTAGAACTGCATAATACTTGATATGAGTCAAGCAATATTCATATAACGTAGGTGTTGTTTTCTCATATTTATTCAGTGTTATCGTTATATTCATTAAATCGTCAATTGGTAATAGTAATTCTATGAGGACATCCCTAGATGTTACACAACATAAAGTGAATTGGATTAACCGATTTCACTGGAAGCCTGGGTGTCCCGCTAAATTCAAATTCAGGTTGATAAAACAAATTCAGGCAAAATATTATGATGATCGTTAACCAGACACACTGACCTGCAAATTGCAAAAAACGTAATACAATTAAAGTGCGCAAGCTACCTTGGCGCTTTCCCCATAAATAGAGATATATGAAAATCTTATTACAAGTATGGAAAGAAAGACATGTTATGCAGAATCCAAATAAATTGGGATAAATAAGGAAAGGAGAATGATGATGATGATATAAGAAAATCTTATTACATCTTCTCTTTGTACGCAAAATACGCGCATTGACGTGGAGTTGCGGACACCAGCCCGTATTACCTATTACCTACATCTTCTCTTAAATCATACGTAAATATTTACTAGTTCAAAAGCTAACAGTCTTAAAATAATAATAATATGTATACAAGTATATAAATAAGGGAGGAGAAAGAATCATAGGGCATCAAAAAATCATCCTAGACGTTAAGATGAAAAAAAAAATTGTAAAATTTGAATACTTCTCTTTGTTCTCATAATATGATCTTTTTTTGGTAAGCGACTGCTTTGCTTACTAAATTAGGCAAGCAATATACTTACTTAAGTATTTTCTTCGAATTGTGAAAACTAATAATAGTTTACTCAACTCATAATACTTGACAAACATGGCAGACGCTTTATTTTCCACTCTGGCAGTCTCGAAGCCAACGTACTGCTGAAATATTTTCAGCTTTTACAGTTCATTGTCATTTTAAGATGTTTCTCTACATTTAGCGTTCATACGTAGAGCTGCTCTTTTATATCTATTTGCAATTATATTAAGTACTAGGATCCATAAATTGTGCTAAGGAAATATTATGTTAATATTTTTGAATTCAAAATACCTAATCCAAAAACATGAATAAGGCATGGTTACTCACGAATTTAGTAAACATAAATTTGCTACAGTGGTCTGAGACGAATCGTATATAGGTATACGTATAGGCTTAACGATTTGGTTGGATTGTGATTCATACGTTTATTGCTTTTAAGAAATTGTCTTGAGGGAACGGAAAATTCTTTTGAAGAAAACCTTTGTCTCAAGTACCTATACTATACATAAGCAAAATTTAAATTAAAAAAAAACAGATTTTTTTAAATATTTTTTATAAGTTGGTATTATTACTTGGATCTTATGAATCACACGACAGAGTTCTTCAGACCCTAATAGCTGGTAGCATAATACAACTTGCTACTAACTAATTTTAAGGTTAGAGAGTAATAGGTGTTATAACTCAAGTAGTATAGTACGGCGTGGGAGCAAAATGAACGCTACATAGGTACATACAAAATTACCCTATACTGTTCCCACTGTTGGGACACAGGCCTCGTCTCTGTGAGAGGGAAATGAACGCAAAGAACGCACCTAAATTGATATCATTTCGATAGACTGAAATTATCGCTTAATGAAAGACATTAAACTCCATTTGAGGTTATAGCGATTCAGTTTAATGATTCCAGTTTCAATGGACAGTGCCTTAAATGATTGTCTCTCATCATCAAATAGATGAAATCGGTATTTGAAAGGAAATCAGATAGGTATATAATATTCGCTTAATTATCTGTGCCGATGATTCGCTGTGCGAGTATCTCGCTGACATTGAAAGGTCGTTGACTTATTACGGCGGACGACAGAAGTGGCTCTCTGGTCTCTCCCTTCCCTTGCAAAGCTTTTTTATAACATAATCTGTTGTACGTATGTTATAATTCAGAAGCATGTTAAATTGCATAACAACATGTCACAATAACCTAAAAATTTGATTGCTGCCAAAAATGTTTCATTTTTCCAGTTATGGTTTCCTCATACTAGCAGTTTGCTACCTTCCTACGCAATTTATTCTCCTATATATACTTTGTCTCAATTTTATTTTATTGTCAAACAACTTTGGCAACATTCGATAGCACTCCAATGAAGTCGAAGTGTCTTCAGTCTTTTGCGAGACTGTAGTTAGATCCCTTCAATAAGGGAAAGAGACATTGATAAGATCCAAGTTTCTCATCAAAGCTATCCGTGAGACGGATGCAAAGGTCCGTGGGTGTAGCCCCTCCACCCCGCACCTCGCTTGGCTCGCCCATTCTAATTAGCCCATTGTGGTCGCCAGTTAAAGTTTGCGGCCGGCCGGCCGGCAGTCACGCCTGAGCCGCCGCTACAGTGACACGTACGGTCGTATTCGGTTCGTATACACGACACGCGACTGTGATGACGATAAGTGATCGACAGTGCTCTCCGTTGATAAAGACAAACTTTATCTCGTTTTGGTTCTACCATTATGTGAATCTATCTGTCAAACATTTAAGTCAACGTTATTAAAGTGTTAGTCGTTGGCGCAGTACAAGGTAAAGCCATTATGATCTACTCGTATTCTGTTAAAACTGGGACCATTGTATGGCTATCAGCGGATACAACAAATCCATGACCGAAGTAGGTATGCACTTAGTTTCTGTGTTTCGCTAAAATGCTTGTGCAGTTACAAGTATTTATTTGCGCTTAAAGAAAAATGCATATAAATTACAACTAATTAGCAAGAATACATTTAAAATCTTGATTGGATGTTGAGAGAGGTAAATTGATTATGCATAAACATATCTATGAAATATACACTTGGCTATTAAATTATATGGTACGTAGGCATTTTATATACTTACTAACAAAACCTGTCTTATTTCAGTAAATCTTTGGACTAGTTAGTCATTAACGTGAACTTAATTGCAATCATTTGCACTTGATTTAAATTTTTTAACTAATATATCTTGAGGTTCCAAGTAACTACATTACTGTAAATATTTAGTCGAACTGTTATACCTATAATACTGTAAAAATACAATACACAATGCACTTCGCAAATTCTGCAACCGTTAGGTTTTCAAGACACTATCGGAATTAGATGACCGATTATAATCTGCTTACATTTATAAGCTCAGGTATGCATACAAATTGCATGCAAAGTCATAATGTTTATTATGTAATAAAGCTCTCTTGTTTTCCCTATCATGCCACATATAAAATGATTGTGCATGCCAAACTGACCTTCGGTAATAATGCTCCTTGATCGGCATGCAACGGTCACTGCAATGTGCTGCATCTGGCATTAGCCAGAACATTAAGCTGCATTATAAATGGACGGTCAACCGTGCATAGGAACTTGACATCAATACAACAAGCCACAAGATGCAATTTCGAACTACAACGCAGCGGGAGTGGCGAGAAAATAAAATCAATTTCAAAATGCAGAATAGTTAACCGTGAAAGCTGTTCTCAGAAATAAGCACTCTACACTGACGTGATGGGCATAGGCATTGCAGTATTATTTTCCTGCTCATTAATTTCGATTTATGTCGTGTAGTATTGACTTTTGTTTGTTTCACGACTGCCCTGCGTTTTGCTTATCTTTAATGTTTACGAGGATAGCGCAATACGTTTGTTTTACACAGCTGTGATTATGTTTATATGTATTGTTTTTGCACGTAACAAGCAGTACCTATCATATTTTCCGAAACGTCAAGATGATCCGTAGTTCAAATTAACATATTTTAAGAAGTCCATAGTAGAAGTTAGTGTGTCCAAACCAAATGCATTACTTAAACATTAAATACTTAGCAATATCAAATAAGCTCAACTAATACAGCTTAACTAAGCTTAAAGTTTGTGACAACATCGTAGCTGTTGTTAGTTTGCAATCAACCTTGTACATTTAAGCTATCGCAAAATTCTTGTTTTGTATGGTTTTACCTTTTGACATTTTCAAAGACATAAATTAGAATAGGTACCATGTAAGTTGACAGTGGATAGGTAATTATCAAAGTGCACACAAATCTGTATTCAGTTACCATTATGTCTCTATGGATTTCAATAATAGATAAGTAGGTACTTTAGAAATAATGAAGGAAAAACATTTCCTCTAATATACACAAAAAAAATATTTCCTGTTTGAGTTTTGCTATTAATTTGCCATCGCAGGAAAACATCAAATAAATACAGTAGGTACATACAATTTACAACTATAATAGACTTTTTGACAAATCAAATCTGTACGATACGACAGTTTTATAACAAAAAATCAGCATAATATTAGATGGGTATTACGGGAGTCTATCCTATCATACATTTATTATTTACGTACAAAAACAATGCTTTTTCATCTCACAAAAGCTGAGAACGTCATTTACGTAAACTACGAGACTACGTAGACTATTACCTGTGACGAGACTATGATAGCATAAGGATGAGGTGTTTATCTATCAGATAATTAATAATATGTCATGGTTTCATTTTTAATTCTTTTACCTATTGTGGTATAATAATTTTATTTCAGGTGCATCGTCTTCACATATTATTATTATATAATTAATGTATGCAAAATATTGTAAAACATTTTAAAAGAGTAACGGTGGAGTTTCTTGCCCATTTTTCTCCATACGAAAACTACCTTTTGGAATGGGCGACTAGAATCATTTCTATTTTGCTGTAATTTTGACGTTCAAAAGTGCCTTTTATGTGCCTATTTGAAATAAATACTTTGACTTGACTTGGTGATCCTCGTAAGGAAAGATATGCTTGTTTCTGTATAAAATTCAATAAATAAATAAATAAAAACGTGAATGAAGTCCAAAACATTAATCGGGTTATATTGGAAGCTGACTTAGCGTCGGCTTCCAATTCCAATATATGAGGTGTGTAGAATCAAATGCAGCTAGCATGTGAGTTATGAATACAAAAAACATGTCTTTCAATTCTCTATGCATCCAAGTTAAAAGTTGTTATCAAATGTAGCTGAATGCGGTAGAAAACCAGATTGAACTTCGGCATTGGGATCAAAGGTAGCTTAAAATTGTCCTGTCAACATCAGACAGCTTAAATCCGAATTGACCAATCACAGCGTTGCGATGGCGCCGAGCCCAATATGGCAGATGCAGATGCACTGAGCTGTCTTTGATTTTACACCCCTCATATGTAGTAAAAAAGTTTAGTCTGATAAGCACCAAATCATAAATCAATTAAAAAAATGTAAATAATCGTAGAATTTCAACCACCTTAACAAGTGATTTCCTATCATAAAACTGTCAATAATAATTAACAATATTTTTAAGTAGGTATGTACTATATGAGATTTCATTTTGGGCACCAAAGCTTATTTCTTTTTGACCAACCATGTAGGGCCCAAATTAGGGCTTCCAAAATTAATCCTTATTTTTGGAAGCCCTAATTGTGGCTTTACTGTCACTATTAGGATTTCCAGAAATACAGAATTTATTAAACAATTTAGTACAATTTTTAACAAGTTGCTTACTTTGTAGATAAGTACAATATAGATTGATTTTTATCTTTATTTACCAATTGTAAAAGCTCTGCACTGCATTCGAAATTTAGTAATCAACTAAACGTTATCGTTATCAACACGCATGAAAATTTATTTATATATCGTTTGTAGTAGTTTAATAACAATATGTTGCTTGTATCATATCCTGTGACGCTAAATTGACACTTCAAATCCGTGATCTAATTGCGTAACAGATACCTACATAGAGAAACGTTAAATGATGTATCTCTGGAACTGTGACGACATTTCTGCGAAATATGAGTCATTCGTGGACCACGATTGACCTGTTGATACTTTAGTTGAATAGCCTCTTTTTTGCATTGACATTACTCATCGAGACACGCGGAGCTGGCGGCACTTACGCACATAATCAATGCAAATACGTAATAACTATGACATAATTTAGATGACTGCTATTTTTTTTTTCTCTTGGCTATGTTCGTATTTTTAGACATCAATTTACTTACACAAATTATAAAAATAGGTACCTACTTTATCAGCTCTAAGAGGAACATAACGGTCCAAAAGCACACATATTTTTTTTCTTCTAAGATTCGCCTTACTTCGTTACTTCCTAATATGAAATACAAATTTTGATAGTGTTTAATAGGTTGGTATTATAAATAACAAGTAGCTGTGAGACGTTATGATGACGCCGTGCCGGCCGGCGTGGCCATGACATCAGCACTGTCCGCGTCAGCGCGCGTCATCCGATGCGAATCTCGAACAGTTTCTCCGCATGATATGTTAATCATCGCGGTGTCACACAGGCCACACAGCCAATCAACAACGTTATCATTATTAAAATCTTGTGTTTATGCGAATGATAAATTAAAATAGCGTTTAAAAATGGCAGATGACGCTACAATTCTAATAATTCTTATGTTACGCAATCTAAAGATACCTGCGCTGCGTTATGAAAACATAACCACAAAGAGATCTACAGGAAACTCTTGATTAATTAATCCATATAAGGGTATTGAAAATCTCTTAACTTAATCAAATATCCATTGTTGAGTACGAATTGTTGACTAACATATTTTGACATCATAGGCATAACCGAACAATCTACAGCACGGATGTATCGTAGGCGGCCCCATCAATATGCGTCGAGCATGTCTTTACGTTCGACAATCAGACTCGTGAGCTGAGTTTCTGATTAATAGCGTTGCCCTCTTACCGGACTATCCGATGACTCACGCATTGATATTACATTACACCGTCAATGAGTCCTTTGACCTTATTCAACGGGTTCAATAAGTGCACTAGATGTGTCCTTGTGCTGAATTCGCTGTAGTTACTGTGTTCCCAGAACAACAATAAAGTTGGCCTACGATGATAATAAAACAATCTGTAATCATTAGACACACTAAACCTACACCTTTTAGGTTGGATTTTAATAGAATCGTCGTTAACCTCATGGGGGCCTAAAAAGGCCACTTGGCAGAATCATAATAGGATAACATTATGAATCATAATGGGCAGTTAACTGTTAAGTTAATCGTATCAAATCCCATCGGTGAAGGATTTTTCAGTAATTTTTATTGTCTGTGCTTAAATACCAATCAATCCAATCCCCTCTTTGATTATACCTACGTAGTGCAGCGAAAAAAGGAAAACACGGACTGTCTTCGCCATATAACATTATGAATTATATTCATAATGTTATCCATTTATGATTCTGCCAAAGTGGCCTTTTTAGACCTCCTGATATAATAATGGAAGGATGAATTGCTGACCACCATGCAATATTTTCTCGCTTTAAAAATATTGATACGATACTGCTTGATCATTAATAGTATAATGGATTACACTCTCTACTATGAACAGAGTCTTATTAAAAATATTAACCAAAGTTTTCTTTGTTACAGATACCAGAGTTTACGCTCGATGGGAGCAACAATATAAAACAGAACGGCAGTGCCAAGGACTTGGCTTCCGTCATGGAAAACATGAAGAAAGGCAATCTCATGTCTCGACAAAATCAGAGTCTTAACACCCAGGTTACTAGCTCTTCGACACAACAGGTTAGTTCAATACATTTTACAAAACGTTTCGTAAATGAATAGATTTTAGTTTATGACATAAATCTTTTGAATATCCTCATATTGGCTTTAATTACACTTAATATTAGTCCGCCTTTGTAAGTACCTTTTTGTGCGAAAAGTTTAAATAAATAAATATTATAAAGGCGAAAGTTTGTGTGTGTGTGTGTGTGTTTTTATGTTTGTTACTCCTTCACGCTCAAACGGCTGGACCAATTTCGATAAAATTTTGCATGGAGGTAGCTGACACCCTGAATTAAAATATAGGCTACTTTTATCCCGATATTCCCACGGGATCGACATTTACGCGGGTGAAACCGCGAGGCGCAGCTAGTAAGCATATGTCAGAATAGTGGTCCATAACCAAAAACCATCGTCGTCATTCGTCAGATGTGTTCATAGAGATTACAACATTTTCAAGATTGTTTAAGGTATCTATGGTAAGCCACTAGCAGAAAGGTTCAATA
The DNA here is from genome assembly GCA_963855955.1 of Luperina nickerlii. Lineage (NCBI taxonomy): Eukaryota > Metazoa > Arthropoda > Insecta > Lepidoptera > Noctuidae > Luperina > Luperina nickerlii. Next base: position 9,420,293 of record OY979666.1, read on the forward strand.
GAAATTTCTAGTCACGGCCTATATCAGGAGCGGATGTTAGCCGATTTTAGAATATAAAAATTATTTGTATTCAAACTAAAAAAACTGTATAATATCCATTAAATATTACAGTTACGTTCCGTAATCTACTTTATCGCCAGGATTACTATTAAATTAAATGCTAGAATGTCAGTATAAACAATATAACTACTTATTGTTCTATGCATTCGAGATAATGATTTTGCATTATCACTTGCGGTTGGAGTTGCCTATTCTATTTCTGTAGTGATAACATGACCTTATGGCCTACATTACGGTAAAGCTATCCAGTTAAAGATTTTGATATTGTAATATCAAAATCTGCAAGATTTTTTTATACATGAACTGCAGAGATAAAGATAATTTATTTGTCAAACATGCGTTTACATAGAAATCAAGCATACAAGACAAGATCTTATAACAAGTCCGTACATGTTTTGCCTGACGAGGCGTACAATTTTTTTTTTATATGTATAACAAACAAATAATTACTTCAATAAACCAAAGACTAAAGACGGGTTCACTAACATTCATTATTACGTTTTATGAGAATAATAATAATATACAAATAACAATATAAAAGTTCCAGCATGTCAATGTCAGAGAGAACCATAACAAATAGTTAAAAAATGTATGATTCATATCCCAATATAAGATTTAAATAATTAACGATGAGGATATATTGAAATTAAATTTAAAAAAAAAACAAATGCGCTATTTACAAGATGTGTACTTATATTTAGGGGTCTATAAAAGGAAGAAATTAGTCGGTTTAGATGAATCGCTGTACCTACCAATAACACCAGCCACTCTGACAAAGTTATTTCGATCTAAAAAATAAAGTTGCTTTTTTAGCCGTCTGAGCGACAAAATTTCTTTATAATTTTTCCAAGAAACAACATTTTTGAGAAATATTTTATGGTATAAATTATTCTGAACACAATTTCAGGTTTAAATATAGATAGTGAGTTATATTAGCCCCGGCCTCGGTTTATAAAACAGTGTATGTTTATTTTGAATTCGCCCAACGCGAGTTACGGGAAAAATAAAATTTTCAACGCAAATGCGACTCCGCTTTGCCCGCGAGATGTATCTATTGTCGGCACTAATGACGACGAGGTCGTCAGAATGCATAATTATTTCGAAGCTGTACAAAATTAGTATGCCTTTGTTTCGGAATTAACAGAAATAAAATAAATCGTGTGATTATGATGCTTTACGCTTGAACATGGTAAAGTTAAGTTAGTCAAAATGCAGATATATAAACAACGATGGGAATGGCTGACACTTCGGAGTGTGTCGAACGAATCAAAGAAAAACCGACAAAACTACAGTCTGATCGGATATCAGCTGCGAGTGAACATGAACTGACTGGACTGTAAACTGGCTCAGTGCCAAAGAGCATAATGACATCGTGTAACGTAGGACGACATGCTACGACGTTTTACAACGCGCCCTAAGGGCCTCCTGTCATATTATATAAGAGCTATGCCGCTAATGTCAATATATTAAATAAGTCAAGTTCTTAAATCAGTGACTTGACAGCGACAAGAATTCGGCACTCGTAACTAGTGATGGGTCGAGAAAATATTCTGTAATAATCTTTTCGACAAAGAATATTCTCGGAACATGGAGAATTTAAAATTGAAATAATTTAAAAGTAGAATTTAGTTGTGGAGTAGATTATTTTGACGTCAACTTCAAAAAACTCGCACTCAAAACTATAAGTTAAAAGTAGATCGATACAATACTTTTAAGGCTAGGTGGCCCCGAATTCAAGTTTTTTAAAACAATCTGAGACAAAGAATATAGGGTTTTAAATTTAAAAAAAATATATCTGTATTAGTTAAGGATCTTGTCTAGACAAAATCGCATTCAGTTGCAAGACCTGATGAACTTCACACGATAGAAAAAAGTCGCAAAGTTACCCCTTTTTAAAACGTTTTTTCAATATTATGACTATATTACTGACTTTTTACATTTAATTTTTGTACTATATTAAAGAAACTAATTAGTTATAGACAAATTCGCAGAGTTTGACTTGATAAAATGATTTTCTTAATTACTAAGTTTAAATATGAATTAAAAGCGCCCGCGGCGGCTCCTACCGGGCCGTTCAGTCGCGTGCTGGCGCTTATGGACGACGGACCTGTGTCAGTTTTTTCCGCGACAACTTCGCGAAACTTATCATCTGTTTTTGAGTTTGTTTGTTAGTTATAATGGGCAATAAACAACGCAGGCGAAAAAAGTCGTGTAAAGCAATAAAAGAAACAAATAGAAAGAATGCACTCCAAAGATATGTGAAGAAGTAAGTACCTACCTAAATGTTTTATTTGTATTGTAATGTGGTGAGCCACAGTATAAAAATATCAGTACTACTAGAGAACGCTAAGATTTTTGAAATACATAAAAAAATCAATGGCTAGTTTGGCTATAGATAAGTTCTCCAATGCATAATTTTATTCAGTATTTATTTGCAAGAGGAACAGTGTGTAGAATTCATTCGAGATTTTTGTTATTGCATGTTTATTATTAATTATGCCACTCCAAATGGAATAATAAAAGAAACTTGGCTTGAAATGTTTACGTGGGTTTTTAATGTTTTAGAGCAATGCAGTTGCAGGCCAAGCGCAGTGCGCATGTATCAACTAATGATTCGGCGAATATCGAGTAAGTTTTTTTATATTATTTATTTTAAAGACATTCTCTATTTTTTACTATTTGAATTAAATAGTATCTCACTTGAAATTGTAACACCATAAAAATTACATAAAGAAATTAAATACATATACTTAAATTAAGTAGGTACGTATGTATGTGGGGGTCACATACATACCTACTTTATTATTAAAATTAAAGTCCCTATTTATTAATTATTATTACTGTTTGCGTATCTTTGTTTCTGTATAACTGTCTGTATGTCAGTGTGCGTGTGTATTTGTCTTTGGCATTGTAGCTCCTAAACGGAAAACGGATGAATCGATTTCAATGCAGTTGTCTCTATTAAACAGACTGGTTTAATAATAAGAAAGTTTTTTAAAATTTTACTTGTTAATTACCAACAAGTCAAAAACAACTTTTGTGTTACAGATCAATAGAGCATGCGGAAGGGCATAAAGTGTCTCCATTGATGACTTTAGAGCATGGTTTACTTGAATAATCTTAGGATTGAGGAGTAAGTAACTGTATTGTACTTATTAATAATCAATTATATTGTTTTAACCGATTCAATTAAAATCAGACTAAAACATGCTACGGCATGCCATAGGCATAAGTAAATAGCCCATAAAATGCGTAAGTTTATATATCCGATAATTATCGCATTTACTAACAACTATGAATATTGAAACAAAAAAATATATTTTATTGTTACAGAACGACTATTCATGCTGCCAATGCCCATGTCACACATGCTGAAATGCCTTTAGATGAACATAATAATGTATCACCTAATAATAATATCAATGAGTAAGTTGCTACTTTTTGTTTTACATAATAATTATGTGGAATTCAATAGGTTATATTAAAATAATCTGTTTTTAGAACAATGGAGGAAATTGAAAACTACACTCTAAGCGTTGAAAACGAAATCGAACACGACTATCAACCCATCAGTGGACGACGAATTGTTGACATGAATTACCTGATGACACAGCTCCAAGAAAAAACGTATCATATCGATTTATTTGACAGCAGAGTTGGATATTTTACAGATATAAAAGTGTTTACTTTTAATTTAATAAAAAAATCGGTTGTCTGTAAAGTCGGTTTGCTGACGATAGTTGAACGTGACAACGTCATAAGAAAATACTGATGGAATAATTGCATTGCATTTGTTAATATTCGCTTGCACTTCAAGCCGCTATGGAACGCTACAGATCGAGGCCGCGAGGTAACGCTACATGAGTCATGTATTTTCGTGAGTGCAACCAGCTTCATCGATTTATTAGACGTTGTCACGTCAAAATAAAAATACTTTATTTTTATTTTATTGACGACTCACACAGTCACGCTTCACATTATGTGTTACACGAGACGAACATTTATACCTCTAAGCTTTTTTGAATTACAATATGCATTGATATTGTAATTCAAGAATTGTAACACAACTCTCCTAAAGTAAGTGTGCCTACTGCTTGATTTTTTATACTGTAGCACGAATATTTGATTTTAGTCAGTCAGATTTTAAATCCTTTTTATAAAAAAAAAGTATACAAATTATTTTTAATAATTAGTATCAAGTTTATACAATACGTATCTAATCTATCTATAACCTTAAAAATAACTACTACTAAAAATAAAACAAAATAAACATATACTAATCAATTCAAGTTGATCTACTGCATTGCTCTACTCTGTGACGCAACTTAGTACCTACTCGAGTTCGTGAACTCATGAGCGGTGCGCTTGGCGCGCGCGTCGTAACTTATTACGTATCGCTACTCCTTGCGGGGGCTGAGGTATGCGTTAAATACCTACAGCGCTCGGAATACCTGGCCTTAAATTCCCAACTTCTCGAAATTCGCTTTCAAAAAAATATTCTTCTCGCTAGGAGAATATTCTCGGGAGTTTACCATCACTATTCGTAACGCACTGACACTGCAATGCCTACCTTACCTTGTACATTCTAGTAAGCAACCATTCACCGACTAAGAGAATAATATAATATCATGTAGCGTTTCTATTAACTTTTAGCACCCTGAGGTTATGCTGTAAATTATATTGAGGATCTTATATCACATCTTCACAGAATCACAAATATCTGAAAAAGTGAAAACTCAACCGAATGCATTTTAGAGGTACATACTTAAATTAACCGGTAATAGAAAAAACTTTTTTACAAAAAAAAAAACCACCGACTTCAAAAAAACTACAAAGTTAAAATAACTTTAATTTCGGAAGTCGGTATCGTTGGTTCCGCTTTTTGGTTTTTTAACACCGACTTCCGAAATTAAAGTTATTTTTCACTTGGTAGTGTTTTTTTTTTGTAAATTAGTTTCTATTTTACACTTTTTAGTTGTACCTATCCCACACAAATTCATATAACACTACTTGCTATGCAAATATCAGTGATCAGTGACAGGAAGCTATTAAAACATCATCAATATAAACTGAAAAAGATGAAGATGTGGGCTGTTATCCGAAAGTGAAATAAATATAAATGAATATATTTATTATTTTAATGAATATAAAGAAAATCACACTTTTTGACAGCAACACAGAACCGCAACATAGGCAGAATGTAGAAAAAACAATTTAAATTTGAAATAATAAAGAAAAAGTATACAACACCAAAGAGTACGTAACATAAACTAAGGGGGAAAAATTTGTATTATTGAATCTGACTCAAAAACTACCCAAGTAAAGTTAATAAAAATAAATTGGACCATCCCTGAGGCATACCTTATCCATTAAAAAAAGAATTTTGCAAATCCGTCTGTATATGACGGAGTTATGCCCGAACATATACATAAAAAAAATATAAACATCCAAATTGAGAACCTCCTCCTTTTTTGAAGTCGGTTAAAAACGAATAAGTGTACTGCTAAGCTGCAGTGCGATTCTGTAACCATCTCACCGTGAAAACTTAGGTGAAGTGAGCGTGGAGTGAACTGGCAGTGTCATCTTACCAGATACTAGGGATTGACCAAGCATACATTTACAATCATAATCGAGATTTTAATAATATTTTTTTAGCCTAATCCTATTGATATTTTTATATAATTCAAAGCTAGTATTTTAGTGGTCAAAACATTCGCCAGCGCCTAACGCGCTTGCGCGGCGTGAAATATGGCTCATTCCGAATTAAGTCATCATCGCTCACATGAATAATTTGCTTTCCGATTTAGATAAATGACCACTATGGCAGCTGAGAGTCAGTAATATACCTATTCACTTGAATAGAGTTACTCATGGTTGGATTATAGTATTTATTTGTGTATACACCACGAATTTCCTCTTCTTTGGTAAGGTGGCGACTGTAGCCAGAAGCACAATTTCGAAAATGCCACGTTAGTTTAAAGATCGGTGATAATTATTAATTTAGGGCATGGTCGGTAGTCAGCGTTATCGCAAGATGGCAAATGCCATGACTTCATATATGTCGATTCACGGGACATCGTTATCGCGTTCACGTTAATTCAGAAAAGGGCCCTAATTCACTATGACCACTTAATGATTCATTACTTCGAAACTACGTCAATTCCTTTTAAAATCTCTTTTATGATTGTAAATGTTTGCATGGTCAATCCCTAGCATCAGTGGGATGACACTGACAGGCTTGACAGCTCACTCCACGCAAGTATTCACGGTGAGATTTTTACAGAATCGACATGCTGATTTTATCACGGATCACTAAAAAGCTAATATGGTTTTCTTACCAAATCTTGAATCAATATAAGAATACACAAATATTTTTTGTACTCTCAACTGAATTAACACGATCTCCCACGCAATTAAAGACAACCGTCGCTAACGGGTCTACAACATTGGGAGTAGGTATCAAGTACGCTCGAGGTTCAAGGGCATGATTTGTTGCATCCCGCCTGCCCACACGCGCTGAATCATTTTTTCGCTTCTCAATCACAGTATTCAATGCCAAAATATGGTACTATAAAAGCCGACTAATAGTTTATAGACAACGATTTGTAAGCTTTTTATTTTTAAATAATACGTAATAAAATATTGCCTATTACGGGTATTATACCCTATAGAATGTAGGATACCTAACAATAATCTATCAATGTATATTGAGCCGATTTTTCATACATGTGCTAATTTTAAAATGCCCCTGTTATTTTTGTATTTCTATTTTGTATAGCCCTGGCTTTATTTACTTCGTTCGTGTAGGTGCGCCAAGACGTGTGACGCCCAAACTAACAATCTCCTCTAGCATTGGCACTGAACTCCTCTGCAGTCCTAGTCTAGATAATGAGTCGCAAGGAACAATACGCATGAGTGTGCCTCCTTACCAAATTCACAATTGCAAATGTGAATTAGTGATATAATTCTCTAATAAAAGGTTGATATTTAGTACTTTAGAATATACATCATTAACCAGTGCCCGAAGACCTTTTCTCAATTATAAATGTATTATTTTTCCAGATGGTGTCAAGTACGACTTCAAGCAGCGCCTCATCGAGCCAAAGGTTGCAAAGTTCATCGCAGCGACTCGCGCACATGGCAAACACTGAAAGGAAAGCGAGCTCTATGAAGTCCGACCTTACTGAACTCAAAAGCTCTATTTCTGAGATGAAGACGCTAAGTAACACCGCAGCGAAAAATTTTGGCCAAAGGTTAGTCAGCTTGCATCAAAACAATATTTAGGAGGAATTATTTTTACACTATTACTTACATAAGAAAATTCATAACGTGCCAATAGTTGTTTCATGTTTAGTCAATAGGTGTTAACACAGACGGTTTCCTGAGAACATTAAAGATACTTTTGCCATTACCCACGAACCTGTACGAGCGAGCTCACCTGAGCGACCTTGGCTCACGTCCAATTCCCACCCGCTGTTTCTCCACTCTATGTTTTCAGTAACACGCCGACAAACAATAGCAACACTACTGATTCCACGCAACCCTTTTCGCGCTCTCGCACCGCGAACGCTGGCTATATTAAGTGAAGAAAATATTGTTGGGTTGCTGTGCCACATTATTTTAAATTGTCATCCTATTTCCAGATTAAGAAGCTCAATGGAGAACATAGTGGATCAGGATGACTTAGGTGATCGGAATTTGCCTGTGATTCGAGATCTCAGCGAAATGGATGATATGGGCGATATGAGTGACATGGGTGAGCTCTCCGGCGAAGGCCCTCTAGTAACTTTTCCGGAATCTGACACGCCACCTCCTATAACAGAGAAACCATCTCTACTTTCTGGCAATAGTGCTGTTGTTGGATCAAGTGCAGCGAATGAACTAAAGTACAGTGCAGCGCGTATGACTTCTGCTACTTCTACTCGAGTCGTCGCTGATGGATATAGTGCATCGAGATCTGCATCCAACAGTACAAAAATGCGTCGACTACAACATGGTGATATGCAATATGCGGAACGTAGCGCAGCTAGTGCATCACATCGATTACTGCAGGCCGAGGGTCTAACTGCAGAACAAAACGCAGCATCCCTTCAAGTAAGTGAACTATTTTCAAAAAACCTGTTGTGTAAAACATCGGTAATATTACAATATATCGCATATTTTTTTTTAAATATTGCAAATATAGTTAAAAATTGAAAGTATGACAACCAAACCAACCAATCAAAGGTGAATAAATAGTTTCCAAAACATAGACGACTGCCACATTCAGCCGTCTAGGAATATCGTCTACGGAGCCGCCGAAAAGGCGCGTCGAAGGACGTGACCTCGCGTGAATGCGACCGATCGATATCACAGAGAACCGCCTCCACCACAGCGAAGCGCGCAGTATAGTGGGATTCCTTGCTTCGATAACATCCAACATGTAAATGTTTTTAAAATCACGCGATAGTTTTGTCGCGTACCATGGCTGCACGAATTATCGCATGGACTGGCAGGATGCTGCGACGCGGAGGATCGCCTGGAGCGGTGAGCTCATTTATCTGCAGGCGCTTATCGCCGCAGTTAGTGAAGCACGCTTCTTTCAGTCAGTGCCTGAACGTCGTGCGCGCGAGCACACGCGGAAGTCAATTATTGCGCGTGCGCGCACGAGTACTCGAATAGACGGTTATAAATATAGAATCAGAATGTCTGCGGGAGGGGGGTCCGCTCCGTGGCCTGTACACCGCGGTGTCCTAGCACGCTTTCATCCGCAGCCACAAAATCCTTTGGTGAGAGTACATTTACTCGGAAATTTTCTCAAACGACCTTTAAAACACGTGACGTGTGTACACAAACTTCAAAACTAGAAAACGCACGAATTTCATACGTTTGGCCTATATCCAAATGGAATTATTAGTACGTACAATCCGAGCAGTGACGTGGGCCGCTGTCCGATATAAAAGTAGTTTTCATATTCCGGGGCGAACGTGTCGCATTTTTATTAAAAAACAATAATGTCTTCAAAACGACGATCAAGACCCAAATTGCGTATCGCTATTGCCGTAACTATCAAATATTTACTTTGTGAATCGTGTGTTGTTTATACAAGTTTGTTGGTGATTTCAGTGATGCCACCAGTGTGTTCTCAAACGTGAAATCAACACTTAAGATTATTTATTTTTCGTCATTCATGAAACTATCAAAACCAGTGCTAGTGATAAGTATAGATTTTTACATAAAATAACGTTCAAATGTGTATTCCAGGAGCAAAGATCGTTGAAAGCGGGTGAAGTAACAGCACAGGAAGCAAATAACATGACAACTTCGAGTTCAAGACTACAGACAGAGGCCTTCAGCGCAGAGAAAATGGCGATGGCTTCAGCACAAGCACGTCAAACTGTTACCTCGAGCGGGATGTTTAGTCACAAGGAGCACTCCAGCGTTGCTCACTCTAATATGACGATTTCTAGCAAAAATTTGTCAACCAAATCCACACTTCACACTTCCTCTCAGGTATGTTATTATTTTATTTATATTGCGCTTATTTAAATTCTTAATATATCTTCCATAACATGCTACCTTTACTAAGATACACTTTTTATGTGTACTAAAGTACTTATATAATTAAAATGCAAACGTGTTTTGATACTGCTTGGACATAAAAGAAAGCGCATGCAGGTTTAATTTTTTAAGTGATTTCACCTGCAGTTAATTTATTAATAAGGGTTCTATTATTCACATAACACTTACTCGTGCTGTTATTAAAATTATTCATGAGCGTGAACGAACCCTATTCAATAATAATCATGATTTTAAATGACTATAATGATAAAAATGGATGTTAAAATGTAATGAATTTGTTATTTCAGATGAGTCAGTTATTAAATGGAACAATTAAGCCGGGAGATGAAGATCTTACAAATCTATCTTTTGAAGATTTGGATAAGCTAAATGCAAATTCTAACCAAAAAGATGTCGAAATGGCGATCCAAAAGTATTCATCTAGAATGAACGCGTTTATTGCATCCATAAAGAATAACCAAATGGATATGAAAAATGCATCAATGCATTTCAACAAACTGAATGAAATGTTACGAAGAGCGTGGGCGGTGCCAACTTACGGTCACGAACTGGGATATTCCCTGTGTAACACACTAAGAGAATCCGGAGGACTTGACATACTTATGGGCAATTGTTTGGAGTATAATAATCCCGAATTACAATTCTCTTCTGCAAAACTGCTTGAACAATGTCTAACGACTGAAAATAGAGCTCATGTGGTAGAAAATGGTCTTGAAAAAGTTGTCAACGTTGCTTGCTCTTGTACAAAACACGCAAATTCAGTGGACCATTCAAGAATAGGTACAGGGATATTGGAACATCTATTCAAACACAGTGAAAGCACTTGTGGCGATGTAATTAAATTAGGAGGTTTAGACGCAGTCTTGTTTGAGTGTAGGAAAAATGATGTGGATACACTCAGGCATTGCGCAACAGCACTCGCTAATTTATCTTTGTACGGTGGAGCCGAAAATCAGGAAGCAATGATTAAGAGAAAAGTACCGATGTGGCTATTCCCTTTAGCTTTCCATAATGATGATAACATCAAGTACTATGCTTGCTTAGCTATCGCCGTTTTAGTTGCGAATAAAGAAATAGAAGCCGCCGTCCTTAAATCTGGCACCTTAGATTTAGTAGAACCATTTGTAACTTCCCACAACCCATCTGAATTCGCCCGATCGAATCTTGCACACGCTCACGGACAAAGCAAGAACTGGCTAAAGAGGTTAGTTCCGGTGTTGAGTTCGAAAAGAGAAGAAGCCAGAAATCTAGCCGCCTTCCATTTTTGCATGGAGGCTGGAATCAAGAAACAACAGGGAAACACGGAAATATTTAGAGAGATCGGGGCAATAGAATCGTTGAAAAAGGTGGCCAGTTGTCCGAATGCTGTAGCATCTAAATATGCTGCACAAGCTTTGCGACTGATAGGTGAAGAAGTGCCACATAAATTATCACAGCAGGTTCCTCTTTGGTCCATAGAAGATGTTCGAGAATGGGTAAAGCAGATAGGTTTCATAGAATATGCGACTAACTTTTACGACAGTAGAGTTGATGGAGATTTGTTACTACAAATAAGTGAAGAAAACCTCAAGGAAGATATTGGTTTGCAAAATGGAATCAAACGTAAACGGTATTTATTTTACTACGATACCAGCTAAAGGCTCAAGTCTATCCAGAAAACGTGTACCCGCTTTAACTGTGTTTTACTTATTACAGATTCACTAGAGAACTCCAGCAACTAAAGAAAATGGCAGATTACACTTCTCGAGACACAAGTAGTCTAAACGACTTTCTGCAATGTATAGGACCCGAATACACTATTTATACGTATTCAATGTTAAATGCTGGCGTTGACAAGGAATCTATTCGAGGATTAAGTGATGAGCAACTAGAAAACGAGTGTCGAATTGTGAATAGTATACATAGGTTAAGAATTTTAAACGCTATTAGAGGTATGTAAATTATACTATGTTATTACTTTTTTTTTAATTGTACCAGTTACGCTGTCAAATAATCAAATCAAATCTTCACTATTCTACCTGATGATCCCAATTATTAGTTTGAGCAGCAACTGCAATTTAATTTCGCTCAAATTCCCCATTTGGTGATTGCAATAACTTACGTTATCATTTAGCTGATACTATTGTAAAGCAAATTGACATGGAACCACTTAGAAACAATCACACCACTAAAAATATGTATGTTATTTATAATGGGTTGTTGGGATATTTTCAGCATACGAGTGCAGTTTGCTAAGTAAGGGCGAAGAAAATATGGAGAAGAACTTGGATGTATTCGTTAGTTACCGGAGGTCTAATGGATCGCAACTGGCTAGTTTACTCAAAGTCCATCTTCAGCTACGAGGATTTACAGTGTTTATAGATGTAGAACGGTTAGAGGCTGGGAAGTTCGACAACAATCTACTGCAAAGCATAAGGCAGGCAAAACACTTTTTACTGGTTCTGACACCAAATGCACTCGACAGATGTAAAAAAGATACTGATAGAAAAGACTGGGTTCATAGAGTAAGTACTAACCTCCCCTCGATTTTGAAAAGTTGTACATATCAGTCAGTAGCTTGAATCAATAATATATTTAGTATTTATAATTTTAACGTATCTACTTATCCAAATTGATTGATTCACACAGATATTTTTAAGTGTAAATAAATGTATCAATATATCAAGGTTTTAATCGAAATGTGTCTTACAGGAGATAGTGGCAGCGTTGCAATCACAGTGCAATATTGTACCAATTATTGACAACTTTGAATGGCCGAAAGCTGAAGAGCTTCCCGAGGATATGCGTGCAGTTTGCCACTTCAATGGTGTTAGATGGATACACGATTATCAGGATGCATGTGTTGATAAACTGGAAAGGTACCTATAGCTTTTTTTATGCACTGTTTACTACAAGATAAGAATTATTGTATGATTATATTATAGCTCCTCCGTCCAAAATGACGCAATATCAAATCAAACCGTACTTTCCAAATTCTAACAAACCAATCAAACTTCCAGCTTCCTCCGAGGAAAATCAAATCTCGCTAATCGGCTTGACGGACAACTGAGAGGTCGTGGGGACACGCAAACGCCTGGAACTGCCACCATTGGCCGAGGACCTCCGAACTACCAGCGCATGGCCTCCTGCGAGAGCAGAGGAAGTGATAAAGCAGATTGACTAGAGCCGCCCATACACACACTGCCGCCTGTTAGGTATGTTATTGATTTATTTGAAATGTTCTAACAGATACTGACCAAACATAAAAGTAAATGACGAACAAAAATTAAATACGCACACAGCCGGTCGATTCTGTAAAAATCTCACACTATCGAATATCTTTAACATAACATGCAATGCAAGTAACATCAAAATCGACTAATTATTTGTAGTCTGATCTAAAATTACACGAAATTACGAACTCAAAGGAAGCTTCGCCATTCACAACTATCGAATTCACCGCAACACAGAATTGAAATATTTGGTTATTTTTTACAGACCACGAAGAAATCGCCAATCCTCCTTGGGAAAATCTTTATTAGCCTCCTCACAAAGCTGCGAACAATTACCTACTAGTTGTAATACTTCTAAGAACACATCTCCTGAAAAATCACTTTATAGTCTACCAGAAATGTTATCTGAGAGTAGTGATAACTTAGACTGTCACGAAATAGAGAAAACTTCACGTAGATGCCGTAGCTGCGAAGGCATTTTAGAAGCCGAGGAACAAATGCACACACAACTATCTTTGCCCACGCCTTTAGAAGCTGCCACACAAACGAAGAGGAAAAGAAATTTCATGGACAGATGCGTGAACAAAGTGAGACTGTGTTGATTGTTATTGGTGTAACGGTTGTTTATGAATACATAGACAAGCCAACATTCTGCAGAGTGTGTATGATCGGTGACTGCAATATTGGACATTAATTACATATTTATGTGAATCTAATTTTAAAGTACAAACATGTGCACAATGTGTATATATTTTGTGTATGGCTATAATTTAAAGATTCAATGTGTCTCAACACATTGCTATTGGTAATCTAATAAGATCGTAATCTCAATGAGTGCTTGTGAATTATTATATACTGCTGTTATACGAGAAGTTATCACCACCCTGCAATGTTTCAAGAACATCGCACGAGGTGGTGATATGATTGGTTAAATAGGAATGTTTGCTATCGTAGTAGTATGGCAAATTGCTTATTGACTCTGGTAATATTATATTATCTCTCTATCCCTTCACTCTCTATAGATGTTACAATGAATTTATGTCCTATTTTATTTTAAAATTAGTATCTTGCCAATGAAGTATTTGTAAAAAGCGAAATATTACGAAATTATAATTCACATTATGTGATAGCTTAGATCTTCTGTAATGTAAAAAATATTTAAATGAATTCTCTCGAAAATATCGATATGTTGCTACCTAGTATGTACCTAATTCATTTCCGCATGAAATAATTTCCAAACTAAGTAATGTTATTACTTGAACCTGTACAAAATTATACTTTAGATGTAGATTTTATTTTAGTCATTTTTTATGAGTTAACCTTAATATAAAATCATTGTACTCCGTCAAACTTGTATTTATGTACTAGCCTAGTTCTAACCACGAAATAAATGGCATTATTGAAATACTGGATTCCATCATTTCATTCCAAGAGACTGAATAGGCACAAATAGACTGCATAGAAATAGAATAAATACTGTACGAGTACCTGTGACTCATTTTGGTACAGCCACCATCACAAACTCTAAAGCTGATTACATAGTGCCTTTAATAATCTAGTTACCTATGGGGGGCCATTGTGGCGAAACAAAGCGAGCGCACACAGTGCACATTCTGACACGGCCACGGAACAATAAACAAAGTCATCATCTTCAGAAATAATGAAAGCAATTCTCTCTCTTTTGCGATAGTACGAAATTTTTGTTTCTTGGGCGCCTTTTTAGAAAGGCCAACTAATGCGCTGAGCTCTTCCTGATTAAAGGGTCGGGGCTCAGAAGAAATATCTGTATTAAAATTAGTTGTCCCACTTTCATCGCTTAATAAAGAGTTTTTTTTTTCTAAGTCGTGATAATTTTGTGTAGATGTAGATTCTTGTGGTACTGACGCATCGCCGGAGTACTGGACTGGTCGAGTAACAGATAACAAGTTAAAAATATTGCATCTCAAAAACTAATGCTGTTAGAGAAAAATTGAGGGTAAATCAGCGACCTCGAATTAGTAAACAACAGCCATAAAATTCCATGTCACAAAAACGTGATGGATATCGAAATCTAAACACGACACTAAGAAGAGTTTTACCAAGGTGGAACGACGACATGAAGGCCGCGGGAATGCGCTGAATTGATTAGGGAAAAATATGATAATAATGTTTGATTATGTGCCTAGATGTGGTTACTTTTTCCCACCCCGCACGCCACATACTCGCTCAGATAGTAGTAGGTACAGGGCTTGAGTATTTTAGTCTTCATTTCGAGACTCAAGTCTGTTTTGAAGACTTGGAACTTCGAATTCTTTGAGTCTGTTGAGTCTTAAGAGTTCTTAGACCTAAACTAAGTCATGAGCTAAGTTGATGTATTATGCTATCAATATTTAATGTAAGGACTCGGATGAGTCATTCCCGAGTTCCTTTGAAAAGAGTCTCGAGTTTTTTCAAACAAGATTTACGTCTTATTATTGTATGCCATAAGACACAAGTTTTTTACAATACTACGCAAATGGAGAAATTACAATACTATGGAGACAGCCACTATTTAGTATTTATAAAATTTTAATAATTAATTCTATACGTACACTATACCAATTATGGCCCCGACCGACTTGTTGGTCTCGTAGTCGTAAGCGCGACTGATGAGTTGGAAAACTGATGCGGATGGATGACTGGATGAAGCGGAACTGATGAGTTTGGAATTTGGTGGTGTGATAACCTCGACCCTGGGAAAGCATGTAAAGATATAGGTGCTGCAACTCCTGCAAGTGACCTCTCCCCAGTCGTCTTGGATTGCCGTCCCAGCGGACTATGAGTATAAGGGTGCGTTTCCACTGAAGAGGAGCTGGGCGGAGCGGAGCGGAGCGGAGACGTGCAGAAATCTTCCAATCATAGACGAGACGAGTGACACGCTGAGGATTTCAACCAATGTGATTGGTCGATTCTTGTACGTCTCCGCTCCGCTCCGCACAACTCCGCTTCAGTGGAAACGCACCCTAAAGTAACAGCCAGCGCACCTGAGTTTGCGCACACACTAGTGCACTATAATATCACCTGCATACTTGGCTAATCTCCGTTGAGATTGGCTGCCGACCATGCATGACCGAAAACTGGTTGGGAGGATATGATTTAATTATTATGGTATTTAACAATGCTTTTGCGTCATCCTACAAGTTCTGTAAAATCATAGTTTTCAGTTTCACATTCATGATGCCTCTAACCAAAATGCAATGCTGGTACAAAAGGTTTATTCAATAAAACATAGTAAAAGACATTACTTACTACTATAATCATAATATAGTATTTTACACAATACATGCATGCTTACAAATTACCAATTATATTTATGTACTTACATACATTATTATAAATACATACTTAGGGCATTATCTACAAAAAATGTTATTGAAGGGTACATACAGCTTAAACATAATATTCAATACATATTAAGTATTATTATACAATATATTTGGAAGTATTTTCTATGCCAAGTTAGTAAGACTACAAGAACCTTTGGACTGATTATGTATTATGTTTAGTCTTATGTACTACTAGCTTCTGCCTGCGACTTTGTTAGTGTGAAAATTCATCCTCCCCACATTCACCCTCAGGGGTGGAATTTCGAAAAACCCTTTCTTAGTGGATACCTACTCTTCACAAACAACACACCCTCCAAATTTCATGACTCTAGAACCAGCAGTTTAGGCTGTGCGTTGATATATCAGTCAGTCAGGTCTTTCAAATTTATATATACACCGTGTTCTTCACATTATCCATAAACTTTGTCAAATACTTCTATAGCTTTTACAAATTAAATCTAACAAAGGAAGTAGTACTTAAAAAGGCTTTGTTAAAAAGATATTTGTAATTTCATTTACTTAGGTAATGAAATTTAATTGAGCTATGCAGTAAGAAAGGGTCTTAACTTAGTTTTGACAAGTTTGAAAGAAAGAAAGAAAGAAAGAAAATACATTTATTTAGCACAGACTAAGAGACACACAATACACCAGGTAGTTAGATATTAGTTGTACATCAGATAAAAAAGCAGCAAGCAGCAAGCAGCAGTTTCAGCCTGCCAATCTTATGAATGAAAATAAGTTTTGCCAATTTGGATAAAGAGGTATGCGAACGGGGATAAAAATTCATTAATGTGTCCAGTATGAAAAATGCTTATTGCCATGGTCTGAACATCTGGTCGAAGTGTATGCATATTGTCCGGAACACAGTGTATAGTTAGATGTTAAATATCATAAATTGGCTTCCGCCTGCGGCTTCGCCCACATAGTATGTTGATAAAAAGTACTAGAACCTTTTCAGGGTTTAAAGTATCCCCATACCAAATTTCATCAAAATCGGTCCAGCCGTTTCGGAGATTAGCCGGAACAGACAGACAATTTTATTTTAAACTGAACTGGAGCATCAAGCCCTTCAATTCACTTTAATAATAGTCCAATTAAATTGTGTGGTATTGTTGCTTCTAAACTATCATTATGGTTTATAAATTGGGTGAAGAGCAATGAACGGACACAATAGAAGTTCTAAGGTTATTACGCCTGGTGGGGTATAGCATTCTGCAAAATGTTAACTTGGATGGAGAAAGAACATTCATTACAACCAACAAGAATATTTGAGTAAACCTCATCACTAATTTCACAGACATAAGTACCACCACACCTGCACGGATAGGTATAAAATCCTTCACTGTTTATTTCCATGTCCGTTAAAGAAATGGTATCATACAGGAAACACTCACTATGTTCATAACATGAAAGCCTCGCGTCATACTGCTTCCTAGTCAGAGGATCCTTCAAAACAGACCAAGCTTTTCGTATACGCAGAAAAGCCTGGTCATCGTGGTTTTGAAGAAAAGCCTCCTCATTTTGATTTTCCTTGTCAGGGTGTGAAGAGAGTATGAGACGTCTGTAACTATTCTTTAGTTCATCATATGTCGCAGTTCTATCACACTCTAAAGCCTTGTAGTAATCCATAACAGCCAGTTCCTCCTTCTCTTCCATTACAACTTACTTCTTCTTTGTAACTACAAAAAGTAAGTTCAGAACCAAATTGGTACCTCCAGAATATAGGTTATTTTGCTTCCAGTCTTCAGAACTCTTCATAAAGTTATTGCTCTGCAATTAATTCTCTAATAACTTATCACTTATTAATTTACACATAAAAAAATATTTAGGTAGGTATTCCACAAATACAACTGAATGATATCTATTAGATAAAATATAAACAATCAAATTATCAAAAACTAAAAACATCAACCACTGCAACTGTTTCCTGTTTCGAACACAGAGTACATTATCACAGAGTACTTTTTTTTTTTAGTACGGACGCCAGCACATCAACCTACCACAATCTGTCAGATTTCTTTATTAGATTTTCAACTTTATCGCTAAACCTTAAGGTTCAAAGTTGATTAGGAAAATCTGACAGTTAGGTGTAGCTTGATGTGCTGGCGTCTGTACATTAGAGTTTGAGAGTTATACTATGTTTCCGGTTTCGAATGTACTCTGTGGTTTCGAATATTCGTAACACACAATTACACATACTCTGTGGCTGTGCACAGAGTACTTTTTATATACGATGCGAACCGATGCGAACGTACTATAGACAGAGTAAACTAGATACGAACCTGTGGAAACCCGTGTGTTCTGCTTCTGTGGTGGAAACACATTGGCCACAGAGTATCTCTATCTAACAATATTGGCTTTAGAACATAGAGGAAAGTAATATATCCTTTGGAACTTGGAAGGAACTATCGATTTATAGGTACGGATTTTAACTTCCTTGTCAATTTTCATGGTCTACATGATCAAACTTTGTAAATAACATAGGAATAGTAGCCAGCACATCAAGCTACTACAATCTGTCAAAGGACATGTTAGGTTTTTGTATGGAGGCTGGGCTTTTATTCGAAGCTGCTGTGAACAGGGAAGAGATCATATTTTTATGAAAGTACATTTAAATTAAGGAGACTGAATTTTTTTTTTATTAAACGCACCGTTTTTCCATAATTATTATTTAAAAAATAAATTGCAACCCACAGTAATTATTGATTTTGGCAACACTTTTCGGGTGAACGTCAATCAAGTGTCAAATTCCATTCATCTTCTTCTCTTCGTTTAATGGCTTTTGCGGAGATTAATTGAACCGTACAACGTTGCCGAGTATTCTATTTTTACATTTTTACACTTGACATTGGCTAAATTGTGGTGGTTTTTCCGCAAAAGCCATTAAACGAAGAGAAGAGAGAGAAGGCTTTTGCGGAAAAACCACCACAATTTAGCCAATGTCAAGTGAACTCGGGTTAGCCACCAAACATGCTTTTTACAATAAACTTAATAACATAGAAGTTTAAGGAGATGTCCGCTTTTTGTATGGACGTTGGTTTTTTATTCCAAGAAAAATCTAACCAGCATCAAACTCGGTTCAAATAAATACGACAAAAATATGGAACTCAGAACTACTGAAATAATATTTTTAAACCCCTCCATTTAAGCGAAAAATCATAAAATAATAATTGATGTTATTTGTAGTTGGCAACCCTAATAAATACTCCGTCACTCTGTGACAATGTCATATTTGACAGATGATTTTTCAGCTGTCACTGGCATTAGAGATGTGCCAACTCAGGATAAGACACACCTTAAGGTTACTCGGATTGAAATTCATGTGACTCGAGTTGAACTCGAGTTACGGAACTCTGGTAAATGGATGAAATTGAACGAATTATTGTTTTTCACCTCTGTTTCGCGACGATTTTTTTATAGATTCGCAAGTAAACGTATATTGAGACTATTTTAATTATTTAAAATACAATTTCAGTAGAATTTAAATATAAAATAAGGTTCAAATACATGCCAAACCAGAGACGTCAATCACGTACTCGCTTCTTCATTTACGGCAATCTAATTCAACTCGATAGCGGCATCTCAATCTGAGCGCAACTCGAATAATCGAGTTGGCCATACTGTTGGAACTCGTTGTTGTGTCTTCAGTTAATTAAACACAGCGCAGAATAATTAAACCTTTATTTGGTGTTAAACAAATATATATGTGAGAAAAGATAAAAGATATAGAAAGCGAACTTTGATGGACATACACACGTTGACAACAATAATAAATCTATCAAAATAAATTTTCTTATTGTTCCAAACAACAGTTGTCAATTTTAAAAACAATCTCATTTTAAAATTCACAACCAGCCTGTCTACAAATTAATGTGACAGACATGAGGTTACATATGTTTGCTCCAACACTCCTCCTTAATCTCGTGTCCATTCACACACCATACATGTTTATCAAACACACACACCCATACCTCTCACACACCACTGAAACTTCTCTCTTGGAAGTACCGGCTCTGGTTGTAGTACCTCTTCGTCTCTTTCATCAAGGGATTCCCATTCATCACAGCTTTCTGTTTCATTGCCATTAGATTCTTCATTTTGATCTAAATCATTTGTATTTATTTCTCTTACAGTCTCATTCTGTTCTTGAAGTTCTTCTTCACTTTCTATCACAGTATTTGTTGGTACAACTGGTGTATTTTCGTGTTCAAAAACTATAGATATCTCATCTTTCTTTGTTTCTGAACTTCTCTCTATGGGTTGAAATTGATTTTCGAAGAAAACAACATCTCTTGCTTTATGTACCATCTTGGTTTCTGGATCAAACAAACGATATGCTTTCGCATCTTCACAGTATCCAATATGAAGCAACTCTTTGCTCTTCGGATCCCACTTGGTGCGTTTTTGTTTAGGTATGTGCATAAACGCTTTGCATCCGAAAACTCTGATATATGTCAGATTTTGTTTCTTTCCAGTCCAAGCTTCTTCAGGCGTTTTATTCCTAACAGCTTTCGTTGGTGATCGGTTTTTCAGAAAAACAGCTGTCTTCACAGCTTCTGCCCAAAACTTATTGCTTAATCCAGCTTCTTGGATCATGCTCCTAGATTTTTCAACGATTGTTCTGTTTGCCCTTTCTGCTACACCATTCTGTTCAGGTGTATATTCCACCGTTAATTGATGTTTGATTCCGTACTTCTTCATGAAATCATTCATCCGAGTATTTACATATTCTTTGCCATTATCTGACCGTAAAGTTTTTAACTTGTTTCCAGTCTGTAATTCCGCAAAAGTTTTGAATTCTTCAAGTTTATTAAATACTTCACTTTTACATTTAAGAAGATATACGAAGGTTTTACGCGTATAATCATCTATAAACGTTACAAAATATTTGAATCCGCTAAATGACTCTTCAGCCATTGGTCCGCAGACGTCAGTATGTACTAGCTCAAGTACACTGTCTGCTCTATTTGCTGGACTGCTTTTCTTGAATGGTTGTCTGGTTTGTTTTCCTTTCAGACAAGCTACGCACTCTAGTGTATTAGAACTGTTAGAAAAACTCACCCCTGTCGCCATGATATTGCGTAATAGTTTAAGATTACGTACTCCAAGGTGACCCATTCTTCTATGCCATAAGTCCATCTCATCTCCACTGATAGTAGTCGCCAGCGCTGTGTGCTTTAAGCTTTGCTTTAATTTATACACACCATTTTCCTCTACACCTAAAAGTAAAGGTTCGCCTGTTATTTCACAATTACTACTCTTTACTACGTTAAAACTGTGAAGTTATATAGTCTGTAGTCTTACCTTATATAGTCTGTGTCGGACTTACTACTTCCTGTCCGTAGACAGAGTCTACGTTCCTGTCGCTGTTGCAAATTCAATGTGGAACGCAACAATGCGTTTGTGATTAAACTAACTTACAAGTAAAGAATCTTTCATTCCTTCTACCATGTAAAATATCAGTTCTCATAGGTTATGGGCCCAGTGATGCCCGGTAGTGTAGGTTTTAGGGAAAGTCCTATAGTTAAGTTATAGATATTTTTCGTTAGCTTGCGTTGCGCAAAAATGGCGACTACGGCGGCTAATTTCCCTCAACTAAAAGCTGAAGCGTTTGATAACTGGCTATTTAGGCTGAAATGTCTGTTGGAGGAAAAGGGTTTGAAGGATATCGCAGAGTTGAGTGAAGTCAAGGACTCTCAAAAAACCTTAGATGCAAAGGCGAAGAGTTTGATTGTGCAGTGCCTGACAGACAGGCATTTAAACTTAATTAAAGAATGCAATACTGCAAAAGATATGTTGGATGTGCTCAGGAATACATTCCAAAGAAAAAGTGTAATATCTAAAATTACTCTTAGAAGAAGGTTACTCAATCTGAAACATGACGGTGGGGACCTAGAAGAATACTTCGCAAAATTCGATAACATTATACGTGAACTAGAGGTTTCGGGAGAAAAGATAGATGAAACTGACAAAGTGTGTTACCTCTTAACGGGATTAGATGATAAATACAATCATATAATAACAGCAATTGAGACTGTAAATACAGAGGTAAAATTAGAATTCGTTAGAATGAAATTGTTAGATCATGAGGTGAGAAAGGTTAAATTAGATGAATCATCCGATCAAGAACAAAATCAGACTTCATTCATAAGCACAAATGTAGTGTGCTATAGATGTAAAAGAAAAGGCCACAAGTCATATCAGTGCCGTATGAATAGTCGAGGCAGAGGAAGAGGCTATAGAGGCCCTAGAGGTAGAGGTGAAGCTGCTCAACGTGCAGAAGAGGAACACTTGCCCATGTTCATAGCATCGGAGCAAGCATTAGCAATTGAAAACATGTCTAACCTAGTCTCATTTGTTGTTGACTCCGGGGCTACACAGCATTTTATTAAGGAAAATTATGAAAAATACATGAAAAATGTAGAAGATCTGTCTCATACATTGAATATAAAAATAGCAAATGGAGATATACTAACTGCAACGAAGAAAGGGATTTTGGAGGCAGAATATAATAATCAAAAGATAAGAATTGAAGCTGTAATATTACCCGGCCTAAGCACCAACTTGATGTCAGTAAACAAATTGGTAGAAAGAGGAATGGAAGTGATATTTAAAAACCAAAGATTAATAATAAAACATGAAGATAGGGTATATTATGGTGTCAAGAAAGGCCAACTGTACACATTTAAAGTCAAAATTAATGCTAAAATAGAAGGTGCAAAGTCTTGTGAAATGAATAAAGACGATAATGAAAACTTATGGCATCAAAGGTTTGGACATATGTGCAGAAAGAATTTAGCAATATTAGGATTACCGTACAGCAAAGAAGTTTGTGGGTCATGCATGAAAAATAAAGCAACAAGATTGCCATTCAAAAGAATACAGAGACCAAGGTCTAATAAAATAGGTGAATTGATTCATACTGACATTGCAGGTCCTACTAGAATACCAACCAAAGAGGGATACAGGTATTTCCAGACGATTATTGATGATTACAGTCATTTCACTCAGACATACTTATTGAAAAACAAGTTTGAAGCTATAGATAAACTAATATCATATATTAAGGAAATGGAAAGACAGATGGAGGTAAAAATCAAAAGAATCAGGTGTGATAATGGTGGTGAGTTTACAGCAAAGTCATTGAGGAATTATTGTTCAAATCATGGAATCAAGATAGAGTATAGTCAAAAGTATAGCCCTCAACAAAATGGCAAGGCTGAACGCATGAATAGAACTATTTATGATAAAGCCAGAACAATGTTGGATGAGTCCAACCTGCCAAGGTATCTATGGGGACATGCAGTACTCACAGCCACATTTCTAATCAACCGCTCACCAAGCTCCTCCATACAAGATAGAGTACCAGCCAAGGTAATGAATAAAGAGTTTAATCTGCAAAAGATAAAGATTTTTGGATGTAAAGCTTGGGCACACATAATGCCTAAACAGGACAAGCTGTCTAGTAGAGCAACTCCAGCTAGAATGGTAGGGTATGCTATGAATGGTTATAAATTGTGGGACCCCAACACTGATGAAATAATAGTATCAAGAGATGTTCGATTTGATGAAACTGATAAAAAGTATGTAAAAGGAAATAATGACTCAAACTTTGAAAGGTACATAGATCAAGAGAGATTTGATGATACAATGCAAGAGCAAGAAAGTGAAAAGCGTGATGAACCTTATATTGAAAATGAAAAACAGGAAGAAAATCCAGAAATTCATTCACGAAGAGGCAGAGAAGTGAAGAAGCCTCAACACTTAAATGATTATGAACTCTATGAAGCCTATTGCTTACTATCAAGCGAAAAGGACCCATCATCATACAAGCAAGCCATGGAACAAAATACAGAATGGAAAACAGCAGTAGAAAATGAGATACAGTCATTAGAAAAACAAAAGACATGGATAGAATCTGAGTTACCAAAAGGATGTAAACCATTAGAAACAAAATGGATTTTTAAGACCAAATCTGATGGAACCAGAAAAGCCAGATTGGTGGCCCGAGGATTCCAACAAGAAGTTGAAGATTATGTGTATGCCCCTGTGGCAAAAATGACTACCATAAGAATGGGATTATCACAAGCAGTGAATAATGACTGGGAGTTACATCAATTAGATATCCCTACTGCATTCTTGAATGGGACATTAGAATCTGAAGTCTACATAAAAGTTCCAGAGGAAGTGAATGTAAAGAGTAAAACAGAAGAAACTGTTCTGAGACTTCATAAAGCATTGTATGGTCTAAAAGAATCACCAAAGTGCTGGAATAAAACATTTGATGCATTTTGTTTAAAAATAAATATGAAAAGATCAAAGAATGATATTTGCTTATACACAGGCAATGAGATATGGTTAATACTGTTTGTTGATGATATAATGCTAATGGGAAATAAAAAAGAAGTGAATAAAGTTATTAAATTATTGCAAGATGAGTTCAAAGCAAAATACTTGGGAAATATAAGCAATTTCTTAGGAATAGAGATACAGAGAAATAAAAACACAATAAAGTTATCTCAAAAACAATTTATTAAAAATATTTTACAAAAGTTCAATATGACAAACTGCAAAGACGCAAAAACACCGATGGAAAACCGCTTTCAAGTACCTGAAAAAGAAGAAACAATTAGTAACGTACCATATAGGGAGTTAATAGGATGTTTGAATTACCTAGCTACAATAAGCAGACCGGATATCACATTTGCCACTTCATTTCTGAGCAGATACCTGGACAAGCCTACAAGAAGCTTGTGGACTGCAGCAAAGAGAATATTACACTATCTCAAATCAACTCAGTATATGGAGTTGACTTACCACAAAAATAGAGGAAATAATATTTCTATAATTTCAGCCTTTACAGATGCAGATTGGGCTGGTGATAAGACTGACAGAAAGAGTGTCAGTGGCATGGTCATTTATCACCAAGGCAACCTGATCTCATGGTCATCAAAGAAACAACAGTCAGTGGCATTATCAACAGCAGAAGCGGAATATGTAGCTGCTGCAATGTGTTGCAGTGAACTGATGTTTGTTAAAGGGCTAAGTGTGGACTTTGGGGACAAGTGCAGTGTTGAACTAAAAGTGGACAATCAAAGTGCGATAAAAATGATAATGAACAGTGAAAACACCAAGCATTCCAAACATATTGACATTAAGTTTCACTTCATAAAAGACATGATTACTAGAGATTTAGTTACAGTAAAATACATAAGTACAAATGAAAACACTTCCGACATTATGACGAAACCACTGTGTAACATAAAGCATAGTTATTTTCGAGCTTATTTGTTAAATTTATAAAATCTTGTCTTTGTTTAAATTGTCAGTTCGTAATTGTTAATTTAAGGTTATGTATGTAAGAAATGTCAAATAAAAAAAAAAAAAAAAAAGAAAGGACATTTAGTGTTGCAACTTTGTAAAACAAAAAGGTACTAAATTTAATGTTTCGTGTAAAGCAATTCCTAGTTATAATTAATTATTTTCGAATATAATTTGGTAAATACGAAACTAGCAATTGAGAGGGAGTGTGAAGTTATATAGTCTTACCTTATATAGTCTGTGTCGGACTTACTACTTCCTGTCGCTGTTGCAAATTCAATGTGGAACGCAACAATGCGTTTGTGATTAAACTAACTTACAAGTAAAGAATCTTTCATTCCTTCTACCATGTAAAATATCAGTTCTCATAAAAACCTCCCTTGTAGAATACTACCTTAAGGTCTTTCTTAGTGACAGCACTAACGCTAAGTAAGTTTGCATTTAGGAATGCAGTCTTAACATCCATCTGATCAATTTGAAGATCCAATTTAGCTGCGAGAGCTATTAAAGTTCTGAGTGAGCTGTGTCTCACAACTGGTGCGAAGGTCTCATGGTAATCAATGCCTCTCCTTTGACTATATCCCCTTGCTACCAGGCGTGCCTTATACCTATATCCGCCCACCTCTTCTTTGATTCGAAATATCCATTTAGAATCAACGATGTTGTAAGGGTACGCTGGTGGTTTGACCAGTGTCCAGGTATTGTTTTTTCGTAGAGCATCTAACTCCTCCTCAATTGCTTTTCTCCAATTTTCTTTATCTATGCGTGATAAAGCTTCATCCACTGTCAGTGGAAAAACACTTTCAATAGCTTGATATGTGATGTGATCCGGAAATTGTTTAGGTTTCCTTGGTTTCTGGGCCCATAACCTTTGTTGGAACTCGTTGTTGTGTCTTCAGTTAATTAAACACAGCGCAGAATAATTAAACCTTTATTTGGTGTTAAACAAATATATATGTGAGAAAAGATAAAAGATATAGAAAGCGAACTTTGATGGACATACACACGTTGACAACAATAATAAATCTATCAAAATAAATTTTCTTATTGTTCCAAACAACAGTTGTCAATTTTAAAAACAATCTCATTTTAAAATTCACAACCAGCCTGTCTACAAATTAATGTGACAGACATGAGGTTACATTATGTTTGCTCCAACACATACATAGCTGGCGTCACCGGCTCAAAGTGTTATCGATTCTTGCCGAAAAAGATCCTTAGAAGATTAGATGTAAATATGTTTAGTCCATTTTATGAAAATCAAGAAAGATACCTTAATAAACGATTTCTCATCAGTAAAATCAGGGATTTTTTTAATTCAGGGAATTCGTTAATAACAAATTACCATATAAAGAGTATTCGTTATAAAACAAGACATTTTCTTAATGATTTTACATTAAAAAGTTTAGAAAATAAATAATATATCTTATAATCTCAATAGAAAACACAAATGTTGATTTTCTATGCTAAAAATTGATTTAAAAAATCGATTGTTTTCGCCCGATAAAACGTTTAATTGAGGTCAGATCGCCATCCCTACCGGCTCCATGCGTCATTCGTCCGACGTCATGCTCCTACATCAAAAATTGATTGACGTTGACACTCACTGCCAGTAATAACAGTTCTCCTGTGTCAATTTTGACAAGTTTACTTTTTTTTAGGTGTGTTCATTTTATTATTCTAGATAATTAGAAGTTTTGTTCGTTTTAGATGTAAATTCTCACGAAAACAAAAAACGATTTTTCTCAAAATTGGAGGTCTTTAAAAATGTATGATATAACTAGAACGACTAGTTTTAGGGATGTCTATCCAAATATATTTAACTTACTCTGGTTGGAATTATTAACCCCTTACTGCATAGCGTGACATATCGGGCATCAAGGGTTTTTGTCACCTCATTTAAATTTGGTACATTATTTTTTCTTCTTGCAACTCTTAAATCAAAAACCAGTAATATGCTTTGACGTTTGTGAAGAAAAATGGTGTCCAGCACTAGTAGAAAAAAATTAACTGACGTAAATGTCTAACGGTTGATAAGAGGTAAGTGGACTCAGGTTTCGGGGTATTTTCTGCATGGATTTTCACGATATATAGCTACGATAATTATTTTTCATACAATAGGCATCTACTATAAGGCAAATAGGCAAAAAAAACTAGATTCGCATGAATGATTGCAAATATTTTTGTTGCTGAAGTTAGTACCCATAAATGGGATAGTATGCAGTCGCAGGAAAAACTGTTTGGCAGATATGGGATTGTATGCAGAATGACAACAAAAATGATAAAATCATATTTGGGATAGTATGCGATTGTGTCAATTTTAAGAAAAATTATTTGCTTATCATTTGAAGAAGTGGGTACAATATGTTTTTGGTTTCCATGGTTTGATTAGGCTTGCTTGCTTGTTTATTTTGCACCTTACGCTGCTTTTTTCCCAACAGTTTGTGAACAACAATGCCAAGACGGAAACAAGTGCATGTAGTCAACATTCCAGATGGTAGTGAAGACCAAAAGGTTTCTGATGAAGATACGGAATGGACAAATAATCGAGGACCGGACTCGTTATATATGACCGAGTCCGACGAAGATAGTGATGTAGATTCAGTCAGAATTGAAGGATGATCGCTGATCATCCTTCAACAAGTCGACGGGGACGGGAGGTACAGGCTTACTTCTAAAAAGACATACAAATGGGAAACTGGTCAGCAGCAATATAGCGAAGACAATATTATAGGCTAATATCCCCTAGAAAAGCGTACCTTTCTGGGGGATATTAGCCTATAATATCCCTATACTTATATTATATTATTGCTGTCATTGCAATAAATTATTGGTTGATTTGGAGACGTTTGAACCAAGACTCGTATATGCCACTCTTGGATTTTAAATTATTGGTGGCAGAAGTGCTGACCATGAAAGGCTCCCGTATTTATACACCAACCACTAGAGGCAGACCATCTTTTTCTATTGAGCCGCAACACTAGACTAGATTTATGTAAAGGTTCCTAATAAAAACCCAAGTTCCTAATATTCTGTAGAAATAAATCATAACATAAATAAATGAGCGTTTTTCTAATTTAATTCCATCTCTCCCTACACGTATGCCATCTATCCCCAGCCTATGCTAGCAATCTTGCTTTACCCCGTATACTTTCTCATTTTGATCATACATTTTTATTTCACGCCAGCTATTTCTGCATACAATGACATATTTGGCAAACTTGATAATAAACCTAGAACTGCATTCAATGCCATATTTGGCATTGATTGTTTTTTGAAAATGTTTTGAAAAATATTAAGGATAGATTTTTTTTTCTATTTTTTATAGTCTTTTTTGACTTCATACTACGCCATAATTATTTTTCATCCAATTAAAAAAACCCATGCAGTAAGGGGTTAAATAATAAAAAACCATTTCTGGACATGTCCTTTGCCTGAATTAAATAAAATCCAAAAAAAATTCCTCACTCAAAAAAATTCAAATTCCATTCAATTTTCACCTGTGTACTGACAACTGACACGTGTGACAATCTTACTGGTAGGTTTGTACAGGTAATATTTTTGCAGTTGGTCAATTCGCCATCAATGATCAACGCTTAGATTTTTACACTGAGAACCGTACAACGTTGCCGAGTATACTATTTTTACATTTTTACACTTGACATTGGCTAAATTGTGGTGGTTTTTCCGCAAAAGCCATTAAACGAAGAGAAGAAGAAGAAGGTAATATTTTCATAGATTCCATTAGGAGGCAAAGGAATTGTGGCATTTATGAACGCAACGATAAGCGTTGGCAACACCAGACTTAATAGTCTGTGGACCACTGGGCCGTTGTATATAGAGGTTACAACTCCCATCGGCATAACATGTTATTTTTCTATTGAATCTTTATGTACCGAAACCCTTCCTTCGACTCATTGTTATTCGCGTTAGCATTAGGAAAGTTTCTACATTATATTATTCAGCATTAACATTACGCCTGACTTTCATTTTTGCCGAACCTCGTCGTCGTGAGTGCGAAGCAAAAGGGAACGAACATCATCTCCTCGCGTTCCCAAAGAATCAATGCCATACATACAAATCATGGAGAAAATTCGTTGGTTTTATTATAAACCATCTAATATTGTTTTAGAATATTTTAAATAACAATAAGGTGTATAATTTGCTTTAAAAATGATATTTAACCATTTTTCTTTGTTTCAATGTGCAAAAATAATATTACGACCGCGACACCAAAAATACCTGGATTTAAAATATGTATTTATTCAATAATGGTGCTTTAAATTTTTTTTTTTGTTTTAGTAAGGCCATCCTGAATAAGTTTCCCTATCAGAAAAACCACACATGACAGCTGTTCAAAAAAATATATATTTCAAGCCCATTTCATAACATGTCCTTTCTTTAATAGATTTTCCACTTTATCGCTACAGCATAAGGTTCAAAGTTAATTGGGAAAATTTGACAGTATCGGGTAGCTTGATGTGCTGGTGCCTGTACTACAACGTGGACAAGGCTACAAGCAAAGAGTCGAAACTTCTCTTTTTATTGAGGTCCAGCAAAGCTTCCTGTATGTGCACTCAGTTGGGCCTTGTCCAAAACAAGAACAAGGCAATCAGACAACACAACAGTACAGATCGTGGAGAGCAGCTGCTTTGCTTACACTCTTCTCATTAACAGTACTTGTTAGATGAATAAACAAAAATGTATGATTCCGTCGCTTGCCAGTGGCGCCGTAGTTGCGAGACTTCTTTCGTGAAACGGATTATAATTATTATAATCTGGCTGCCGCCGTGCTGATGCCTGATGGATTGTGAATTGTTGGCTAAAAGGTCTTAGCAACCAGGCCATAAAACTAAAAAAAAAAATTGTGAATTGTTTGACAACTATTCCATCACTGACACTGTGACGTTTAATTTATAGGTTAGAACTGAGAACCGCCAATCGTAGTTTATTTACCTTTACATAAAATCTTTTGACTAACAGACTGAGCTTTTTCTAAATCCTCTATAAAATTTGTGAATTGTTGGACACGAATGTGATTTTTTTCTTAAAATATAATAGTAGTAATCTCATAAGAAATGCCCACTTGGAATCAGATTCAGTCTCAACTACGAAATCCAAACAACCCTGTTGTATTTTTCGATATAACTGTTGGGACAACAGTAAGTTTATCAATTTGTTGTGAGCATATATGGATCTTTAGTAAGATAATAATAATTAATGTTTAACCTTTTCTCGAATTTTCTTTGCTTCAGGAAATAGGGAGAATGATTTTTGAATTGTTTGCCGATGTCGTACCAAAAACAAGCGAAAATTTTAGAGAATTCTGCACCGGAGAATATAGAAGAGATGGTGTACCTCTTGGGTACAAAGGTGCTACATTCCACAGAGTTATAAAGGATTTCATGATCCAAGGTGGAGACTTTGTCAATGTAAGAAATTTATACTTTTTTATATCAACTCATGGTATTGTACTGCTGAAGAAAAGTATCCCTCAATTTTTCAACTTCTTATGGCTGTTTGCTATATTTGTACTCCAGTGTAATAAATATAATTAACCTAACCTATTAACTGCTTACACCAGATTAATCCGACAAATTTTTCGTGTCCATTTACAACCAAATCTTGTTTAATCTGCTTTTTTAGGCTACGGCCTAATAAAAAAAAGCAGATTAATTCACTGTACTGGGCGCATGGGGCACTACAACTAATATGAAGTCGGCGGGTTAAAAGGTTAAGGAAATTTCAATGTGAAAATTGCCATTACAATTTTAATGTAATGATTAATCTCATCATAATTTGCTAATTAATCGCTTGATCCTCACTAATGTGACAAAATTGATTTTCTATTGTAATGGGCCACCAGAGGCCCGCACTGGGACAGCAATTAATTTGCTAATAGATTGGTGTGC
This sequence comes from Luperina nickerlii, assembly GCA_963855955.1. NCBI lineage: Eukaryota > Metazoa > Arthropoda > Insecta > Lepidoptera > Noctuidae > Luperina > Luperina nickerlii. Next base: position 9,451,703 of record OY979666.1, read on the forward strand.
TAGAAAAGTTGTATGCCTATTTCAGGGAGCTCACATTTTAATAATGTTTAAAAAATACTTTATGTTCTCTTTATAAAATTATTATTATTTTCAGGGTGATGGTACCGGTGTTATGAGCATCTATGGTGGCAGCACATTTGCTGATGAAAATTTTGTATTAAAACATGACTCGCCAGGATTATTATCAATGGCCAACAGTGGTAAAGATACAAATGGCTGCCAGTTTTTTATAACATGTGCTAAGTGTAACTTTTTAGATAATAAGCATGTTGTGTTTGGACGAGTGATTGATGGACTTCTGGTAATGAGAAAAATAGAAAATGTTCCCACTGGACCCAACAATAAACCAAAAATACCAGTGACTATATCACAATGTGGACAAATGTAAATAAAATACTGTTGAACAATGCTTATGTTTATATTTTTTTTCTGTCGGTAACAATATTGGAAGCTTAGCTTCTCTGTAAAACATTCATAAATGTTATCATTTAATCACAATCACAATAATTACAAACACAAACACTTAATCACAATAAATACATTTACACAAATTGTACTAGGGACTAGTCAAGTTCTGTCAACTTTTATCAGCACTATCAATCAACAAATTTCTAGGCTGCATAGAAGCTGGACCATATCGTCTGCCAACTTCTTTGATAAAAGCTCCTTCCATTTGTCGAGCAACTTGGTCAAAGAACAAATTTGATAAATGTGAGTGGAACGCGGAGCGGAATTCAAAAGTAATTTGAAAATCTATTACACAGGACTGCTGTTCCCTTTTTAGCCCTGGACTAAATCTCCAAAGGGTTAACATGTGATGGAAGAGCTTGCCATCTACACATTCTGCTTTCACTAAATGTGGTTTAAATAGGGTCACATTAGAGGTGTAAGACTCATTTATTGGTGGAAAACCAATGATTAAATCTGCTTTAAGGTTCTTAGGAGTTTTTTGTAATACTATGGATTTCTTACACCATGGGAGAAAATTGTAGTAGTTATCAACATCTGATACAACTTCAAACATTTGTTCCATTGTGTGCCTGAAAATATATAAAAAAATAGAAAATGAATGACAATGTATGCCTGAAAATATATTAAAAAAATAGAAAATGAATGACATGAATGATCTTGAGTTCTTTTTTATTTCTAGCCTGCGTTGTTCCCTCCTGGGCAAAGGCTTCCCTCTACTCCTTTCAATTTGGACTGAACCTATCCATTTGGTCCAGGCATTTCCTTTGTGGCCTGCCCTGTCTTACTGTCTCAGTGCACCACTTCCTTGCTTGTGTCCAGTTTGTCCAGCATGCGGCTGACAGGTCCACTGCCCAGTCCCATTTAATTAAGTTGGGCAGCCTTTTGAGCCATGTCAACTATACAAGTTTCAGTTCAGTATTATGTTTAGAACACAAAATTATTAATGAATAATTTTGTGTATCGCCTAATATACTGCACTCCAATGCATCCATCCAGGATTTTTAAATTCCAAAATAATTAATTAATAATGTAAAATCCATGCAGAAAAAAGAAAAAACCTGTGCATCAAGGGGCTGGGAAAGGTCCAGTCTTGAATTAGCCACCAAAATGCCCACAATGCTATATTCAATGCCTGTTCTAATAATTAAATATTTCTGGCATTCTAAGTAGTTACAACAATAATTATGCAAATAATTGTTTAGCCATTGAACTGTGAATAATTATAAAGGAGGGTGATTATGCAAATGCTTTCAAATTGCTTAGTCAGTGGGGCATGTTGGTGGGCAAGATAATAACATAATGCATTAAAAATGTATCAGAAAAAAATATTGTTTGTATGCACAAATAAGCTGTCCATTTTATTGTATCACCTGTTGCAATTTATGGCTAATAAATATTTTCAAACAGAATCTAGTAAAGAACAACTCACCCAACAAGTTGTCGCCCTCGATATTCACGGGTTCGAGCACTTTTAGGAAAACTAAAGAAGGTTCGTTTCTGGTGATCAGTGCCATGACATTGACATCCATTTTCGTCTATATGTCTATTTACGTAATGACCCTGAAAACTACAGGAAGTGTAATGAAATATTTAAAATTAAGATGTACGTAATTAAAAAAATTACAAGTGTACTTAAATTCACTGAAACCTTAGTAAATGAATAAAGTTCGATAAATACTTACTTGAAAAATCCTTGATTCGAAAAGAGAACTTTACGACCACATTTAAAAATGATTTTTGATAAAACCATTTTATGTACTAAATTTATTTTTAACTAAGTACTATAATTTTTATGAAATATAATTTTAATGCATTTTACAAGAATTCTTTTGGTGTTTTTCGGCAAAATATTTTCCTCCGTGCTCGACTTTGCGAATTTATTAACTGTCATGTCAAAGTCAATGTCAACATTGCAAATTTGCAATATGCATTGACACTGACAGCTAGTTGGGTAGAGTAGCACCGTAGCAGCACAGAGTAGCGTTGGGCGACTCGAGTTATCTAACTCGAGTAACTCGAGTTGCGAGTTGACCCGGAGAGCGCGCGCGACGGGCGCGCCCGTCCCGCGCGCTCTCCGGGTCAACTCGGTGCGGTGGGTTGGCGGCCCGCGGCTAGCCGCCTAGCCCGCGAGTCGCGAGGCCCGAACGACTCTGAGCGAGCCCGAATCAGCCCGACGCCGAACGTCCGAGCCGCGAGTGAAAGAGATAGTTCTCGTTCTTGGTTTCTTATGTTGAATTTAAGACTGAAATTCAGAAACAAGTGCCATTATACATAATAATTTTTATATAATTACTTACCAAGTAAGTATTGTTGAATTTAAAACTGATATTTAGAAATCAGAGCCTTTAGATTTATAGGTACCTATATACGGTCTATTTCAAAGCTGATTAGTTTATATTACAGTTATTTTTATAGAGTTACAAGATATTTTTTAAACTTAAGACTGGTATTCCTTCAGAAATAAGTGCCATTACTTAGATGTTGATTAGCTTTTTTTTATAGATGTTAGTTGATAGATAGATGACCAAATACCAAAAGGTGCGGTGTTTAATTTAAGGAATAAAGTGCCATTAGATTTATTTTAGTTTCTTATTATTTACTAGGTAAAAATTAACATTTTTACCTCGTTCTTTTGCGCTACATAAGTAGGTACTTCGTTTTGTGATGTGATGTTTGTAAACACCTTTAATAATAATAAATGTCTGATTTTTGAACGGGCTCAATTTGATTTGACTACCATTGACTCGACACGACGACACGCAGCCCGCCGGACCCGACCCGGCGAACCGTGAACGACTGAACGTAGCAAACTAGCAACCCGCGGAACGATGCACCGAGTTGAGCATTTCCTGACTCGGACGGACAACGCGGCAACGCGACGCATCTTAAGGCAGACTGAGTCGAGTCAACTCGAGTTGCAACCCGAGTTAGTAAGCGAGTCAACTCGAGTTACTCGAGTTGCCAAAAAGTCAACTCGGCCCATCGCTAGCACAGAGCATGTTATACTAAGGCACGTGCTTCCACATGCCTCACCACGAATATGAACGTCCACACATTGCGAATCATGTGATGAGCACCGTGCGCTGCGCATGCCTCCCAATGTCTGTATCCGCCTTTAGAGGCGTCTTGAGCATGCTTGCTCACGACGGATTGCAAGCGGATTGACGATTTATATTATTATATTTTCCCATGTCAACTTATGCAGAAAATCCAGTGCAAGTATCCTAAGCACAGACTAAGCAGTGCTTCCCTAACGCACTAGTGTCTCTGTCCTTGTCCTTGTAATCAGTCGGTCAAATGTATGTCATTCTAGGCAGCATAATATATGCAGTGGTCTCTGACTCTAAAAAAAAAGTATGTACTGTCATTACTGTCTGTCAGTGTCATCACTGTCAACTCCTCTGTCTGGTAACCTGTTTCGTTCGTGAGTTCGTGAACACGTGTGGTTACTTTTAAGTTGTGCATGGTGGTCTAGAGTTAGAAATCAATAATTTTTGGATAAATAATAGGATTTACGGTGGTAGATTGATATTAGAACTAAGCATTGTTACAAATATTTACATAGCCTAATAATTTATCATGGGGCGTAAGGCAAAATTCGATGAAACTAAAAAAGTGAAAAAAGGACCCGGCAGAAAATCTCGCAAGCAGCCTGATCCCGTGTTTAAAAAAGAACTGTGTAAGTAAATGTCCAGAAATATCAATAAATATCTGTTTCCACTAGCCCCAGAAATAAGAGCATAGAAGTACATCTATACTTGTGTTTTTTTCGGTACCAAGACGAACCACACGATTACACACATTTATACGATTTATCTAACCTTTTGAAGAATGATATTCAATGTAAATGGATTATCTGTTACGAAAGTTATCATTCTCCTGCCCCTATCCCAATTTATTTGAGGTTGGCGCAACATGTCTTTTTATAAATTATAAGTACGAGGGTGACACTGAAAGTTCTTAGAACTTCAAAAACTGAACAAACCAGAAAGTTATTAGTTTTATTATATCTTTTCAAAATAGTGTACATTTACATCAATACATCGCTGCATCCGGTGGAACCACTGAGAAAAAAAGCACTTCGCCCACTCGTCCTTAGAAGTCTCTTCGACGGCATTTTGAAACGCAGCCACTGCTTCCTCGGCGTCCATTAAACGTTTTCCTCGAAGTGTTTCTTTTATATTCGAAAATAAATGAAAATCGCAAGGTGCGAGGTCGGGGCTATAGGGAGGGTGACCCAGTAATTCCACCTCTGACGTCGCCAAGTAGTCGATTGTTAGCTGGGCGGTGTGCGACGAGGCGCTGTCGCCGCACAACACTGATGTTATCTTCAGTTGTCGCCCTAGAAGGCCGTCCCTCATGCAGATCATCGTCGGTGAGATTAGTGTGACTATGTTTAAAATCATTAAATCGTAAACCAATGACACATGAATAAAATACATAAACAATAATATTGGCAGAGTTCCATTTTCAAAATTTTAACTTATTTTTTTATTATATTGCTTACAAGTGGCCAGTTCGAAAAACTTTCAGTGTCACCCTCATATATTCATTGCTTATAATTTGTTTTGCTTACTTATGTGATTAGGGCTACTTATAATGGTTTGTGAAAACTTCACCTGGACATTTCATTTGCCATCTCATATACAATGCGTGCCACGAAAGAAGAGACTTGACCCCACCTCCCCCGCTCTTTCTGCCGCCCCTATGACTACCGGTTTCGTCCCGCACTCAGACCTCATACCGCTAAAGATACCTAAAATGGTGTACTGCGCATGTCAAACCACATGGTGTGTCAAGTCTCTTCTTTCGTGGCACGCATTGTACATAAGTCAATGGGTTTGAAATTGTGAATCACAAGAGAACATAACAAATTATTTTGTAAAACCATAGTTTGTGGCTCTATTTACACCTAATGTGTTGTAAGTGCATGGAGAATATGTACTTACAACATGCTAGAGTTAACTTGAGACCTGAGCGGCCCCTCCTAACCACCACGTGGGTACCGCTCCTGCCATCAACGCCTCAGTACTGTCCGCTTACGTCATCCGATTAAACTCTACTGTTAACTCTTGTGAGTTTTACTATCAACTGGTACTGTTAGAATTCTCATTGTTACATCATATGCTTTTATTGCAGTAGAAGATGACACACCAGACAAGAAGCTTACTCACAGGCAGAAGCAAAGAGCAGCTAAAAGAGCAAAGAAGAAGGCAGAACTAGTGGAAAAGAAGAAAGCATTGAAACAAGCAAAGAAGAATGTAGCTAAACAGGCAGAGGTGGCAGTTGACGACGATGCTGAGAACAGTTCTGATGAAGAAACTGGACCTGGTAAACATTTACTTCAGATTTGTTGTAAACAGCAGCTGTTTTTAGGAATTCTTTAAGTGAAACTATTTCTCAACCCTTCTTAGAATATGTCTTTAATGTCTTCAATGTTGCCATAATTATGCAATACCATCTCTTCTTTCTTCGACTTATTCAGGTTGGATCCCATGCTAGTTATTCTTGTTTTAGTTTCTGTCAGATCCACACCAGCAGGGGATCCAACTGAAATAAGCCCTTTTTGACTTATTCCGGTTCATAAAAACTGTCATGCCATCAAAATGGCACAAGAGTTTTTAAATTATTGTTGGTGCAAAACTTGCCCCGCATACATTACTGAAAAAAAAAATGCAATAATGATCCATCATAAATTAGCTGTTACAACTTGATAGGTTAAAACCAAAATCTTTTTATTTATAATATAACAGGTTACACTGATGACAACAAGGAATGGTTGAAACCTAAGCAGAAATACAAAAAAGAACAGAAAAGCAAAGCTAAAAAGGTTGATTCGGAATCTGAAGAAGATGACGACAGTGGCAATGAAGATGAGGTTGATGATGATGGGTCAGAAATGGAAGAAGATTCTGATGATGAAAGCTCAGGAAAGAAGAAAGCTGGAGGAGAAAAGTATAAGGTAAGCATAGCATATGATTATTTACAGTTTTTTCTGAAAACCATAATTATTCTTGTTGTTAATTCTCGACCTTATTGTCCTATTACTGTAAATCTGTAATTTATTTTATTATATAAAATAAATTAAACATACATAATATAAAAACGGCGTGAGTTTATGTATGTCTGTATATTTAATTTATTTTTCATCTCGTGGAGGCAGAAACTACAGAAGCCACTAGCTACGATTTTTAAATACTCCTTTTGCCTTGTTTGTGGTTTTATACATGCTGGTTGCGAGTACACATCATCACCAATAAGGGCATCCCCTCCCAGTGTTGATAGGATGAATGGACCACAACAAGGCAGGGGCCTTGTTGTGGTCCATTCATCCTATCAAAATGACCAAACCATCTAAGCAGTCTTCTTAATTTTTGTCACTACATCTTATTTTAAACCGCACTGGCTACAGTGCGGTTATCACATCATTATCATTCCTCAGACGACAAAAAAAAGAAAATTAAAATAACTACTATTCTGGATTTAATATGAAAATTGCTTTCAGGTTGGTACTCTGGACGATTTATTTAAAGATTCAGACAATGAAAATGGTGATGCGACATCAGAAGATGAAGATTCAGCTAGTGGTGACAAATTAGAATATGATTCTGACTCCAGTGGAGAAGGTAAAGACAGCGACGATGATGATGACGACGATGATGACATGTTGCCCATAGAGAAGGCAAATATAAAATTAAAGAAAAAACAGAAAGTAGACAAAAAGCTAGCTGATGAAGAGATGCAATTGAATATTGCCAAACAAGATGTATTTGCATTCCCATCTGAAGAGGAACTAAACAATCCAGCAAGTCTCCAAGATGTTCTTCAAAGAATCAAAGATGTTGTTATAGTGTTAGGAGATTTCAGTCGCTTGAAGGAAGATGGTAGATCCCGCTGTGAATATACTGATCTGCTTCTAAAAGATCTTTGCACTTATTACAGTTACAATGAATTTCTTATGGAAGTACTTCTGCAAATATTTCCTGTGCAAGAGTTGGTCGAATTTCTAGAAGCAAGTGAAGTTGCGCGACCTGTTACTATTAGAACGAATAGCCTTAAAACCAGACGGCGCGATTTAGCCCAAGCTCTTATTAATAGAGGAGTGAATTTAGACCCTGTGGGTAAATGGAGTAAAGTAGGTCTTGTAGTGTATAGCTCTACTGTACCAATTGGTGCAACTCCGGAATACTTAGCAGGGCACTATATCTTACAAGGTGCCTCAAGTTTCCTGCCAGTAATGGCTTTAGCACCACAAGAGAATGAGAGGATATTGGACATGTGTGCAGCACCAGGTGGCAAGGCATCACATATCGCAGCTATCATGAAGAACACTGGTACATTATTTGCTAATGATGCTAATAAAGAAAGGACAAAAGCTGTAGTTGGTAACTTCCACAGGTTGGGTGTAGTGAATGCTATTATTTGTAACCATGATGGTAGAGAGTTCCCTGATGTAATGAAAGGTTTTGATAGGGTGTTACTGGACGCTCCTTGTACTGGTACAGGAGTCATTGCCAAAGATCCCAGTGTTAAGACTACTAAAGATCAGAAAGATATTCAGAGGTGTTTCAACATCCAAAGACAACTTCTTCTTGCTGCCATTGACTGTTGCAGTGCAAAGTCTAGCTCTGGTGGCTACATTGTGTACTCAACTTGTTCAATTCTCCCTGAAGAAAACGAATGGGTGGTCAACTATGCATTGAAGCGCAGGAATGTGAAGTTGGTGCCCACAGGTCTTGACTTTGGGACTGAAGGTTTTGTGAAGTACAGGCACCATCGGTTCCATCCGTCATTGAAACTGACCAGAAGGTTTTACCCTCACACACATAATATGGATGGCTTTTTTGTGGCAAAGTTCAAAAAGTTTTCTAATGTTATTGTAAGTATACATGTAATGTTTCACAAATTTTATGTTGGAAAAACTGTGTACAAGAAGTTATATTTATTTAATGTTTTAGCCGGAGCCATTTAAAGACGAAGATGATGAAGCAGTTGATCCTAATCAAGAAGAACCTAAAGAAAATGGAGATAGCCAGTCAGAAGAAGAAAAGGCAGAGACACAAAATAAGAAACACTCACCTGTAAAACGATCAGCTCCGTCGGGCAGTGCTCAGCCACAGAAAAAGAAAGCCAAGCCTAATGCGCACACAAAGTAAGCTTACAGAGGTTTAAAGTAAATGTTATAAGTAAAATTTTGATACCTTGTATTCGAGCTATTTTCGATCTTAAAATAATAATCATCAATTGGATACCACTCTAGCCTCTGCTATTAAATAAGATTAAATCCTGAGTTGAGTTCATCGAAATATTGCCCTATTATTTAAATATATCTGGTTATACTGTACTGCAGTATTATCTAACGGGTGTATTTTTTAGAGGTATACAAATTCAAAATGAAATAAAACACCTAAAAATATATTTCATTATTATGGTATTGGTTTTATTTAAAATATTTCATAAGCCATTAGTGCTTAAAAATGATTTCGGGCATATGGGCGCCACGACTGGCTCGAATGAAGCGTAATCGGGAAGTCCAATTTTCGTCCACTTTTTCGAGCAACTGGGGCCGTATATCGGCAATAATGCGGCAAATGTTGGCTTCCAAGTGGTCCAACGTCTGTTGGTTATCTGCGTAGACGTGCGACTTCACATATCCCCAAAGAAAGTAATCCATAGGTGTGAGATCACACGATCCTGGAGGCCAGCTCACAGGTCCATTACACGAAATTATGCGCTCTTCGAATGTTTCCCGAAATAAATAGATACTGTATTGCGGTTCGATACAGTCACCCGTTCAAGCGCATTGTGACATTCTAGTATTAGGTTCGATATAATACATTTTTTATCTTAGGATTGGAGGACTGAGGCGCTGTCGGAGAGTATGCGAACATGGGTGACTCCGTAACTCTGCTGGCCGCTATGGCATAAGGCGCTTGCATTATGCCCACACACTTTGCTTGGTAGACCGTGTTGAGCATTCCCAGCGATTTGGATATTTTTATGTTGAGGTCGTGTGAGAAGACTCCGACTCCAGTTCCGCAGTCGGTCTTTGAACCGTAAGGGTAAATTCTCAGTTCCTTCGGCCCTGAGTAGTCGCACTGCTCCTCTTTAAGCACTATGTTGTAATGCTTTTGGAAGCAGTATTGTTTCGGGGCTTTGTCGCAGGGTGATGCCATCATTGGCTGCCGTTTGATTGCATCTTCTTTTAAACGTATGTATTTGACCCTAGAGTCTGCTCAGGGTCCCTGATTTGAAGTTCACTGAACGTACGGCGCGCATAATGGTCACGTGGTTTCAGCTCTTGCACAAGTTGGATCTTGTAAGCTGGCAGTCCAAGATCTTTCTTCAAAATCTTCCACAAAGTGGATGGGCACAGCTCTGATTTCTGTGCACGATGGCGAATCGATTCATTCGGGTCCTCTTCAATACTACGCTCCACAGCAGCAATAACTTCTTCTGTGTCTTTGTGGATGCGTATTATCAACTAGAGTGTGCGTGGTACGAAAACGATCCATTGTTTTCCGAATAACTTGCTCGGGTGGACGAATATGTCGACCGTAAAATGGACGTAGGGTGCGATAAGTTTGGCGAATTAAACCATGGTTTTCAAAATAAATTTGCACAATTTGCAAGCGTTGTTCTGAAGTAAGTCTATCCATTGTGAAATTGCAAAACGTACTGACCACAAATATACCGCCAACTGTCAAATTGACAATCACTAGAACCTGTGTTGCCAATTTAAAAACCAAACCTCTAAAAAAACACCTTTATAAGCAAACTTTTTATTTTCTTTTCAGACCTGCAAGTCAACCACAAGTTGCTAACATCGCCCAGCCCACCGAAAATAACAATCAAAAGAAAAAGAAAAACCGCAAACACAAAAACAAGCAAAATGTAGAAAACTCTAATAATGTAAAGGCACCAAATAACAGCACTACTGAAAAAACAACAACTCCTACTACTTCTCAAAGTCCGGGTAGTAAAAAAAACAAAAATAAACATAACAAAGATGCCAAGGTATTAAATAGCAGCAATACTGAAAAGTCAGATAATCCTACTCCACAAAGTCCAGGTAGTAAGAAAAACAAAAACAAAAATAATAAAAATGTCATGGCTATTGAAAAGTCAGGTACTCCACAAAGTGCGGGTAGTAACAAAAATAAAAACAATGTTATGGCTATTGCAACAAGCAGCAGCATTACTGAACACTCAGGTAATTTTACTACTCCACAAAGTCCGGGTAGTAAGAAAAACAAAAATAAAAATGCAGCGAATGCCCCTGGAAATGTAAAGAACGACAACAGCAGTACTAAATCAGCTCAAAGTAAAGCTGACGCGGTACGAATAGATCAAAGTCCGAATAAAAAGAAAAATAATAAAAAAAACAAAGGCAACCAACAAGGTGCAAATCCACAGATACAGGCCGTAAGCAAAAATGACGACAAAATCACAGAACAAGTTGCAGTTGCAGCTTCAAAGAAATTAAAAAACAAACTTAATAAAAAGAAGAAGCAAATAGGTCAAATAAATCCTAACAAAGATAAAATGCCTGCGAAAGGTCAAGCAGCTGGTAAAAAATTTAAGAATAAGTGACATTTTATTGATATAAAATAATTTTATTTTTATAATAAAACTAATGTTTTATCTTATGTTTTGTTTTTGATTTCTTTAAAATATACTCCTCATAAAAACCTAGAGAGAATTGATCCTTATGTCTTATGATTGACCCTATAGCTTGATGTCCTAAAATGCAGAAATTTATTTTAACGCATTTGAGTTAGACCTATTCCCGGCTCAGAGAACAGACTATGTATAAATATTGATATTTATTAAATTGCAATAAGTGTTAGTCTCAAATTCTCAGCACTGCGATCTTGTGTTTTGTTTGGGGTGCTACAGCTGGGGTAGCGTTCGTATTTTGATGGGCGATGGTGACACGCTTATCCTTTCCTTAAAGTTTTGGTTTCCTAAAACGGCCGTCATTAAAACCTGTAATTTACATCAAGGTGTCAGAAACGCTCTGTTTTTGTGCAGCCGTTAGTGTGACCGTACACCGCTTTCTTAGGAAACTAATGCTGTACCCCCCGGCAGCAAATAGTTGCCGGAAGAATAGCAGGTCACACTATCGTCTCACAAGAGCACTGGCAGCTGCTATGCAGATCGCCAAGTACCTACAAGTGTGATATCATTGAGCTACAATTCTGATATGTTATTATTTTAGGTTGGTACATTTTGAGTTTCTCAATCTAAAGGTGCTAACATGACGCGGGTTCCCGGTAAAGACAAGTCTGTACCGATCGGTGTGCACTCACACAAAGAAACAGGTAGGTAATAGTACATTATGATATAAGTGCGGTAAGTTGATAATTACAGCCGAGGCGATATTGCTTGCCCGAGCCGTAGGCGAGGGCTAAAAGAAAGCAGAGGCTGTAATTACACAGGTCAACAATTTTTTTTCCAAGAAACCAGACTATACTTTTCCGAAGGATTTTGACGCGCTGAATTCAAATCTGGCCTCAAAATTGCTCTATCACGTCAGGGTTTCGAGATATCCTAACCTAAAAGTGCAAAAAATACCGTTTTTGCTCATTTTTGAGATTATGTAGCACGGCCGATCCTATTTTCTTTCTAAAATTATTAATAGCATCTCAAAGGACTAGTTTTTCTCTTTAAAATGACGTTGAGTTTACTCAAATATCTTTTTTTTTCGCTGAGAAATTGCATTTTGAAATTTTCCAATAGAAAATGTATGTGTATGAATTCTCAAACGTAGAACAATACACGTACGAAAATTTACGATACCTACGCGTACGATAAAATATAATAAATAAACATTTAATTCTTTAATTTAATTAATTTTGACAATAACTTACAACCATTAATGTCTGTAACAAAAATAAAAATATTTATTTACTTTATTAATAATACTGGCTGCTCTGTGCCTATGCCTGAAAAAAAAGCGCGAACACGCGTGCATCACTTCTTTGTTAAGAAGTAAGTAAAAATTATTCCGCGCGCTTTTTCTTTTCGCTGTACTTTTTTTTTATTTGAAAATTTCGTCAAGTAATGATGAATTTATTAATTCCACACTGCCAGAAGTCTCAGAGACAGCGAAAAAGGCTACTCTAAGCCTTTTGCCTGAGAAATCGACCGATAGAATACTTACAAGCGTATGAAAATTTCATCATTATGTAAAACAAGCAAATATGCAAATTCAGTCCGAGTTTTATTTATTTCCTCGCAAATAAGTTATAAAACGTCGTATGACATACGTGCGCTTTGAAAATTACAGCCTCTGCTTTCTTTTAGCCCTCGCCTACGGCTCGGGCAAGAATATCGCCTCGGCTGTAATTTTCAACTTACCGCACTTATATCATAATGTACTATAACCGTTCCCTTCCGAAGATCAACCTGCAGAGATCTGTACCGGGAGTTGGGCCCGAAAACCGCTTCTTTATGCAGGATTTTTAGCTACCTACTTTCCGTTTTTGACAAGGCCTAATATATTTAAACCTCGGTAATCAGCTAATGGATAGAATATGTGTTCCTATGGCCTCATAACACCACATTTGTATTTTCCGAAGGGTTGGATAGGGGTGCGTAGTACGCCCAGTTTCGAACAGGCTTATGGCAGGTATCACACCTCCGCCGCGAAACCATAGCAGCGAAACCGCAGTAGTTCCGCCATGATTTGTCCGTTGTACGACAAGCTAAACAGAAGCGGAACTGCCTGTTCTAACACTCCTAACGTAGGTACCTACAGATATGATTATGATTCTCGTTTCTACGTGATTTCGACGCTGATTATCTGCTCGGAAGCCGGTTACATCTCCGTGGTAAGACGGCTATTTTGTTGCGGTGCCGTGATTGTTTCGAAACTCTATCAGGTGCTGTATGCACTATTTGTGGTGCAAGACCTACAGAGATGAACAATTTAGAAAAAGTATAAAATAAACTGGTTGATGAAAATTCTTATCAATATAGGCTTTCGACTTTGCATTGCTGGATTAGATTTATGGAATTAATTTTACATAATATATTATATCTTATAATCTAGGCTTTGAAAAATTGTCTGCTACAACAACAGAAAATAAAAATTTAATAAAACAAAAGAAGACTTACATTATGTACGTCTTCTTTTGTACTTAGGTACATATTATGTACAAGGAAGGTTCAGAGAAGAACTTGGTACTGGCAACAAAGTCAAAGTCAAATCATTTATTATTTCAAATAGGCACATTAAAGGCACCTTTGAACGTCAAAACTTATAGTAAAATTGAATTGATTCTAGTCGCCCCTTCCAAAAGGTAGTTTTCGTATGGAGGAGAATGGGCAAGAAACTCCATCGGCACTAAGAGACACTAACAGCAATGACGGCAATACAGCTAGACGATTTTTTCAAAATTATCAGTGCAATGCAAAAATTACTGGTGTGGATGAGGAATTGATAAATCGATTTTATGTTTTACTTCAACTTATGTCAAGTGGAAAAGTAATTAATGCTACGAAATTCGGACAGTATGCTTTCAATACAGCACAACGATATGTTAATAAATATAACGTGGTATCATATGCCATTATCCGTCCATAAAGTCCTAATTCACGGGGAAAGCATCATTCGGCATTATTCAGTGTTACCTCTTGGACAGATCTCCGAAGATGCCCAGAAATCAAGGAACAAAGACTAAAAACGATTTAGACTTCATCATTCTAGAATATGCTCTAGAGTAGCCACAAATGAAGATGTTCTACATACACTTTTGTACACTTCGGACCCTAAAAGTCTATGGAACTTATAGATGAAGCTTTGGAGCTAGTAGAATAATACACTTTTATGTAAATGTTTTTTTCCTTATTTTATTTTATTAATAACAATTATTATAAAAAAAATATTTTGTATTAATTATAACTAGTGTCCGACCGAAACTGGTTTTTCAGCCGAAACCGAAACCGAAACCGAACTTTCGGCCTTGCTCTTAGTTTCGGCCGAAACCGAAACCGAAACTTACTTAAACATATTTAAAATTTCTATCGTATACAGAAATCTGATGTGTTTTTTACACATGTATTTGAATATACAATGTATATTATACATACAGAGAGTTGAAACTTACCTAATTATTTACGAGGTCGGTCCCATAATGAACTGGCCTGATATAGTTGTGTTGCATTAAATAGTACGTTTATCGTGCACTTAATATAGAAACACGCATCGAAACACGCATCGACATGAAATGCTTAGTCTTAGTTTAGCAGTCATTAGCATAACGAGAGTCGCGTATTTTTTCAAATGTCGAAAACTGAGTATCGAAGTGTCATAAAGTTTTTGTTTAAAGAAGGTTTATACCCTGCCCATTTAAAAGAACGATTGGATGACGTGTATAAGGAGTCTGCCCCGTCCTATAGCACAGTGAAAAATTGGGTGAAAGAGTTTCGCCTCGGGAGAGAAACCGTCGAAGACATTTGCCACGACGGTCGACCTGTGGAAGTGCTCACTCTCGAAATGATTGCTCTTATCGAAGAGGAGGTTCTGAGTGACCGCCGTTTGAAGATTAGAGAAATTGCAGCTACGCTTGGGCTCTCTAAAAGTACGTCATCGTGCGATCCATGTACATCTTCACATGAAAAAAGTGAGTGCAAGATGGGTACCGAAACTTCTTTCAGCGGTACAGAGACAGGAAAGCGTGCGCTGCGCTTCGGAGTTTTTGGATCTTTGTGGCGAAAATTCAAAGACTGTGATCGAGCGGCTAGTGAATGTTGATGAAACTATGATCTTGTATTATGACCCACAAAGCAAGCGCGAATCAATGGGATGGCGTTATAAGGGTGAAAAGCTGTACAGCTATTCGTTGTTAACATAAGTAATATTATTATTGAATAGTAATGTTAAACTACTAACTTATATTGATTACACCATCCACAGCTTAGCCCAGATACTCAAAGTTCAGTCCGAAATCCATATGACATGCTATCGCGTACCAGTATGACAGTGTGTGAGGTAGACATTTGCCGCGGATACAATTTTGTTCAGCTTGTCATTGAACAGGTCCACATCTTTAGCCAATAAGATCGAGTTCAGGAGGATTATGGGACCGCCCTCGTATGTGCAAAACACAACCTCAACTCCATGCGATTAACGATGGACGGCGGCGAACTGGGCCGGCGACGCGACGAGCGAGCACGAGCTAGCCGCCAAGTTCGCCGAACGATGGACGATAATTCATGAACATTCGAGTTTCGGCGCGGCCGAAAGTTTCGGCCATTTCCTGGCCGAAACCGAAACTAAGGCCGAAACTAGATTATTTGGCCGAAACTGGCCGAAACCGAAACCGAAACCGAACTTTCGGTCGGTCACTAATTATAACATTTTAGGGCACATTATTTAAAGATAATCGTAAATTTCTGATCATTTTCAATATTTTGTCTTTTCTATGACTATTAAATATATATTTATATCCATAAGCTGTATCTTATTTTAAAGTAGGTATATTTATAATAGATTATCTAAAAAAATCAGCTGTAATATAAACATGGAAGTTATGGACTTATGACCCGAAATCGACTCAATCTCCACAAAGTGGCCCCGTTCCGGTTCGGTAAAGTTCAGCCAAGTAGATGATAAGAATCATTGGGTGACACTTTTCTACATAACACTCGGTACATTTTTGTTTAAAAATCCTTAAAAGCTTGTTAAACTTAGGTCTGTTTCAAATTGGTAGTTGATGAAGTTTATATCTTCAGTGGTTTCATCTGCATAAGAGAGGTTTACCGAATTATTTTTGGTCGTGTGGATTAGTTGGCTCAGTTCAAATCTTTCTTGCTCATCCTTAACATGTTTCTGATGTGCTTTAATATTGTCACTATATTTTGTCAAGAGATCTGCCAAGTATGCTATAGGATCAGTAGGTAGGTGTACAACTACTTCAGCTATGCACTTCTTTAAAGCGTCGCCCACCTCTTTTTTAAGATATTTGTTTTCTTCCATAGTAATCGGTGTACTTGAACATGGTGAATAATAGAAAGGCTGCTCATGAATTCTTACTAAATTATCTAAGCCGTCGTGTTCGTATTCGTCATTTGAATCTTTATCGTGATATATATGACTTCCTTCTGCGTTAACATAATATCGACCGAGACGATCATAGAAATATACAACGCCGTCTTTTTCTTCCCGAATTTTTACAAGAAGTCCGCCTTTATTTAGCATATATTCACTAGCTCCGTCATGATTTTTATACACCCGCTGTCTGCTATCATCTAAATAATATCTTCCGCAAGAGTCATAAAAATAAATATGTTTTTCGTCGTCACTCAAAGGGACTAGCTTATTACGATCATTTAATTGATGTAATATATCATCTCCTGTTGTGTAAATTTTTCTCCCAAATTTATCTAAGGTGTAATTTCCTATCTCGTCAGTGTATTGTTCTCTTAAGTTTACAGCGCTTAATATATCTATTATCGATTCATGATCATGTCCTTTTTCCGTCAATGCTTTTTTCCATAGCAGCATTAACTTTTCCACGAGACGACAACGATCTTGATGAGGCAGCAAATGATTGAAGATCATCGAAGTGATAGGTCTATGTTCATCTAAGTTTTCTTCCGAGTCTTGTTCCCAAGAGTTATTTCTAAGCTTATTCATTGACATTTTAATATTTTCGAGCGATTGCAATCGATCTTCTAAAAACATGGATTTATGCTTCAGAGCCATCAATGCAGGAGACTTGTCAGCACGTAATCGATTTATACGAATCTCTACAGCTCTAATTTTTTCAGTAATTTTTGCTATTTCCAGTTCGTTGACATCGTTCAGTCGGGCTGAAGAACTCATCAAATTACTTACATGGCTTACTTCGGCTAATCTCTGAGCTTCTGGAGTAGTATCCTGGGCAACTTCGTAAACAATTTGTTTTAACGTCTTTGCAAGATTACTTGGTGCAAGAGGGACTTTAAAATCCAATACATTACAGAATTCTATTGCTAAACTGTCCTCTAGTCTGTCCAGCCAGTGTAAAAGTTCTTCTGTTTCATCATGAATCCTAGTAAGGTATTCTGTTTGATCCGCCTGTGAACGGATATATTGTAGTTTCTCAAGCAGAGCACTATTAACTGTATGTTGCATTTCTTTTATGATTGTAAGATTTTCTTGCATTAACCGTTTTTCCTCTTCCGTCATAGTAGAATGCATTTTGTCAATATACTCTAGAATGTGGTTATATCTCAGTTGGGTACAATTCATGGTGTAATCGAGTGCATTAAGGATAACCTCACGCGGAGTGTTCTTGATCCTTTTAGAAAACGTTTCTACATCTAGAACCGCTTCCAACCATTCAATATGGAACGAATTAACGATTTCTGCAAATTTCTCGGGTGATTCTTGCTTCAGTAAAGCATCGTGGATATTTTTCATGGTCGTTAAAATGTTATCGGCATAATCTTTTCGTGTAAAAAAAATCACGGGACTTGTGAACGAAATTTGAATTTCTTTGGCAATGGTAAATAAAAAAGCCACCCCCTTCCGTTCATTCATTGTATTTATGGAAATTTATAATAATTTATTATTATATGATTATATAAACTTATAAAAAATACGATTTTACGAAAATAAGAAAGATACATAAGGAAAACGTCATTAGGTTTGTCAAACCCGCTGACAGGTTTTGACCTGTCAGCACCACTTAGCTTACCAAGGAGTTTTTAAAGTACCTACTTACTTATTCCATGGGTTAAACACTCAGTAAACCACCGGCTGAACCCGTGAAACCACTACAGTCTTTTTAACCCAGTTTCGGCATCACTGTCAAAATCACGCCGATCTTTATTCTCGTTATGATAAGATTGTATACCTAAGTCTTGCCATAAATGTAGTCACGAAAAAAAAAAAAATTATTGCAAATAATATTTATTACTTTTACAGTGTGTTAGTTTTAATACATAAACATAAAACAATTTAAAATATAATAAGCTTATTCGAAGTGGTCTCCATTGGCTGCAATACCGTCCTTTAAACGTTGAGGCCAGTAATCAATAGAAGCACGCACTTTTTCCATGGGAACATTCTTCATTGCTAATCGTATGGATTGTTTTAGGGACTCCAAATTATCATGGCGTTTAGAGCAAGCCGTACTCTCTAAAACTGATCATAAATCCTAATCCAGCGGATTAAGATCGGGACTAGACGACGGCCAGTCTTCAGCTCTGATGAAGTCCGAAACGTTCACTTCCAACCAAGACTGCGTGGACCGAGCTTTATGACCCGGCGCCGAGTCTTGTTGGAAGGACCATACTTGGTTATTGAACATGGTATCTTGATATACTTGTGCCGATGTTTTGATACCTTTTTCACTAAAATATAGCTCAGTCACTCCTTCATAGCTAACACCCAACCAAACCATCATTGAAGTCGGATAATGCCCACGTTGCACTCTGTCGACTAATTGGGAAGCTTCCTTAGAGCTTTGAGCATAAATACGGTCATTTTGTTTGTTAAAATGTTGCTCAATTGTAAAGATTTTCTCATCCGTAAACAAAATTTTTCTGTGACCTCCCTTTGCGTACCGCTTCAGTAGTTGTTTCGATTTTACCACCCTATTCTTATTTAATTTATCAGTTAAAAAATGACCAGTGCGTCTCTTATAGGCTGCAAGTCCTAAGTCATCTTTTAAAATACGCGACATGGTTCTTGGTGCTATCTTCATCTCCCGAGATACAAGAATATGTGAAAAAACAAAATTTGAAAAGAGTTTTTTATCTCATTCTAGATTAATTAAGTTTGGTGTCCCACAGGGTAGCGTTCTTGGGCCACCTCTTTTCTTAATCTATATAAATGATCTGCCAAAGGTGACTCAACATCAAATGGTCATGTTTGCAGACGACAGTACTGTCATAGTGAAATGTATTGATCGCAATATTTACCAAGATGACATAAATAGTACACTATCAGACATAATTAATTGGCTTAATAAAAATAATTTAGTTATAAACTTAAAGAAAACCAGTATAATGCACTTTCACCAAAGAACTGTAGTACCAAAAGTAAATATCAGACATAGTAACTGTGACATTGAAGAAGTTAAAGTAGCAAAATTCTTAGGTTTATCCCTTGATAACCAGCTTAACTGGAAGGCCCACATAGATGACCTAAGTAAGAAAATAAATAAATCAGCATACGCACTTTTCCAAATTGCTAGAAAAATAAATATGGATGCGCTACTAGTTGCATATCACGGCTTAGTGGCCTCAATTTTGCGATATGGTATTATTTTCTGGGGCAATTCTAGTGATAAAGATATTGTTTTTAAGGCACAAAAAAGATGCATAAGATCAATGTGTGGTCTGAAAACTGATATTAGCTGTATACCATTCTTTAAATCGCTGAAAATACTTACCTTACCTTCATTATATATTTTTGAAATTAGTGTTTTCGTCAAAACAAACATGAGGTTATTCGAAAAAGTGTCAACGTTACGAGATGTTGCGATCCGTAGCCAATACGCAAACTCTTTAAGCAATCAGCGCTGTAAGACTGCCTTAGTGAGAAAGAGCGTTTTAGGTATGGCACCGCGAATTTACAATAAATTACCAGATGTTATAAAAATGTTGAATGTTACACAATTTAAAAAAAAACTAAAACTGTTATTAATTGAAAAATGTTATTATACGACTGATGATTTTCTAAATGATAATTTAATGTAGACTTATTTATTTATTTGACTGGAGAAACTAATTTTAATTGAATATTGTGACTAATTCTAATTTATGATTATTTATTTATGCATTGACTGTAGAAATGATTCCATATTGTTGATTGTTTTTATTTAGCATGCAACCATATTTGTACGCCTCTTGGCATAACATAGCGACCTATGAATTTTAATTTAAGAACTGTATTTACTACCTATGTTAGACAAATAAAAAATGATTATGATTATGATTATGATTATTATGATAAAATCTTTTGCTTTCGGACAGGATTTCTTCGAATTCTTTCCCTTACTACTTTGACCACCTTTTTCGTACGAACACTACGTAGACGGCCAGATCTTTTTCTGTCACAAACAGAGGAGGTCTCATTGTAACTATTAATAACCCGATACACAAACATGTGACTAATACCAAGCGTATGCAGAGTTTTAAAAATTGCATTTGGCTCCATACCAACTTTTTGTAATGCAATCACAGCGATTCGGTTCTCTTTATCACCCCACTCCATTTTAATATCGTAAAATATTGTAGTACAATGTATTGGCGCCAAAATTAGAAAACTCAATGAACAATCGTATAAAAATGACAGATTCCAAATTCAAATGTAATATCTTTCTTATTTTTAATTGTAACAGTATTTATGGCCAGACTGTGTATACCTACACTCGTACCTAGCAGTGGCGAAGGTTCCATACAAGCCGATTCCCACCGGCTTTCCTTCGAAAATTCAGAACACAACCACTCTATACTCAATTCATCGTTGAAATATAATGATATCATACTGTAGGTATTTAATACATGTACCATATAGTAGTAGTATAACAGTTAGAAATTGTTCATAATAAAACAGTGATTAGTATTTAGTATTAGAATTATAGTTTGTTTTGTGTTGTGTGTGTGTAGTGAAAGTATGTACCGTAATATAGGTACGTACGTTGTAATATAGGTATTTGGGGTAATTAGATAGTTAATTAAGTTGAAATTACTTAGAGTTGATTTGAAAAGTAATCATTAGGATGGCATTATCGGCAGTAGATTGTTGTTTGACAGATTTTATTGGCTTTGTGAGGAAACATGCTCTTCAAGGTTAAGTTTTAAAAATAAGAAATAACGCTAGTGTTTAGATTCTCTTTGATAAGAAATACGTAATTGAATTAGGCCGTGCCGTGTTTACTTTCTGATTCTAGTAGTTTATGAAATAAAGGGGGTTTTACAGATATTATTAATCTGACAAATTCATGTTGTTTGACATTAAATGAATTTGGCACTGTCAATTTTCGCTAATTCGCATGAAGCTCATATCTTAGAAATGTAGATCGAAATAGGAATTTAATGAAACGTTTTATTGACATTTTTTTGGCAATTTTTTTACTCGTGCTTACCTCTGTCATAAATTCACCCTTCGCCACTGGTACCTAGTCCTCGAGACCGTATAAATTCGGCCATGTCCGTCAATCTCAACGGAAACTAGCCGTCGACGTGGGAGATATTATAGTGCACAAGTAGGTACTATGTGCGCATACAGGTGCACTCTCGTCCCTCACTCTCCCAGCCCGATGGGACGGCAATACGACACGACCGGAGAGATTTTAGCGCAGGACATTCCGAAGCACGGGGGCTATAAGATTGTACTATGAAGTACACACAGCTTCGTTCGTGCGAAGTTTCTCTAGTTCAAATTCGACATACCTAGCTGAATAACAGCTTTTTGTATTTTTACAAAAACATTTTATAATAAATATTTCGACCAACAACAACACAGAAGAATATCTAGTTAGCACGGAGGTTTTAAGATCGCTTGAAAATTATTGGAGATTCCATTCCCAGAAACGTAGTTTTCTTTTTGATATTACATACTTAATATTTGGCAATGCATGGTTTTCTTTCCCACTTTATCTTGCAATATTTATTACAAAAATTTTACGAAAAATAAACAGGGGGGAAAATTTTCAACGCAGGTGGGTCAGAGTCATGTACTGAATCCATTGTTACATTTTGCGCGTTGATGTCCCTGCCACCCTGTATAGCTTTTAATCCGTAGAACAACATGACGCTTCCAGCGATACCTCGTTTATCAAAACACGACCAGATGTTTAGCAGTTGTAAGAGAACAGATGAACATACATACATAGGCTCTTAAAGTAATAACCCTCATTTGGCTTTACTGTTAAAAACGCATCACACATCAATTTTCGCCTGAATGACTTGCTTAGAATCAGTAGGTATTATGTGCATTGAGGTATCTATATTACCTATTATATAGTATTAAAAGTATTTACTTGTTATAAGAGAGTAGGGTCACCCCTCTGGACGGACCTACCGTTTACCTCATAATCCTGAAGGTTGCAAGTGTAACACGACGGGGAGGGAAGCAGGCACAACCAATCAGTATAGTTCCTGTGTCGTCGCAGTATCTCTTCTGGGATAAGATTTTGGAGACTTGACGCTGTCTTTATGTTACCGGGAATATCGAGACCTTCTAGTTTATGACGAAAGTATCATTATGTAGGTAAGGTGCATGCGATGAAAACTCGGAGACAGAAGAGATCTATTGTATCTACCTACCTGTCTAAACGTAACTAGATACAAAATAGGTAGGTTCCTATTTTTATCTTATTTCCGGAACTCACGAATACAGAAGGATGCCATAGCTCTAGTTCTCATGTGAATATAAGTAGGTAGCCTGTTGGTAGTGGGCTAGCCGATAAACGTATGATTTGTAGTTGCAAGGGAGACCGCTCGGTGAACTTGAGGACTTGGGTTTGATTTTAAGTGATAGGTACTAAATCTATGGTACCTACTAGTATCTAAGTATAGTATTGTTATCTATCTATGATTCAGATGCCTCATACGGGTGACGGTAGTTAATTGTACTAAGTAGTTTCGTTAATTAAAACATATTTAGGTAGCTACATTATTTGCATACAAAAGATTTCATCTTATCGTCTTAAATGCATGAAAGTGCAGCCCAAATGTTCGTAGCAGAACGCCGACGATAAGGTGGAGGTTTTGAGATAAATCACAAGGGCTGGGAGCTTTCCCGTGGCCGGGGCGGCGACCGTTGCTACGGCGGCGTAGCTCGGTTCCTTAATGAAAAGCGTGGCCCGCGCAGCCCCGCGCCCCCACGCCCCCGCGCCCCCGCGCCCCCGCTCGGAGGCTGCCGCCAGTAGCCCGCGGACCGCGCTCTCGACGATACACGCGCATACACGCTCCTGAATCTCATCCACAGCTATCTATCACTGTACGTCGATATCAGTAGTATTCTTTAATTATAAAGTGAATGTTCCTATCATTTATATGCAATTGAGTGCTTGTTTCATACATGAAAATGAGTTACGGACGAGTTGACCGGAAGAGGCTGAAACGGAGGCAGGAAGCGAGTAGGGTGGGACGCTTTGTTCGCGCCGTACTACGCCCGCGGCGGAGGCTGTACGCGCAGCATCCGCCCGCTCGCCATGTTGCTCTCCCGCCGTCCCTACCCGCCGCGGTTCAACTGAAACCTACCGATCTCGTTTACGATTTGTTCTTGTACCGACAAGCGGAAAATTCGATTATTAACGTGCTTTATTAGATGAAAACCGCGTGTTCTTATGAAATTACGGTTTAATAGTACTGAATTTGGTGTCCTTTAATCGATGGTAGGTAGTACCTACTCACAATCCAAGTTTGTGTTACCCACTCGTTATTTTTCATATCGGAAGTTACTCTCGGCTACTTATTTTTTCATACTCATTGAAAATTAGGTACTGTAATATTATTATGCATTGATTTCGTCTTGATTGTTCTATTATTAGGTGGGTATTTCTGATGCATTTGACTTTATATCCAGTAGTAGTAAGTGACATAACATTAGATAATGATGCACAATAACTGGTTTACTTTAACTTGCGTGCAGGGTTAATGGAACAAGCAAAGTGATTAGATGGTACTCCATCAGACCGTATCTGACTGACTTACTTACCTATGGAAGATCGGCACAGTTTTAGCTCTAACGTGTACTTTGGAACTTTCTCATTGGTATTAAATAGCGGTCAATCCTTCATATAAGGGATATACCGGCCCTGTTAGGACAAAACGCTATAATCCGTAAAACGTAAATTTGAGAAAAACGGGTTTAAAAGTTTACATCTTTAAATCATTACCAAATTTTATCCAATATGGATAAGCGTTTAATTTTTTTTTTAACTAATTTGTCATAATGTTTACTAATTTTCATTTTAATGTCATATTATCGTATTTTTTAAAGAAACCTCACAATATTGAAAAATCATGTTTTGTTACAACAAGATGTAGCTAGCCAATATTCGTCTTTGTTGTGACAAAATAATGTAATCCTTGATTACTGCATTTTGTAGTAATAGATTTAATTACTGGACATTGTACTCTGCATTAACTTAAACCAAAAGTAAAAATTGAAACAGTAAGCTAGATGTCGTATAAAGTAGGCATTGTACAGATTAACACTCCTACCACTCTACGGTTTAAATAAGTAGATGTTAGAAAGAGTAAGGAGTCTTAATCTGTACAATGTCTACTATCTACAATATCTAAGGTAAAACAATAAAACAAAAGTGGTTAGTAGTAAATTTTATTGTAAACTAGGGAAACGGCTAAGACAATTGTAAAAAGTAATAAAAATAGCTTAATTAAAAGTTTCTGAAGCAGATTCGTCCAAATCTTCGGTGATATTTTCATTAACCACCAAATCTTCATAAAACCGATGTCTGGAGTTTGGCATAAATTTTAATAGTTTTATTAAGTCATCCTTCTTTTTTTGCGAAATACCCTCTGCTTCTGTTCTTCTAGCTACATTTATAAACATGTCTACTTCTTTTCCTACGGTATTCATAATGTCTTTCTTAAATGTTTTAGATAATATGTCGAGCTCCTTAAAATCATTAGCTTGGTAATTATTTTTTACAAACAGTTTAGGTATCCCTCTTCGGAATTCAACAATTTTAAAACTGGAAATGTTGTAATTTCTAGGGAAAACAGATTTTAATTCACTTTTAAATAGCATAACTTCTTTGTGGTCATGTACATGGGATGTCAAATTTTTTCGAGACTTTTTAATCGTGTGAACGTAGTCATCTAAATCATATAAATTTCCTGACTTGTTCATTTTATTGGTTATGGCACCATGTACACTGTCAGCTGACATGAAGGTATGACCAGGCTTCAGGTATTCAATTTTGATGGTTTTGATGTCATTGCAGCAATCGTTGATTAGTCTCAGCAGCGCAGAGTATAAAATTTTGTTTTTATTTTGCGCGTTGCAATTATCTGCATATAAAATTACGGTTTTATAATCTCTGCAATATGTTTTTAGAAATAGAACATATGCCGTTGCTACATCAAATGCTTTTCGACCAGATTCGCCTTCATGCCACAACATCGCCGTCGCCGGTTTATTTCCTTTACCTATCCCAGCAAAGGTTTCATTGAATAGGTTAAGTTTTCGGCTAAAGAAAAAGTCTTTATTGTTTAGTTGTGGCATGGTAATACATTTTTGCATATCTACTGTAAATATCGCGATCCCCGAGTCCTCTTTTTCAGCATCCTTGCTGTCCGCATTCATGTGAGCTCTTGAAATATTTTTATTGTCCAAATGCTGCGGATACTGAATACAAACTTCACAATTGCATTCATGGCATGAATGGTCTGCGACTCTTTCATCTCTAGGAAGCTTAGGTTTAGGGTGAGCTACATCATGAGCTTCACACTTTGGACATTTATCCTGTACAGGTTGCCGAGTTGAAATATTTTTCATTTTGATCCTCTTGTGGAATGCGGACCAGCTACATGGCTGTTTGTTTTTACGTTCTAAATGGTGTTTCAGAAATAGAAACATTTGAGAGAGCGTCAGTCCAGTTGGCAAATATGAGTAGTCCACTTGCAAAGTCCGCTATGTTGAAAGAATAATAATTTTGGAAAATCGATTAAAACCTCTAGTGTTAAAATGGAGTTATGAAAATTGATATTACAACACATTACTGAAAATTATGGTCACAGAGAATTAATTTCTTGTAGTAAATAAAATCCCAATACCATAGTTATCATTTTATTAGTATTTAAAAATTAAACATAACCACTTTTGCAAAAGTATTTTTAACATAAACAGTTTTGAAATAGTATGAAATTAACATGAAGAGTTTTGAAACAGTATCAAAATTAAATCCTGAACCTAAATAATCATCTTACAATAAAATTATACTCTTATTTCTGTGTCTTCATCCATCAAAGTTTCCTCAGTATCGGTATCTTCGTCTAAAACCGCTTCAGTTTGGTTTTCTTCAAGAAATCTATAATATTTTAGACTATCCACCTTAGCCCAATCTTGTCCAAAATGTTTAATCAGCAAGTTTCTCACATCATTTATTTTTTCTGGTTTTACAGGAACGCCTAAATTGATCAAAGTAGGTTCAATCTGTTCAAACGATTTACCTCTTTTACAAACATTGCCGTAATTCACCACCTCCGATACATAATGCGGTTCCCCTTTAACGGCGATTTTGCCATTCCTGTCTTTTCTCAAAAAAACCTCTTGGATGCATTAAATTGGAAATGCCAAGATCCAGGCAATTTCAGTACGTCTTTGGTGTTTGATTTCCAATCATAAAAATTGAAATCTTTGCCAAGTCTCAGCACCGTACCGTATTTTTGAAAAATATCAAAATAGGTCTCTGGTTCTGCTATGACTTCTAGAGGCCGTGTAGCCCTTTCAATATTTCCAAAAATACGATCAGGAGGCAAAAATGAATGCCCTACAACTGGAAATATTATTGTAATTCTTTTTATATTACTTGGAGCCTTGGTTTTTAACCAATAAGATGGCGGCGTTTGCACGAGTCACTGCGTAATATGGCGAGTTTTGAAAGTTAACTGTAACTTAGAGCTGTTTGAAAGTTAACTATCAATCAATATAGCAAGTTTTGCAGGAGTACTGAATATTTAATCGAAATTTATGCGTAACATGCGAAGTTTTGATCGAGATTGATAGTTGCTTATGAAAGCATTTTAAACAACAAATAAAATGGCCGCACTATCTGATTTTCTTTTTTTTTTAACTTAGCGGTGTTTGCAAGTGGACTACTCATATCGTCGGTTGGGTGCATGCTCTAATCTATAATGAGATGATATCGGGTGGAATAGTTCAATAAATTCATCTATATCTTTTAAATATTCTTCGGAAAAAGAATGCTTTGGTTTGTGTCGACCTCTCAAATCTGGCGCTGCTGATACCTTCGCTGAAACTGGAGTTTTAGAAGCCTTAAAATTTGCTTTCAATACAGCTAGCACAGCTTGATCATTAGTGTAGCCTAAAGTCCTCAGGAACATAGTCTTGCATACACGATGATTTAGTAAGTTGTATATATAGGTGTGGTTTCTCTTGTTAGAGTTAGAATACCGTATGGCTATTTTATTATTTTCTACGTTACGTGAAATAAAATCTCTTCTTCTTTGTATATCCATATTCCAGTAGCTATCCCAAATTGTTTTTCTTTGTTCTTCAGTAATATTTATTCTACACTTTCTTATGCATTTATCTTGACAAGCAGCGCCTATTGGATGTTTCTCTTTGCTAACTTTTAGTCTATCTCCAGGATCTTTTATACGTCTCTTCTTTGCAGGTGGGTGTACATTAGTTTCATCTTCAGTTACTTCTTCCAGTTGACAATTTGGGTTTTGAGGAATATTTTCAAAATAAGTTACTACTGCCGACATTTCTTCGTCTTCAATGAATCTATCCTTTTCCAGTTGTAAACTGAAGTGATTGTGTTCTTCTACAGGGGGTATCGAGTCTTTAGTACATTTCTCCTTTACAGGTGGTAAGTAAATATTATTATTTTTGGATTGGCAATCGACATTTTCGTTTGTTATATTAGTAGGTGTGACATTTCTCAGTTCCGTAAAATCAGGTTGTAGATGCGGTGGTGGTAAATAATTTTCATCTTCAGTTATTTCACCCAGGTGCCAATTTTGGTTTTTAATAATATTTTCAAGATTAAGAACTGCTGCTGACATGTTTTCGTTTTCGAGTCTGTGTTTTTCCGATTGTATATTTAAAATTTCAGTGGATTTCTCGACAGGGAGTTTTGCGTCTTCATTATGTTTCTTCTTTGCTGGTGGTAAGTCGGCCTTATTATTTTTAGATTGGCAATTGTCGTTTTCAATTATTTCAGTAAGTGCCGTTTTTGTGTTTCTCGTTTCCGCACAAGTTATAATCGTAGATGTATCATCGCTTTGTAAATTAGGCTGTGGCTGACCTATTGGAATTTCTTCGTATTCTTTACATTTCGATGGCAAACGAAAGTTGAAATTTTGAATACTGTCCTCCTGAAACAAAACATAGAGAATCCATTTAAATAATCATAAAAGTAAAAGCTTCTTAATATAAACAAAATTTTAGTATGTAGTTTTTTTTTAATTCTAGTAATTTTATTATTAGTTTCAATTTTTAGGACGTCAATGTGTAACAGGAACACACTGACATCTTAAAAATTGCATGCCTAAAGAAAATAGAACCAACTATGAGAACTTCAAGAAAATCTGCCGTTTAATCGCAAAAGCAAAGTCGTTCATATTGTAAGTTCTTATTTAAAATAATATAAAATAAAAGGAAGTTAGAATAAAGTTGAAAATAAATGAGCTTCTATGAGTCCGACAGAGGATCAAAGCAGACAGACTGTACGCGGTTAAGCTTATTTATTTGCGACTTTATTTTGAGAGGCGCAGAGTTCATATTTCTTTGGCAGGGATAACCGCGATGTACGTACTAAGCTTCACCGAGTCTGCATCTGCCCCAAACCGCACTCCCGCGCTTTCGCGTATGTACTTATCAACATTTTAGGTAAAGTACCTATGTACTTTACCTAAAATGTTGATAAGTCACCAAATCTTATAAATAGGTATATACATATCATAACGTATAATACATTATGTTACGTTACGAAAGACCCTATAACCGACATGTCATCAAGTATTCAAAGTATGCTGTCTTAGAAATATGTATATTTAAATACACACTTACCTGCTTACTGTGTGAATTATTTCCAAGCACTGCCAAACTGCATATCTTTTTGATGCGTTCATATTTTGACATTGTCAATCAATAACTATCACCACACATCCAACTACTTCGAGCGATAGACGAACAATAAAATAATGCAAGCACTACGCGTAACGCGCGCTCGTTTTGTTGTTTATTATTATTTTGACAAAAAGCGGCAAACTAAGCTTGCAATGTTTTAACAAAATACAGGGACGTGCACGCCTCGCCCGCGCGTTTTCGCCACCCTGCTACCTATCACGGTAAAACGCTGCAATCAGGAGTACAGCGTTTAGCAAAAACATTTCATCTGAACTTCAGGTTACATTGAAGTGTAACATTGAATTATTTTACTATTGAAAACCATTACGGTACTGCAGATCGAACCCATACCAAGCTTACATCGCGTAGATTATTTTATGTTGTATTACCATAAAACAATGTAACCCGGGTTATAGTGTTTTGTCATAACAGGGCCGATACGTTATTTGGACTATTCCTTTATTTTATTTTTAGACGTTTGACTAATGCTGGCTCTCAGCCTAATTTTAATATAATACCTTCAGACAGAACCATTTCCAATCCAGGAAATACAATATACATAGGTACACTTACATTTTTCACGCCTAAACCACTGAACGGATTTCGACGATTTTTACGAAGGGCATTGAGTAGAATACTTTTTATGTGCTTACATCATATAAATTACTGATATAAATATAGAAATTTTACTAAGGATGACACAATGGGCGGTCGTATCGCTATGAGCGATCTTTTAAAGACAACCTTTGGATGTAGGTATAGGCTACTTTTTCTCCCGGTATTAGAACGTTCCCTTGGGATAATTCCCGACATCCACGCGGGCGAAGCCACGGGCAGAAGACAGTTAATAATATGACGTTAACTAGGATTTTAAACAGTATAATAGAAGAAACGCACAAACATTCCCATATTTCCCATATACCTAACCTATTATAACATTAACCCTGTGACATGTGACGGGTTAAATCAAATCTTGTAACAACATCCAAGACACTTGTCCCGGTAGAGCGGGCCTTTATTACTTTTCCTTATTTCGCATTACATGATGGTGTGACTGCGTCACTTTCCAGAGGTAAAGAACATAAAGTGCGGGTGAAATCAGCCATAACACAACTCGTTGATGATTAATTAGGTACAGACGCCAGTACATCAAGCTACTACAATCTGTCAAATTTCTTTAATAGATTTCAACTTTATCACTAAAGCATAAGGTTCAAAATTGAATAGAAAAATTTGACAGTTTCGGGTAGCTTGATGTGCTGGCGTCTGTACTACGCGTTGTACATAATGATACCGACACGGTGTCCAGTTTAGCAGGTCCATTTAAATATAGTTGGTAACATTACATTATTTTAAGAGTCACATACGTAACCTATAGGTATACATAATCATCCTATAATGTTCCCACCGCTGGGAATCGGGCCTCCTCTCTGTGAGAGGGAGTGGGCCGTTATCCACCAGGCGGGCATAGTGCGGTTTGTGGATGGTGCTTGATCTATAAAGAATTTTTTTAAGAGATAGGTACGCACCTTCCTTTTTTTCTAGTTTGCATTCAATAAGATCAGTATGATTATAGATCAGTACTCTTTAGTAGCACTCTTTTCAACTATTGGGGACCAGTTGAGCCTTTAACTCTTCGCACGTCGAGTGTACACCATGTGTACCGATAACAATAAAATTTCTATTGTGTCTGCTAATTGGACGCGCGACGAGTTAAAGTTAAAATTTCCCTGAACAAGTAGGTACAATTACATACCTGGGATGTTTTCCCACGCTCCCTTATAACGGGATGCGAAACACGTAGTTCTTATCACAATCAAGGACCCAACACAAATCTACGAATAAGTTACTTTCACAAGTTTAAATTAACTTGGACTGATCATAAACATTACTAACTTATTTAAGCTTAAAGTCTACAGGGCAATGTTAATAGAACCTATCGGCAACAAGTAACGAGCCAAATGCAGTTCCAGACTTGCTAGATTACTTTGTAGTGCATCATTATAATTTTTTTTTTTTTTTTTTAAGGTTTTATTTCATTATTACACGTTATAAATTATGCAGTTGGTGGCGTCTCCTTTTAAGCATATAGATGCCTGTGCCAGGAGGCGCCGCTCTTTTATATCTTATACAATTAGTGCAACATGTTAATAAAGAAAAATAAAGAAAGAAGAAGAAAGAAAAGATTATCAATAGTCTGTTGGTGTGTGTGTTGGGGGGTGTGTGTGTGTTGGGGTGTGTGTGTGTGTGTGTGTGTGTGTATGTTTGGTGTGTGTGTGTGTGTGTGGTGTGGGTGTGAGTGTGCGTGTGTGTGGTTGTTTTGTACAGGGAGCGGAATTACCTTATATTTTGTAGAAGATTCTCTACGTCATCGTAGCTTAACTTAATTATCCACTTAATCAGCAACGATTTGCATTCTTTGAACGATTTAGTATGTATATCTATTTGTTTATTTATTTTATTGTATAAGAAAGACGAGCGTTTGTCGTACTGAATATTTGCAAATTCTGTTTTTACAAAAGGGGTGGGAGCAATATTGTGTTTCCTTCTTCTAGCTAAAACATTAGGATCTAAGGGTAGGGTTTTATATTTTTTTAATACTATGTGTATAATATATAATTTTCGAACTGATATTAAGTTACTTATTTGGTATAGCTCATAGGTGGGAAAGGTCCTTTTTTTGAAATACATTACTTTTATTAGTGTCCGTTGCGCTCTTTCAACATCAAGGAAACGTGTTTTACGCGCGCCCCCCCAGATGGAGATACAATATATTATTACTGATTGGACTAGTGAGATGTACACTTCATTTAGAAGATTTTTTGTTATGCCACTTCTTGGGACTATGTGTCGCAAAGTTTTAAAAATCCAAATAAATTTTCGTATTCTCGCAGTAATTTGTTCAATCTGAGGATACCAGGACAGGCTTTGGTCCAACAATATACCTAAGTACTTGACGTGGTTAACTTTACTGATGGTTGGACAATTGCAGAAGTAATCAGCCGTTCTCCTACACTCATGGATTTTAATGTTAAAATTTATTTCTGGTTGGACATTTTTATATATTGTGAAGCAGATATAGTTAGTTTTGCTTGTGTTTAGCGTAAGCAGATTTGTTTTTAGCCATGAAGCCACTTGTAACATACCATTTTCCGTGTTGGTTTTGGTTTCAGCCCAAGTTGAGCCAGTGAAGACGATTGCGGTGTCGTCGGCATACGAAAATATTTTAGCTTTATTGATTTCCATATTACATAAGTCGTTAATGTATATTAAGAATAGGGTAGGACCCAGAACACTTCCCTGGGGTACGCCGCATGTTACATCAACGTCCTCGCTGACACAATTATCTAGCTTAACCTTCTGTTTTCTATTTCTCAAGTAATCAGTAAATATAGATAGTTGTGTATCTCTAATACCAATTTTTTCTAATTTTTTAATAAGGATAGGGATAGAGACCGTATCGAAGGCCTTTTTTAGGTCTATAAAAACCGATAAGCACCTAGTTCCTTTGTCGAGTTCTTTAGTTATTACTGTGGTTAAAGACGTGATAGCGTCTTCCGTAGAAGTACCGCGTCTAAAGCCAAATTGAGATGGAGATAAAATGTTGTTGGTTTGAAGATAGCTTAATAATCTGGAGTTTAAAAGTTTTTCTAATATTTTTGCTATAACAGGAATAACAGAAATTCGTCTATAGTTATTAACATCACCCTCCTGCCCACCCTTGTATATGGGGGTTATTATTGATTTCTTTAAATAATTAGGGAAGGTGCCTTTTTTAAAACAAAGATTAGCTAAATGCGTTATAATTGGGATTATTTCATGTTTTACATGTTTAAGATACCTAGTGGAGATATTGTCCCATCCTGGGGCACTATCTGATTTTAGAGAGTTTATTATACTATCCACTTCATTGATATCAGTATCCAGGAGAACGAAAGATTTAGAAAGACTAGGTAAGGAACGTAGGTATAGATTTAGGTCATTCTGTGTTACGGTTTGTTGAATGTCATTTGCCAGTTGGTTACCGATACTTGCGAAATATTTATTAATAAAGTTTGCTGATTCCGTAGGAGATGCTTTCAGATTAGTTAATTCAGAATTAGGTCTAGTAGATTTATTTGTATATGTGATAGTTTTCAGGTTTTTCCAGAGAAGTTTGTTGTTTTTTAACGATTTATTAATAAGGTTTCTTTCATATTTTCTTTTTAGTTTTTTTATAAGGTTATTGCAATGATTTCTGTAACGAGCATATGTAATTTTTTTAATTATAATATAATATAATATACAATATAATATGCTTATTTATAACATCGGGATATTAAAGCAAATGGAGTGCTAACTCCTAATATATCTACCTAAATCCTGTGCGTAAGTAGGTACTGTATATAAGTTGTATACATGCGACGTTTATTATAGTAAAAGGCCATTGCAATGTTGTTTAAATAACATATTACATTTTATTTAAAAAAATACTCAGAGGATAGCTATAACCATAATCAGTCTATAACGGTTCCACTGGTGAGTGCTGAATCACAGGCCTCCTCTCTGTGGGGGGAGGGAGTGGGCCGTAGTCGACAATGCGGGCCTAGTGTGGGTTGGCGGATGTAAAATGTCTTTGAATTTTCTAGTATATGCTGGTTTCCTTACGATGTTTTCCTTATTGAGGATAAAAACATAAATTCTAATGGCACCTTAGTGTCTTCAACTGCTTTTGTTGGACTTGACGCCGCGTCGTCCACCCGCACATAAGCACTCCATTTCTACCTATTCCATGGTTGATGTGTTGATTCTATCACGTTCATTCGTTTTATAGTTTCCTTAGCATAATCCACTTATGAATATGTAATTGATACAGATATCAATTAAGTAAGATAGATTAAGTTAGGTAGATTAAGTATCAGAATACTTAATCGCATATTGACAGTGTGCTTATGTTCTTTCACTTAGAGTCTGCCGGAAGTACAGTTTCAATTATAGATCAGTTCATGATCTCAATATAAAAAAATGGGCCCCAAAAGCAGGTGAACGACCATTTGTTGTCGCTTTATTTTAATTATTCTATGTTGCCTTCAAAATCATTGTTTACGTAGTTAACTGGCACAGCAGTATTATCGCGAACGTCAGAAGCGAGTCCGCATTCAGACGTTATCTCTCACTGAGACATATCTAGGAAAACTTCTACTACATGATCGTCTCGGTTTCTACCGTGTAATAAAACAATGCTGGTCGCGTATCACTTTCTCGG
This sequence comes from Luperina nickerlii, assembly GCA_963855955.1. Taxonomy (NCBI): domain Eukaryota; kingdom Metazoa; phylum Arthropoda; class Insecta; order Lepidoptera; family Noctuidae; genus Luperina; species Luperina nickerlii. The sequence goes on from OY979666.1 coordinate 9,486,217, forward strand.
CCCACGATCGAACGCACTTCGGCAATCCCAAGTAGCAACTAAATGTTCATCGACAAGATTTTGTTATTCTCCTCAGATTGGTATTCCGTCTTGAGGCGAGATGCAATTTCTGTTGAAATGCAGCGATGTACCGTGTAGTTTGCATTCAATACTACACTCAATAAGTTTTGGAGAGAATCCAGCGGCGCTTTGAACTCACTTCGCAACTGTTTCATAGATATTTAAAAGTAATTTGCATGCGATGCGCTCGCTAAACGTGTTTTGAGCGAGAAATGAAAGCAAAACTTTATCTATGTACAAAAGTTAATCTTTAACAAGGCAGTAGGTACCCAATAGTCGTACTCAGCGCTTCTCCTCCACATTTATTATGCGCACGGCCAAAGTGTGGAACTCTCTGCCTGCGTCTGTGTTCCTCTCTACGTATAACCCGTCAGGCGTTAAAGCAAGAGTGAATCTAGCATCTTCTGGGTTTGCTCGTTCCATCATAGACCTCATCCATCACTTTCCACCAGGCGAGATCGAGGTCAAGCGCTGGCCTATTTTGCAAGTTTTTTCAAATTACTAAATGACAATTGTAACAATAATTACTCGTTGTAGTCATGAAACATGAAAATATAACCCACTGATTATGGACAGAAAAATCACTGAAGTCAGAAATCTTCACAGCAAATGATAAAGACCAAGCGAAAAACCACGACAAATTATTTCACGAACCGATGGTTCTAAAATGGTATTTCCTCTATGTGTCATAACATACCGTACCCAGATGTTTATTAAAATTAAAAATGGATATTATAGTAAGAGACAAAGAATGTCTGATCCGCGACATTCACCGGGCATTTCCTGTTGTTTTCAAACGGCCTGTCTTGTTTACTCAGAATTAATTCTTTTGTGCCCCTACTGAGGGATATTTATGAATGGTGTATAGTATTTTCCATTGAGTTATAAAAACATTGTGACTCACCACTTCTAAAAAAATAAAATATTGGTAACTAAAATTCATTCTGCGAAATCAGACATGAGAAAAATAAGGGCATAGATATTTTTAAACATCCCCTTGAGGGCCTAAATTAAGATGATAAAATAATATTATCAACCTGTAAACCGGGCAAGAGCAAGTCGGACTCGCGCACCGAGGGTTCCGTACCATCATACGTTTTTAAATTTTCATCAGCGAGGCCTATATTTATCAGAGAATTTTTTCAGTGCCATCTCTTGACCGATAATGGAACTAATGTAACTTTTGTTGATGATTTCTGAAAAGTGTGCTGTTTAGAGACTTCGTTTTATTTTTCCTGTAATCTTTACATAAACTTCTATCACATAGAATAATTTCAGATTTTTCGCTTTGCAAACTTCGGAGATAAGGGGGGAGGCGGTATTTTTATACATTTTTCAGTAAAAGTTCCTTTCTTATTTGCAAAATAGTTGGGCCAACGTCATCTAAAACTATTACAAATTTCAAGCTGATAACATTAGTAGTTCTTGAGATATCCAGCTGTGACAGACAGACAGACTGAGTCTCACCATAGGGTTTCGTTTTACCATTTTGGTACGGAACCCTAAAAATATATATAACAGACAACAAAATGACCTTAAGCCGAGGAAAATAATTGTTATAAGTAAAAAATAATTATTAGGGTCTTCGTAGCACATTGCTACGAAAATCGTAGCAAGGGAAGCCCCCGCTACGCCGATGCTACAAGGTCGTCTTGAATGGCTCTATGCTATTATAGGCTTTATTCAACCCTCACAGTCTTTTGTTGATTTCGCACGCTTTGTGCGAAAGTGGGTTAGTTTAAATTAACATTTCCACATTAAGGGACGTATAACATGTTTTATTCATTTTCTCGTTCTGAGAGGAAAAAACATAGGAATTTTGATGTGGTGTGACTGAAAATTCTGATGTGGAAGTGATTTAGTTTTTAATGAAATTTGACTTAATTTTCATTTTTGATAATATTTTTAGTTAAAAAACATCTATATTTAAATATAATTTAGTCTGCTCGTGTGTTTAAGATTTTGACATCACAAATGTTCGCACCCAAAATTTTTTCGATCTATGAGTGAAATTCTTATCCAGAATTTTATGTTCAAAATGAAGATGAAGTACGGTTTAACTCAGCCATGTCTAAAGATCAGCTCTAGAACAAACGAGTTTCTTTAACGTGAACTCTTGGAAAACCTTTTGTTTTAGCTATGCAATTCATGGCACATCTTATACAAACGCTGCTGCTTCGTAAAATACCACGTTCAGTGCAAGGATGAATACCAAATATTCTTTGATGAATTTCCTATCTTTCTTTATTTCATCTTGGGTTTAAGTTGTTGTGTAAGATCTGACATTACAATATAATTCAATTTCCTAGTGTACACTAGGAAATTGAAGTTTTCATAAATGTAAATAATAAAGTAAGTTGCGTATTTATAGTATTCTAAACCAAACAACAAGAAATAAGAAATATCTAGACACGCGGCAGCGTGTCAAGCTAAGTTCGATTGGACTTGGCCAGTTTTTATCACAATTAAAATGTTGTATAACTTTATAAAATGACTGATGTAATGAAAACTGGCCAAGTCAAATCTAACCTACTTTAAGATCTCACATTTTTAAATAACAGCAATTGTTATAGGTATCCAATAAAGCAAAGAAATAGAGTTTAATACTTGGTAACTAGGGGGCCCTATTACGTGGGACTTAAACATTACTGGCGGAATGTTGATGTACTATGTATACACAGACGCCAGCACATCAAGTTACCCGAAACTGTCAAATTTTAAATTTTCCCAATCAACGTTGAACCTAACGCATTAGCGATAAAGTTGAAAATCATTTAAAGAAATTTGTCAGATTGTGGTAGCTTGATGTCCTACATAGGTTTACCTCTGCCTAACCTTACAGGGCAAAACAGAAGTGATGTTATGTGTTGTGTTATAAATAATTATTAATTCCGTCATTTACTACTACTATTTTATATAATTTTTTATTTTATTTGACTGTATAAGTCAATTTAGTTAAATTTTTTTTTCTACGCCACAACATGAAATTTATTTCATGGAAAGTTACTAGCTACCCTCTCAAAAAAATAAAAATAAACCGAGTATAAAAACTATTTTATTATTAGGCGTTTGGTCAGTGTCTTAAATGTTGAAACGTATCAGTTTTTTTTTCATACTTACAGTTTTCAAACTAAAATAGTGAGGAGGATAAACAAACAATTAGTCATAAAAGGACCACACAGCTGTGCCAAAGACTCCCCCCCTCCCTCTCCCTCTGGTAAATATTTACGTTAAAATTATTTGATGTTAACGTCCGTGGTTACGGGTTTACAGTTTCTATTAGTAAAGGAAATTTAGCTTATCAATTTTGCATTTTATTGCGTCGTAATAAGAGTTAAGTTAGTAGACTAGAATGTTTCGTTAAGGAAGCGTCGTCCAGGATCAGTCTTCAGTTTTGAATGATGGAAACTAAAATAGATGGAATGACCGCAGACGGTCGAACTTGGAACAGAGCTTAAGAGCGTTTACGCCGTACGGCATTTCATACAATCTTTCAAGCCCTTGTTTTTTGAAATAATTAACCGATTTTAATGAAACTTCATACGTATAAGCAAAAGCTCTAAAAGAACATTTTCGAAAAATTGTGTCACAGCCAAATTAGACCGATTTTAAATTTTCCATAGAAAGAGAGATTTCCAGTTATCTTTTTTAAATAAGACATTTTCAAAATGTTCTTAAGCAACTTTTTAGACCTTTATATCCTGCTTATGAGTATGAAGGTTAATTAAAATCGGTTCATTCTTTTCGAAAAACAGGGGTTTGAACGTTTGTATAAAATGTCGTACGGCGTAAACGCCCTTAGGTACCTATTAGTTATGTTTCGATAAACCTGTCTTTCTGTGGTCATTGCATTATTATAGTGTTAACTAAAGAATTTGAATTTGAACAAATTATTTTGGAAATGTAGGATCTTAAAATGTAGGAACAAATTCTTTCGGAAACTAAAGTTAATCAACTATCGGTTTATTCTGTAAATAATATCACCGTGAAAACTTAGGCGAAGTGAGCTCGAGGTGAGCTGTCATTCCATCATAATACGTATATGCTACGGATTGACACTTAGCAGCTCATTTTAAACTTACTTCACTTAAGTGATCACAGTGAGATATTTACAGATATTTGCAGTTATCCTTTGTTTAACATTGGCTCTTCTATGCCTACATACCCTCATTTGAGCCGTTCAAATTCAGGGCCTTTAATATTTCCGTATTATAGACGGTGTTTTGGAGACAGGTTCAATAGAAAAGCGTGAATACCCATAAAAGGCAAGAACATTTTTCGCCTTATTTCAATAATAACTGCAATATTTGCTTCCAATACGGCAATGTTTAACATAAATAGCGTCCTTATTTCTCAATTTACAAATCTAATTCCGTATGAAATAACCTGGCAACTTCGTAAGCATACTTCGGGCGAGAGAAGTATCGTAATAAGACTTGTCAAAGAAAAGTGTATTTTGCGACATTGTGATTATGCTTTATATTCGTTTGGCTTGTAATATGTGGTTGTGGGACCCCAGGATCAAGTACTTACTGTGGAATATAATCAAGTGGGAGTAGGAGTGAGCCCTTTTACATTGATGGCCATTTCCCGCCGCACTTTACGCGTTGGGGAACTCGTTGAATTATTATGGTTTTTGCTGCTGAATATTCATGTTTTAATTATTCTCGTACGAATTAAAAATTGTTAAATCTATTTTAGGAATATTCTACGTTTGCGGTTTTTTTTTAATAGAATAGAATATTTCTTTATTTACATAGAAAGTAGGTAGGTACACGTTACAGATGTTAAGTTTAAAATGATCTTTTAACAACTACTTTAATTAAGGCATGCAAACAGTTTTAGATATAATAATGAAGATTCATTAATTAATAGAATATAATATATATATACATATATATATATATATTTTTAAACCATTGCCCCACGCTAGGAATTACTCCTATTTCGTGGGTGCGTTTACAAACATTTAAATTCACATTCACAAACAGCCAGACCCGGAACAACTACCTGTAGGCAATACAAATGTTTGTTCCGTGCGGGAATCGAACCCGCGACACGCAGCGCAGCAGTCGATCGCTCAGCCACTGCGCCAACCGTGTCGTCAATGTTAAAAAATAGCCAAAAATGTAGGGATTTTAGTTGTAGGTGTTGTTGACAGATTGAGACAGGGGGCCTAAAAAGACCACTTTGGCAGAATCATAAAAGCATAGCACTATGAATCATAATGGACAGTTAACTGTTAAGTCAATCATAATATATCAATCCCATTGGTGAAGGATTTTTCAATATTTTTTTTTGTCTGTGCTAAAATACCAATCAATCCAAATCTCTTTGACCATACATACGTAGTGCAGCGAAAAAAAGAAAAAAAAATAAACAGACTGTCTTTGCCATATTATGATTGATAATGTTATCCTTTTTATGATTCTGCCAAAGTGGCCTTTTTAGGCCCCCAGATCTGAATATGATAGTTCTTAAAATTAAGAGCATTGCCCCTTCGGTATAATAATTACAACAATTACAAATTACTCAAAATGTTTAAAACAACAACAAGTTATACCTACCTAAATAAAAAAATAACACTGACCCAATTTTGTACTCATTCGATATTCAGTCTCCGACAATTCACAGCTTGCGCTCATTACAACTATGTTACAATAATTAGAGGCTAAAAGAGGGATAAATTAAACGAATCCCCCAGGTTAATTAACAAAATGACCTGTCACATTGTCACTGTCATCGGTCCCCGGTGCACCCTTGTGTCACGATATGACACGCTCACGGGAGTGTCACAATTTTACGTCACTCGCTTTAATAACGACCCCCGTCACTTCCGTGGGCACATTTTTATGACAGCTAGGGGGGAATTACTTTACAAATCGTTGTTTACATTTGTTAGTTGCTTCCTTTGTCCCCTCCTTTATGTCACGGAACGACGTTAATTGATTTGCGTCATATTTTGTATACGCGTTGATTTTTGTGCATAATTATGTATGCTGAGTGCATAGACAAAATGTAATGGACCCCTCATTACGTCCTCCGATGTCCCATAAAATGCAAAACTTCTGACATCACCGAGCTTAATTAAAATACGTGATGCTCATATCAGATACAGCGCATGTTATAGCACAGTAAATGGCGATGTGTTGCACAAATAAATTGCGAAGTTACACGAGGTAGGACGGATCTAGTCGCGTAGGAGAACCTTCCCCAGCGTACTGATTTGAGGCCACTACAAATTGTCCTCTTCCTCGCTTCACTGCCACTCAATTATTATCCTTATACCCCAGCACATAACTCACGGTTTTATCTAGCACATAAGCCCGGGAACGGGAGTAGCTGCAGCCATCAGGATGACGAATTGCACCGCTGTGTTGGTAACACACATTCGTTCTTAATCGATGAGTTATGGGATGTGATGAATAGTTTAGGGGAAAAATGGTATCGATTTTCGGAGCGCTTTTGCCGAATAAGCCTGTGTACATACAATATACCAGCAGAGTCGGTTTTCATGGAAAATCTCATTTATTACTTATAGTTCCATTTCTAAAGAGGTGCTGGGCCCCGCAGGTGTTGGGGTTAGTAGTTCATTGTTCCGGTGATATTTGAACCGAATTATTTTTATTAACTTTGCAGACCTTGATCCAGTAACACAATATTCTTGTGGCACTTCCAGTCTATGTTCACACTTGGCATTAATTAGATTTGGATTTTGGATTTGGATTTGATTATTTATTGATAAAGTTTGGTCGATATTGGATTTCGTGATATTTAATTAACATTTAGGTTACCCATCGTTGATAAAGTAATAGTAATTGATGATACAGATAACTTTATAATTAAATTCAGGCATCACGTTCCAAATATTTTAAATTATTTCAACCACTTTATTGCCATAACGACTGGTAAAAAAGCAGGCGTGATTTGAGAACATGAGGAAGCTCTTTATCTCGTGAATTATCTTCAGTGACAGATGAAATGGTCTATCCAGTAGGCGTATTAATCAACTGCAATAGAGCACCCAGTTTGGTTTGGTCAGGGGTGTCGTCATCCAATTTGATTATTTCACTGACCTACGATTGGATAACTGCCCGTAGTAGTTTCCTTAAATGATTGAGTATCCGAGGCGTAGTTTATTTCATTGCCTTTTATTTCGAAATGAATGAATGTTGTCTAACCGAGCGTGTCCAATATAAAGCGACAACGGGTTTACGGTCAAGTTTGCACAATACTCACAGGGTACAGATGCAAACAAATTCAGATTATTTGGAGGATTCAATAGTAGCAGTAGTATTAACTGCGTCGTAAATTAGTAGCTTGTCTCATATGTAGTATGGTACGCTTGTACGAGGTATACTCGTATCAAGAAGCATTATGGTTATGCGAGTTAGTCTATAATTCCGTATCATATTTAGGGAACCATTTTTTCCGGTTATGAGCTACTAAGTTGTTCAATGTAGGTGTAGTTGAGAAGTCAGCAAAACACGAAATATGTAAATTTTAAACGTACAAAACTACCCGAAGTATAATTCTAAATTTATTATTTGCGTGCGTCCAGATAAGATAAGATATATTTATTTGCTCAAACATGTGTACACATACAACAATAAAAATACATGCAGAATAACATAAAAAGAAAGGATCAGACATGTTTGCCACCTAGTATGGCGTGCAAATATTATGAATAGATAAATATATCCATTAGGTACAACCAGAAAAGTAGCCACACCTCTAAATTAAAACTAGACAATTTCCTGCATCCTTTTCCGTAATAAAACGGTGGTAAGGAGTCGGTAGCTGCCATCGACGTGCTCGAGAGCCGTAGCCTCGTTTGAGGCTTGCCACTCGGGAGCACTCCTCCGCGCGCCTCCGCACTAGTCCGCAATACTTCGCACTACTCCACACTCCTTCGTCCGGCACACACTTGGCGCACTCATCATTATTTTGCTACAAGGCGTAGTCATTTCTTTAGGGCCATTTTTAAGCGAGTGTTATATTTTCTTTACTGTAGTCTATTTTTGTTTTTTGAAAGTTATATAGTGAACTTGATTGGGGTACCATGTCCTTTCCATGTCATTGATTAATGGGCGCGACGATTTTTAAGAATAGGTAGAGTAATTAGTATGAATAAATACTCGACAAAATAATTAAAAATTTTTGGGTTAACATGATTAAAATAATCAAAAAATCCTTTGTTTAAATGAGTGCTTCTACGCGAATAGAAATTCACAAAAACATACTACTACTGTATATAACAACTGAGCACTTAACAAACTACAAAGACAGATGCAGCGAAAGCAACATTTCATTGTTTTGTAGCAGAAACAGTAGCGAGCCGCTTACGGTTGGTTTCATCTGAATTTGATAAGTCGCTACAGAACAATAACAACAAATTGTAGTGCTTAGCTGAAAACGTTCGCGAGAGAAATTTGTTGCTATGGAACTTACAACGTCAAGGACCTGGAAAGCACTTACAGGCGTACGTGCCGTCTATGTACTGGTCTATGTAGTCGTATATTTACCTGAAATGCTAGGAAATGGCGGGGAATTCTTGCTCCGAATCGTGTCGTGCCTGAGAGAGGAATTGCTCCGGTATTTCGTGGATATTTCATAACAGGATAACGTAAATGTCACGTCGCTGTCACGCATAATTTATTTAGCTTGGTGCAAGTTGTAGCGTTCTACAAAGCTTAACAAGATATCTATAAAGTAGATTCAACAGCTCATTATATTCGCAAAGTTCATCGTATTCTTGATTAAATAAAATTAGCTTGCATAATGTCCCAGTATTGTCCGTTGCGTAATTATAACAAAATTAAATATATATAATCACTTGATTTAGATAAATATAATGTCAAAAGTCAGTAACATAAGTTGCAAAACGATTAATATTCATAATTTACCACTGTTTTACATTTTTCTCTACCGAAAAATTAAAGGGGAAAGTAGGTAATTGTCTTAGACTGTCAGAAGAATGTACATGTATGAAATAATGTCAAATGTCAGTAACGTAGGTTGCAAAACGGTTAATATTCATAATTTACCACTCTTTTACATCTTTCTCTACCAATAAAATAAATGGGAAAGTAAGTGTCTCAATCTGTCAGTTTGAATGCTTTAACGGTCGAATTATACTAAAATGGTTGCATGATACATAGAAAAGAAAATGGGGCACTTTGTATCCCGGAAAATTAAACACTAAACAGTCGAAACTTCTCGTCAATAATGGCAACAAATGATTCCGTGTAGTTCAGAATCAGTGCTAATTTGATTCCAATCCACTGTGGTACAAGTTGGGTTCTTATTACTCTCAAAGCAACCCTCCATTCCCGGAGGGAACACACGAGGGGTAAATAACGTGCGATCTCTGATACTACACTTGCGTGCAAAAAAATTGGCCCACCCCATGCTCTCCATTTGAGAGACAATACCTCAAAAATCGTAATGAATATAATTTATTATTTTATATTGTGTAAAGGTAGGTAAGACACAATTTATTTGAACATACAATATATTTTGATTAAAGCAATATTCTTGACAAGATCAACTCGATTCTTCAGATGTCCTCATCACTCACTTTTGCTCGGGAAAAGCGTGTTTTTTTTGTCAATGAAATTGACAAACGTTAAAATTTGTCATTTGTGTTTGTTTAATTAAAATTGAACTTGACTTTTTTAACGGACTTCAAAAAAAAGGAGGTTCTTTATTCAACCCCCATATTTGTAAGTTCGCGATTTTCTCAAAAACTCATGAATCAGTTTTGATAATTCTTTCACTAACGTAATCTAAATACTTTAAGAAAAGTTTTAATATATTAGGTTATTGTTAGTAAAACTTGTTAAATTATATTGTTTCAAATCGAAGAGCATAAGGTGGGTCGATTTTTTGCACGCAAGTGTATATTTTCGTAGCGAGCATGATTTGGGGTAATATGCTAAGAAATACAGTATCGATTCACGATTTTATGCAGGATCCCTACTGCTTTCTCACCTCAAAAAAAGGCTTTCAGTGTTATGGAACTTCGAAAAATAGATGGGTGGTTGAGTTTTACGCTATGGCTATACCCCTGTAGGAAATAAACGTGGTGTTGTGCATATTTAGAAAGGAACTAAACGTTGATTTACGGTCGTTCTTTAAAAAAAAAAGGAAACAGAAAATGCTCGATAGATTTACAAAAGTGCTAAGTGAATGTTGCAAGTAAAGCATTAAAAGAAATAAATAATCAAAAATACATTTCTTTCACATTGTTTATTACAGGTAGTCAATACCTACTCATCATTATGCTGCTTTCAAATATTTACGGTAATACTTGGTGGCTCTACTATAAAAATGTCAGTACATTTTTGTAATACTGCCAACAAGGAAATGTTTGATTGTTGTACCGGACGTAGATTCTAGGCATCGTAAATAAATAAATATCTACCACTATCCTCGAAGCATGAGTTTTTATTATATGTCAGAGCTCTCTCTAATAAAATTAAGTAAGTTTCAAGATAAAACTGTAAAGTCAATTTAAGTATTTGGTGGACGTGATTCTGTATTATATATATATATATATATATAATAAGCTTTTTCTCGCGGTTTCGCCTGCGTGGAGTTCGGAAATTATCCCACGAGAACATATTAAGCACCGAGATAAAAAGTATGTCCTATCCTAAGTCATGATCTATCCGTAGATAAACCAAATTTCATCTAAATCGGTTCAGCCCTTATGGCATGAAGAGGTTACAGACAGACAGAGAGAGTGAGACAGAGTTACTTTCACATTTATAATATTATCTATATAGTATGCATTACATGGCATAAAATTGAAATGATGTTAATGATGATTGATTGATGTATTTTTGTGGTGTACAATAAAGTATAAGACGGAGAAGGTATGTGTGTCTCGTTATCATCAGGCATATTTTAATTACTGTGGGCGTACTATGGGTAGTGTTGGTAATAACAAAAAAAAAAAAAAAAAAAAAAAAAAAAAAAAAAAGCGCAATAGAAAAACCGTTTACTGTTCAAATTAGATTATAATTTTACTGTTTAATCTAACTAGCGAATCACACACTGTAGGTAGGTACACACTCAACGATACGGAACGCGCGACAGTTTCTGAGCACATGTTGTCCGTACGATGTCCAATGGTCAAGTCCGCCGCCCCACCCCACCTCGCTGCTTGCTCTCCTCGACCCCCCCCCCACTCAGACTCAGGCTAGACTCTATCCAACGCCACCAGATGTCGCTGACGTTCTAAATAGTCAAACGAATGCAATGACGTATTTCCGACATATATATGTATAAATAAATAATAAAACAAATAGTAATTGGTTAGCTACAGACAGTTGTCATTTAAAACGCTTGTGTGTCTTGATCGATGACACTCTGGCAATAGTTTACTGTAGCATTGTGAAAATGACCCTTTTTCGCAAAGTTAAGGGCTTTCAACCCGAGGTTATTGCCACATATCTAGTTTCACAGTAATGAAGCTAGGTTATAAATAAAAGGCTATACCAAAAAAGCAAAGACGATGCCTACATTAATCATACCCAGACTATAGATAATATCACTATACAAAAAAAAACATGTTTGCTTCCAACAGAACTCCTTTCATTTTCGCGATTATAGCCCGTGAACATGTCAACAACTTGGGTGATTCTCACGCTGAAAGCGAAAGTCTGGTCCAAGTCTAGATGTGCAGTAATAAGAGCCGGTGTTTCCTTAGTGGACGAACAATTACACAATGGTGATGCTGATTAGACGGTCCGTGCAAGCGCAGAAGCTTGTACCTACTTGTCTGTCACACGCCATACATGTGAAACCAAATGGAAAGGCGGATAGCTTTGTTGTTCAGCGGCTTCATTTAGTTGGAAAACGGTTATGCCTGTTTTAATTTTACACTACGCGACACCTGTAAAATGTATTTATTTATTGAATAGCTGAAATTTGTTGTTCCCACCCCGTAGCATCGCATCGCCTGCCCGTGCTACTTCGTTTTCGCTAAGCTTTCTTTCGGACGTTTATTATTTTTGTTCGGCTCTTAAGGGTCTCTAGCGTGATGTTAAATAGTCTGTAGCCTTCCTCAATAATAGGGCTATCAAAAAAAAAAAAAATCAAATTCGACAGGTAGTTTAGTTAGATTAGCGCGTTCAAACCACGGAACAGATAATAAGTATCTGTTCCGTGGTTCAAACAAACAAACTCTTTTATTATTAATATAGATATAGATAGGGGAGACCAGGGATGAACGTAACAATTTTCAGTTTTGAGTCCATATCTTTGGTGTGTTTTTAGTTAGGTAAAATAATACAATTCTTGAAGGCGGACATATCCTTACTTCATAATTTGACGTAAAATGTTTTGTTAAAAAGATTGTGGGTTTCGATTAAAACCAAATTAATTAAGAGTCGGAGGTTTGTTACATTCATCCCTACCGCAGGGATAGATGTAACAAGCAAGAGGGATGGTTGTAACATAGGAAATAAACGTGATTTATGAAACATTTATTTATTAGCAGGCCTTATTTAAATTTAAGAACAATTTTTTGTTAAACTTGGTAAACAAATCAAACCTCTTTTTCACTTTAAATAATAAAAATCTCTGCATAGTAGATATAAACATAAAACTTGTCTTTCTCTTGGACAAAACAAAACACTTAAGTGCTTAAACTACTTAATCCAATAAACAATAAACATGATAAAATAATTAATAAGACAACGGCTTAAACAAACATAACTTTCCTACTGGTACACGCTACAAAATACAGGAACATTTGACAGTTTTTGTTTTAATTCGACAAAAGAAACATATGAAATTATCTTTTTTCAACCAATTTAAACAAACATAACTTTTCTACTAGTAGGTACATGCTACAAGGTACGAGAATATGTATTTGTCAGTCTTTATTTTAATTAAACAAAAGAAACAAATAAAATTTATCTTTTTTCAATCAACTTACACACACTTAACTTTTCTACTAGTAGGTACATGCTACATGTTACAAGAACATTTGACAGTCTTTATTTAGAAGCAGCAGCTTCTCTGTATGGCACATTTCGAAGTAGAACTTCTTCAGCCGCTAGTTCTAACATCTCTGGGGTGGCTAAGCCTCTATCGGTGGTTCTCTTGTGTACGTTAGGCATTCTGAAATAAATATAGCAAATATTATTCACAAATTAAACACTATAATTACACAAAATTGATACGAAAAGTATCAGATGTTATAAGGGATGAAAGTAACGACATGTTACTTTTACCCCTTATTCCAAAATTCCCACAATCTGACAAATATAATTTTTTACTGAGAATACCGATCAAGAACTTCAACTTTTGATAATGAAATATTGTAGATAGATAATCATCCAACAATATTAGCGATCAAGACTAAAACATATACATTTAATAAAAGAAATACACAAGAATAATAAAAACATCAAAAACTTACTTTTGACGTAAATTTCTGGCACCTACGAATTACACACACAACCGGTCGTCGCAGCCGTCCAGACGCCACTGAGGCGGGAGGGGAGGTGAAATAGCTACACTAACATGGCTGACAGGATTATACAAGTCGATTCGTTCACTCGTAAGGTCATTTGTTACTTTCAACCCGCGTTACTTTCATCCCTGGTCTCCCCTACTAGCTTCTGCCCGCGACTTCGTCCACGTGAAATTTCTTGTTACTCCGACCCACCCCGTCGCATCGCATCGCCTGTCCGCGCTATTACTTCGTTTTTGCTTAGCGTTCTTTTTTTTCTTTTTGCTCGGCTCCTAAAGGTCATAGCGTGATGTTAAATATAATATTAAAAATATATATATTTATATAGTATATATATTACAGATAGATACACAAACAAAAATCACGTCATAAAATTTTGTGTGTTGTGAATTCGTCACTTACAGAAGTGCACGGCACTAGTGATGCAAGGACGTGTAAGATACCATTAGTTTAATTTTAATATTAGATTGGTATTTTTGGATTTCCAACTTTCAGCACTGAGCCTATCAGCGATTTCTTTTCTTTAGGAAAATGAGCTTTTCTAACACCATTTTATGGATAGGTAAATCTTACAGATCTTTGTAACGAAATAAAAGTAGTCACGTACTAATCTTCTAGGTAACGCAAGCAAGTACCTTGTTTTGTTCTGGAATATGAACGGTAATTATAATGAGTAAGTACAAATTAAATTAACGTTTTATTACTAAAGCATTGTGCATCACACTGCAGTGTTAGGTAATGTTAATAGAGAACTGTTAAGCAATCAAATGAAAATCAATTGATATTGTACAATCAATTAGTTCAAGATTGAATACATACATTGGTGGGCAATCTTCACCTACGTAATATATACTTATTATTATACAATACATTGATGAGACAGTACGTACATACTTTTAAATTTCACATTTTAAAAGAGTAAAGGCTCCTTTAAATAGGCGCGACACGACACGCGACACAAAGGCACCGCAAGTCGCGCATCGAGCGGTGCCATTGTATCGCGCGCGATTATATCGCGTGCCGCGCCTGTTTGTAGGAGGAGGAGTCTTAACGGTGGAGATTCTTGCCCATTCTTCTCGACTAGGGCGACTAGAATCAATTCTATTACCTATATTTTAATGGGCATGCGTTGCAATCCTTTTTATTTTTTTTAAATTTAATTTTTATTTGGGAAACAAACAGATGCAATAACAACAAGTATACAATTAGTTCAACACAATCCAGAAACAGTTTCCATAGATTACTATACTTTCAAGTAAATTATATGTAGGTACCTAAATGTAACAACAACCAGAAGTTCACACCGTTAAAGTTTACAGAATTTACAATTGTAAATTCTGTAAACTTTTATTTCAAATAAATGTATACTAAATTTTGTATACATTTATTTGAAATAAATGCTTTGACTTCGACTTTGACCTAGCTGTCTGTTTCGGTCCCTATATTTCCCAGACTAAAGCCGAATTGAAAGGAAACTGAGCTGAGAAGGTACAGACGCCAGCACCCAGCACATCAAGCTACCCGAAACTGTCAAATTTTCCCAATCAACCTTGAACCTTATGCTGTAGCAATAAGGTTAAAAATCTATTAATGAAATTTGACTAGCTTGATGTGCTGGCGTCTCCACCTTTACGCAAATACCGCCATTTTTATCCCAAAAAACATTGAACTCCGCGAGAAAAGCCGCTTCGTTTATTCTCTATTTTAAGATACACAAACTTTTGAAGACTTGAAACAATATTATGGTTCGTCTCGCGAGAAGTAGTAACATTAACATAAAGCCCGATAATATTTGTGTGAATCTATTTCGGTTCCCTTTCGTGTAGTGGTCAACGAGCCGGTACTAGTATAAACAACAGGAATGTCATGGTGTGGGGGATCGTGTCAGTCCCTTCCGCGGCGTCACGTCAGGCGAATGTTGACTAATAGCTAGTAGGGCGCGGGACATTGGCCTTCCGCGCTTCTATCTCACTTCACTACCGGTCTAACATCCAAATTAAATTACGCCCTTTTTACCACTAGTGAGTATTTATTTACTTATTTAAACTTTTCGCACACAAAAAGGTACAAAGGCGGACTTTATGCCTTAGGCATTCTCTACCAGTCAACCAAGGGTGGTGTAGATGGCAGGTGCTTTGGTTGAAAAAGGATTTAAACTAGTATTTCCTTGCACCAATGAATAAAGCTTCGATAATACATTTCTACGTTCAGCTATCTTTCCGGTCAACGACGTCCGTATCGATAAATACATCGTCACTTAGTTCAGCTCTGTGTGGAACGAGCACGAACACGAAAGTACAATAATAAATAACTCTTTAATCGCTTCCAGGTCCCGAAGTTCGTCCGGAGCTAATCCCGAAAGTTGCTGACATTCTATCGGGAAAGTTGTGCGCAGTGTCGTGTGTGGAGTAACACACACTAGTGCCGTGGGTCTTAATTAAATACAGAACTGTGAACTTTAACGTGAAATCCGTTTCGAGTGGTTCTAGTTCAGTTTTGCGGGCGTTTCCGAACAGTCGAGTGAACTTCTCCTCCCGTGTCCCGGGGGTGTGAAACGGTCGTCAAAATAGCCAAAGTGTCTCCCATAAAGTTGTCGGCTATGGACAGTAACTCGGTGTCTCCAATGCCGGAGCTGGCGCCGATAGCGGAGTTCGACAAGTCTCCGCCGTCGCCCCCCAACGAGGAGGTGCCTATGGACGACTTGCCGCCGCCGCCCGCCACCATATCCCAGGCGGAGGGGAAGAAAATTAAAGTGTGAGTATTCAATGCTTTTATTTATAATGTTCTAATTACTGTCGCGTTCGTGTAGAGGTTGTAAGCTCTACTGCTGAGCATGAGGTCCTAGGTATGATTCCCGGGTCGGGCAAAGTGCCCGGTTAATGGCAATAGGCTCGCGTAACTGGCTAAATGTGGATGTATTACAGGTGCACCTTTGCCTAAACCTCCAGAAAATAGAGGCGTGGCTTTATGCGTTATTATCTAATGATTAAATTCCCTTACTCAATCAAGTTATGGGTCCTTCTAAGGCGAAACGTTAGGAAGGAACACGGATGGGTTTTAGTCAGTAAGAGTCTGACACTCCCTTCCGCTCCACCTAGAGCGGGAGGGGTCATTTGATGATTTCCAATCCTGAAAAAAAAGGCAAAACGTTACACTGAAGTTTTCAAATGTTCTTTATTGCAACTGACCGATCGGATGAAGAGCTTCAGCAAGCTTAGCGGTATTAGCGACTGCATCGGTCGTACTTCCTAAGCTTAAAACTTTCGAGCATAGCTCAGCTTACATGGCTGGAATATATTCCTATATTTCAATGTGTGAGTGAATAAAATAACTATCATCTTAATCGTTAATGCAGAAGTGTCTGTAAAAGACATCAAAAGAATATGGCTGCTGGGTGCTCGCAACAAGCCGTTTTATCCTTTAACGCACTTATATGATAACGAGTCTATAAAGTTTCCTTGTAGACTTTTATGTTAGCTAGATTCAACTTTTACTGTTGAAATTGTGAACTACGTTTTATTCATCAATCCTTTCATCAGCCTGCAGTTGGAAATCTTTTTGTTTTTGGTAATGGTCGGCGTTTCCAATAGGTTTTATTTTTTAGGGTGTCACACCCAAGACAGATGGCTTGGTGACCCGAGTGTCGCACCCAAGACATCTGTCTTGGGCTTGGTGGCCTGTTATCACCCCCTATTACTAGGCTCCGTTTTCCGTCCGTCTGTCTGTCACAGCGCTGTATCTTTCGATCCGTAATACGCAGACACTTAAAAATTTAAGTGTTTTTCAAGCACTGACCGCCCTAGAACAAAAAATAATAAAAATTTAATTGAACTAAAAATTAAAGGGGGTCCCATTCAAGAAACGTATTTAATAAAAATATGGAGTGTTAAATGTGGTACTGAGCCCTTCAGGTTCACAGGTTTTTTTATAATTACTCATTGCCATAATCACAATAAGAATGAAACCGATTGATGCTCTTAAAATTATCTTATTAGCGCAATTTGCAACTAGCCATGTCCTCTTACACGAATACCTCCTTCTCTTAACAAGCGACACTTGAAATGATTTTAAAAGCGTCTCAGTCGTCTACGGAAATGTGGTCCAGAGGGGTCAGTTGTACTTCTGAAAAATGTAGGGCATCGTAATCATTTCATTAAAATACGTTTTGACATACCTTACAATTACCAGCGGTAGCCACTGCAGGCAGATAGTGTAGTTCGGTTCACTATTGTTGAAAAGCTGTTGCCGATTGCCAATGTTAATGGCGGTCCTGAACCATGTTGCTTCCTTAAGTGGAAACCTTTTTGGGCGCGTTATGGCGCCCTGTTTATTTAAATAAAACTCGGCCAGTTGTTGGTAAATGTGTATTTGTTACACGTCACAGTTTCCGAGCGACAGCGCAGGAATATGATTTACACGACACTGGTTAACAATTTAACATCTAGTTGCATGGCAATCTCGTAACACAAACACAATATATTTGGTCTACCTCACCGGTCTCTGGTGGTTGGTTTTTGTCTGCCATAGACATCGCTCTCTAGCATCAAGTAGTGTTGTCCTCAGTGGAAACCATAGACATTTAGTTTAGTTCGCCACACCTTGTAACACCGATCCCAACACCCTAATTGCATAACACACTATCATAATCTGCATTATATGCTCTAAAATTTGTCTGCTCAACAACGTAAATAACGCAATGAATGTTGTTGAACTGTCAAAATGAAAGCTATTTCTACTGTTAGTGTGTTACGCAATTAAGTACCTCGCTGATATCAAACGGTGTACAATGCGTGCCACGAAAGAAGAGACTTGACACACCACGTGGTTTGACATGCGCAGTACACGATTTTAGGTATCTTTAGCGGTATGAGGTCTGAGTGCGGGACGGGACCGGACGTCATAGGGGCGGCGGAAAGAGGCGGGGGAGGCGGGGTCAAGTCTCTTCTTTCGTGGCCTTTTCGTGGCACGCATTGTAATAAAATAACCATTCATTGAGTTCATTGATTCTTGAAAAACCGAACTATGCTGAAGTTGTCAGAAGTGAATATTAAATCTCTACTTATGTATGGTAACATAATATTTCATGTCAAATAAATCATTCTGATTGATTTCTTTCATCTGCAAGCATAAATAAAACATTGATACACAGACGACTGATACAAACATGAAGTAAATAAAAGTATTTACTTCGATACAAACGTTCAAAGTGTGTTCGGGTATCGGAACACATCTAAATTTACAGTTTTTTTTTGCATGTTGTTTCAGAAACATTTTACTTTCCCGAGTACTGGAAATACAGGGGAATGGTAAATAAGTAAAGAGCTCCAGTATAACCGGATATTGATTTTCCTCGAACTCCAATCCCTTCGGTTAAGTGCTTAGCTCTGGGAAAAGGCACTCCATCTAAAGGTGTATTATAAGATTATTGGCTTTTTAGGATAAGGGGCAAGGATCAAGTGCTGTATGTACGTTATTGTTATAAGCATTTGGCCTGGTGGGACCGACTGAGTTGTGTGGTGCTAAATTAGATTACTACGGTGGGTTATGTGTTAATTCACTGTGATTCTTCTTATTGGCGTGTTAGCTCTTTTGCTACGAGTACTGCATTAGCAGCATAAGCATAAATAATTAGCATAATATGTTCCCACTGTTGGGCACAGGGCTCCTCTCTTCTAGAGGGAGGGGGGAGGGGGGGGGGGTCGTCTTAAAAGGGAGTGGGGCTGGGCTGTAATCTGCTACGCGGGCCAGTGCGGATTGGTAGATGTCACAAGCATTAGCAGTAGCGAACAGAAACTGAACATTTTTCTCTCAGTTCGATTCCAAGGTTACGAGAAGTGTCAATTAAATTTTTCTCTCCAGAACGTGTCAAATCAATGCCGATAAATCGCTCCCGAACAAAGGACTGTTATCCTACTTTGTTACCAAACAAGTTCTTCAGAGCGTTGTTTACGCAAAAAACATCCGATTCGTAATGTGCATAGATCGATGACTTGCGTTTACACAAAATATTGAATAGAAAGCGAGTCTGCAATTGAGAAGAAATCTGAAGGGCAATTTCCGTAATTGAAAACGTTCAAAATAATTAAACGGCCACAGTCTGATCTCAGTCTCAATCTGTCAAAAATACCTTTAATTTCCCTACATTTTTGAGAAGATTTTGACATTGATTGTCGCTGAGATGAGATTCCGACTAGTTTTTGTACGTTTTTAATTACGAGAAATGACCTTAAGCAGCAGCATTGAATCGACGACGCGTTTTTTTTGTTCCTGGGGAAAACTGGCTAAACTAAACAGGATTTAAAAGAGACCTTTAGGTTAGCATTAAATTACTTATCACCAGAATAGCATATCAGAATTATTAAAAAAAATTCAGGCAGTCAAGGTATAAGAAACTTGACTGCCAGAAAAGTTTTTTATTTGATGACAGTGATTTTTACCCAGTCTTACCAAGGGGTATCGTATTAGGTACCTAATAACTGGGTTGTGGAGGTCAGATAGGCAGTCGCTCCATGTAAAATACTGCTATTCAGCTGCATCCGGTTAGACTGGAAGCGGACCCCAATATAGTTGGAAAAAAGCTAGGCAGATGTCAAAGTCAATGTCAAAGCATTTATTTCAAATAGGCACATAAAAGGCACTTTTGAACGTCAAAAATTACAACAAAATAGAATTGATTCTAGTCGCCCATTCCAAAAGGTAGTTTTCGTATGGAGAAGAATGGGCAAGAAACTCCACCGTTACTCTTTTAAAATGTTTTACAATATTTTGCATAATATTATAATAATAATATGTGAAGACGATGCACCTAAAATAAAATTACTATACCACAATAGGTAAAATAATCAAAATAAAACCATGACATATAAATTAATTATTAGATAGATACATGGTGCTCACATATTTACAAACATGGTAAAAGTAAACGATTTTCATTTAAATAAAAAAAATACAAGTAATAAGTCAGGGTGTGAGTTAAAGTAGTTACAGAATCAATAGGTAAAAAAAAAGAATTTAGCAACCAGTTTGATTTCGTCTAAACTCTAGATTGTCCTATGGAGCAGGACCAGCATGTTTCCAAGCGTTCTTATCGTGGATATAATCTGATGATGAATGTGATGACAGTGATTTTACCCCATTATCCCATTTCCATGCGCAGGATTGCATAATCTTTTTAGTAAGAAATGCTGCCATCTATTGCGCTTATTGTCGCTGCATCAGCCATCTGTGATCCTTGGTCTACACCTTTATGTAGAGAGTATGAATGGTAGTCAGCTGATTGTTAGCTTAGTACAGATTTGTTTCGCTAGATGGCGCTACTAGTACGTTGAGTATAGATCATTGGCACATGGTAGAAGTATACAGATAAGAATGGTTTTATAATGCAAAAACAATAAATGTCATTAACGATAGTAATAAAAGAAAATAAGCAATAATTAAAAATCGAGCTTTTTGTCTCTTTCTAACATGTTTATTTATTGACGATCTCTGTCTCACGCGAAAGACTGGTTACGCCGAAGTAGGGCGCTTGTCGCGTCCGGACCGAGTCGAGATCTCGGAGAGTGGACGTACGCACCTCGCGGGAAACATGCTCATGTGACAGATTGCCGCCAAAATTTATATTTAATTTTCGAACTTTTATTTTTTTATTCGAACATTATATTTTTTTTCTGAACGATTGTGTTGGTGTTTTGTGATTTTTGAAGATTTTTATTTGTTTTAACTGTGATTTTTTCATTTGTGAGTTGAAAAATAAGAAGAAATGGCGCGAGGAAAGACTCAAAAGTATGTATTTTTTTATTTAATTTAAAAATGTTCTACAATGATTACTTGATTAGCCCCAACAAAAAAATATTTCAAACTGAAGGCTCAAAGGACAAATTCGGAGCTTTCATATACAATATCAAAAGCGATGTTAATTCTAAGTATTTTTTTTGAGCGATTAATATTATTTTTTCCGCTCATTGTATTAATTACCACAATTTACGATAGCAATTTTGACCATAAATCTTTATTTACCGCAAATGCCTATATGAGTTTGTACAAGTAGGTACCTATATGCACGTACGTAAGTGATAAGCGAGTCCTGTTTCCTAGACACTCCTATTAACAGATCATTTCATTGTTGAGCCGGTTCTACGAATCGGTGTAATTAGTTAATTACACATTCTCTTATGTAGTGCTTAGGTCGAAATCAAAGAGATTGCGAAATCAAAGAAATACGTAGGTACATACCGTTGAATACTTTCTACGTCACCCGTAACGTTCGCCAGATAGATTTACTTACTTTTTGAGGGAGTGAGGAGGAAAAGTGAATAAACATACAACAAATAACAACATACACACAGATAAATCTTGTAACAGTTGTAAAAAAGAATATGTATTGTAATACCAAGTCACGAGTAAAAGTTTAGCCGTTAGGTACAAAATTGGTTGTTTAGTTAAAGGGAACATTTCACTAATAAAATTGTTAAATCATGTAAATCACCCTGCCTATATCTAAATTATCTCTAATAACTTTAAGAAGTGAAAGTTTATATAAAACTATAAACCTGTCCCACCGACATGACAGGATAATTGGTAGGGTGACCATACGTTTTGTGAGAACGGTAATAACACGGGAAGTCCGCAATTACACCACTTTATTTACTAGCAGCAGCTCGGCCAAGTAAGGCTGCCGTTAATGTGACCATGTTTTTGTCGATACGTGGATGACAACAAGTATTCATGGCTTCTAGTCGGTAACGGTATCTAAGTCAGATCGAGTCTTCCGTAGACTTTATCGCCCGTTTAATGTTCTTACGGGACTTGGAGATATTTATTACATCAATCTTTTTATAAGTATGAAATAACTAGGTCCAGGCTCTAATATTATTCCCTTGTACAAAACACTTTTCAGCCGTTCACCAACTTTTATTAAAACGCCTGATATTGTCGGATAACAACACCCTAATTGGTCGATCTTTTTGACCACAATACCCACATATCAACCGTCGGGCAACGTAGCCATCGCCACAGATACGGGTGTATTCGTTCTCCGAGTGTTATCTTATTAAATTCAATAATTCGCCGAGTGGGTCGCACAGGGAAGGGAGCCGGGAGCGCGCTCAGGAAATGGAATGAAATTGTCGGTTTATTACAGACGGGAGACAGCCACACGAGACCGTGAGATGGAACACCACTGCATAAATGTAATATGGGTTTAAACTGTAGGTGTACGTGTATCACGTATGGTGTAATACAATATGTTCGATTTATACACTTTAGTGGCCTTTATCAAAGTTTTATCGTCCGTGTTGTACCTAATCTTTTCAATTGTACGGGTATACCGAGCCCTGACAATAGAAAAGATTGTGGTGTGTACAATTGTTGCTATTCTTAGGTGGTTTATCAATAACAGTTACTTATTTATTACTTGTTAGACAATTCTTTCAAAATATTTTAATATGCAAGCCTTATCGAGACATAATTCCGTATCGCACTTTGTAATACCTATTGCTTTTTAAGTAAGCGTTAAAGTTATACGGGAAATCTTGAACGACACGTTTTTTCAGTTTGCTTCATTACTGTGTCATAACCTCCATGAAAATATTCCTAAAGCACTTAAAACAATACGGTTGTGACGTGTATTTCTTCATACGTGGAAAATGTAAATATTGTCTCTGCCGTCAAATATTTGGTTACGTTGTCTATAATTAGTCTCGGTCAATAGATCATAATGTACATAATATACCGTATCTTTGAGCCCTCCAAACTAGAGTACAGTTTTTTTTTTAATATTGTCGTTTATTACTTACATGGAGAGAAAAAACCATGTAATTATGTTCAAACAGGACATGTGAAATAAATAATTTGTTAATAACTAATGATATGTTTCGTAGACTCATATTATAAAGCATATTAATATATTTTATTCTGTTGCATAAAGCTTAGATAACGTTTCTTACGAATGTTTCTAGAAAAAAAAAACAGCTCTTAATTGCATCTGAAGGTAAAACTGACCCTGAAAGTAATTGAAAGAAAAAGGCTTAAATGTATTGCATGTAAGTATGGACCGCGATTATAACATATAGCCGTTTGTTTATTCGAAGTAGGGGGGCTAAGTTACTATAAATACTTATTTATTTATGAAAAAAAAAAGTTTTATTCTGCTTAACAATGTGGATTTATATCTTGTAATGTATTTCAAATAACAGCAAGGTAATTTACAAGTAATTATGATTTCCATGATTAAAAGCGATCGTATCAAACTGAGCAAGTACAAAATCCATGCCATGTCAACGACTCCTACATTCCCGTTACGGAGTGAAGAACCCATAACTAGGATGACTGCTCACCAGTCACCTCCGGGAAAAGACCACAACAATGCAGGCATAAAGCAGAGTTAGTTAGCAGTTAGAAGTGGTTGTATAACATCAGTTAGGCCGGAGAGGCGGCGGAATCTGCAACAGCCGCCAGATCCAGTCTGACAACACATTTGCTCTGATTTATTGCGGAAGCCGACAGCGGTGCTACCAGACGTGAACCTATCTCTTTATCTCTTCATGAGCACTTATGATTTATGGGGACACTGCTTTGCAACTATTGCCACGCATACTTGAGCGTTCATCGTAAAAACGCCTTGTGCGTCTCGTGCAACATAAAAGGGTGAAATTAGAGGTTGTGATGCCCATTTTGTCGCTATTCGATTAGGTAGAGAAAAGTCGTAAAAGTTTACTGTTGTTAGCGTGGTTGTTAGTAATTGACTACTGACGGGTTTGTTCATTAATTTTATTACAGCGTTCGTGTTGTAATTTGAGTCTTATTTTCTGTAAAATAATTAACGGCTTTATAACTTAACTTATAAATGAAGTTCTTGCGTGATTAGATTACAGATGATCTAACAGTAGACGGATGCGATCACTATGTCAGTTTAATTTTAACATTGATTTTATGTATTACTAGCAGCGCCCCGCGGTTCCACCCGCATAAGTTTCAATCCCGTGGGAGTAAGTATCGGGATAAAAAGTATCCTATGTGTTAATCCTGGTTATAAACTGTGTTCCAAATTTCATCCAAGTCCGTTTTGTAGTTTTTGCGTGAAGAAGTAACAAACACTCTCACAAACTTTCGCCTCTATAATATTATAGTGTGATTAGCAATAACTAATAGTGGATTTGGTTACCTGGTCACTGCCGGCAACATCTGAATGCTCACATACGTGTGGTAAGAGGGAAAATTTGTTGTTCTGTTTATAAATTCTAGAACTCTGTGTACATTCAATGTCTCTCATTTAGGAATTTATGTTTGTCAACAGTTAGGAGGGTGACATGCAAATGAATAACTAATGAAGCAAATTATGAATCAATTCGATTGCTTAACAGATTCACCACCTGTTCTGTTTGCTTAACCGCGTGTCCGGAGGTTTAATTTCAATCGTTTCACTTCATGAGGTTTAATTTGCGGAAGTCTTGACAGCTGATTTGTTTTAGTACTTTTAAAATTAAAACATTAAAGGCTTTTGTTGGATTCCTTAAAGCGAGTCATACAATCGGCATTTTTAGGGAAGTTTAGAGTTAGCACTTGCAGATAAAGTACCTACATATATACACAGGTCTTGACATTCTGTTTTCAGGTAGTATTCTTGTTATTAGTACATGAACACTCTTCAAATTGATTATATCACATACATGGTATATTAATGATATCGAATCGTGCGCATCAGACCCTCACTTTTTTTTTAGTGTCAAGCATCAATTTAAGCACCATCTACTGAGCGCTACATTAATCAAATTTCAATCTTCGCACCATAGCATAATGCTCAAAATTGCTAATAACCTTATTTAACAAGCGTCAAACAGCACGCATTGTTGTTTCTAAATCACGCATCCTATATTAGGCTTTATTTCTGAAATCGTAATAGCCAGAATGGTGTGGACAGATAAGTAGATATTGCTGATTTGCCGCATGTACACATCCTATGACGTGAATGAGTACTTGTCACGTTTTCAGTGACACCAATGATAGGGGGACGGTAATGACCGTAGTCGTCACGTGAGGGAGGGTAGTTGCACAATAATAATGTTCCCGCTGCGGGTGACAAGCTATCGCACAGATAATATCACGTACGCGTCATTACTTACAGGATACTGAAAGGTTTTCCTTGTATATTTAAAAAATAATTACCTTGTAATACCTAACGCAGCAGTAAATCAGTGTAACTTAGTAGTCGAAAAAATAAACACATAGGCATTGTCGGCCTAGTAATTGCTTACCACTTTTGACAAAAATTCCCAGAAATTTTAAACTTCATTAAGGTTATACTATATAACTGTCATATAGAGAAATATACAGACCATTGACAGTTATTTTTCCTCTGACAACAGCAACTGGTCTGGTTATTGTAACTAGAATAAAGATCACAATGATTTTGACAAACTTGTCAGTGGCAGCAACCCCTACAGCAACCTTTTTTTTTTTTCTTCTATGATTAGAGTGCGAATAAAGATCACTGTGATTTGGACAGTAATGTAAAATCAAAGGTAAAATACCTAACTTTGGACTGTACTTTGTCGTTTTATGACGTGATAGAGCAATTACGAGGTAGACTATACATACCAATGATAGATTCCTACAATTTACGGACCGTTATTTTTAAAAATTAAGACTCTTGTATCTTTATTAATAATAAAGCAAAGACTTCAAATATAGCTTTGTATAGTGGACCCTCCCATATGGAAGTAGCTATCACAGGTAAAATTAGCTTACGAATCTATTTATATGCCCAGTTTGGCAATAAAAATGATACCATTGGTAAGCAAAACGATTCGTTTTTGTTTATAAGAACTGATCATTATGAGTGTTTTCTCTTGTTCCAGCATACCTATCAATTAAATCGCCAAACCAAATTACTTACCGGTTCTACACTGCAGAAATTAGTCTATGGGAGGTCCAATGACAGTATGTCCATATTTTTAGTCGCAGTACCTAATTCTGCCTCAAGGCCTCTCTCACAAATTCATGAAGACACCCATAGAGCCGTGGCAGTATTGTACACTCTATATTACATTACAATTTGTAATGATTTAGCAAACGATCAGCTCTTAATGTATTTATTTGATTGCGGACTTTCTCCCAGCATATTTATGTTAACTTTCAACTTTCTTCAACAATTATTTCAAAATACACAAATATAAATATTAAAATGTTAAGCTAAGATCTCTCTGAGCGCTATGGGTATAAAATAAAGCATTTGATTTAATGAACTTAACTCATTAAGCTCCGCTAATGAGACACAATTGATTGTCTATTGTACCTATCGTAACACAGGTTACGCGCGGAGCTTACCCGGTATTTATTTAACAGAAAAGAAGTCTGAGGGATAATTCTGGTAATTTTAAGAAGGTTCACAGTGTGATCGTTTCAATCTGTCAAAAATACCTGTAACTTCCCTACATTTTCGCTGAGATAGTAAATAATAATAAAACATGAGATTGCGACTAGATTTCCTTTAGATTTAAGAGTTCCGCACCCAAATGTGGCCAACGGGATCCTGGATTTCTTGTACTTCATCTTGAGTGCTACGATCTGACTCATAAATCTTTTCTTTTACCAAGAAATTGTACCCACCCATTTTCACCGAACATCTTCGATGACATTCTATCCTAACCGAGAACAGATGTACTTTTCCCCATCAGACAAATCGTACCTACAATCCCGAGTAGCGACCGACCGACAATATTCTCAACTCTCAGCCACTCTGGTATATTGAGACGGACATCTGTCATTGCAGCAGACCTTGGCGCAATCTATTGTATCCTCTCATAAATCTGACCACCCACTCGACGTACTTAGTTCTAGTCGTAACTGTGCAGTGAAATTATTCTTAATTTAGTGCTGGAATGTTTCCTGGGAACTCGATTCGGGAGAGCTTTAGTTAGAACTCTGGTTATATTCGAAACCAAGCGGGTGTTTGATTTTGATCTTACTATTTCACTAAATTATGCGTATTTTCATCATAATGTTTAGTTTAGCTAAAAAGAGCCTATACCTGCCTGTAAAATCAGTCGGTGCTGTGCACTTTTCGAAAACATTAAATTAAATAGCAAACAGGCTGCGGGCACCAGCAAAAATAATAATGTTTCACAGTTCGCCGACTATAAAGAGATTCTCAAATGCTTTAAATTATACTTGTAAAAGATAAATCCGCGAAGCTGATCCTTTGTTCCAGTTCTGTAGTGCTGTAGTCGTGCAATTAAGGCGTGCCTACGAAAGTCTGTCAAGTAGAAATAAAACTCCGAGTCTGCGAAGGAATATTACGATATTTCGTATTCAAATATCTTTCTCCTCGCTGACAATGGCGTCTGCGATGGTTTCAGCCTCAGTTTTCGTTTTTGTTAGCCGAGACGTCGCTCTTATGATAAAAGAACGGGGTTTGAATATATTAGAAAAGTAGAAGCTGACGGTTTGCTCATTTTATTATCAGGGGAGGAAATGGAATTTTATTTAATCTGTAACTGTCGTTAACGTCGTTTTTATGGATAGAATTTTATGTTTATCCTTGTTATTGCTATTGCTCGGTATTTTCATATTAATGCATGTAATTAAACTCAAACTCAAAGCATTTATTTCAAATAAACCATTTACAGGCACTTTTGAATTGTCAAATCTTGAAGTGTATCGCTGATTATTTGATTAACTACAAAATACAACTCACCTCACGCAGCAGTCATTTCACATTCAAAAGGAATATGATAATCCTGAGAAACAGCATCTGGCCGCTTTAACTTTTCGTTCCCATTTTGCACTACACGTCTGTAGGATAAGCTAGACAGACAGCGGCTGCGAGTTTTCCGGAAAGCTGTGCCCGACAGCCGGTATGACGTCACCGGCAGCCGGAAAAAGCCGGAAAACTCGGAAAATATCGCACGCGGTTAGCTTTACGACAATTTGGTTTGTGTCTGGTTGCGAACGTAACGTAAATTACTTATCTTTTGTGTTCCGATAACATTTCTTTCTGAATTTATTCTGTGGTAAGATGTTGATACCACTTGATTTTTTAATGTTCGCAATATTTGTCGTAAAATTAAATTAGGTGATACTGTACGAGTTTATAAACTGAATTGAATAGGAAACTCTATCATCATCTTTTATCTTTGCTCATACATCACGGTGCTTGAAATATAGAAATAAAATAACCAATCTCCTTGCTTATTTGAAATCATAGTACCAGTGATTTGTAATAGTAGGTAATAAATACTCAAGTTTTAGTGCTACAATACATCATATAGGAAATAACCGATAGCGATCTGCCTGCTTCGAGCTAGCTATTACAAGTTATTAGTAGGTCGATTGATAATGATATGCAAAAAACTCATTGCCTCGTTGGCCTAGTAAAATTATTCTCAATAGCAGTCTGAAGTCTGGATTTATGCTAGGTTAATGGCCCAATGGCGATCAGCGCGTCCTCTAATTAAATTGGATTATAATCATAAATGGTGACGTAGGTGTGCCCTCTATCTATACCCGTAGTTACCTTATTGGGAATGGCTTCAGGAAGTACAGAATCATGTAATGTAATGATATACAAAAAAGAAATTCATTGACTGTCTCACTCACCGCATTGAAGATTATCTTCGAATTGTAGCTTCTTATGTGTTAACAATTGCCAAATTCAATGTACATTCTACTTATTATTGTAAAATCAATACAAAGTTTCGTTTGAGTCGACACAATTGACAAAAGGAAGTGGTAACATACTTATACTATTATATAATCTCATATTAAATTTGATTAACAATGATCAGAGAGATTTCTATTATGAGTTTTGTATTTTTTTTCGAAACACTGGCTTTTTCATCTCAATCTTTGTGCGATATTTTACTCAACGGGTTTTGTTCACTGTAGTCTTGGAGACTGAGCAAGTTCTTTGGACCTTTGTTGATAATCCTAGTCCGGTTAAACTGCTGAGGGTTGACCATGGACCTTCGAGCCGGATCATTCTAACCCCAGTTTTTAACCCTCACATACAAATAATAGGCAGGACCTTACTAGGTATTAGGTAATATTATAAATTATTAAATATTCATAATAAAAAAAAAAAACTTATTGTGATGCAAAGCAGTGCAAGTAAACTCAAACGACAGTTGCAGCACATGATCGCACATTCTTGATCAAGCAATAAATATTACATTACACAAGTTAGCTGGAAAGACGAATGGCGTAACCGCCAACAGCGAATGTACTATAATAAATACAGATAATTCATTTCGTAATAATGCCTTGTAAAATTAGTTACTTGGGTACTAATTTTACAAGGCATTATTACGAAATGAATTATCTGTATTTAATTGTTTAAGTGTATATAATTGTTCAACAAGATACCAAATTCAGCTTTAAACTTTGTGTTTCTTATTAATAATGCATGACACTAATTATCTTATTTACTTTCCTCACGCTGAAAGCTCTCTGAAAGCTAAAAGTTGTTTGCTTGTATGTTAATTTCGGTATGTCTGAAAACATATTGATGATTATTCATCATCAGTAAGAGTGAACAGGCTTCTTCTGGGTGAGCTCACTCCATCGTAGACTTTGTCTCTGTCATCTCTGACCTAGACTAGAGTCAAGAGCAAACCCATTTCAAATAAAAAAAAAAAAAAATCATCATTTCAGCCGAAAGGCATCCACTGCTGGACATAGGCCTCCCCAAAGCACCTCCACTTCGACCGGTTCTGTGCTTCTCGCATCCAACGGGTTCCTGCGGCCTTCATAAGGTCGTCGGACCACCTTGTGTGAGGCCTTCCAACGCTACGTCTTCCGGTACGCGGTCGCCACTCCAGAACCTTTCGGCCCCATCGGCCATCTGTTCTGCGAGCAATGTGCCCTGCCCACTGCCACTTAAGTTTGGCAATTCTTCGGGCTATGTCGGTTACCTTGGATTTCCTGCGGCTCTCCTCATTCCTGATTCGATCACGCAGGGAAACTCCAAGCATAGCCCTCTCCATTGCCCTTTGGGTGACTTTTAGCCTTCTTATAAGGCCCTATGTGAGCGACCACGTTTCAGCGCCATAAGTCATCACTGGCAACACGCATTGGTCAAAAACTTTCGTCTTGAGATACTGCGGTATGTGGGACGAGAAGATATTGCGTAGCTTCCCGAACGTTGCCCAGCCGAGTCGGATTCAATGATTGACCTCTTTCTCGAAGTTAGACATACCTAACTGGACAGTTTGTCCTAGGTAAACATATACTCGTCCACGACTTCGAATGTAGCGTCTCCGATCTTTATGAGTGTTACATGGGCATTTGACATGACCTTCGTTTTGTCCATGTTCATTTTAGGATCCACTCTTTCGGAGGCTCTACTGAGGTCATCGAGCATTGTACTGAGGTCCTCCATAGTCTCAGTCATGACTATGATATTGTCGGCAAACCGAAGGTGAGTTATGTACTCGCCATTGATGTTAATTCCAGCCCCTTTCCAGTTCAGAACCTTGAAGACGTCCTCGAGTGCAGCGGTGAACATTTTCGGAGAGATAACGTCTCTCTGTCTCACACCTCGCTGCAGAGGTTTGGAGGTCTGATCCTGGAGTCTGACTGACATAGTGGCGTTTTCGTACAGACATTTCAGCACCTCGATGTACCGATAGTAGTTGATGATTATTAATTTATTAAAAAAAATTAAAAAGAAACATTAGAATTCGAAGCACAAGCACCCCTATCAAATTATTATCTATTCGATTCTTTTTTTCGGTAAGTAATACTTTAGATCGAGGTCTCATCATTACCTTGAAAATCGTGTGATTAAGGTAGAGGAAAAAAATCTAAATGATTTAAAAGGAAGAGTGCATCTAAATGCTTGTGGCGTTTAATTCATTCTGCGTTTGAGTGATACTGAGCTCATGTTGCATGGCCGAGCTCGGCTAATTGGCGGGTGCTGCGCTTCATTAGTGCACCACTCCACTTTACTTGCCGTCTGTCTGTGCGTCTGTCTGCCAGTTGCCATCCACACATGCGGGGAAATATTTTTGTGTCATTGACCTTTTGACGCAACTTTGTAAGTTTCATAAGAGCACACTTAGTTCACACGTTATGCAATATTTTGTATTTAATTAAGCTTTTTCGAGATGTTTTATTGTAGCGTAATTTTGAAATGAATACCGACCTGACAGCAACGTTATGCGAAAATTTATTCATGCAATCGGTAATTAATTACATTGGATGACGTAAAAGATTTTTAAGAATGGCTGGGTAGCAGCGTCTTTCTATAAATACCTACTGTGTTAATCTTTCCTCGACAGAGTAGCTAATGATTATATCAATTTCTCAGATGACTTTAATTTAATAGTGGATGTTAATTAAATTACATAAAAGTATATACGATAGTTTACTAGAAATAAAAGCACTGAATCATGCTATGGACAGATTTTCTATTTACGATAACACTGGAGATGTCTGGCAAACACTTTCTTTGTCACCTTTCTCTTATTTCTAAAGTACAAGTCGTCGGTTTTCGCCACTTTTCTTATGACAATGTCGTTTTACTTGCAGTTTTGTGGTCTTACTTGTTTGTGTGCTAACCGTAAATACCTAATAGCCACACTTACATAAATAAATATAGCGATGTATTGTTTGTGAAATTTGAGGGTGACAAACTACATTTTATTATTTTAACTGCTTTATAAAAAAAATGAGAATTGCAAGAGAGATTTCTATTTCATATACAAGGTCAAATTAAATTACCTAGCGGAACTCTGAAGACCATGTTTTTTTGGGTGAGTTAACTAGGCTTTGCTGGTAGTGTTGTTACTTGAAGTACAATGTGTGCCACGAAAGATGAGACTTGACATACCACGTGGTTTGACATGCGCAGTACACGATTTTAGGTATCTTTAGCGGTATGAGGTCTGAGTGCGAAAACTGAGGGGCAATTCTACTAATTTTAACAACGTTCACAGTCTGATCTCAGTCTCAATCTGTCAAAAAATACTTCAAATTTCCCTACATTTTGACAAGTTTTTGACATTTCTTTGTCGCTGAGATGAGACTGCGACTAGATTTTGAACGTTTTAAATTACGAGAATTGGCCTTCTGATATTTCAAGTGTGTATACTAACTTCGATGACCCTAGAAATATTTTGTTTTATCATGTTTACACATCAATACCCATGTTACGTCTGCAGAGTTTCGCTAACCAATTTTATTTGAGCCTGTATAATTTTTTAATTTTTTGAAGTGAAAACTTCTTTAGCGGCGCTGTGTACTTTTTTTGGAATGGGTAAAAACTTCTAAACTGGCGTCAGGTCACGTGACCCTGATCGAAAATTCGTAAGACGTAAAACGTAAGACAGCGCCATCTATGCACATCGGGAAGAACTACGAGGGCCTCGCGTACTAACTACGTAGTTCATCCAACAACGACGAGATGGCGCTGAACCACGGATATATAACATTTTGTTTATAAGACGATTCACAAAATACACTCGTAATTGTTCAAGTTTTCACTTCTGTCGGCACTACCGGAGTGCCAGTGTTTTTTTTATTTAAAGATTTTTATTTTCTCGCTCCCTATTACATGGTAGGTACAGACGCCAGCACATCAAGCTACTACAATCTGTCAAATTTCTTTAATAGATTTTCAACTTTATCGCTGAAGCATAAGGTTCAAAGTTGATTGGAAAAATTTGACAGTTTCGGGTAGCTTGATGTGCTGGCGTCTGTACTTAAACATAACTCCGCATAGTCCGCCTTTGTACAGTTTTTTTACTTGTGCATAAAGTTTAATAAATAAATAAATAACTGGCTAAATGTGGGTGCACTATAGGTACACCTGTCTAACCCTTCGGGGGACACAGGCGTGATGATATGTTATGTATTTCGATTAAAAAGCTCGTCAACATTTTCTGCACATTCTTAAGACCATAGGCCGACCGCTTAACTGAGACGTTGCCTGAGGTCTCAGCGCGGTGCGGGAGGGGTGTGGTGACGTGATGTGAGAGTTCAGTGATTCGTCAACTTGTGAAAACTATCACCCCTCCCGCACCGCGCAGCGAAAGTACTAGGAAGTGGTGAAGGGCGGGCGTTTTGAGGGACTGTCTTTTGTAATTTTGACGTTCGCAAAGTGCTAATTCTCAGCCTAATTTGATTAAATGACTTTTGATTTGATTTGATTTGCAGCTACCTCAGGCAACGTCTCATTTAAGCGGTCGGCCTATAGTAGTTAACTATAGGTAGTCTTTGTTATTCTAGTACACGCATTATTTGAGTTATCAATTGATGTTTGTGGCCTACTTTAACAATTGTACTGTTCTCTTATATGATGTTTATTTGGGCTCTATCTGTTATTTTTAGGAACAAAGTCTTTTACTAATTGATGTGCAAAGTGCACGTAAAAGTAATGATTACACGAACGCATTACTTATGTTGTCAGCACGACTTAGTTTAGCATGAGTTACTGGTAATTAGTACGGATTTGTAATTTTATGTACAGACGCCAGCACATCAAGCTACTACAATCTGTCAAATTTCTTTAATAGATTTTCAACTTTATCGCTAAAGCATAAGGTTCAAAGTTGATTGGGAAAATTTGACAGTTTCGGGTAGCTTCATGTGCTGGCATCTGTACTTTACACGGTGCAGGTGACTCTGGGTTAAAATATTAGGTGTTTTCAGTATCGTCATTTGGTAGACCTAGGTATTTATTTATTTATTTAATACTTCAAGCACATAAATGTACAGAGGCGGACTTAATGCCATAGGCATTTTCTACCAGTCAACCTTCGGGTGATGCAGAGACAAACAGTGGTAGGTGCAATCAGACCATTGTGGAATAAATATTTTAAATATAAAGATAGGCATAAACCTATTAAAACTGGTAATAAAAATAATAAATAACTAAAGGTATCTATAATAGTACATTACTTCAGAGGGAAGAAAGTGACAGTTCCATACCGAGATTATGGCATTTGCGCCACGAGCTTGCGAGGGGCGCAAACCATTTGAGGTATGGAACTGTACTTTATCCTGAGGGATGTATAGTGCTTTTTATTACACCTACGAGGAAAATTATGGACATAAATGCATAGAAATGTTTATATTTAGTTAAAAGTACAATTATTAAAAGTGCAGCTATTAAGATGTTACATTTTGTCCGGGTATCTTGATATTTTGAGACACGGCAACAGATTATCAACAACTTCTCGGGCCGTCTCTAATAGTTCTGGCGGTGTGTTAGGGATAACATCATAACTGTCGCTCGAAGTATCCATATTTTACAAAAAACACAAAGATAAATGTGTTTTTGCGAAAATGCGCGGGCTTTTTTCTGGAGTAGGCTAAGATCATAAGGTCATGCAGCCACTTCTTCCGTGATTCCGCGCGTTTTATATACAAAAATAATTTCGTTTTTAATTTTCTGTATGCACCAAGGAGGTTGGTAACTGGTAAAAAAAAAACTTTATGTGGCCAGTAACAATTTACTTGAAATTTAATTAGTAGACAGTTAAAGTCTCTTGGCAGTATGACTGCTGACAAATTAAAAAAAAGAAAAACCGGGTATGTAATGGAATTTCATACATATTTCCCACCCTTGGGTCGGAAGGATTTTCATACAAACTTCCATACCTTGGGATGAAAGGATTTGAAGGGCGGGATAAAGGCGTTTCTTCCCTCTAATTGGTATAATTAGTATGTATTTTCAGAGCAGGTGTGATAAAAATATTATTTACTAGCTCCTGTCCGTGAATTCGTCAGCGTGTTACTTGTTATAACATAATAGTACATTACTTCAGAGGGAAGAAAGTGACAGTTCCATACCGAGATTATGGCATTTGCGCCACGAGCTTGCGAGGGGCGCAAACCATTTGAGGTATGGAACTGTACTTTATCCTGAGGGATGTATAGTGCTTTTTATTACACCTACGAGGAAAATTATGGACATAAATGCATAGAAATGTTTATATTTAGTTAAAAGTACAATTATTAAAAGTGCAGCTATTTTTTACACGACGCCTTAGTAACAAAACATACTTAGGTACACGTTGAAGTGTATCAAAATCATACATAATCAGTCTATAATGTTCCCACTGGTGAGACACAGGCCTCCTTTCTGTTCTCAAACTCAAACCATTTATTTTCAATTAAACCATTTACAGGCACTTTTGAATTGTTAAGAAGTCCGCGTTTTATATACAAAAATAATTTCGTTTTTAATTTTCTGTATGCACCAAGGAGGTTGGTAACTGGTAAAAAAAAACTGTATGTGGCCAGTAACAATTTACTTGAAATTTAATTAGTAGACAGTTAAAGTCTCTTGGCAGTATGACTGCTGACAAATTAAAAAAAAAAGAAAAACCGGGTATGTAATGGAATTTCATACATACTTCCCACCCTTGGGTCGGAAGGATTTTCATACAAACTTCCATACCTTGGGATGAAAGGATTTGAAGGGCGGGATAAAGGCGTTTCTTCCCTCTAATTGGTATAATTAGTATGTATTTTCAGAGCAGGTGTGATAAAAAATAATATACTTATCCTCTGACAGTCGGCAATTCTGTAGCTTCCCATTTATGAAAGAATCTTCGGAATCGGATCAGCAGTTCCGAAGACCCACCTCATAATTTATCATTTCATTTTGTGATTATATAAATCAAACTGAGTGCACATGGTGGGAATTGACCATAATATGGGGGAGGTAGAAGCTTGACAGTCGATATTTTTGGGCCGCAACATATTAATTTTACGATTGTTAATGTGGGTAATCAATCATCTTATGAACAGTAGAGAGAACGACTTAACAACAAAACAAGACAAACCGATTTTTCAAATTATAAGTGCGCTTTTTAGGGTTCCGTACCAAAATTGTAAAAAGGAACCCTTATGGTGCGACTCAGTCTGTCTGTCTGCCTGTCTGTCTGTCCGTCTGTCACAGCTGGATATCTCAAGAACTACGAATGCTATCAACTTTAAATTTAGAATAGTTTTAGATGACGTTGGGCCAACTATTTTGCAAATAAGAAAGAAATATTTTTTTTTGCAATAAGGACTGAAAGGGGTCTAAAAAATTCGAAGTGGGGCTACTAGGGCATGTGTGGGCTATCATATGAAAGAGCGCAGTTTGCACTTTCTCAAACACTGTTTCTTTTTTTATGCCGCATAGTTTAAAAAAATAAAACGATGTCTCTAAATAGCATACTTTTTCAGAAATCATCAACAAAAGTTACATTAGTTCCACTATCGGTTAAGAGATGGCGCTGACCTAAAACTGCAATATTCTACACCGCAGCGTGCAGTGTTAAAATTCTCTGACGAATATAGGCCTTGCCGATGAAAATTTAAAAACATGTGATGGTACGGTGACTCGCTCTTGCCCGGTTTTTCATTTCTAGCTTGACGATAATATCGTGGACGTCCACATCCATAAAATTAATGGAAATAAGTGCACGTTACAACGTTATTGTGGACGGAAATTTAAAAGCGTTTTCATATATTTCCTTATGATTAATTTCCCTGTGTTATGGTGATAACGTGACGTGGACGTGACAAGGACGCTGACAATATCGTCAAGTTAGAAATTAGGAAAGGGCAAGTTAAATCTTCGCCAATTTTGAATCGAATGTTACTAGATTCAACTTTAGGTACAGGTATACCATGCAATTACAATAATAATATTTAGTAGTTATCGTTTATTATACGTGATACCGTAAGGTCTGTAAAATAAAAAGTTAAGTTGTTTTAGGTTTTCTTGTTTATCTCTCATAACTTTTTCTTTTGTTTTGTTATATATTTTTTTGTATGTATGTATAGGTATAGAAGTATTTATTCTTATATTTTAGTTATAAATATTTTCTCATTTGTTTTCTGTTATTGCATCCTACTGAGTATTGTTTCTGCATCACCATAAGGTAGACTGGTGGTCAGCGGGATTGTCCGAAAGGGTTACCGCTGGCCCGGAACATAAAGGGCTAAGGAAGGAACACGGGTGGGTTTTAGTCGGTAAGAGTCTGACACTCCCTTCCGCTCTACCCAGAGCGGGAGGGGTCATTTGATGATTTCCGATCATCAAAAAAAAAAAAAAAAGGTAGACTGGTTGAAAATCCCCAAGGCATGAAGTTCACCTTTGTACAGTTTTTACTTGTGCATAAAGTTTTAATAAATAAATAAAACTAGATACTCAGTTCAACACTACTAATTTAGCATTATTTAAATGATTTATTCGGAGTTCAGACATAGCAATTGATTATTCATTTAAATGCAATATTTCATGTCTATTTATTTTGTGAAAGCTTCCCGGTCCTTTGTGATGCAAATTATTATCATTAAGTATAAGCCCTACCAAGTATAGATTATTGTAGAAAAATGTTGCAGCGTTTTTATGAACGATTCTATACGATTTTTATACGATCCTAGTCTACGTAGGTAGATAGAGGCTGTAAACAGGAATTATAAACGATGAGCCTCTGAGGCATTCAAATCAAATCAAAAGTTATTTATTCAAATTAGGGTGGAGAATCAGCACTTTTCGAACGTCATAATTATATAAGACAGTCCCCCAAAACGCCCGCCCTTCACCACTTCCTAGTTCATTCGCTGGAAAAAAGAAGTCGCCCAACAAATTCCCTCATTAAATCAGGCAGGTGAATAAAACAAAAAATAAAATAGGTTTACATGACATGACTTTAATAGTCTCACAAAACTACGGAACTGTTATTAGTTGCTAATTAGTTTTAAGTATAGGTAAATCCGTGTAACACCTTTACCCGTATTTATAAACATCCAGTGAAGCGGAACCGTTGCCGAATTGCGAACACTGTTGTGACAGAAGTCTGGCTGTTACCACAACTAAATTTATTTCGCCTAGTTGGCACACTCCGAATTCAGCGCACTTAATAACCGAATTTCTAAACGTGTTAAATTATTTATCTCCATAACAGGCATCAATGTCGTTTGTATCTCGCAGCGTTCCCGGTATAGCTAATAGTCAATTGGACGTGCGAGCAGATCGTCCCGTCGGTAATTTGCATAAATTGATTGCACGCCACGGGCTGGCGCGGCGGACACGGGCGAGGTGTGCGCCCGCGCAGGCCCGCCGCAGTCGCGCGCCCAACCCGCCGACTGATACACGTTCACCCGTAATGCTTAATTACATCCTCGCCTGTCGTAATTGTCGGACAATTTAGCACTTTTTCAATCCAATTGCGAATTTTCTAAAACGAGTTGTCCAGTGTCGGCTCGGTCGCGGTCTCGTGCTCGTGCCGATTGATGGCACCGCTTGTGGCTCCCCGGCGTCCTGTGCGGTTATCTAGTGAATAACCCATGTTATAGTGATCTCGCCTTCAACACTGTGTTACAAGCATTACCTTCCTCTAGTCAAACGTCGTCACAATGCGTCAGAGATACCAACTGAAGCAGAGACCGTACGTATAGTTTACCTACGAACGTAAAACAAAAGCTCCTGCATCCACTTGACCCGCTGACCGCTTGTTTGAAACATGTTGTTATTTGTTACATTCAAATCCTATACGTGCAAACGATAACAAATGCCTCCCTATTGAATACAATAGCTAGAAAGTAACACAGATAATCCTGAACAATAGCATTCCTTACGTGCATCGATGCCAGCTTTGATAATAGTTACAACAAACAAGTGTAAGGCCGCATGTAACCTCAATCGAGATGTTAACAATTATATGCATTATCCAAGAATCTTGTCAAAAGAACTGTCTCTGTTTCTCTTGCATAAACGTTGGTTCACGAGATGTTGGTTCATTTAGCAGAAATGTCGACGTTTCAGTAAAGTTACAGACAGCAGAGTACAGTTGTTGAATGTTTTGCAATACGAAACATTGTTTGACGGAAAACTTCGTCTGGTGTGCAAACAATAATTGTCTTGTTTCAAAGCAAAAGTGTCCCGTACTACATTCAGACTTTAAGCTATGAACAGGCGTGGTATTACCATGGAAACTTCTATAAGTAAACATTTGTATTTGTATCATCTGCTGAGATTCATTGCTCGTTTGTTGATTGTATGTATCTTTCTGTTTCAGGTAAGTCCTTCAGCCTGAATAATGAGTAAGATTGATGATAAGTAAACTGTTTGCATACACTGACAATACGGCTCTTCCACCGCCATTTTTTCAGAGATAAGACATAAAGACAACCTTGATGACGAATCCTATAAAAAATTTGGAGCAATTTCTACTTAAACTTTTGAAGGCTTCGCTTTAAAGATTTAAGAGAAACATCGGGTTGCTAGTTATTTTCTTTTTTCCTTCAGCCCTTGGAGAAACACAAGGTTTTCTCAGAGGATATTATTATTAATACTGCAAACCGTGAACCCGAAAATCCCTTACTCGACATTTACAGCGCCCATGGGAAGATGGTACCTTACTTAGGTATGTAAAAGTATATAGGCTTTTGATGGTTTTAGATATTATGCGAATAGGATTCTATGTAACAGCTTTCCAAAAGGACCCTTCATCAATTTACCCTCCGTTAAGCGCCTAGTCTAGGACATACACAGTTATAGAATTTGCGAAGATGCGTTGCATAAACTCCAGCTTGTGCGATCTCGTAGCTTTCT
Organism: Luperina nickerlii; assembly: GCA_963855955.1. NCBI lineage: Eukaryota > Metazoa > Arthropoda > Insecta > Lepidoptera > Noctuidae > Luperina > Luperina nickerlii. The sequence continues at coordinate 9,526,320 of OY979666.1, forward strand.
ACGCGAAATAGTCTCTCTAGGATGCTGAATAATAGAACCTACTTTTGTATCAACAATACCCGTATAATCATTATATAATAACAGTCTATACTTAAAAACATATAAACAGTATACAACAGTTCTGCATACTATTGTGTTAATGTCAGCATCTGATGCGAACGAAAATAGTTTGTTATTCGCAGCAAGTGACCTTAATTGTTATGTGCTCGAATTTTGTCATACGGCTATTATAATGGACACGATTGAAGTGTTACCTACACATAAATTAGAATAAATATATCGTCCTTGCGACCACGGTTAGGAATTTTGATGTACCTATTTAGTGTTTTGACAACTGACTATGCGGACTGGTAACGTAGGGGTGGGAAGTGACGCGGCACCGCTCGTTGCGCGACTTGCGGTGCCTCTGTGTCGCGCGCGATTTTATCGCGTGTCGCGCCTGTTTGAAGGAGCCTTAAGTAATAACAGCCGCACGGATCGATCGATCAAGTTAAGCTACGCTTGCCGCTTGACCATTTTTACATAACAAGACCCCTCCGTGCCTCGGAAAGCACGTTAAGCCGTTGGTCTCGGCTGTCATTCGTGGATCTTTGACAGTCGTTACGGGTAGTTAGAAGCCCGAAAGTCTGACAACCACCCTTACCAAGGGGTTCGTATTACCCAGTAGCAGGGTTGTGGAGGTCAGATAGGCAGTCGCTCCATGTAAAATACTGGTATTCAGCTGCTTCTGGTTAGACTGGAAGCCGACCCCAACATAGTTGGGAAAAGTCTAGACAGTTGACACACTGCCCACTGTAACTAAATATCATCATAGCCTAAGGCTTTATCCAAAAAGGAAAATGAGTAAAACTTCTTTGTGTCAAGGTACGATTTCGTGTTTTCTATTTTCAATTATTTGCGATACTACCAAACTTTAGCAATAAAGAGTCGCTCTCATCTAATAATTACGAAAAATTGCACTTTTTACGAGTTTAGTAGTTGTTGTTTAGAACGAAGAAAGGGCCGATTCTAACAACTGAAGGGCCATCCTCGTTTATTATACTTGTCCTGTGAGTCCGAAGTAATTATGTAATTGAGTATCCCGTTCGCAACTCTCAAGTTGAGTTGTCGAGTTGTTTCCTTGATTGCAGGATGTTTTAGTAAACCAAACACGACACCGTCCTTTGTTTACGAGGGTAGGTACTACTGGACGGATTTTAGAATTTGAATAACCAGAAAAGTAAAGTTGCTGGTCATGATATAAATCCGTTGAGAATCCCCAGCATCCTAATTGTGTAACATACTTTCAATCACAATCTAAAAGATTTTGAAGGGTTTTTTTACAAATCCATTGCTTCCACGCAGATATCTATGATTGCTTCATACATTTGAAAAATTCGTCTGTTTCGAATGTTATAGAACTGTCATAATGAAAGGCAAGTGTGTTACGCAATTGCCCCACTGATTAGTACCTACAAATTATTTGAAAAGTGTGAAAAATTATGTAAAATTGCGACCTAAGGACAGTTTTTGTCTTGATTATTCACCCTTCTCAAGTTGAACTAAAGCACAGTTTTCGCCCTTCCCGTCTTATTTTTCCCGAGAGACCAATTTCCTATAATTCGGTCGATCAACAAACCTTTCAAAGTCCCCTAAATTAAGCGTAACGTTTCGATGCGGGCGTAGCCAATAAAGAATCGGAAAAGACTGGAGAAAAAAGTGAACAATTTGTTTGAAATCGTTATGTTGGCCCCTCGACTGTACTCGGTTCGAACCCATGACCTTCCGTTCGGGAGCCGACACTCGTAACAAGGTTATTGTCACTTCCGTTGCTGTAGTAATGATTCAAATACATCTTTTTGAAGGTTCTGTATCTATTATAATTTCCATTTCTAATTGAAATAATAATCACATGTAAGTTTGTAAAAAAATACGACTTTTGATGTTGCTAACAGGTGAGCTGGAACAATGCCTCTACAAACAGATGTTTGTGATTATATATGTTCTTACATAAATTGCATAAACATCTCATCAAATTATAATTAAATCAGTTACTATCAAGATAGCCTTGATAGTCACAGAGCAAATCGCGACTTCGCGAGTACAAACAATACAAAAATAAGTTGAGAATCAAGACATAAATTGAAATATTACATGTCAGTAGATATAACTTTAGTTCATTCTCAACGCAACAATTACATAAATTGATAATTATCGTTTCAAATAAAACACGCAATGGACCGTTTAACGATACTTATGAAATTCAATACGCAGCTTTTAATCATTGACTTCAATTTGCAACTATTTCTCACAATGAAAAAAAGTGAGCTTCATTTTATTTTTCTTCAGCCTAAAAAGGGCAAAGTTTTTGAAATATTTTAAACGTGGAACGGTTGGTAAAGGGAAGCGTGGGCTTGCGCTTGCGCTGGCCGGACAGACAAGAATGCGGAATGGTTCGCCAATCATCGGGTAAAAGGCTCGTTGTTAGGCTGCTAGGGCCAGTTCCGCAACCGAGGTGTTGTTTTAATTGATATGCAAATCGAGCTCGGCTAACCTGTTTTGACATTGTGATTAAACTTTGTAGAAAAGATTTTCCGAGGATTTGATACTTAAACAAATTCCAATATTTTTAGACAAATTTTTGGTTTAAAAGTTTTGGAATTAAAAATGAAAATGAAAAAAAAATGTAAGATATCTATGCTCGTTTGTACAGTATACCAACACGAAATTTTCCGAAGGGTTACCACTGAGAATAGCTCTGGTTTTTGTATCTGTAATTTTCAGGAACAGACTTTGAATGTTTTTTTATCCAGACATGATTTTAAAAGTAAGACCATGGATTAAAAAGTCATCTTTTTGATTAATTGTAATCAATCGTCTAGACGACTCTAGCTAGACAAATAACTCTTGTCGAGTAATTTGTCGCCAGTTTAGTTCCAGTAGTTAAATAGGTATCTATTGAGCAGTGGTGGTACAGTGGTAACGGCCGCGACTTACCGAGTTGTATGTCGTGGGTTCGAACCCAGTCAGGCGCTTACTTTGTGCAAATTATTTGATCACCACTGCAAACTCAAACTCAAAATATTTATTTCAATTAAACCTTGTACAGGCACTTTTGAAATGTCAAAATTTAAATAGTCTGTCAGTTAGTCAGAAAGTTGAAGCTACTTGCCCATTCCAAAACGTAGATCTCTATGGAGAAGAACCGGCAAGAAACTCCATGGACACTCTTTTAAATCAAGATATTACAAATCCTGGGTACATTATTATTGTTGCTTCTATATGTGAGAACAATGTAAAAAAAAACACAAATGAAGAAACATTTCAAAATAAAAGATTAAAAACAAGCCTTGCCTTGCCTTTCAACGGTGAAGGAAAACATCGTGAGGAAACCGGCATGTGGGAGCAGTACTTATAGGCTGATTATGTATATCGCACCCTGGGCCCACGTCGTAGGTTACGGCTACTCCCTCTCGAAGAGGGGAGGCCTGTATCCCAGCAGTGGGCTGATTATGTTAAATAGACGCCAAACGACTTCAATTGAAAAATTTTTCACAAACATCGTAAAGGCTCCTACAAACAGGCGAGACACGCGATATAATCGCGTGCGACACAAAGGCACCGCTCGTTGCGCGACTTGCGGTGCCTTTGTGTCGCGCGCGATTTTATCGCGTGTCGCGCCTGTTTGAAGGAGCCTTAATACTACTCAGCAATACGGCCCAACATTACGATACCCGATCAGAATCAGTTCTAGTACCTACAAATATTCATTGTTTTATAAAAAAAACTCCCAACAATACGGTTGGGTCACACGTGGCCAATTATCGCTAACGACTGGTTTCGTACTAAAACTCTGACACGTGAAACTGAGCGTGAAATACGATGCTTCGCGTTTGTTTCGGCAAGTCTTTCATTAATTGGATCATACTTACTAAATATTGCACAGAAATAATCTCTACCATTATGTCCTGGCGACACTGGACTAGGGTTGCTAACTTTTTTTACATTAAATATGGTATTTCGAAGCAATTGCCTGTAAAAATATAGTATATTTTATTTTGTAGCATATTTTTGCTACTTTGAATATTTATCAACGAGTTTTTTTTAATATCTGGTTCATAACTATTATTAGACTCTGAATCAAGTTTATAAAATACCATTATTTACTCTTTCATGTCATTAATACTGGCCATATTGCGCTCATCTCACCATTTAGTATTGAAATGAAAATATCGTAGTTTCGCCTACAATCTTTTTTTTTAAGAAATTTGTTATTTAGGCCTCTAATATAGTAGTATTAATATTATATAGTAGGTTTGACAACCCTACCTACCCTGGACAAACAGTCTCCATCTCAAATTTAGCAGTCCGGCAATTTTCTTGCTACCTATAACTGAAGAACTAGATATTTGACCTAGATTTATCAATTCATTTTGTGGGTACGCATGATTGGGGATATACAAGTGAGAGATTCGTTTTGATATATTGAAAATAAGTGGTTGAGAATCAGTTGAATAAGTTTTGGTTTAGGATTAAATTGCTTCTTTATCTCCTGGTCACGTTTGGCAACGGCTGCAACGGCACCTCCAAAGAAATTAGACAGGCAGTGAGCGGTAGACACTTTTTCTTCCTTTTCATAAAAAAAAAAACTTAGCCAGAACTGCTCAGATAAGTCATACATTTTTGTGCTTGAGACTAGCCAAAATCAAAAGTCATTTATTCAAATTAGTCTGAGAATCACCACTTTTCAAACGTCAAAATTACGCCCTTGACCACTTCCTAGTGCTTTCGCTGGGAAGAAGTGCAGGCGCAACAAACAAATATTTACTCACGGTTTTCAAGCAGAGTCTGAATCACTGAAAGCGTTACCCTGTCTTTTTAGCAGCCTTTACCCATCTTAAATATAGCTTATTTTCAACTTATTTAAGGTTTTTCCCGTATTGCGGGAAAAAAATGTCGTCGTAAGTCTCCACTTTCTGTCTCTGTTCTCCGAAGTTTAGGTAAATATAGTCAGCCTTTTCCGACCACTGCTTATTAGTATCGAGGTGGTTTTCACGTCTTTAAGTCTTAACGGAAATATTTTCAAATTATACACTTTTTGCCTCTCTAAACGTGTGAGTTTGAAACAATACAACCGCCGAGACAAAAAGGTTACTTTTGCGAACAACCAATTTTCTTGCACAGTGAGTGTAAAAATGCTCAGATTCGTATAGCATGTAAACCAACTATGAGCACAGGTGTTTGCCACAATATGTCTGTTAACCAATAACGTTGCACAATGACAAATTTTTGTTTCGCTCTGTTATTATGTGATATTGTGGCTTGTTCTTGCATTATTTTACATCAAAGTGATATTTTCAGTGAAATAAGAAACAGGAGTCACTTTAGGTCCCAATTATATGACGTTTCTTATACCGAACCGGAATAACTCAATCTTTTAAATTACAGAAGAGGACGAACGATTATCAAACACATTAGTAAAAACATTTCATTTTTCAAATAGATGAAGTTTATATTATGGTTTATAATAAAGAGTATTCTATTCTATTCTATAGAATCGTTGTTCTTGCAATTTTTTTAAGAAAACCTTTCTAAACGACTTCGATTGCCATGTTTTGACAGTGTGTTTTCAGCATTAGGCTGAGCAGGGCCGTTTTACAAGTTCAAAACGGACCTTATAATATTTATAAGGACACTATTAAGGCTCCTTCAAATAGGCGCGACACGACACGCGACACAAAGACACCGCAAGTCGCGCAACGAGCGGTGCCTTTGTGTCGCGCGCGACTATATCGCATGTCGCGCCTGTTTGTAGGAGCCTTTAGTCCTCACTTATCTCATTAATGGTTGTTGATGTAGGTAGAGAACATTTCTGCATGTAATGATCCACCATAGAAAATCATGATGAGTGTTATTAATGATAATCATGCAGCTGATTCGAGTCATGATTTCTATGCAACGTAAATTAACTGCGCACTTGCATTCAATGTCATTGTGGTACGGAAACCAGGTACCTTTGTGGATATCCGATTTGTTTGGCAACTTATTAATTCTGTAGGGATTTCTGATCATTTCAATACTGGATATACACTGATATTTACTACTGCATGTATCCAGTAACCTCGTTTGTAACATCGTCTTTGTGATCTCATGCAACAAACTTAGAAATGTATCACGAATTCATAAGTAGGTACTGCGCCTACTGGACAACCTAATTGCTTATTAGTCCATTCATCATCACCATACGCCTGCAGCAGTCCACTGCAGCTGCACATAGGCCTCTCCGATTGCACGTTATTCAGCTCGATTCTCGGCAACTCTCGTCCAGCTGCTATCAGCCACCCAGCCAAGATCGTCGCTCCACGTAGCCTGAGAGCGTCCTACCGTACCTTTGCCGATTCGCGGTCTCCACATAAGAACACGTCTACCCCAACGGTCATCGGTTCTACGGTCACTATGGCCGGCCCATTGCCACTTCAGATTGTTTATTCTGTGAGGTCGTGTCGACAACTTTAGTTCTCTGCCGAATTACCGCATTCCGGATTCTAATTAGTCCACCATTGTATTCCTAGAATCACCACTTTTACTTGACAATTATTTTTTATTATTTTTATTGAAAACGTTTACCCATACTAGGAATTACTCCTGTATCGTGGGTGCATTTTCAAACATTTAAATTCACATACACAAACAGCCAGACCCGGAACAACTACCTGTAGGCAATACAAATATTTGTTTCGTGCGGGAATCGAACCCGTGACACGCAGCACAGCAGTCGATCGCTCAGCCACTGCGCCAACCGTGTCGTCAATTGATTACTTTCTTTTTCTTATTCATCGAGTACCTACCTAATAGAGGTATACTTTAGTATCATTACTCGCGTAGGCTATACTAATGCTCATTGCTTTCCATTAAAAACCAACGGTACCTTAATTTACAGCACAGTACCCGTAAATTGTAGCCATTCATTTCCCCGGGAGGTTAAATACACAACATTTTCTGAGTAGCAAGTTCGGTGCCGGTGTAAATCTAATTTGGGCCTGTTTGTTACCCGAAGCTAGTTGGATAGTTAGATTGGAACTCTTCCGCAGGCCTTCTGTTTACCAAAACTTTTCTTAGTTTAACTACTTCGTGTTAATATTGTTCTTTTTCTAGTTCTTCGCTCGCAGGGAAATAACGTAGGAATCTAGTTTCATGAACATCATGATGGCTTCGTCTCTCTCCTGTGTTTATGAGGAAAAGATTATAATTATGTAAATGTTAATCTCATTTAGTGTTCAAAAATAATTAGAAAATATAAACAGTCCATAGGTTTATGTGTCTCTTGTTACTTCTGTCCTGGATGATAAACAAAATTCCTCATTACATATTTACATGAGCCTTTTCGAGGAATCGCATTTGTTTTGAAACAAGATACAAATAATTACAAATAGGTAGATAATATCTGAATATTTTTATTGTATCAGTATTGCTAATCGAGTCAGGTATGCAACTCGAGTACTTGTTTAACAATCGAGTTTATTCAAGGTGGTCGGGTGAAGGCAGGAAGAATGCAGTCGGCACTCATTGAATTATTGTTGTTTTGCCTTGTGAGCATCGATTTCGATTTTTTTCATTACCGGTAGGTCATTTGTTAGGTATTTAAACCCGAATCTTAATGGGTACTCAATTGTTTGCACTGTTCCATGTTTTTTCGTTCTTAGGTATATACAACTACTTCTAACTTACACTAGAATTACACTCATATAAGCCTTTTCTTGGATAGTGTCAGCGTCTACTTTATAGACTTTGGGTAATCTCGACAGTCTCAAAGTCTCGGGACGCGAGACAACCCACGATCAAAGTCCTGGGACGTCCTGGAACTGCGAGACTTCCAGAACAAAATTAGAATCGATTTAATTTTGGCCTAGATGTATTAATATAAAAAGAAATTAGTTTGTGATTTTTGTAATAACCAGTTTCTACTCTTTAATTTCACCCTCCCCCCATTCATCCTCTTAGGGGTGAAATTTCGTAAAATTCTTTCTTAGTGGATACTTACTCTTCACAAAGAACACACCCTCCAAATTTTACGTCTCTAGGACCAGCGGTTTAGGCTGTACGTTGATATATCAGTCAGTCAGAACTTTGAATTTTATATACATATGTATAGATGACACCGGATCAGGAGAACAAAAAAAAAGTAAAGACCATAACGTACACGTATCATTATTTTAGCTTGTTATTTACTTTAGAATTCTAGTCATGATGAACAAATTCCGGTGAATTACCTGAAAGGTAGAATCTAATCACTGTTTGCAGAAATGACGCAAATTCAAGTCATCAAGCATTCAAGCACCCGGAGCGTATAATTTAAACAATGATTCACTACTTTGGGATTAAGACTGTAGCCATACACAGTTTGAAATTCACGGTTCTTGATAACACTAAGAACATTAATATTTTACTGTCATGAAACCTGCGCAAGACTTTATGTAGCGCCATATAACAGACACCTTTAATTTTACTGCAAAATAACTTAGCACCTACTAAGAAGTATAAATCCACGCTTTTCATAAGAACTAATCAAAATTCATTATTGCACGATAAAATCGACAAACATTCGACTCTACTTTCTAGGGAAATATAATTATAAAGTCGTGATAGAAATCCATCACGAATGTGTCTACAAGACTTACTATCGGATGACGAGCTCATTTCCCTGTTTGGCAGATTCATTATAGACGTATTGTTTCCTCATGTGGGATTATTACATTAGTGCAGTGTATCCGCGGTCTACCACGACTGTGTTGGCCACGCCGGCCGGTTGGCTAATTCCTGGACAGCGATAAAGGTCAACATCTAATCGTAGGCACAATCGTGTACGATGATTTGCGGCCGAGTGTGTGCGGACTGTTGCACAACCGTCCCGTGCTTCGACGTGTCCACTTTAATTGGCCACAAAGTGTGGAATGTTGGAATATTACTGGTAGTGCTTAAGTGGCTAAACCTCCGACGTTTACCTACAGGGCTTACACAGAACTCAGACAATATCTGCGGTATGCAAACAGTACTAAATATTGTAAAACGTTTCGAGCGTACCTAATCTGAGCATGTCTAATCTAATAACTATTGGCAGGCGGAGCTGTTCTGCCGCGTGAGGCTGTGGTTGAAGATATCGTTGTGATGCGCACGTAATATCGAAGGGTTAAAGTGGTGGAGGGGTACAATTATTATTTACAACACCTCAATAAGGCACACCTATGTAGAGTAATCCAGAATGTATTGTTCCAAGTCCCGTACGACCCGTTTCGGACGGTCGTACGGGTAGTTCGCCGAACTTCGATGTACATACATGTGCAACTAGTTGTTACCTAACTTAGCACCGAGCGTCTCTCCCACGGAGCGCTGGAGTACACACACCGACAGAGCATAGTGTTTGAAATCCAATATAGCACGTACAAAGGTATATAAATTGACTTGTCCCCACTCGACAAACTCAATTATGATTGACTCTTGATCTCAGCGGAGGCGAGTCAACTGAACATGTGCTATAAACGATAATATTAAACGTATGTGTAGGGAGAGGTACTTTCGTGCCTATATACTTACTATATACTTCCGTACGCAAAATACACGCATTGACGTGGAGTTGCGGACACCAGCCCGTATTACCTATTACCTACTATAATTATACTTATTACATAACAAGTAACGTTTTAATTTTCTGCTTGACATAAGGTCAGCGAGGAAAATACGCTTTGAAAAATATTAAAGTTTTCCCTACTTTGAGTTTCACTCAGAATCCATTTGCCAACAAGGCTGCAGAGTCGCCCACTTTTATAAAACGTAAAATTTTGAATAGTGGTTTTCCAAGGAGAAAATAGCGCGGCTTTGTTAGTCGCGGAGCTTAAAAGTGCAAATGAAATTTCTCCAGGGCATCAAAAGCCCAGCCGGCTTATCTAAATTGCATGACATCAGGTTTTCATGAATAATAGAGTACAGGACACGGGAAAACATCGAGATTTCAGCGATTTTCATTATTTATGGTTACGAGATATCGCCGTGTTCATAATAAGGGTCACGGGGTATCTAAACGTATAGTGGTAGGACTAACTCATAAACCTCGTGAGATTTCCACGACGAAGGATTCAGGTAGATTTTTCATAAGCCCGAGATTGTAAAGTTTTTTATGACCAACATATACCGCACATAAGCTCGCGAAACCGTTTTATGCGACTATATTTTAGACTTTGCGAGCACCTACAACGTTAGGAATACTTGGGAAGTATTTACATACTCCTAGTACCTAATGTACTAAAAAGAACATTATAATACGCCCACAGAGAATTTAGAGTTTATATTTTTACGATCTTTCACTCCTACACAGTATTACACCATACAATTATTTTAGAACGTTTTCAACTTTCGATTTTTTATTCTTCTTTAGATAACACTGTATATTTTTTGTGCCATAGCTGCAACTGTGGCCTTCAAGCAACTTTATTTTTAAATCATTACAATTTGACTAGACTCAATTGAAGCGTGTTGTTTAAAAGTGTTAACTGATTAGCGTGTCAATTGTAACAGATATTTGACAGGAAAGATTTCAGTTGCGAATTTTATCTGATATTTTATCATGTTCAATATCAAGAGGTACTCACGTAAATCCTTATGTTACTTATGGTTTTTCTTCAGTTTATTTTGACGGAAGTCGGTAATTTTACATTGAAAAATGTTGAAGTTTAGATTATTTTTAAGATTTTGCGATATAATGCAAAAAGATAAACGTTGTTTAGATGAGACAGGTTAATGATAGATTGACACCAACGTCAACGTCGTATCGTTGACGTCATTCACTCGATTTAAATAATAAAATGGTTGCTTAGTTATACAAATGCAATGTTACGCTATTAAAGTGTTAATGGAAAAGAAAGAAAAGTTAACTATGTAGTTGAAAAGGGGCCGTATATTGGTGTAAAATATCTCGCTAATGGGATCTGGCGCCTTTTGGTGTAGGTCGTCGTCCTTAGTTTCACTTTTCTGAGGTATCAGAGCGTTGCCATGGTGACGTCGCCTCACCACGGCCTGTGCGTTCCGTAATTACGTAAATGCCATGGAGGGCGCTCCCAGTTTCACTTTCCAAGAAATAACTACTGTTTATATCACAGGCACTAGCTAAGCTATCTCTGTTACTTGCGTAGATTCAATTGTCGATACCATGAGAATGACGTTCTTAGGATAAGCCCGCAGAGCTAAAGATAACTTCTCCTTTGTCATATCATCCTCCTGCCCTAATTCCAAATTATTTGTCAGTTCAGCAGCTGCGAGATTTCCTTCCATACGTGTCTATGGATTACTAGCATGTCGTCAGAAACGCAAGTGATCAAATACGCATTTCGCCAGAAAATGCATAGGTATTAGCTATTTTTCCAACGTGTAATATTCCTTTCAAACTTGTTCAAGATTTTTTAGTACCTACCGAAACTGCTAAAAATCTAATTTTCTTCCCTTAATTGCCGATTCCTATAATTTACGGACCGTTCAAATTAAGACTCTTGTATCTTTACTAATAATGCAGCAAATACCTCATCAGGTAAAATTTGCTTACTAATCTGCCCCGGTTTGGCAATAAAAAATGCTACAATTGGTAAGCAAAACAATTAGTTTTTGTTTATAGGAACCGATCAACCGAGAATTGGTCTAAGATTAGGAAGCTTCTCAGGTAGAATGTATCTTTATAACCTACTAAACTTTTATTGTACCAGTTAATTAATAGTACTTGTAGTTTTAACTCATCTTAACTCATTAACAGAGTCAAGACTCAGTTAGATAAGACTGTTAACCTTAACTAATTCTTAAATGAGAAGTGTACTAAATTGTTATCGAATTCGTCGTTTAGATTACGTAATTGCTTTAAAGATAGGCTTAGATACTCGATAATGTTTGTCTTAAGAAATTGATCTTAGAGACCAGTTTTGCTTCATGAGAACTTAGTAGATACTTTGGCACTTAGGTACAAATTAGTAAATTGCTAAGTCTTAAAGTAAGCAAATTTTTATATTGAATTATTTTCTTTAAAAAAATATTATTTTGGGGGTCCCGTAAAAGTAATGGTTTTATTAGACAAACCACGTATACGGATAGAATTCGAAAAAAATAGTTTTAATGTTAGTGCACACGATGGCGTTAGCTTATATCTAGAGTAAAATAAATAATCAATTTGCCCAGCCTTTTCCCAACTTGTTGGGGTCGGCTTCCAGTCTAACCGGATCTAGAGTAAAATAGTATTAATAAATATTTGTAATAGGTATTTATGGTGTACGTAATAAAGAATATTATATTCTATTCTAAAATATTTGCTGCAAAATATCTATGCATCGTACCAGTATCTCCCGCAACTTAGCTAAACAAAACGTTAAGATAAAATTAACTGCTCACAAAACATTTAAATATCCTATACCGTAACCAGAATGAATGTGTGAGCACGTCCCTCCCTAACTACATAATACAAATACATAGTACGTAGCAGAAACAAGAAACATAGCTTAGAACATAGATGTAGAGGATGCGAGTGTGTTTAGCAATCGCATCTGGGGGTTTAAACGTATTTGTAAGACGGCTGCTACATTACATAGGCGATAGCGATTTGTAAGACTGTGGTTACATTGCATAGGCGACAGCCATTTGTAGGAGTGCGGCTACATTGCATAGGCGATAGCGATTTGTATTCATATTTTTGATAGAACAGCTTGTGGCTAAGCAATAACAGCGGCACGGGTCAATCGATCGGTTTAGGCTACGCTTGCCGTGGTTGGTCCGTGGATGGGTGACCATCTTTACATACCAAGACCCCTCCGTGCCTCGGAAAGCACGTTAAGCCGTTGGTCCCGGCTGTCATTCGTGGATCTTTGACAGTCGTTACGAGTCGTCAGAAGCCCAAAAGTCTGAAAACCAGTCTTACCAAGGGGTTGCGTATTATCCAGTAACTGGGTTGTGGAGGTCAGATAGGCAGTCGCTCCATGTAAAATACTAGTACTCGGCTCCATACGGTTAGACTGGAAGACGACCCCAACATAGTTGGGAAAAGTCAAAGCAAATGATGATTTGATAAAACATAAAAAAATAACTAAGAGCAAATTTTTCAATAGTCATCATCAGCAGCTCATTACCACCCAAAGGTCGAAAAAGGTCGAAAGGTCGAAGGGGAAGGTCGGTTGGGTGATGCAGAGACCATTCCATTGTTGAAAGAACCTTGTTAGAGCTAGTAATCACACTTCACACTAATATCATAAAGGCGAAAGTTCGTGAGTGTGTGTGTGTGTTTATATGTTTGTTACTTCTTCACGACCAAACGGCTGGACCAATTTTAATAAAATTTTGTATGGGGGTAACTGACACCCTGGATTAACATATAGGCTAATTTTAATCCTGATATTCCCACGGGATTGACACTTATGCTGGTGAAACCGCGGGGCACAGCTAGTAGCAATATAAACGAAACAAACCGCCTGTAATCCCTAGTGTTCGTTCCTATGGCCATCAACCGGGCTCTAATATCCGGGCTGCTACTGAGAAATTCTGATGGAAAAACCCACAGGATACACCAAGATAACACAAGAGCGACTACTTCGCCTGCTAAAAATCGCACCAGCTTACGTTCAAAAATCGTAAGCCGCTTTCGCGCTCAGTCCTGTGTACTGCTAGCTGGGTAAGCGTGAGCGAGAGCGCAAGCTTGTGACGTCATAGTAGGTAGTCAAAAAATGGCAAGCTTGGTTTTCATACAGCTCGTGATATTTGCGTTATCTAGGTCTATCTATATCTGTAGAAAAACCCAAATAACACTTAATAACGTAATAGTAATAAGTATCTATTAATTGAGCCCTCCGTTAGGTTAAACGCATGCAAATGAAAATAACAATAAATCTCAATATACTGAACCCTTGCGGTTACTCTCACAATCATTCCAGAGATCAGTGTTGACAAATTGGAGAGGTCAGTGACTGCGTTACATCACTGTTATCATAAAACATTGTATTGTTTGGTAACATTGATACCGTCCAATCACTGCCGGAAATTGCGTCGGCCAGAGAAAGGTAATCATGCTGCTTGGGTGTCTCAATCTCAATATAAGTACCTACCTATCCACTATTTTATAAAAAGCTCTTATATTTCTTCTGTTTTGTAAAGCTGTCATCGGATTTTAATTTAATAGCTCCGTTATAAGTTTATATATCTACGGGTATGAGATAAGTTATTCATAATTTCAAATTCCAGAGTTGAGATTAAGTTTGAATTGGTGTAGTTTCATGTTCATTTTAATTGTTTTTTAGTTTTGATGTTAATAATCAATTGTTTCATGTGTTTCTTAGTGTTAAAAATCTAATAGGCGTCCATTAATATTAATTGAATACATATAAACTCACGCCCTTTTCCCAACGGGGTAGACAGAAACTATAGACCTACTGCGATCCTTACATACCTACTCCTAAACCTTGCCTCCCTCTGCCTTTAAATGAACTAAGGAAAAATCAATCAAGTACTCATTATCGCCATTGAAAGAATGAAAAACAGGTTTATTTGTCACAGACCCGTGCATTATCTGCTCTTTCTTTCTTAAATTAAGTGCAACGTCAGCATTTTGCATCAAATATGATTAGATTTTTTTTTTCAGTATGGGAAATCATCAAATGACCCCTCCCGCTCTGGGTGGAGCGGAAGGGAGTGTCAGACTCTTACTGACTAAAACCCACCCGTGTTCCTTCCTTAGCCCTTTATATTCCAGGCCAGCGGTAACCCTTTCGGACAATCCCGCTGACCTATTTGATTGGATTATAGCACATTAGATAACTGTTTGATGAAGCTTACGTACAAAAAAACAGACTTAGCTACAGTAGGTGCCTGCAGCCTACCTACTAAAACGATACATATTAATGTGTATCGTAGAAAGTAGTGCACTTGTTAAGATCGAGGACGTCTAGCCCACATTGACAGGTTGCAAACAATAGCAGGATTCCCTCCCACGTCCCACGGTTTCGTAATTCGGACATCTGTCACGAATCGCTGATGTATGCGCTCGCACAATCATGTTTACACAGTGGACGGTGATGGCGCTGTAGAATGTCTCCGACATTCATAGGGAGGATGCAATTTTCGTGGATTATACTTATATTTTCATATTTCTGTGATACTCAGCGAGATGGAGATACATAATTTGTATAAAAAAATCGCCTTGCTTTTGCTGTGATATAGTGACAATTGATGAAGTATTAAAACGCTAGTTTTATCTTTCAAATGCTGTTCCATTGATAATGTCGTATCTAGTTTGTTTGTATTCTACCGTTATATCTGATACCTTTGCTTAGAAAATCACAGCAGCCGTGGCCAAATTAAAGATAATGGTAGCACTAGCAATGTTAAACATTTTAACTAAAACCCTTAACAAACACATCCGTTATCTCGAAGGCCGTTCATTATCAGTGTCACGCTGTGTTTTCTTTATCAGTAAGAATCTGTGTGCGAAACATGACCTTGTGTTATCAACATCTCGGAAGTTTTTCTTGTTTGCGAGATATGCTGTTTTGAAAATTTTGATTGATCACTCCTAAAATTTAGGTGATTCATGCATACATGATTTTGCATTGCCATAAGAATGTTTTGCGGGGATAAAATATCGTATCAACTCGATTCATCAGAATATTTTTACGCAAATGGCTTTTTCGATTTTTCTATCGGTCCCTTGAATTTAATATTTTCCTTTTAATTATAAGGATAGCTAAGGATATAGTAGGTACTGTGATGGATAATAGGAACCTGCCACAGATATAGCTATATTTGCTATCTATATCTGTTACCATTTATCTGCAGTCTGTGGATTTTGTGTGTCCATCCAGACTGGGGAACGGGGCGGGAGCGGGAACGCGCGCGGGTTGCCTGTCCGCACTGGAGCGCAGCTGCGTTCTGCGTGTTGTCGTCCAGTGCAGTGTGACCAGATTAATTTTTACGAAAAAACCGAGGCACCTCAAACCACTACTCCTTAACTATTCCACAAACAGGGCTTTCTTTGTTGATATTGGCAACCAATGGTACTTACATAAAAGCGGCTACAGTGATCATTAGCATAAAATGTGCTATTTCGGTTGGCACTCAACACTCACAGAAATCTTAATAACCTAATTAAGCACATAAAACTGGCCAATTGCGAGTCGCACTCGCACACGAAGGGTCCCGTACCACAAGGCAAAAACCCAAAAAAAAACACGTTTGTTGTATGGCAACCCTCCGTAAATATTCTGTTTTTACTTGTTGTTATAGCGGCAACAGAAATACATCATCTGTGATAATTTCAACTGTCTAGCTATCACAGTTCATGAGATACAGCCTGGTGACAGACAGACGGACAGTGGAGTCTTAGTAATAGGGTTCCGTTTTTACCCTTTGAGTACGGAACCCTAAAAAGGTATTTGAAAACAAAAATTTGCTTTAAGTACTTACTTAAGTAAATAATAACGATGCCCTTTCCCTCGGCAATATGCAATATATTCCTATTACACACTCCTAGCATTTCTACGTACATTTAAACTTAGGTAGGTACCAATAAAGAAATTGAGACCACCAACAGTACCGCTACTCTTACAGCTTACAAAAACGCCATCGATACCGTATTCCCTTCAACATCGAAGGAGGTATGCCGGTGAAAGATTCCCGTGTTTGTGTCGCCCGGTGCTCGGAATACTAAGCAGATGTCCCACTGCGCGTGTAGTGTTGAACTTATACGTCGGAATGTGGCTCATCACCGATGAGACACGATGATTTAGGTAGGTACCTACTTATCGAGCTGTTAGGTTTCTTTCTAAAGTTTAGGTCCGTTCACCCAAAACTTAAGTGCTGGGCATTTATCGATTGAGCTGTTTCCATTCTTGCTCTAGGTAATGCTAATTCTTTTACCCGCTTTGTCTACAGTTGCTATTATTTCCTTTACTGACCACCTTTGGACCTTTGGTCTACTGTACTTTTTCTCGGTAGCAATTTTTGTCTAATCTGTATTCGCAATTTATTTTCCAAAAATGTGAACAAATATGACTTAATGGAAAAAATAACTGTAAATCCTACACAATAAAGTTCAGTTTACGCTACAACTTCAAACATTTTCATAACTTTTTCAATATTGCTACTCACTCTGAAATCAACTTAATTACCATTAAAATAAAGATGATATTTGTTTTACTTGAAATAATTTGAATTTGAAACATTATGTTTGAATATACTTTAATTACGTACAGTTAACAATTCCAATAAATGTATAGCAGCTTATATTATTATGATTTGGTGTAGTCCCTCCTGAGCCACAAAAAGCCACTTAAGTATATCGGTAGGTGATATTATAGGCACCCATTTCTTTACTAAAATAATCCAGTAACTATTTCAGCTATTACTGGTTGTCTCCAGTTTTCGTAACACCCAAATTCGACCGCGCTTGTTTTCCGGGTCACAAGGGAGCTAATATACACAGCGTAGATGCTAATTAGGAGGACAAGATAACGTGGCAAATGTTTATCTTAAAACTGTTATTAAAGCCCCTCTTTCACCAGTTATATGTCATTCCCTCGATTTCCAATAATAGTGTGTGTATTTGACTCGTGTCCATCAAACCGTTTAGTAGTTTTACGACCTATGATATTGAGACCACTAAGGAAACAATCTAATTCACCCAGAACACGCAGTTGTTCATTTACATCCGAAATTATTGCTTACGTGCTAATGGACACCGTTAGCATGTTCTTCAAATCGTCCAAACATGTATTAAATTTGTAGCTCTATATGTTCTCAAAAATGTAATAGACATACTCGTAGATGGTCAATCATAAATTCAGCCTATTATGCCTGCATGAATCAGCCTATATTTACCCCACTGCTGGAATACAGGCCTCGTTTCTTCGAGAAGGAGTGGGCTATAATCTATCACGCGGGCCCAGTGCGGGTTGGTAGATGTCACGTGTCTTCGAATTTTTGGTTCTAAGACATGTCGGGTTCCACACGATATTTTCCTTCGCCGTTTTGAAAGCAGTGGTGATGAAAGTATTTACACAATTTAAGGCGCCTGGCTGGGATCGAACCCACGACCTACAAACTCGTAAATCGTTCTGCTGTCTGCCCAGTCCAAAAAGAAAGAAGCAAAAGTACTTGCTAGACGGATGTTGGTACTTAATGTCACGTTAGTTAAATTCATTAGAGAAGATCTTGTTAAGCACTGTCTTATTTCTTGACTTTTTCGACTGCAATTCAGAAATCGGAATTTAATTTCGATATGGCAGGAAAGAGCCATTAGTTTACGACCTCAGGTAGGTTGTAAACTAATGGCTCTTTCCATAATAACTGTATATCGCGTCACGAGTACTTACTAGCCTTCTAGAGCAGTAGGTTAGGAGTTGATTAGCGACCCATTACAGGTCTTATGCACTTAATACACTGTGCTATAAGTCAAGCTACGTATATTTATACTTTTTGTCGTATAGGACCTTTAGGAGAATTGGGATGAATGCATTTCGGAAAATTAACAAACAAAAAGGAAGTACTCTTTTCGACATCTCACTAGCTGGTGTATTAAGTTAGCATTTTTATTTTATAAAATTAAATAATAATCATCCCGTACTGAGCAGTGATGGCCCAGTGGTGACAGCCCTGAGTTACGAGTTGTAGGTTATGGGTTCCAACCCAGACAGGCGCTATTTTTTTTTTTGTATCGGAAATCATCAAATGACCCCTCCCGCTCTGGGTGGAGCGGAAGGGAGTGTCAGACTCTTATTGACTAAAACCCACCCGTGTTCCTTCCTTAGGCCTTTATGTTCCGGGCCAGCGGTAACCTTTTCGGACAATCCCGCTGACCCAGACAGGTGCTTTACAATTTCATCACCACTGCTCTCAAAACGGGGAAGGAAAACATTGTGAGGAAACCGGCATGTCCTAGAACCAAAAATTCGAAGACATGTGACATCTACCAACCCGCACTGGACCCGCGTCGAATAGATTATAGCCCACTCCCTCTGGAAGAGAGGAGGCTTGTGGCCCAACAGTGGCAACGTTATAAGCTGATTATGACGTGATATCATCACCTCTGTGTATAGTGATGCTTCACGGTTATTTTCAGTTAATGTGTTTGTCAGCTGACATTTTTATTGTTAGTTAACACGTCACACCTTGTCATTGGTCACGCAACTGTTGAAATATAACAGAAATAATTACCTAGCTTTTATGAATTATATGATTCACAACTGAGGGAAAACTCCGTCAAGTCTTCACGTCGCCTATCCCGCAGTGTTTGAAGATTAAGGTCTTCAACCAGTGCGTCCTGCCCGTCATGCCATACGGTGCTGAAACGTAGACGCTGACAGTCGGGCTGGTCCACAAATTCAAGGTCGCTCAGCGCGCTATGGAGTGAGCTATGCTCGGAGTCTCTTTGAAGGACAAAATCAGGAATGAAATAATCCGGAAAAGAACCGGAGTTACCGACATAGCTTGCAGAGTAAGCAAACTGAAGTGTAAGTGGGCTGGCCATGTCTGTCGAAGGACCGATGACCGGTGGAGGAGACGAGTCCTGGAGTGGAGACCGCGTATCGGCAAGCGTAGTGTGGGACACCCCCCAGCTAGATGGACGGACGACCTAAAGAAGGTGGCTGGAACAGACTGGATGCGGAAGGCGGAGGACAGGGTGTTGTGGCGCAGTCTGGGTGAGGCCTATGTCCATCAGTGGACTGCGATAGGCGGAGTTGATTGATTGTGATTAATGACTCACAACTTTAATTTTCATATGAATTGATCTTGTAAAGGCGCAATTAACACATTTTTAGGCCCAGGTTCGCACGGGCACGTTTTTCCCGCGGCGATTTTTTTCGCGCACTGGGTTGAGTTTGAGTCTTCGAGATTTTCTGGTTGTAATAAAGTTACTTTGGTACTTATCACTAAGCAAACAGCATCTTTCTGTCTGATACAAGAACATACAACAACTGCAATTGCACCAATCCGTTTGCCCAGCGTCGTTGTTGTGGTTTTCAGTCATTAGTCTCTTTGAACGCTATAATTTTTATTAGCCATTTCACTTGGCAGCAATTTACGGAAGCTCTTCTATTTTTCGTGTCGTGTCGATGGTACTCTTCCTCGTTGTTTTTTGTTTTTATTTTGTTTAGGCCCAGTAGGTGGCCACGATGATTGCGGCATCAGTGGATTTTTTATATCATGCAAGGTGCAGGTGAACGGGCACTTAGGACACTCCAGTATGTGGGGCAATAATATGCAATGACTATCTCCTATAAAAAGTAGCTATTAGGCCAATGTTGCTACAACAAAAAAAAAACATTAAGCTTATAAAGGCATGTTTATATACATCAACGATTCCACAAGAATTCCTTTGGTTTCTTATTACTTATGATAAAATATTCTATTGCTGTTGTGTTGTTTTTTTTATTTCCACAATGATTGTATAAACACATCTTGAATTCTTACGTGTCTCATTATTATGTAGTACGGCGTAATTAGGGATGTAGCGGTATCTACAACGTCACATATAAACAACGCGTCATACTGACGTCACACAAATCCTGCATCGCGCAAGCAGAGTTTACCGCGCAACTAGCATAGATACAACGGCCCGACATGAATCAACGGGCAGTTGCCCGCCAGACACAACACCCGTCTGGTCGGAGGATCCTCCCTTTTCTATGGAGGTTGAGTGAACTTTACACCCTGTTCCTCATACCTCTATACTGGTGACCCCGAACATGAACGTCAGCGCAGCCTTCGTGCAAATACTTCAGCGTGACGTCATCATCATCACTCCCGCAAGCGTTAGCGGTGAGTCACCCAGCCAGCCAGCTCCCACGCCTTCAACGGGTATCCTGACCACCAGCATGCAGCGACCGCGCATACTTGGTCATCACCCTCAGCCTCATCAGCAACCTCGGCACAGCACACTGCACTTTCGGCCGGTCAACAAGAAGAGCTCAATTCCTCTCCTGGTCGACGCAGCAGCCAGCCTCAATTCGGCGCTGTACTACATCCGATGCACTGGAGCATAACGCAGCGCCACCCCGACTCACTGGGGACATCTTCGCAGACAGTTCCGACTCACCGTGAACTATGCGGCAACCGGTTCCGACTCACTGGAACCTCAGCTGGCCTGGCAAGCATCGCAAGATACAAGACTCAGCCCACTATCGACCTCCGGTCTCCGGGGGGGAGTGATGTAGCGGTATCTACAACGTCACATATAAACAACGCGTCATACTGACGTCACGCAAATCCTGCATCGCGCAAGCAGAGTTTACCGCGCAACTAGCATAGATACAACAGCCTGACATGAATCAATGGGCAGTTGCCCGCCAGACACAACACCCGTCTGGTCGGAGGATCCTCCCTTTTCTATAGAGTATGAGTGAACTTTACACCCTGTTCCTCATACCTCTATAGGTACTAAAACAATTTAGTGACATGGGTAATTAATGAGGGTTTTCTGAAATGACGTTCGCTAGGTGGCAGCACTGACACGTCAGGTCCAGGCATCTGTCAAAGAGCCTATATTTTCTTTAGTCATGACTGAATGATGAACGAATGAATGAATCGAATGATGAACGTCTTCATATGTTTTATATTGGAAGACCTCTTGTCACAGTGGTGCCAACTGGTGTCGTAAATTTTCACGAAAACCCTCATTTATACTATGCTGGTTATATACTGGCTCGAACTTTATCTCCTGCATGAGCTCTAATAATATAATATCTAAACTCAATATTCCACCAAAATTTCCATGAAGTCTATTAAAAAAACCCTAAGTCAGCTGATAGAGTTGTTCCAACTATCCGCATCCATATACCACGTAAAAATTGACGTTTTTTCAATATCGACGGCATGACATGAAAACAAGAGAAGTAGACGAGAGTCCTTACCAAATGAAAACGTTGCTGACGAACGACAGTACCCATACCTCAACCCTCAAGGGAATATCAAGCCAGATCAGTAAATAAATCCAAACCGATCCACCAAATGGTCGTAAAGTCTCCGTACAAACTAAACTTTATACAACTTTGTATTCCACACAAAGTTAGTTCATGGACTATCACTATCACTATCTACTATCTATGTGCTGGAAATGAAAGTACACGTGCAGCATTCAGGCTTTTGATCCGCACACGTGTCCCTGAATAGCAAATTAGGCGACTGACTAGCTTTTCATCCAGGCGGGATTATGTTGTATAATCAAAAGCCCTCGATGAGAACTGTTTAGTTTTGTTTGAATCATTAGTGACAGTATTCACTGGGAATTTTAGGTGTTTATGTAAATTGAAATTTAAATAAATTATTCATCTTTAAGTACATGAGCTTGAGATAGATAGATATATACATATATAGACTCTTTATTTTATACACCATTTTCTTCGTGTTGCTGGCACGACAGTTATTTAAAATTTTTTGGCCCAAAACTTCGCCACTTCCACGGCGTTATCGGTGGCGGCGCAGAGGTCACTTTTGTTGCACGTTTTAGAGCACAAAAGTGTGTGAAGATGTTTGGGTGTTTGTTACTCAATCACGCATAAACTGTTGAACAAATTTGGATGAAAATTGGCACATAGAATAGAATAGAATAGAATACTCTTTATTATGTACACCATATAAATTACAGACATAAATATAGAAACTGTACAAAGGGTGACACAATGGGCGGTCCATTTTCTGGATGTTAATCATGGTAATTGTCTATGTGCCAATTTGTTGCCTATGTTTTAACATAGGATACTTTTTATCCCGATATTCCCACGAGATCGAAACTTACCCGGGTGAAACCGCAGAGCGCTGCTAGTTTTAGATAATGAGTGGAGATCGCGAATCGGTAAACGTAAGGTGGGACGCCCTCAGGCTAGATGGAGCGACGATCTTCGAAGGATGGCTGGTAGCAGCTGGATGAGAGTTAGCGAAAATCGAGTTCAATGGCGTGCAATAGGAGAGGCTATGTCCAGTAGTGGACTGCTATAGGCTGATGATGACACACTAATCTTCTCGCTAAAAGCGATAGCTTTCTAGTATCTAAGAAAAATCTTCTCCTTTAGGTTTCTCTAAAATGTAAAAGAATTTCATGTAAACTGAGTAAGATAAAGTAAAATAAATGCATGTAAACTTGAGTTCAGACACAGTCATATTTTAGCCCTTGTACGTTGTAAAACTAAAGGTGAGCTACTTCAGAATATGCAGCCGGTATTTCATAGAAAATTGGGGTAATGTACTCCATAAATACACCTTACCGTTCCCTTTATCTGCCTTGGATGTAGGTTGATGCAGAGCGACGGGAAGTCAGAAATAATACACGAATGGACGAGTTGGTCTGTGCAGCCAAGTGGCTTAATCTGGCATCCGACACCTGCATACTAGACGCTAACAAATGAACAGGTTCTCGCATTGGTAAGCAAGATTGACCACAAAACCGATAGTGAAAACAGGCGTAGTTTCTTTTACCGTTAGCATACGGTCAGTGGGCCACTTTTTACCATTTATTGGGCGCATCGCTAAATGTCTGTTATACTTCACTTGGATTACAAGAATTAGTGTAATGTGGGCCAGAAAAACGTGTTTATTTGAAGACTTGTTTTACGCTAAAAAGTAAACCTACAATTTTTTTTTTTTGTAGATTTGAATTCATGAATGCCTTAACGGTAAATTCTCGTAGACTCGAAATATTCAACCTTTTTCTGCGCTTGAATTACGTTTTCATGCACATTTTATTTATGGAAGTTACGCTGCATTTCCGTTTTAATTTGCACATAAAATGGTTAGGTAAACTTTATATTTACTTGTAGCATATAGTAAAAAGCGTTTTGCGTGTCGGTTTGATAAATCTCTAAACTTTCTACAGCATATAATGTTTTATATTCAATGTCAAGGTTGACGCTTTGCGGCATTATGTTTATTTTCACATGCAGAAAAAAAAAGTAAAACTTAAGAGGCTCATTTCACTGATTACGTTTACAGCACCTTGACCTCGGCGATTCCCCGCGTGCGTTCCGTTCACACGCTCATCAAGCCGTGTAGCTGTAGAGTGTAGTGCGTTTAATTTCCGTTCTTCCCACAGAGCTAATCCATCGATACCCACTGATGTGTAACTTTATGTAACTTGTGAGCCTCGGAGAAATACGGAGATAGAAAAAGTTCGTTTAGGGTTGACTTTGCAGAATAATTGTACAAAAGTTTCTCCTTGTGTTTTGTGCAAAAAAGGGACGGGGTCTAAGTGACACCGCAGCAGACAGGTATACACAGATTTAGTCCCTTTTCGGGCAAAAATGGTTGTAATTGGGTTTAGAGCGTTAGAGCACAAGGTTAATGTTCATAATCAATATATTCCTAGAGGTGAAACCTCAAGACAAGGCTAGCAAACTGTAGATATACATGGTCAAATTAAATTAGCTAGCGAAACTCTGCAGACGTGATAAGTTTCGATATCTAAACAAGATTAAAAAAAAAAAGATTTGATGGACTTTTTGGGGTGTCAACGATCGCTGGTTGTGTTGTTACTTGAAGTATGAGTTGAGAAAATCTGTTTTCTTTGTTTGATCGTGTTTACACATCGATATTCATCACGTCTGCAAAATTTAAGTGACTTCTTGAAATATTTCAAAAGGCCTGCAGACGTGATAAGTTTCGATATCTAAACAAGATTAAAAAAAAAAGATTTGAAGGACTTTTTGGGGTGTCAACGATCGCTGGTTGTGTTGTTACTTGAAGTATGAGTTGAGAAAATCTGTTTTCTTTGTTTGATCGTGTTTACACATCGATATTCATCACGTCTGCAAAATTTAAGTGACTTCTTGAAATATTTCAAAAGACTATTACACCAAACACTAAATGCGGTCCATGACGCCACAAAAATAAACATTAAATTAATTTATTTTTTGTTTTATCATGTTAAGATATCGATAAGTACCCATAACGTCTACGGAGTTTCGTTAGCTAATTTAATTTGACCCTGTATAAGTAAGTAGATATAACCAACTGCAGCAAGTTCAATTGCACTTAATTGCACCATTCAGAAATGCATTAGTCAAATACTACCTTTTACGACAGTAATAATGGTTATACGTCGTATTTGTAAGAAAAATTTAGTCATTTATTAAATTCCTTACCTCAATAAGTAGGTACCATTACTTACGTAGGTACATTGAAAAGTTCAATGCCACCAATCTAAACATGAATTGATGAATTAATTGAAATTATTTGAAAACACGTCTATCTGTCATTCAATTTTGTGAGATAAATTCTTTATCACGACCCTATAAAATGTTTCTTTGTTTTCCTCAACGAAAATAAGGGCATTGTTATCCTCAATGAAAAAGATATGAGAATCGTCACCTCATTTTCGTTTATCGTCTTTTCAATTATTTAGGTATTTTATTTTTGTCAACGGAATTTACGAAATTTATCGTATTAATAACAACCTAAAATAAGTTTATCTTAAATTTCTGATATCATTCAGTATAACTTATTCTCGAAAATCTAAGATCAAATATGTTTACTTATAAAAACCTTCATCCACGTCAAGGTTAGACTTATTTTCATGTTGCACGTTTTTATAATAAATATAATCAATAAGAGCAAAATGTTATTCGCAGGTACTTCCACGTTAGAAATAATTACATACCCATACCTAGTATAAAAAGTGACAGGTGCACGCTAGACCGTTTGCTGCATTTGCTATTTCAATGTCATTTGCAAGCTCATACGTCTAATGCAACTTACTGTTCTTAGTTGAATTGCAGATAAAGTACAGAAGTTTAGAGAAAATACGACCATTCTTGCTGGTCTTGTTGTATTAGAAGAAGTTTGTTGGAGTTGACCACAGAACTTACCACTTTTGCGCCAAGAAGCTACCAAAACATCACGAAGTTACATCAAGTTTGCAGTTCTTGCGGACTTTAAGACTGTAACTCTGCCCGATTCTCTTAGTTGAAAGATAAGTGAACAAAACAATGTGTCGGATAACGCATTCATTCAATCAAAGATAATACAGATTTAGACAACAGATTCGTCTCACTACACTCTCTCTCGTGTCCGTAAAAATGAAGCACGAATTTATCATACGCCCGGAATTTTTCGGTACGTAAATATTTTAAGATATTCACCTTACATTTGAGTGAAAATATTCTGAATTTCTGTGTCTATCTGCTAAGTTGATTGTTGAAACTGCACGGTAACTTTGGACACTGAAACTTGTAGGTAATGTCTTTGAAGTTTGCCTAGGAACTTCATCTTACTAACTTAGCGGACACAGTTGCTTCCACGGTAGATTAAAATCACGTTCTTCTGAAAGTAGGTAACTGTGTACTTGTGTAGGTACCTATAAAATATACGGAAGTGATTTTGTGAGATACGGGTGAGGTATATTGGGAAACCTTAATTGGTAACCATATTCGTGTATTATTACGTGCGCACACGCATGAAAATGCTGTAAGGTTTAAAGTAGGACTTCATATGCATAATAAGGTTTTAGATCGCCAAAGCGTAGGATATCGATGCTGAAGTGAGCACAATTTACCAGTCGACCGCGCATCAGTCGCAAACGCAATTAATATTGTTTATCGGCTCTCGTGCATGCTTTGATTGAAGCAGTCGCCGCCGTTGCTTGCTTGTAACTGGCAAGTACTTTAATATAATAAGATTTAATTTTGTAATTAAGATATTCGTAATGAAGTGTGCGCATCTTGACGTAACGTAAGTTACACGTCTGCAAGTGAATGGTATGATGGGTGGCCTCTGCAAATAAAACAATTTCATAAGATTGGTAATACATAAACTAAACTGTGTAACGTTACGTAGCTGGATATAAAAAACAAAAATAAGGCTTGTTTTGCTCTGCGTACTAAAATACTTATTTTATATTTGAGGTAACGGTTAATATACCTATCTACGAGTAGAAAAAGATTATACAAACTTACGGTGCAATTAAAGTATTAAAATCTATATTACAATTATTGGAGTCTACGAGAAAGAAGGGAGTAACTACTAGCATTTATCCATCATCAACTAACAATTAAGTATTTAAATTCCATTAATAGCTCCACTCAATTTTCGGCCACTACCACACGCTAATAAAGTAATTAATTAGAAATGCGCCAGATGTACGTGATGTGTCTAGGTGAGAATTGGGTCAGAGTATTGCATATAATGGCGCTGAAATGGCTTTACACATGCAACGGCAGCCACGACGACAGCCCGGCGCGACAGATGATCATGACCACGGAATAGTAATAATGGAGTACGAACAGTGCCCTTGAATAAGCCTACATACATACATAATCAGCCTACAATGTTCCCACTGCTGGGACACAGGCCACCTCTCTTCGAGAGGGAGTGGGCTAATAATCTACCACGCGGGCCCAGTGCACGGGTTTGCTCACGTTGTTTTACTTCACTGTTTTGAAAGTAGTGGTGATGAATAAGTCTAACCGATACCTAAACTAACTTAATACCTAACTGGGGTCACACTGGATCATACTTGGTTTCATGTTATCAGCCTGTAAATCTTTGTTGAAGAAATAACTATCAGTGACAGAGAGGCGTCAGGGTTATTTCAAACTTGGCATTTCAACGTGTATAATATCGTAGTCGCCTTATGCTATCAGAATAGCCGGAAAAATGCATAAAAAATCGGGATAATCATGCAAATTCACTTTGCGTACACTTACTTCGTAGATGAGTCAGCTGTTTGTAAAGACGCCAAATAACAGTTGGTCGACCATATTCACTCCATTTTCATTATTCCGCGGTACTGTGAGGCTGCACGACATGTTGTAAATATGCGACGTCCTCTACACCCATGTTTGCACGTCCCCATTCCCTTATTCATGGGAAGGGAATAAGAAAGAAAAGCAAAGCTCTGAGAGATGCTTTTATGGCGTGTTTTTGAATCGTTTCACTTGCCTACAACATGGTTTTATTTTGTAACACAACATTTTGGTTTTCTTAGAGATAACTGCTTTTCAACGTAAAACAATTCTTAGTGGTCATGGTCGATGGTGGCCTTGACTTCATCGGCATCATTTCTACGTCATTGGCTTCAACCATAACATTGAAAACAAAAGCATAGCTAATACGGAGCATCCTAGCATTATCAAACCTCACCAAGCATATCACTGTCATTTTTGTACTGCGTACCTATTATAATGGCTTCGATCGTAACACAAATCTCACATGGGGAGATTGCTTACGCGACTATGTAAGCGGTACAAATTACGTAGGTACGGCGGAACGGTGGCATTTCGTAACAATAATTGTACCGTAGTTTTTCTAGAGCACTTCCTCATTAAATGGAACGAACCGCAGAACGAACAAACGAACGAACGCTTTTGTGTTGAACGTTCCGTAGCTCTGCATAGAAACAAAAGCTGCTGGAGAGATGGACACTCCCGCCAACAAAGGTTATTAAATAAGTTGAGTTGAGTCGAGTATTGTTTTACAAATAATTACGGTTCTTCATGCTCGTGTTTACGGAATTGCAGGATAACGTTTTTATGTTATCGTTGCTTATAAGAATGCTTTGATAAATGTTTCTTAATGTGAGTTAATTTTTACAAGAGTCGAGCCATGTTTTTCTTTTTCTTTATTGAAACAAAGTGTTGAGACTTCCTTATTTTGGATTTACTTATAATTTTAACATCTTTCACAAGTTACATAATATTGTACCTAGGTACAGTCAACAAAAGAGATAAGTATGCAGGATCGTGGGATATAGAATAAAATTTAATTTTATTAATAGAAAACAAGCAGCTCATTTATCAAATTAAATTTCAGTCGACAACATCCATCGGTTTCTTACTAAACTTCAACTGTATCCGACGATACTGCATACTTATCTCTTTTGTTGATTGTACATCAGTAAACACATTATTTTCAATACACGGTTAAAACCTAAGTATGTAACATACCTGTAGCACTTTCTAACTCGGCACTAAAGGAAATCTAGTTACGTCTGTTTCTCGCGACTTTCATGTGCTGATACGGGGAGATAGTGCATTCACATATTGTAGGTATTTTTATAAACATCAATATTTATTTAAAACTGGCTTTAATTATTAGAAATCGATTGATTAAAATCGTTTTTGAATTGCTACAGCAATCATTATTATTGATGTAAATGTAGTTCTGGGAAAAGAGACTTTTAACCGATACTAACGGGTATATTTGAAGCGCACGCGCATCTTTATGTGCTAGGTTTCAAGATTGCATTAGTGTTAGTGGGTTATATCGAGCTAGCCTTTGACCATTGCTTGTGGGAAATCCTCTTTTCACACAATGTCATTGGAAGCTTTCTTATATTCATGCATGAAGGAATTATTGCCGCTAATGCATGCGAGATTCCTTACCCTTAAATCATTCCTACTGGTTAACGTAATTCAGGTTAATATTTTATTCACGTGGTTTTCCTCCACTTCCCATTTCGGAAAAGTTCAGGCCTTTTAAAAACAGGAAGTCGTGGAAATATCTAAACTAAGAAAATATTTGACTTTTTTGTATGTTTGTTTGTTACGCTTTCACACTAAAACGGCTGAACAGATATAGATGAAATTTGGCACAGGGGTAGAACATGACTTGGAATAGGATATAGGATACTTTTTATCTCGACATTCCCACGGAATAGCGACATATGCGGGTGAAACTGAGGGGCACAGCTAGTTATTAATATTTAAATCATTACAAAACAATATAAACAAAAACAACAGTATCTCGCACTAATATTATGAAGGCGAAATATTGCGAGTGTGTGTGTTTACATATGTTTGTTACTTCTTCACGCTCAAACGGCTGGACCAATTTTGATAAAATTTTGTATGGAGGTAGCTGACACCCTGAAGTAACTTAAAGGCTTACTTTTTATCCCGATATTCCTACGGGATCGAGACTTATGCGTGTGAAACCGCGAGGCGCTGCTAGTTCTATATAAATCTTTATCGTAATTTAAGGCGACAAGTCACCTCTCGCGTCCGGGCCTGGTTCAGGCCATGGTCCGGGGCGAGAGGGAGTGGGGGGCAGTCGCCTCCTTCTGCGAAGCAGTCATGCTAGCGAAGGAGGCGGCGGGACGGCTGAGGGAGAGAGCCTCCCGTCCCAGCCACCGCGGGAGACGCTCCGGGTGTCGGGAGCCGCGCGACGACTCCCGGCCACCGTAGGCGCGGGCCTGCGGGCGGAGAGTAATGGGTAGCTCACCGTCCGATCAGGACCAGGCCCGTGCCGGACGGCGCGTACGTGTTCCACGCGCGCCTCAAAGAGATGTCAGCATTAAAAGGAGGGGCCCGTAAGGGCCGAAGCCTGCCGGGTCAGCGGGATTGTCCGAAAGGGTTACCGCTGGCCCGGAACATAAAGGGCGAAGGAAGGAACACGGGTGGGTTTTAGTCAGTAAGAGTCTGACACTCCCTTCCGCTCCACCCAGAGCGGGAGGAGTCATTTGATGATTTCCCATCCTGAAAAAAAAAAAAGGCGACAAGTCACAGAACCTAATCAAAGTTATCAGATAAAAGCAAGCTTAGGTACCTATTAAGGCACACGACACATATACACATATCTTAAACACAACTTGTTCTAGTTTACCGCGACATTAATGCGAGTGTCAAGATTTGTATCTACGGCTTCAATGCCAAGAGAAAACAAGTAGTGAGATTCGACCGGTATTACACAGATATAAACGGATAAAAAAACGCAATTAGGTACATATTTTTGTGAGAAACTAACAGACATTTGTTATTTATATTATGGTCCGTGTTTAACCTTATTAAGTCTCTTGGACATAACTGTTCTGCAGAGGTAATGGGTATTCACATGCGCAGAAATCTAGAGTGGTGAAAATGGCTGAAAATAGTTCGAATGGTACATGATTTTTCGAAGTTTTTTTAATTAAGTTTTACCTGTTTATTAACCCGTAAGAATAGAATAAATAGGCCGTATATATACCCGCATAATCACTATATTTTATTAGGTAATCAAATAGCTATTACATTTCAATATCTACAAATTAATATGTATTTACATCATCGAAAAATTAAGCAAAATGCAATTACTAAACTAATCTAGTCGTTTCAAAGACTTTGACTAAACAAAGGAAGATTGGTTAATTACTTATTAAAGAAATACGCAAAAGGCTCATGTCCAAAAGAGACCCATTGTATGGTATAAAATATGTCATAATCTTACGTGCACGATAAAGCAGCCTACACACGGACAGAGTTTTTCGGCGGCTTCACGGTTACTTCGTTTATCACTCCGCGTGACGCGGGTCAAACTGAGCGGCTATAGGGCCTCCGGTTTCAAATGACAAAACCGCTTGGTACTTACAGTGTGTGGACTCCATTATATGAAACAAAAGATTTGTATGGAATGGTTTTGAAATAGGTAGCTCAAGGAACGTACCTACTCACCGCGAACATTCACGAACTTGTCTTGCAAACATTCGTTGCGCGAGCTTTTGTTACTCAACGAATATTCATTCGGCGCAAGTCTTAAGCCGTGTACGCACGAACGAACAAAACATGGTCAACATCGATCACGGAACTTTTGGTTCGTACGTGTGTACGTAAAGCGAATAAGATCACCTTGCGAACACAGTTCTACTTGTGTTCGCGCTCAACCCTTCAATAACCATGGAATTACCATTGGAAGTGATCGACAGTGAAGTAGCATCAAATTTCTCCGAACACCGTCTGCACAGAACAACCAAATTGGATCGCCACGAACATTTTTGACGAACACAGTGTTTGATGTTCGTTATTGGTACGCACGTGCGAACAAAGTGTTCGAGGTTCGTGTTCAACATGTTTTTGTTTGTTCATGCATAGGCACAGACGCCAGCACATCAAGCTACTACGATCTGTCAAATTTCTTTAATAGATTTTCCACTTTATCGCAAAAGCTTATGGTTCAAAGTTGATTGGGAAAATTTGACAGTTTCGGGTAGCTTGATATGCTGGCGTCTGTACATGGCTTTTATTCGTATCAGTTATGCATAGTGACTCTCGGAGTAATTTATTATTTAGTAAATCCCTAAGTTACCTATATAGTCAGTGTTTGAATTGCAGTAAGGTTTAATTACATCAAGTAGGTGCTGGAGTGACCTTACAAGGGAAAAATCTATCCTTGCTTCTGCTAAATCAACGATACTCATCGTCGCTTCTAGCTAGCTGTATGACCACTCGTCAAATCCCTCTCAGTTGTGAATAAGTAGGCCACTGGTCTCTACAGTCAACAGAGTCCATCTCCATTGAAATGTTCATGGCTTTAGCGAGCCACCAAGTTTGTATGGCATTCGTTTATTTTGTAATTTTGAAAGGGGCACGACCATTCAGCTGTTTGTGTTTGAAATATTGTAAAATACTTTTCATTGTCAATGCAATGCATTTATGTAATTTAGATTGCGGTCAATTGATAAAAATTACAATTTATATCTGTACATAATACTTTATAAAATTGCCATTAAAAAAAAACTAAGAGCTTTAGTGTTTTTTATAATCTGATTTCCACTAATATTTATACTTACGTAACAAGAAAAAACAATGAAGTTTTAATGATGTTGGTTAGGCTAGTTTAGCCCCTCAAAAGGAAAGAGGGACAAGTCTTAAACTCTTTGCTAATAAGTTTTAGTAGGTTTTCTTACATAATCAGAATCACCCATTTATCTGTTTCAAAAAGAAAAAAACTCATTTTCGGATAGCTCAGATAGTCCGACCTGCTTGTTACCGTTAGGTACACCAATGAGGCGTTTTTCTTTTAAATATGATTTTAGATTTGTTAGTTTTAGTTTCTCTTTTCCTGTCTTGCAATAATCACTATGCACTATGTACCAATTTGCAATATGTCGCAACACTGACTCCCAAGATACAGGCAAATGCCTAGTTTGGGGGTAACAGTCAATTCTATTCTTGTACAAATTGTGACTAATAAATAATTTGAATTTGAATTGTTACTTATTCCATCAACTGCTGTCTCAAGCATGACTTGTGCAATTAATACCTACCTTCGTTTAAACTAGACACTGGTCGTTACATTAAATTTTTATTATTTCGTAATAGCCGTGCACTTTAATTTCGACTAAAGTTCAACTGAAAAGTTACTACTATCTTTGTTCGACTAATAAACGTACAATTTCTGCAATTTTCCATTTCTCCGTTCGCTAATTAATGTAAATTTGAGTTATGACTTATGGAGCGTGGCATCGAAAGTGGCTCTTACGAACACCTCGCTAAAGTTCACTGATGGAGCTAAGGGCTTCATTCGTCTGGCAAATTAATTACTGGATAAGGACACTAGAGACAGCGAGGCGAACTTCCTAGAACTTTCCGAATGAATGTGGTTAATTTAACGGTTCTTCTTAACAGTTACGCAATCTTGCAAACATTTGTCTGAAGAAGGATTATGAAAACAAAGTTGTGAAACTTGCCTCGGAGAACTTGATCCCTGCGCAAGCAAATTGTAACGAGCTGCTTTTGTTCTCTCCCTTAATATTTAAGTTGAATGTTCATCTTTGATGTCAATCTTAATACCAGTTATAGTCAGAGCGATCGTGCTCTTCGTTTCCCATGTAGGCCAGGAGTACCACGGGCGGTGGGGTCGACGACCTCTCCTCCCCCCCTTCCCGTCAACTCTAGACCCTGCACTACTACATTTCTCCACTCGGGCGCACTGCACGAGTTATCAAGTAGTTCCACCAGATCAAATGTAAGTAACTAGTTTTGTACAACGTTTTCTTAAAATAGAAATTATAACTTTATCGCCAAACACAGCAGATCTCGTCTCAAATTGTTTAATTGTTGTAGGTACTTATGTGTGGGGTTCACACATAACTACAACAATTGCTTGAATAGTCAGTGAAAGCCATGCAGTACAATAAAAAACGAGTGTCCATTATTTCTGAGACCGTTCTGTTGAGTTTTAAAACCTGCCGTTATCGTCACATACCGTGCCGTCATCGGCATTTAGCTGTTTTTAACAATTCGGCGTTGGTCAGTAAGACTATTGTTACACCGTATTCAACGTTTAGTGGGTTTTCGTTCGGGTACTCTGTATAATTATGGCAACTTGCGGTAATTGTGCGGTTTTACGAGATGTTCGGTTATGGCCGACTGGAGCCGAAGTTATAACTTACGCGGTCACAGATCGTGATCGAGGTTAATCGAGTTATCTCAAAGATTGCTCGGCACGGGCTGCACCGACGTAACCAAACGATTGGTCATTTCCGCCTTAATTGGTTGCAATTTTAATAAAAGGGTTCTACTTGGCGCTATCTCGGTTTGTCAATGGCTATTTCGTGAAAAAGCCTCGCACAGCGGGTAAGATAACGTTTCACTGAACGTGGCTTCATATATTTTTCATTTTCGTGGTACAATAAAGCTAAATTGATACTCCAAACGACGAACCTCATTTACGGCCACAAACGAGAGCCTAAACGATACTACGCAGTAACACACACAAGATCCCAAAATTCAAGTCACGTCTTTTATATGTTTTACTACGAAATAAAGACGTAACTGTATAAAGCTTGTAAAAAGCCCGCGACAGCAAGGTAGCATAACTACCTGCATTTCCTCCACTTTCTCGACTGACCTATCACGAGCCTGGGCACTGCGTTTTGCGTCCGTAGCAAATCACCAGACGATAATTTTGCATAGACATTCCATTTTGCACTGAACTGTGGATCTAGGTAAACGTGATTTTGCTGTTTGCAAAAACACTTGCTAGAATTCCTCAAAGAAAGTTCTGTTTTATAATTCATTCGTAATAAATAACAACCATGTTTGAATTACCAACAGGTACATAGCTAACAGAACGTGCATGTCATTGCCTTTTGAATTAAATTATATAAGCACATTTGCTTCTACATTATCGTTTCTATTTTGAATGCAGTCGTTTAGAGAGAAAGCTCATATTGCGCTACAAAGCACATGGAGTTGCATATCTACTTAGGTAGGTACACACGTAACCATCGCCGACAGACGTATCGACAATGTTCTTGTCATTTCGCAAATGGAAGAACTTTGTTGTGTTTCAACGATCCGGATAATAAAATAGGTAGATAGAATGCTCTTTATTAAGTACCTACACTATAAAAATTACAGATATAGGTAAATTTAGAAGTTTTACAAGGGGTTACAGATGAAAAGGAAGAACATAAGAAAAACAAAGAAGAGGAGGAGGCGAAGTAACATAGTCTGTATTTGACAAAGGGGAATTTAAAATTAAGGTACTCCTACGGTGAAGCTAATTCGAGCGTTCTGCCAAGTCAAGACCCCACATTTGTCGTGTCCTAGACACAGTAATATAGAGGCTGGGCAGTAAGCCAATGTGTGTCCGGACAAAGCCTCAAGTACCGTACATGCCAACATAAATAGGTAGTTACAAAGCAAGTACCTTCGTCGAGGTAGGGCCGTGGTCGCGTCTGCATTTTACGCAACTTTCACCTAGCAGTGAGTAACACTGGCACACATCATCTTATTAATTGTTGATATTCTGTGTACAGCAAATGTGGCTTTACGGAATTATAATATAGAATCAGCAATACCTACAACTCCGCTAGAATTGGCCTCAAATGTCATGATTTCATGAAATAGTCATTCAATAGGGTAATATGATTTTAGAGAGAAGTATTTATGATTTTTATGAATATACCTAATTGTACTAGCTTCTGCCCGCGACTTCGTCTGCGTGAAATTTCTTGTTACTCCGACCCACCCCGTCGCATCGCATCGCCTGCCCGCGCTATTATTTCGTTTTTGCTTAGCGTTCTTTCTGACTTTTTTTCTTTTTGCTCGGCTCCTAAAGGTCATAAGCGTGATATTAAATAGCCTATAGCCTTCCTCAAGAATTGGGCTATCAAATAAAAAAAGAATTTTTCAAATCAGACTGGTAGTTCCGGAGATTAGCGCGTTCAACCAAACAAACAAACTCTTCAGTTTTATAATATTAGTACCTATAGATTAATAAATATTTGTTACGGCCGCGAAACATATTTAAATCGACATACAACCTGATACTGCAAATTGTAAAAAAGTTAAGAAATTTTGAATTTCGCAGACTACTCTAAAAAGTTAATTATAGTTTCTTTTTTGTTTGAATCTAGCAATTCGACCCAAATTGAACAAAATTGTTAGAGCCAATCTCAATTTTATGCAAAATGGAATTAAACCACCATAATATTGCTCAGATAGAATGCAGGCGAAAGGTATTATAAGGAATTTGCTACCTCCGAGGGTTCCATCCAACATTTTTAATCAACTTAATTTTAGCATGCAAGGGCAAGCTAAATAAAGGTTGGAACTGAAGCCAACCCTGTCACTTGTGTTGAAGGGCTAATCCTTTATCGCCACCTGCTACAGGTTCATTTTTATAGGTACCTACCCACCTATTTTTGTTACCTAAATCCTGATGACCTTGTCGTAACACCGTTGGTTGGCCATTTATTTTTATAATAGGTAAGCTTCGTTCATGACATCACACATACATGGTCAACATGCTCACGTTCCGGTAAATTGATAATTTGTTCCATGGTTCAAAGACAACGTTCAATAAATTAATGTTTAAACAAAAGAGCATCTGACCTCAATGAGCTTTTGTGCAACGAACCGTAGGTATATAAGTTTTGTATAGATAGTAACTATCTTTCATCCCATAAGTATGGAATGGAATAGTATTTCATCTTTAATTTTAAAAGTCTGAGAAGGCCATGTAGTCCAAAGGCCTACGCAAAGGCTTAGTGACCTGTACCTAACTAAAAGGTAAAGGTAAAGTATTTATATCATAAACACCTGC
This sequence comes from Luperina nickerlii, assembly GCA_963855955.1. Lineage (NCBI taxonomy): Eukaryota > Metazoa > Arthropoda > Insecta > Lepidoptera > Noctuidae > Luperina > Luperina nickerlii. The sequence continues at coordinate 9,563,097 of OY979666.1, forward strand.
GTCACTACGGCCTTCCTCTTAATACTGCACGTAGATAACTAAGTAATTTCTACGTCTGTTTCTATTTGAAACACAATTTCTTTAGTGGAAAGAAAAATAGCGGAGCGTGCATACAATACAATTTGAAATAACTCTACGTCACTCGGTTTACATGAGGATATGCAAAATCGTAACATTTTCCCAGCGCCAACATTTGCTTCGGACAGTTATTACTTGTTTTCTGCAACTTTACGAAGACGGATGCAAGGAGATATATCACATTTTCTTTGTATTGAATAGGGTGGAATTTATATGACGTAGGTACTAAGCTAAGTAATATGTACCTAGCAAGTTTTATGTAGAAAAAGCTCGATGCTCCATCGTTGCATGATGCGCCGCGCATCCGGCGCTATTGCGCGAATGATCTCACGCCATCCGACACCCTTGTGTGGTCCACAGGAGTACACTGTAAACTTTGCATATGCGTATATCTATGTAGATAGCTTAGTAGTATCAATGGAGCTGCGGTTTCCTGTCTAGTAACCTGCTTTTACTTGGAGGAGTATTCAATGTGACGGCTTTCATTGCTCGTGTGTGATCAGGCTAGCTTTGATAACGCCGGAGTTAGCGTCGAAAGAAACGTATAGCGAGTCCATTTAATCGGTCCATTTTATCTCATGCGGTTTTGTTCTCCTAAAATAGACTTGAGAACTTAGATCAAAAGTTTATCGATCCCTATCTAGTTAGAGGATGTTCTGATGATGTTGCTAGAATTAATTGAAACATTAAACAGTTTTTTTATGCTGATAAAAAAACGACAGGTTGTTTGCAATGGTAAAGTTGGAAACTTTGTTTAATTGGGGTAAAGTTGGTGTGCATGTTCAGCATGGAAATTAAATTATTAATAATATTTACCACCTCATTGGTATGGAAATTCGGACAACTGAGAGGTGGTGCTTCAGGATAAAAATTATATTCTGTAATAATTATATTAAAGCTTTCAAAGATACTACATACTACAGAACCTACTGGCTGTTTTTAGTTAAGAAAAGGGGTTTTTCCAGGTTGAAATTTAAAAACTGACCTCGGGTGTTACAAATAAATCCAGGATAGGAAATGTCATTGGATTCGAGAAAACATCAACAAAATTACCTATTTGTAGCAGTATCTGTCAAAGACAGCTCGTAGCAAAACGTCGGCATTATGAACGTAGCAGATTTGTTCTACGGGTATAACCATATACCTACTTACTAACCGTTAATAATTTTCTTAGCGGCGGTTTTCGGTCTCTCTATCAAAAATGGAATACAGGAATAATGGCTGTTTTTAAAATCACAGGTTTTCCAGGTTTTAACCTTTTAACCGTCCAACTTCATATCAGTTGTCGTGCCCCCAGCGCCCGGCACAGTGAATCGAAAAATAAATACCTGATAGAATCAAACTCAAACTCAAAGCATTTATTTCAATTAAACCTTGTACAGGCACTTTTGAATTATCAAAATTTAAATAGTCTGTCAGTTAGTCAGAAAGTTGAAGCTGCCCATTCCAAAACGTAGATCTCTATGGAGAAGAACGGGCAAGAAACTCCATGGACACTCTTTTAAATCAAGATATTACAAAATCCTGGATACATTATTATTGTTGCTTCTATATGTGAGAACAATGTAAAAAAAAAGACACAATAGAAGAAACATTTCAAAATATAAGATTAAAAATAAGCCTTGGCAGTTAAGAGATGACCAGTCTCAACCGACGGCGCCCGTTCACGAACATGACGCGTGGGTCAGCACCATCTAGCTCAACCATTTTGTAGGGAACCGAATGATCCAACACACGCGCCACCATCGATGAGACATTTAAGTGAGCATGACACGTTCTAAACTGCCATGCTCTTTCAAGTCAACATCAAGAAAATCATAATAAACGGACACATGGTTCTTACATTTACAAAATTTTAAAAATGCTTCTAAATTATACAAAACTATAGTTTGTAATTTATTTAAGAGATTAAGGTGAATGGGTAGTTGAGACCGCGAAATTCAAATTTTCTTACGTTTTTTGCAATTTGCAGGTCAGTGTCAGGTTGTATCTTGATCAAAATATGATTCGCGACAATAGCAGGTACATATTTAGAGAAGTATAATCATCAGAATCAATAATACATCTTTCTAAGTTAGATTTCTACCACTAACACTTTTCCATAAGAGATTGGTGGTTGGTGGTAGAAATCTAACTTAGAAAGATATATTAATGATTCTAATGATTATAATTCCTTAAATATGTACCTGTTATTGTCGCGAATCATATTTTGATCAAGATACAATCTGACACTGACCTGCAAATTGCAAAAAACGTAAGAAAATTTGAATTTCGCGGTCTACCACTACCCATTCACCTTAATAGCATTTTACTACCAATACAGCCTAATTAAATAAAAAAGCAGATCATACTGATCATCATCATCATCAACTGTGGCATGTGGTCGTAAGTATACGACCCTGGCGAAATGGACACGAAAATATTTGTCGGATTAATTAGGGTAAGCGGTTAAAAGGTTAATAGAAGTCGCTATAAGAACCCTCGAAAAGCAAGTCCTCACCGTTCTTTTATTAGCCTGACTTATACTACAATCTCATTTTCTTTTCCAGTCAACGCAGTCGTTCGTACGAATCGGACGATCATGAAAGGGGCGCGTGCGAGTGGTGCGAGTATGCGCTCGTCATCACGCTTGCCACCATCCTCCTGATCGGCGTGTCGGCGCTGACCGTGTTCTGGGTGTTCTACTACCGCGAGGGCTATGCCTGGGCCGATGATCTGCCCGACAAGCAGTTCAACCTCCATCCTACGCTTATGGTGGCCGGATTTATCACGTTCAGCGGATTCTGTAAGTACCTATGGATTAATTCTTACTACATAGGTACAGACGCCAGCACATCAAGCTACTCGAAACTGTCAAATTTTCCCAATCAACTTTGAACCTTATGATTTGGCGATAAAGTTGAAAATCTATTAAATAAATTTGACAGATTGTAGTAACTTGATGTGCTGGCGTCTGTACATGAACTCGTGCCTTTTCCCATGGGGGTAGGCAAAACTACTGAATTGCCACATATCTACATCTGTGGGGTAATTGCGTATCACACTATCAGTAGCAATAGGTTTCATTTTGACCGTTCAACAACATTCATTCTGTTGTTTATATTGTTGAGCAGACACATTTTACGAACATATGAAGCAATGGATTCGCAATATCCATCAAAATGATTCAGATTGAGATTGATGGTGTGTGACGCAAGTAGCTGGTGATAACGCACGCCGGTTGCGAGTACTACGCACCTGACCTATCTGAAGAACATCACCAATGAAGTCAATTACTTTATTGTCCATGGCTAATATAAGCTAAGGATAACAAGACCAGCCGTTGTTAATTTTATTTTTATGAAGTCTATCCTCATTGATTGCTCTCTGAAATCATAAATCGTAAAGAAAGATTGCTATCAAAATCAAGATCTATTTATTACCTATCCTACTAGAATGTTTTACAGTCACATTTCTCTGAGACGAGACAGAAGAAAAGGTATGGCTCCGGGCGCATTTTGCAGATAAAACGATACAATAAAGTATAGAGCCGATGATATTACAGTATTCTCGATATTGAAAATATCAGCTTGGATTTTATGCAAGCCGTGTATTGTTGACTGCTCGACTTCAATATGAAGATAGACCAACAATATCTCTTTTTATAAAAGATCTCGTTATAAACAGAAAATCTAAGGATCGTAGCAAGTGACAATTTGCTATCATAAGATTTCTTTGGAAGTATTATGGGTGTTTTAAAAGAAAATTATTACAAGAAGTCTACATAGTTTACTGCTAAAATTAATCTTAATGGCGATGCTACACAATTAATCATGAACAGACATAAGACATTGTCATAATAAAAACAAAGCGGAGAACACTGATTACGTGCTCTGATACTGATATTAATCTCGTAATGGCCATTTACTACACCCACAGGATGAATTGGCCTTTCACAGGACGAATTCAACACCTCAGACCAAGCTCTTGTTGTATGAAAAGTACCTTTATAACATATTTGCTCGTAAAGGGTCTCTTATTTCACCAATTTCAATATCGTAATGTATCTCATTACGCACTTGTGCGGTAATGTAAAGTAAATCGCACGGTTTATCAAGATTCTCCGTCAAAACGGACGGTACTTTTTTAAATCTTAGCAAAGAGTTTTTATTTCAGAAAAGTAGTCAACATTTTATGAATAACATTAACTTTGGGAGATAAAATATAATAAATAAACATTTAATTCTTTAATTTAATTAATTTTGACAATAAATTGCAACCATTCATATCTGTAACAAAAACAAAAATATTAATTTACTTTATTAATAATACTGGCTGTTTTGTGCCTATGCCTGAAAAAAAAGCGCGAACGCGCGCGCATCGCTTAGGTATCAAAAATTATTCCGCGCGCTTTTTCTTTTCGCTGTACTTTTTTTATTTGAAAATGTCGTCAAGTAATGATGAATTTATTAATTCCACACCGCCAGAAGTCTCAGAGGCAGCGAAAAAGGCTACTCTAAGCCTCTTGCCCGAAAAATCGACCGATAGATACTTACAAGCGTATCAAAATTTCATCATATGGAAAACAAGCAAATATGCAAGTTCAGTCCGAGTTTTATTTATTTCCTCGCAAATATGTTATAAAACGTCGTATGACATACGTGCGCTTTGAAAATTACAGCCTCTGCTTTCTTTTAGCCCTCGCCTACGGCTCGGGCAAGCAATATCGCCTCGGCTGTAATTTTCAACTTACCGCACTTATATCATAATGTACTATTGTCCAGTTCACCTCGTTCTATATTCACTGCCACGCTACGCGCTCAATCGTTCACGAGAGTTAAACGGGCAGACGGATTAGTGATCGAAATATCTTGCATTGCTAAGTGCAGATAGGACCGACCCAGAGCTGCCGAATAATTCTTCAGTCAGATTTAACAGGGAAACCATAAGCTTCTTTCCTTATTTCAACGACCTAAACCATGTTGTCCACAGCCGTGCTCTTGTACCGCATCTGCCGCTGCTTCAGACGCATCTATGTTAAGCTGCTGCACGCCATCTTCCACGCGCTGGCGTTCCCCTGCATCGTCATCGGATTCCTGGCCGTGCTTGACTACCACAACAAGAAGGGCATCACCAACTTCTACTCACTACACAGCTGGATTGGCTTCGTTGCTATGGGACTGTTTGGATTACAGGTAATTTCTATCTTCTATCAAGATAAGTAGGTAGGTACACCATTTTTCAGCCGAGAAAAGCTTTGAGAATTATTTGAACTGCATCAATTGATGCCTTTGCTTTGCACAATTAACTAACTAAACATCATTAACATCATCTGCATAGCCTTTTCCCAACTATGTTAGGGTAAGCTTCCAGTCTAACCAGATGCAGCTGAATGCCAGTATTTTACATGGAGCGACTGCCTATCTGACATATCTTCCACAACCTAGTGGTAACTGGGGTAATACAATACCCCTTGGTAAAACTGGTTGTCAGACTTTCGGGTTTCTGACGACCCGTATGACTGTCAAAGATCCACGAATGACAGCCGGGACCAACGGCTTAATGGGCTTTCCCAGACACAAAGGGGTCTTGGCATGTGAAGATGGTCACCCATCCATAGACCAACCGCGGCAAGCGTAGCTTAACCTGATCGATCGATCCGTGCGGCTGTTAAATTATTACTCAGCCACAACCAGAAGGCTCTCTGCACTAAACACACGGGGAATAAAGGCGTGTGATATTATATGCATTAAGCAAATTCATTGTTTTATAAAGTCAAGCTGGGAAATCAAAATGAATTTGGAGCTGATATCGCCAAGTTCTGCTCGTTCGGCACAACGACAGATAAGCAACCGGCTCGTTAGGGACGTTAACGGCAGGATGCGATAAGCTAATTGCGGATCAAATGCTTGTCCAAATTAATTAGTTCAACTGCATCAAAAGTTTTTTGAGAGCTCTTCAATTACGCCGAATGGTTTTTGTAGACTATGGCGTGAGGCTTGTGATCACGTTTCGAAATAATTTAACGTTAAGGGGCAAATAATTATGGTAGCGATTTCAATATTTATTTTGAGAGTTTACGTAGGTACCTATTTAAAATATCAAATTCAGCGATAGGTCGGTAGGTAGGTACCTATTGGAAATACCGAAAATGCTCGCATAAATTCATGCGACTTTAGACAAATAGGTATCATCTTCAAACCCCTTTAGAAGTTGCCTACATTTCAATATCATATTAAGCTGGAACTTGTCTCTTATTGAACTTTCAAGCATCAATCAAATACATACATGTGACTTCAAGGGACGCAGACGATGCTGTCAATAATAACGATGCTCGTAGCCGTATCATATAGCTGCTACCATTATCTGGAGTCCCATTACCTGGACACAGGTTATCGGCAGACACATCTGGCTCGTAAAATGAATTACCGAAACAGTAATATACGTACAATAATACTTTTTTAGTCATAGATATAATTTAATAGTTAAATGGATATCTACTACGTATCCTGGTATATCCCTACACGTTAAAGTAACATAAAGACGTTACGGGTCTACAATACCCGCAACTAGAATCTCAGCTGAAACAATTTCTTGCGAAGAGAAAATACATCACATCTAACGAATATTCTAAATACTTTCCACAGTACGCTGTCGGCTTCTTCAGCTTCCTGCTGTTGTTGATCTGCAATAAAGGAACTGCTGGCTTCCGTGCCTCTCTGGTGCCTGTCCACGCAGCCTTCGGAATCCTCACCTTCGTACTTGGGGTCTGCGCCTGCCTCACTGGACTTACTGAGAAGGCAATCTTCAGCCTCGGGTATGTAGACAGTCAATTTATGTACAAGAAATCTCGGCATGTCTCTTCGCTTTGGTCATAATTATTTTGGCACTATAGTTGATTATAAAGCAAACCTTTGCCGTATTATTACAAAACGAGCTCTACCTTTACACCTAGCGTAAACCTTCGAGCCAGTTACTGCATTTTGAACTTTAATCCGACAAAGGTAAAGTTGTTAATGCAATTGTTTTTGTAATAAAAACTAACTTTATCGGATGATAGTTCGAAATTTAAAAATGGCTCGATGGTTTAAATCTGGATCTAAAGATAAACCTTGTTTTGTTATAAGGCCGATAAAGTTTTGTTAAAACTAGTTTAAAATTGGCTTTTGTGACGTCAAAGCTCACCAAAGCCTATGCATAAATTAAGAGTATTACAACAGCCATCTGGAGTAATTAGACTGTTGTATAACTTCCATGAATTTCATCACCCAAAGCACTGCACTATCAATTTGTGTATGTACGCTGCACGTGTGCTCGATGTCATTTCAGCATGTTATAGTCCTAGAACTGTCTTTTTTTGTCTTAGTTTTATGTTCTGTCTTGTGTTGTGTCAGTTGCTTGTAAGTGTCCGTATTCACAGCGCGGAGAGGTACAGCGGCATGGTCGACGAGGGAATTATAATCAACGCCATTGGAGTCGCCTGCATCGCCATTTTGGCCGCCGTCATGTATATCTTGTCGAGAAACAAGTTCCGCACGCCGGAGTCCCGCGGGCAACACATAAGGGCCTCAGTAGACCTCTAGATTTAGACCACTATTTATTACAAAATTAGATATCAGAGCCAATGATTACTTAGATTAGTAGTTATATAAATGCGATTTAAAATTAGTTTAGCCATGTAAAAACCTATTTAATGTTATGTTAGTTTTATCATTGGTTCTGAAATAAAAAAAAATCGAACATATTGCATAGAAATAGATTATACAAAACGTACATAGATAAAATAGTTGTTTTAAATGAATTTGCAACTTGCATTTTTATAGATTTTTTTTTTCATATAAATATGTACATAAGTGCAATTGGCTAGTAAGATAAGTGAGACAAATATATTTTTGATATCATTATTGACTTATACATACTCGACCTCCTATTTCGAATGCATATTCCTTGCTACATTATTAGAGGTAGGTACACACACATAGTATTTAAATGAAGATATTTTTTATCAATTTACACAGATTACAGAAACGAGGCTTTATTGTATCAGCTTTGATCTGTATCAGATCAAATTAACGTAGGCATTAGTTAATTTTAGCAAATGTAGAATTACTATAAAAAATAGGAAAATAAATGACTCCGTAATGTAAGAATCAACACTGTATTTTTGTTGCATTAAAATAAATGTAAGTTACTCATGGATTTTTCATTTTTTAAGTTTACTTTTGTTATTATTTTCGTGAGATATATTTATGTTTATTAATATTTACGGGTATTTTGGGTTTGACCGATTAGTAACGTACTCGAACGGAGCTATAACTAAGCCCTCGATTCGAGTTCGAAACAAGTTGGAAAAATTCGGAAGAAAAACAGGACTAAAACAGTAAACACTAATAAACAGGTAGTTTTATGTTATGTAAGCATTTCGCTTGGTTTGCTTGTTGTACTGACTGCATCTATGTTTATGCTTGTGGTTTTGCGCCATTATTCCGCTTTACTTGCACTTACATTTTATGTAACATCTATGTGGTAAATGTTATAAATAAAAGTTGTTGTTCAATATCTGTTTAAATTGAATTTCAATAGACGTTACCCACTACCTATGCTTTATTAGGATCTACTTCCCGTTAGTAGACTAACGGCAAGTAGATACTTATTCATTCTAGTTTAAACCTTCTGTTTAAAAAGTAGTTTTTATATTTCTGATTATATATTGTCCTGATTTTCGGCACTTAGGTATAACATAATATACAGTATATGTACGGATCTTGATTTATTAGACATGATCCAATTAGTCTACTAACCGAATATAAATATTTAACAATCACCTTGTTTAATAGTCACCGTAGCGCCAACTCAAAATTTGGTTAGATTTATCCCCTTTAACTCCATCATATCAACGATAAGGTAAGTTGCACTTTGGGGTTCAGGGAGAAAATTACCGTCAATTCCCATGGCATGATCTTTAAATCCGCGATTTTGAATAATAGGTACTTAATTGGAGTCAATTATTTAGCATTGGCACTTTAACTAATTTTAACTCCTATTTAAAGCGCAAGAGTGCCACCGTCAAATAATTTCTATCTTTTATTTTGTCTGGTTCCTAGAGTCGGCTGTCTAAAGTAAAATAACTGATACTTACCCAACTTTGTTTAAATATCTAACCCCCTTTTCTGGAATTTATTTCATTTCGCTCTTGAACCATGAAAGATTCTTTAAGTTATAATAAGGGCGTAGACACAGCCGGTAAAGACGTCAGGAATCAGACAAGTCCTAACAATTCTGTATCCGTGTACATTTCCAACCAACTAACCCGGGGCATGCGGTGTACAGGAGCGAGGTATACGCGACGCTGAACAACGAAGCCATCGTGATCAACGCTATCGGGATGTCGGTGGTGGCGGTGGCCATCTTGGTGCTGTACACCGTGCGCGGCACCGGCGGGTACCGCCTGCGCAAGGTGGCCGCTCAGCACCCCAGCTAAGCACCAGGAGGACATGTAGACGTAATCCACAACAGTTTGGTGACAAATTCTTAAATTGATGAGTGTGTGTATCAGCGGTATCAACAACTAGAACCCCTTTTTTAAAATATTTGAGATATAATTCGGTACGTCCTTAAGCTTGACATAATATGAGGAGCTTACACACGCAAGTAAACTATAGTCGAACTTTTTATTAGCTGCAGTAAAATGACAGTTTATGTGTTACTTAAATGACTGAAATTGGCGTCTTTTTGTTTTTTCGCAACCATCAACCAAATCTTCGTTTTCTAGTACAGAATAATGTAACAAACGAAACTTATTTGACATGCATGTCTCTAAACTCAGTCCGAAATGAGTTATTAAGAAGTGTCATTTTACTGCAGCTAATTAAAAGTCGGACTATAAGTATTTTGTGCGGGATGACGTGTCTTGTTGTTGATATCGCTGATGAGGACTGTCCGACAACAGCAAAGAAATAAGCAATAATAACAATATTAAGATTTGTCACAGTTTTATATCGATAAAGCAATAACATTCACATTATAATTTAGCAATGCGGCTGCCAATTAAATTATTATTTCCACGCTCGACCGTCGGACAGGCCTCCTGACGCAATTGTATTGTGTAAGAACAACAAAAACAATTGAAAGTCATCACACTCACAGTTTTTCACGGACAGCAAATATTTTCAGGGTCCTTTCTGTAAAGATTCGACACATAAATTAAGTTTGACGAGTATAGCGACATTAGTACGTAACTCGGCGAAAACGAAAATCTAGTTTGAGAAAATGATCTGTTGTGAAGGGAAAAAATGAGAAGCTATAGTTATCTTTGTGGATTGAGATTGATACAGCGATTTGTCACCAAACAATTTTCTACAATTTTTAAACAGTTTGTAAGTTCGTTTTTATGCTCGACGCGAAAGAACACCATGACTATGGACTAGTAGTATAACATAAGCATAAAATCGAATAATATAATAATTCTTCCAATTTCCTTAAGTATAGACAATTTTGCGCAATAAAAGACAAATATCTATTTATTCTGAAACACGGTCTTATTGTGTTTTGTGAAGTTTATATTCGACTAATTCAATTAAAGAATATAATTATTTAGCTCAATTTGTTAACTTTAGGTTTACAAATTCTATTGTGGTGACATTATTTATGATTGTTCTTGGGGTTGTGCGTTGTTCCATTTTTTAAATCTTTAGATGAAAAATATGGGTGAGTTGATTCCGTCTTAGTCAAAATTAATTCGACTGATATTGGAACTAGCGTTTATTTCATTTCTTTGCTAATGTAAACAACATTATATAAGTACCTAGTTATTATACGCTAATAATGGAAGCAGTTAACGAACGTTAGTAATATAAAGTTAATACAATGTATGTGGAGGATTTTGTATTCTGCTATGATGAAGAAATGTATCGAATAAGCCGGAAATAGGTTCGTTTTCTTTCAACTTTGTACTCGCTGTTCTGTGGTGAAATTATATTATTAGCGACTAGCGTTAGGACACTACTTGCAGTGTAAGCTAAGTATGGAACGAAACCAAGTATGTAACGGATTGTCTATACATAATCAGTACCAAAAATAAAATACCCATATAAATCTATTGTTTTTAAATGAAAAAGTCAGAGGCCATACACATGATACATTTTTGTTGGTATCAAACTAACCTACGTAGGGTTGATTAGTTAAGATATATTAGATGTAACTTGTATATAAATTTTAATCTAATTTAATGTAATGTGCGAGTGTTCGATAGTTGTAGAATGTGATGGAGTAGTAGCAAAAATACCATTAAAATATTTATAACGATCAGTAAAACATACGTACATATATTAAAACTTGAAACAGAATGTACACTAAAAAGTGTTAAATGTAACTGAATTGGAGGTTACTGCATTTTTGGAGTTCTTATTAGAATTTCGAAAACATCTTTCTCTTTTATACATATTTAAAAATAAAAGATACAATTTCTGATAAAAACTACAAATTTTCAAATTCAAAAGCTGGACACCGTTGACATTAACATGTATAATGATAGATAATTTGTATAAGACAAGTGTTCATCCAAGTTGCCAAATTCGGTGTAAAGTCAAGTGGTCATATATTTGTTATAATCAATTATTACTGCGTATTCCAAGTAGCATGTTTATCAATAATTGTAGGGTAATGCTCAACGTGTTAATTTTATACGAGGGGTACCGACGCGTTCATTTCTTTTAAATTATATAATAAAAATATAATATAAGGATTCAATTTTATAAAATTGCATTCCATGTAAGCATTCGATGTCTTTAACATTCTTTGATGGATATACAACAGTACTAAGACTGCATTCATAAGTAGGACCTTTTGTATTCAATTACAGGATTTGCTATAATTTTTGCAAATGATATTTACAAATTAAAATAATTCTAGTTTTTGTGGATCCCTTTCAAATGCTGGGGCCAAGTTTTTATATTATTATATGATCCCCAATTGTACAGTTGAGGCAGATTTTGTTAACAGTTCTATTAGTGACAAAGTTTATTACCTATTTAACATTGAACACCATGAAGTCCGACGCTTCCTTTTATTTGAAAGTGCACTAAGAGATTTAAATATGGTACCTGCTTATTAATGTTATAGTTAAAGATATTGTAACAATAAATAATTTCCAGTTATATTCATATGTTGCGAATGGTAGGGGAAGGTGAGGTATAATGATCCCCTTAAGGGAAAAACTTAACTGTGGCTAAAGTTGAAGGCAAAATTGCAAGGTTTCTATTGTTAGAGGTAATGAATTTACTTAACTGTGTAACTCCATACTTATTTTTGATTATATGTATGTAGTTTTTTTGTATTAGAGGTTTTTGTTATAGTTTAGTAAAGGATCATTTTATACACACCTATGTACAAAATGATCCCTGGGGTAGGGGTAAAATAATCCCAGGGATTTTATACCATAAGTTAATAAATATCAGTGAAATAAAACACTCGGCTGCTTATTTTAGTCATATGTATTGTTCATAACAATTTAAGTATGTAAGCAAGTTATACAAAACTTTTGCAGTCTTCTAGTTTTATTAGAGATTTTTTTTTATAATTATCTACTACTTAATCAACAAAACTAAATATTAAACATCGCAACAAACTTTTAAAAGGTTTGCAATATTAACAATATACCTAGTCAGGCAATAGGTAAACAAATAAACTCTTCTTCTAAATAAAAAAATCACAAATAATACTCATCCCTATCACAGGTTTTTTATCAATGTCAAAATGCAATAGAAAAAACAACTCTTCATTTAAAAAATAATAATTTTCTTATCAGGAACCAACCAACCACATACCATCTTTGACGGCATCTAATGCCTTTTGCATTTGTTCTTCAGACAATTTTGACGATTAGTTTTACGTATATAAATTCTCGGCATGATCTGAAAAAACAACAAAAATACTAATGGGGTAAAATGATTCCAGGGATCATTTTAAACACAAAGAAAGGGATCATTTCGCCCCAAAAACGAAATTCCAAGATATCGATCAAAACATAACCTTCAAATACCGCGTGCGGTGATCGAACGTTGCTTAAATATTAGCTAACTGCTATTAATACCCGCAAATAAAACAACATTTCAATAAACACGAACATGTAAAAAGCAATGAAAGTCCAAAAACAGGTTTACCTTAGATCAGAGCCACACTTTTTGATTATTTTTTAATAAAATCACGCCAAGCGCTCGTACCGCCATGACACTTGGACAGGCAACTGGCAGGGGTGCGGGGAACATGTTTCATGCACATTTGGATAGTGTGCACTAGTTGTCTCTGATTTACGGCGGGGGATCATTTGACCTACAGGGATCGTATTACCTCACCTTCCCCTAGATAAGTTTCATACGTACTATTTCAATTGTAATTATTTTGAATATTGAAATATAATTTCGCATACTTAGTTACGTTGATTACAGTTATATTGGTTGAAATATGAATTTTATCACTGTTTTACATTTTGAAATATTTATACGGCATTCATAAGGTACATTAAATACTTGTAATAATTATGAGTTGTTTCATTTGTTCATCCCTAATCCTTCCTTGGCCTTCCTTCACCCGGTTTCTGAATTGAGAATTTCAAGTTGAGAACTTATCAATCACTTCTTTGGCATTACTAAGGGTGGGTCCCACATCTGACGGAACGGAGAAGTAGATAATACAACATTAAACCTTACACTCAACCGATGGAGTGCGTCGAGCGTACTTACTGGATGTTAGTAATTAGTACCTACGTAGTTCAGCGAGGAGTGGTGGGGTGGACCAGTGGTAACCCTATTTCCGACTTGTAGGTCGTGGGTTCAAACCCAGGCTGGCGCTTTACTTTGCGTAATTTATGTCCCCACCGCAGTTCTCTAAACGGTGATGGAAAACATCGTGGCGAAAGCGGCATGTCCTAGAACCAAAAATTCGAAGACATGTGACATCTACCAACCCGCACTGGGCCCGCGTGGTGGATTACTGCCCACTCCCTCTCACAGAGAAAGGGCCTGTGTCCCAGCAGTGGGAACAGGCTGATTATGACGTAGTTTAGTTCGTGTGGGTACGCTCGACACACTAACGCACTACAGTAGGTACCCGGCGATAAATATTGACCTTTACCTTTTTTTGTATTCTATACAAAGAATAAAAATAATTATCAAAAGAAGCAAATCATAATTGTTTTACCAGCTCCTAATAGATACCGGACTGTTTGTATTTCGTGCGACAGAGATAACGCTCTACGAAGCCGAAATTAGCCGATTGCCTCTTTCCAAAGGTCGATGTGCAATATTTATCGCCGGGTACTGTACTTGTCTGTCCTGGCGTTACGCGACGGACGTTCCGTCAGATGTGGGATCATCCTTAAAGTGATTCCGTTTTTGCATAGAAATTTTGAATTTCGCAGGATACCTTGAAGGAATCACATTCGAATTCAATTAAATAACTTGGGTGTTTGACTTTAAGTCTGATTGTTATTAATAGGTAACTTCTTAGCGTGTCGATGATATCATAAATGGATTCGGCCCAGAATTCGGCTATGTCTTTGGCGCCATCACTAGCGTCCATCAGTTCCCGTAACGTGCAGCTAATAGGACTGATAGATAACTAAGGAACAGGAAAATATTAAAACATTAATAATAACTGAATAGCTCGGCTTGGACAACCTGAATCTTGTGTATGTTTTTAGGGTTCCATACAAAAATGGTAAAACGGAACCCTTATGGTGAGACTCAAGTCTGTCTGTCTGTTACAGCTGGATATCTCAAGAACTGCTAATGCTATCAACTTGAAATTTGGAATAGTTTTAGATGACGTTTGCCCAACTATTTTGCAAATAAGAAAGCAATAAAAATATATTATTTTTTTTGCAACAGGGACTGAAGGGGGTTCTGAAAAATTCGAAGTAGGGCTAAAGGCATGTGTGGTATATTAAAGAGCGCAGTTTGCACAATCACATTTTTTTTCTTTTTTTTAGGCCGCAATTTCGACTTATGATGAAAAATGTAAAAAAAATACCGTGCCCCCCATTATTCTATGTAATAGAAGTTTATGTAAAGATTACAGGAAAAATAAAACGAAGTCTCTAAATAGCACACTTTTCAGAAATCATTAACAAAAGTTACATTAGCTCCACTATCGGTCAAGAGATGGCGCTGACATAAAACGGCAATATCCGCGATGCACGGTGTTAAAATTCTCTAACGAATTAGGCCTCGCCGATAAAAAAAATGAAAAACATGATGGTACCTACGGAACCCTCCGTGCGCGAGTCCGACTCGCTCTTGACCGGTTTTTATTATTGATGTTATTTATTTTCAAGCTACATACATCCGATGAAAACTCAAGCGATCTTTATCTTTTGTTTTTTCTCATAATCATCTGCCTTTTCCCAACTATGTTAGAGTTGGCTTCTAGTTTAACTGGATGCAGCTGAGTACCAGTATTTTACGTGGAGCGACTGCCTATCTGACCTGCACAGCCCAGTTATTGGGAGTAATACGATACCCCTTGGTAAGACTGGTTGTCGGACTTTATCTTAACCATAAATAAGGATAAGTATATTTTAATCTGACATCGCTGTCTAAAGAATAAACATCAAAGACGATTGAACATCATTTATTTATGTATATTGACAACCATCTTTCTAAATATTAATAATAAAGAGCGTTCAATAAGAATAAATACTTATTATAGATAATTAATTTGCGAAAAAAAGCTAACGAGACATCATGACGCTTAATTTTTCAAACTGACTAGACAATGTCACACAATCAAATAAAAAAGCGATTTAGCTGCCATGAGTTTTTTGATCATGTAACACACTACCAATGTTGCCAAGATTTACTTAAATATTTTTGTTGACATTTAAAAAGTTAATGATAATAATCAGTAGAACATTCGATGAAAAGGCCTGCACATATTACTTTTATGGGATGTCACATTTTAGTTTCTATAATTTATTTATCTTAATGCATTTCGTTTAGAGATCGGATCAGATTTTTAATTATTGAAAAATACCTATGAGATAAATATAGTGGAATATGCGAAATCTATTTTTTTACATTAAACCATACAAATAATATGCACAGATGTTTTGAAGTCACTCATTTAACATAATGTTTCACAAAAGTTCTTTAATTACATATAAGTCGTAAGATTAGTACAAATAATAATCAGAATCTAATAAAATTTGGCTTCGATTTGAGCATTTTTCAACCGAAACGACAATAAGCTCATATAAAATTCAATTTAGACCAACATCATAATATAGTTCAGTTTATTTAATAACTTCCCAATAGAAATATATAGTACAGTAAATATTATATTATTATCATTTTTAACATTTCCAACTATTTTTTATGATAAAAGAAATCTATTTTCGATCAATTACAATAGATTGAGAAATTAATATACCTACTGTGATATTATCATGCACTTATAATAAGTTCTACATAATATTATTTGTAATAATTTTTAATATGGACACCCTGAAATGTTGGTCAACGTTGAAACTCAATTAACAAGGAGATATAATACAGTCGTAACTTTTTAATAATATACAATTATTTTGACGGCAGAACATACTATATTTTATTATTTTGTACTCCGAATTATAAGTACTGTTGTTGGTTGTCACTGGTTTTTTTTTAAACAGGTACCTACTTAATTCGTTGGTGATGATGAAGATTATACAGTATTTAATTTTTCTTTTTCTGGTCACACCTTAATTTATTTCGTTGGTGTGACATGCAGTTTGAAGACTTATAAAACTATATTCTAGTTATAAATTAGTTATGGCCGTTTTATAATGTACGGTTTCTTTTATTTTCATATTATAAGAATGATAGCCCAAAAATATCTATTGGAGATAAGTGAATATTCTGAAATCAACATCTACAATATATTCAACATCTTATTTACCAGTAAATTTAATATAATATAATTTTTATATCAATTACGATTGTTGACTAGAAAAATATTGCTCTTTTTTATAAGTACGAACGCATGTAATGTATATAGGATTCTAATGTTACATTTAGGCCTGATCTGAACTAGTCGGTGACAAACTACAATGATTATTCTATCAAAGCCTTTTTGATTTTTATTGGAAAAATATTGTGTGCTTCTCAAAGGTCAATTGTGCCAGTTGGATGTTGTTATGGTAAAAATATATTTTATACCATTAAATATTAATATTAAAAAAATACATAATTATCACATAAAAATACATATTACATAAATTTAAATAAGGATAGTTCTAATAATGATTTGTTTTAAATATATGGAAATGCACTCATTCCTAGAGAGTAAGGGAATAGAAGAGTATATATCGCAAAAGCCTTGGCACAATCCATAATTGATACTATTGATAGTAATCAATTATAATAATATCATCTGGCATCTAGCGACAAACACAACACAATAATAATAATAATATTAAAAATAATATCAATTGATAAATCAAGTATCCATTAAAATTTTCACACACATTAGGCCGATAAATTGCTCACGAATGCTTCAAGTAGCGGAATGTAAAAATAAATACACACATACTTATGGATCGGACATACTTTAAAGCATTTTTAATTGACTGTTAAACGAGCGTAATGTACAGACGCCAGCACATCAACCTACCACAATCTGTCAGATTTTCCCAATCAACTTTGAACCTTATGCTTTAGCGATAAAGTTGAAAATCTATTAAAGAAATCTGACAGATTGTGGTAGGTTGATGTGCTGGCGTCCGTACTAGGAATTCAATAATCTTTGGTGATAAATGGCAATACGACGTCTCTATTGAAATTATAACCTTGCATTTTAATTTAAACAATAGCTCTGTTAGTTTTGTATTACATATATGACTTTTTACAAGAAATATTTAATTTAATATTATTTGTTTAATTTACTTATTAGATTTAAGTAATTGAGTAAATAGTGAATTAAGATTTCCTGTTTTGACATTTTTTTTAATACCTACATATTTCTTTCTTATAAGGCCAGAGCTATAGCAAGTTCTAAATCTCACTGAGTATATTTTGTGTATTAAAATAAACTGCTTACATCCTAAGATAAATACTGTGTAATGTAATGACACGTTTAATTGTAGACAAAATAAATGCAGTGTAAATACTGTTTATGTTAATATGAGATAAAGTATAATATTTTAATTAATGTGATTTTGTCCTAATCTAAGACAATAATCTTGAATTTTAAATTACTTTGATAATTAATATCGAACAAGTGTATGAATACATTTCAAGATTTTTTCAAATATTTTCTATTATCTATTGCACTGTTTCGTTATGTGCAAATATAATTGCCATGCAAAACATATTCTAATTGTGCAACAATTTAAATCTACAAGATAAGAACAAGGTGGAATAAAACATTTGCAAAGCAAGTTAAAATTCACTTAGTGATTTCTAAGTAACACTCACATAAACATTTTTACGTATATATATTTTGATTTGAATCTATTAAATACAACTCGACATTGTTACTGATACTGTTTTTTTTCAGCGTAATTATTTCTCCACATTTAAATATCAATACTTATACAAAGAACACTTTAAAACTCTTTTGTTGAAAAGGGTTTAGTACACCTAGAACATAGCTTAGCACTGCATTAGGAATTTAATTTTTTAGGCAGAAATCTTTATCCAAGAGCCTAAAGTAACGTGAAGATATTACCAGGCAGCCATTTTTCGCTGTCGTTTTTCGCTCAAGTGCATAGAACCCTTCAAGTAATAAGGCTAACAATAATCGTAAGTATTCTAAACGAGAAGCACTGTAATGATCAGTAAGTTTCATACTATATAACGCAACAGTAACACGACGAATCTTCTCTAACAGGTACCACAGCCAATCCAAGCGTCTCCCAAAATGTAGTTCACATCTGAACACAGTTTAATTATAACAATTAGACTCTATCTTACATAAGGTTGCCAGACCTTTGATTCGAATTTTAAAACTAAATTGAAAACTACAACGACCTCTTTTGTTCCAAAATTGATCATAGACAAATCCAAATAATAAGTTTACTTGAAAAAGAGGACAGGACAACATAACTGAAGCACGAATTTCTAGAACCATTAACTTGTGGAATATTTTCTCGTAGGATCTGACAACCTGTAACCATCAAAGCCAGATGTTACCTTAAGGTCTTAAGGTTTGAAGTATTGGGGGAACTCGTTGGAGACGGCTCGCACGAGGGTCTGGTCTTCGCGGCTGCACTCTCCCTCCTCGCAGAAGATGCGCGCGAAGCATCGGAGCAGGTCGTCGCGCCGGTGAACGTGGGCGCCGTAGTCTGTGTTGCGGATTATGCCTTGGAGGATCCGCAGGTATTGTAGACGCCGCTGTGGAAACACATGTTGGTTTCATTGTGCGTGGGAGAAATGTGAAGCTTATATTAGACCGCTATCGGCATGAATTAATGGCGAGTCATACCTTTAGAGATTCTTAAAAAAATATAGAGGCTTGGCCTACAGTATTTTTATCTCACGAAGCAACACGCGCTTTACTTGTGGTTATCAAGTGTACAAACACGCTGTGAATCAGTTCTCGGTACCGTCCGAGGCAAATGAGGGTTTTCTGAAATGACGTTCGCTAGGTGGCAACACTGACACATCAGGTCCAGGCATCTGTCAAAGAGCCTATATTTTCTTTAGTCATGACTGAATGATGAACGAATGAATGAATCGAATGATGAACGTCATCATATATTGGAAGACCTTTTGTCACAGTGCAGTGGTGCCAACTGGTGTCGTAAATTTTCACGAAAACCCTCATTCGGAAGTGTGTGTTATGTGCCGACGCTACTCTTCTTCACTCAAACATTCACAACTTGTTTGTACACTTAGTTACAACAAGAAAAGCGCGCTTCGTGAGATAAAAATACTATACCGTAAGCAGTTATCCACTACTTACGATGACCTAATCGATGTTCGATAGTATGACCTTACAATACGAGTTCTTGTTGACTTAAGATTAGACATTGAGTAAGTGGCAATGGAATGTTAATGTTCAAGTATGTAGCTGTAAGTACAAGGATCTTTTGGCGCGTGGTCAAAATTCGAACGAACTCTTGTTTTTTCAATAAATTTCACAAAACCATTGCACAAATGTTTACCAACAACGCCTCCATCTAAACGTTATTCAAGCGACAAAAGAGTGCAGCAGTGTTTGTTAGTTACCGCGTCTCCAGGTGACAGGTCAGCCAGCTGCCTCACGATAATATCAATGGCGACCTTGACGTCGTTGGTGTAGAAGTGCTCGGCCGTCTTCTTGCGACTGAACACGTCCATCACCAGCTTTAGGACCGCGTGCGCCGGCGCAGGCTCGTGGTCGAAGATGTGGACCGGGTCCTCTGTAATGTATGAGGTTTAAATTATTTAAATTGTGTTTGGGGATTTTAGAACAATGTCTATTTGCGAACACGCGGGTTTACTCGGCGTGTCTGAAATATTGTATATTTTATTTGTGGAAAAACGGGTAAACAAACCATAATTGAGAATTAAGACAGCAATGCCGCGCCCTACTGCTGAACAAAAGATTTTTCACACACCATTATATAAAAATATGTCTGACTTTGAGGGTTTTACCCAGCAGTGGGTGATTCCCGGTTGAAATTATTATGATAACGAATATGTGTGACGTTGATAAAACAAAGAAGTTTTAGCGTGTCTTATTCTTATACAATAACGAGAACAATGGTGTCGATTCTGTTGTTCACAAAGTAAACTGAATTTAAGTTCAGTGTATCTTTTTCTCTCTATTTCATTAAGAAAAGGACAGATGATAAAATTTAGTTTAGTCTTGTCAAATTAATCAGCGCCTGACGTAAATTGACGCAATTTTAGTAGGCAAGTTTTAAATCACTTCTAAACGTGTAAGGAGTAGTGATTAATTTAGAAAGAAAAGATGCCCTGAACTTAAATTTAGTTTAGTTTGTGAACAAGGGACTCGGTACCAATGTTAATATTACCTTCACGATTGAGAAGGAAAAGAGCTTTCTCACAAAATGTCTTGGCATTATCTCTGGTCTCCAACGCGTTCAGCAGTAGGTTATCAAAAGAGTCTTCGAATTGCAGGTTGTATGCGAGTACTAGAGTCAGGAACAGGTCAGGTATCTGTTCATCCACGTCTGTTTCTGGAGGGTTTTCTATCAGTTCCAGTAGGAATACTGCGAAGTCGACGCCAAGTTGTTCTGCAAAACGGAATTAGAGATTATTATAAGAGTTTTTTTTGACACTATGCTTATTTATGACTATAAAATACTTACATATTTTTACAATTATTAGATCAACCTAGTAGAACACAATCGTGATCGGATTCTAAAACTAGATATCGGTTCAAGTATTCATTCACAGCTACTTCTATAATATCTATTTACACCAACCATTATTTGTCCCTGCATCGACCAAAGATCAATCGGGTGAAAGTGCATAATGACATTCATTCAGACTCTGTTTACGTGCTTAACCTATGCACATCATCTGCTTAGCCTTGACTAATGAGACCATTTAGAAATTATCTATTATTTGTAACTGCTTTAAGAGTCGGAGGGCCTAGTAACGTTGAAGGGTAAAATAAACCAACCATAACACACTTAAAGGGTTAGTCAGAAGTGTACCTATAGTTCACCCATATTTCGCCAGTTATCGTTAAGTGCCAGCCTATTGCCATCAACTGGGCATAAATCCAAAATCCCAGAGAAAAACCCAATAACGCTTTGGCAGACTTGAAAATCGAACACCTCAACAATAGCGCTTGTGGCCACTAGATCAACAAAGCAGTTCAAATAAACATGGACTTGGATACCAACCAAAATGCGTGATGGGCAGTTTGTCCCCCATGGATAGTACCATAGACAACAGGAGCGCAGAGTGTGACAGTCGACTGACGGCGCGCGGGTTGTCGCGCATGTCCCGCGCTATCTCCGCGGGGAGAGCAGACAGAGCAAGCGTTGCCAGTGCCGTGCGCTCCAAGCCGCACATTACGCCGAACGCCTGAAATAAAGTTACATTGCATTACTCTTGACTCGTCGTAAATTGAGTTTTTAGTATGATATTGATTCGAGTAAACCTACTTAGTTAAAATCTTAAATTTATTCACTGACAGATTAAGCACAGGATTCAGGAAGGATTTATGAAAATTTACCCCCAAAGGGGTAAAAAAAGGGATGAAAGTTACCATGGAAGTTTCCCATTATTGCGCACGGCTTGTACGTACTTAAACTCCCGGACTTTCAGGCGCAGAACCAGCACATTAGAAACAAATTCATTGTGCGTATAGTTCCGACGTCAGAAATCTTAATAATCTTCAGACTATTATGTATGCGATATACGCGCAACGTCACCGGAAGACTGACATAGTAACATCGTAAACATTATGCACATTCAATTCTTACGGCCATTGTTTATGTGCCATACAAATTCGTATCCAATGAGCAGCTGACATGTGGCTTGCGAAATTCTTGGAAACGTAGCGTAAAATGAATTTAAAAAGCGGCGCAATATGCCATATTGCGAAAGGTCACATTATGAGCTTTATAAACCTGCTAGAAGAATCTTATGACATGACTTGGCTATTAGATTCTCATTGGTAACTGTTGACATAAATGAGCATTTTATTGTAACCAATAAAATGCTCATTTATGTCAACAGTTAAAGAATATCAAGAATTACCTCAAAAGACCAATCCCGACATCAAATCTCTGATCTCTCTCATGATCTGACCAAGAATAAGTCTGTACTTTAAGAGACTGTGACCTCTGAGTTTGTTTCGGCCGTTCTTTTCAGAGTAGTCAGATAGGATATACCTCATCTAGTCTTTACAGGCTCTTTTTTTTAAATATGATTGACGTGTAAAAGTGTTTGTGCAAACCTACCTATAGAAATAAAATCATTTATTCAATTTACCTGCAGCAGTAGTTGTCGCAGGGGCCACCTGGTTTCCATCTGGTAGTACTGCACAAGTGTAGTCACGTACGCATACTTGTGGCTACTCAGCACATGCTGCGAGATGTTCACGTCGGCATTCGACTGTAAGTTAAAAATGTTTTATAATTCTTGTTTACAACCTGAGACATTGAGGTCATACGATATTTCAAGTGTTTGCCGTTGATTGGGTCTCTCACATATGGTTAGATATTATGACAAAACTATTTACACTTATCCAAATTCCAAACTATACTTCCCTGGCTTTCAGTTTAACCAGATTCAGATAGGTACCAGTATTTTACATGGAGCGATTGCCTATCTGACCTTCACAACCCAGTTACTGGGTAATAGATACCCTTGGTAAGACTGGTTGTCAGATCTTTGGGTTTCTGACGACCCGTAAGGACTGTCAAAGATCCACAAATGACAGCCGGAACCAATGGCTTAACTTGCTTTCCGAGGCACGGAGGGGTCTTGGTATATAAAGATGGGTCACCCATTCACGGACCAACCGCGGCATGCGTAGCCTAACCTGATCGATCGACCCGTGCAGCTGTTATTACTTAGCCAAAAGCCCGTCACATTCTTTAAAGTAGTAACTGTTTGAAAGTTCGATTATTAGAATCAAGAACATTAATTTCAAACTCTTTTTTGTAGTGCTAAAGCATCAACAAATAAAGGCAGTTTTATTTTTACAACAAAAACAACAATAAACAACAACATTTACTTTATTACCTACAGTTACTTTGTGGTATTTTGCTGGTAATTAAAATTACTGTCAACACGTCATTTTCATCAGAAGGAATGAGGAAAATGTCGTGAGGAAAGTTTTGCACATGAATGTGGATGGCTACATAAGTAAGACTAAACAAACGATGGAGGGACTATGTGAAAGATGATATGGCTAGAAAGGGGTCGTCAAACTCTCAAACTCAAACCCAATCTCGGTAATTGGGTTCGAGTTTGAGAGTTTGACGACTAATAGAGAAGCATGCATAAATTGGGATAAGGGCAAGAGTTGATGGTGATAATGATGAGTATCATACCATGACAGAGATCAGTTCAAGCAGCTGCGTCTGTATGTCGTGCGCATCGTCATGTAACGCCCAGCCTCTCTGCTGTGCGTCGTTGGCTGCCTTCGACAACGCGTTCAGTGCTGTCATCATACGCAATGCGTCTGGGGCTGCATCGATGGCGTTCTTAGGACATGTTATGTTGCTGTTTGCCTCGCGGAGAAGTGCGTCAATGATCGAACGTGCTGCCCCGCCTGGCAGGAACTCCTGAAATTAAAGAAAAATAATGTGAAAATTTGTTCATGCCCGCAATAAAAAAATCATAAGGATTGCAGCAGGTAGCATTTTGTAGTTTCTGCCTAAAAAGGTATGAGTTTATGTATGTTAGTAATAAATTTAGTTTATATCTTATAATTTCTGTACAAATCAACTGTAGGGTTGAAAGAAAATTATTATGATATTTTCAATCCTTTTGGTAAAACCTAGTAATTATACATGTAACAGGCAATTTTATTTTGTAAGTCGAATACCTACATTTGATTATAAAAAAAAACATATTTTTAAAACTTACTCTCAATGAAATTAGAACAGTTTCTACAGCTACTTTGGACATGTCATGGCTGAGCTGTGTTTCTTTCCGCACTGCCTGCACTATTTCATAAATGGCATTGGGTTTGATGCTCTCACTGCTATCCTGGCTGTCATCCTGGTTATCCGTGTCCGAAGACACTTGGTTGGACGATGTCTTGCCAACCGTTGGTTTCTTCTTGCCTTCTTCATCCTCTGTTATAACTGGAAATAAACAATTGTTATTTACCTACCTAGATGAATATAATGTATCTAAACAGAAACTTCCACCAGCAGTAAACTGACACAGGAACTAAGCCTCTAAATCAGCCATGAACAGCAAAACATACCATGAAACATTATTTAGAATAAATATTTATGCACACAATTTGTTTCATGCATGTAATTTGTTTTCAGATGTTTACCTTGAGGCACATTATTATTAGGCTTAGTAGGTGATGGGGAAGATTCTCTCTCTTCACAGATGTGCTGCTGTGAAATTACAGGTCGCAAATCAAAACATGGTGACACACCATTAGGTGGAGTGCAGTCGTCCAACCGCGGCGGGGGTTTTGGAGCTGGTGCCTTCTTCCCATGAGGCTTCAAATTTATCTGAATTTGTTTCTTCTTCTCACTCAACTTGGCTACTAAATCTTGCTTCTGCGACATTGCACCACTCTCACTTATATTTTTCAAGCAATCATTCAGGAAGGCAAGATAAAACTCTGGCTCAACCTGTTACAAATATGAACAATACACTGACTTTAGTAACTGAATTATGAACTGTGATAATTATGGTAATGAATTTAGCCTGTTACCTTGACTCCAGCGACGTAATTCGAGGGCACGAATCCAACTTGACCTTTTCTATTAACGACATGCCACCAGTTCCGCTGTTTGGCGTTACTTTGTTGAAGGAAGAAAAACTCGCCTTCCGTGAAGCTGAGGGTTTTGGCCAACGTTGCCTCAAAGTCGTAAAGCGCTTTAAGCATTTCATGGTCTTCTGTAAACATTATTAATTTGTAGTTGTTCGCATCCACACCCAAGTATACACATTGTTGAATTAATACTTACCCAAAGAATTTGGTGCGTCCCCCATGATTACAAACGAATTTAAATTATAACACTATGAAGTTTTTCGTTTCATTTGTGTTTAGTTTTTACACATTTCTATTTAGAAGTAGCGTTTTTTCAGCCAGCTACCTGAAAATCAACACAACAAATCAATTTTCATGACAGTTGACAGTTGACACTTTCATTTAATAATTTCTTATCTGAGTTTGGGTACGTGTAGTTTTAGGGGCACCAGCGGGAGAAAGAAAAAAAAAACCAGTACCTATATAATTATGTATTACATAATTATTATGTAGGTACATGCTGTTTTTTCTTTGTCAATTTATTATTAAGTAGTATAACATAAACAAACAAAAAAAGTAACGATTGCAGCCGCAGAGCACGGGCCCCGCAAACAAGCAGCGACAGTGCAACAGGATGCTAGGTAACTATGTAGTTCTATTTTAATCTTATGGTACTAATCAATATCATAGCCCGTCAGGTTTTTCACTTTCTCCAAAAAACCAATCTCATAACTCATTTCGCCTGATGCACCGGTAGATATAAATAACTCAAAGCAGCAACATCGAGTGAGCATTTCAATTTCAATACAAGGTACGCTAAGCATTACTCGTTATGTTACACCAACAGTATCAGCCCCGGATCTATGATTTTTTCGAACCGGGGCAAAACCTTGATAGTGGCGCCCCCTCCCTTCGGTGTTTGAGAAAAACTTGCAAATTGTTGATTTCTTTTGTAGTTAACAGTTGCAGGTGGAGCGAAATAAAACGTTGTGGTTTATTGCGTGTTATTTATTAATCGTCGATACAGAAAAAAACATGTCGCCTCTTTACCGGCTTATAAAAGCGAGAGAGAGTTGCTACAACCATAAAACTATATTAATTAAAATTATAAATGTTGCCCGTTACAAATATTTAACACACCCCCTCAACATTCTAATTTTAATTTCTAGATGCACCCCCTTAATAACATAAATATACTAACTCAACTTATGACAATATCTTATCCCTGAATTTAGTAAAGAGTACCTTTCCCAATGGCTTGGTGAACAAATCAGCTACATTTTCATTACTATTAACAAACTCTAATAGAACTGAATTTGTTGACATATTTTCCACAATGTACTGATACTTTATATCTATGTGCTTTAATCTTTTATTACTATCATTCGTTCTTCGCTATATTAATCACACTTTGATTGTCTTCAAGTATTTCAAAAATTATATTGTCATATCCAAAATCTTTGAGTAATTTTTTTAAGAACGAACCCTCCATTATACTCATACTAAGAGC
Source organism: Luperina nickerlii (assembly GCA_963855955.1). Lineage (NCBI taxonomy): Eukaryota > Metazoa > Arthropoda > Insecta > Lepidoptera > Noctuidae > Luperina > Luperina nickerlii. The sequence goes on from OY979666.1 coordinate 9,590,053, forward strand.
TACATATTCAGCTTCACAAGATGACAGTGATACACAAGATTGCTTCTTGCTGCACCAAAAGACTGGAGAATTAAAAATATAAAAAATTTGACCCGATGTTGACTTCCGGTCTGCAACATCACCGGCCCAGTCTGCATCACTGTAACCTTGCAATTTACATACACTTTTACTTTCCTTATCATAGTTATATGTTAAAGACAAATCAATAGTGCCCTGTATGTATCTTAGTATCCTCTTTAAACATTTAAACAACGCTACACTAGCACAATGCACATATCTGCTAAGAAATCCTACTGCAACACATAAATCTGGTCTAGTACAGGTAGCATACAAAAGACTGCCTAATAAACTTCTACAGACTTTTTCTATTTCAACACTTTCACTTTTATCTCTTTGCAACAATTCAAAACTAAAGTTTTGATCTATTGGAGTGCTAACAGTTTTACAATTTGACATTTGATATAAATCCAGCAACTTTAACAAATATCTTTTCTGATTAATTACAGTTACACAATTTCCAAGATCCTGTTTAATATTTATTCCCAAATAATTACTGGCTAGACCCAAATCTTTCATTTTAAAATTATTACTTATTGAATTCTTAAATTCACTTACTTGGTTATTATTGCTGCCAAATATCAACAGGTCGTCTACAAATAATAACACATAAATGTAGTCATTTTCAATATGTTTGAAATATAAACATGGGTCATTCTTTGATCTTAGAAAATTCTCATTGGTCATAAAGCTATTAAATTTTTCATTCCAATATTTGGGAGATTTTTTTAGACCATAGATTGACTTATTTAATTTACATGCCTTATTACCTGGTAATCTCATAAAAACTGTCTCATTAATGTCTCCATAAAGAAACGCTCCAGTTACATCCATTTGGTACACTGGTTGTCTTTTCTGGGCTGCTACAGCCAACATGACTTTGAAGGTAGTTAACTTGGCAACAGGTGAGTATATCTGGTCATCACAGTTCTCCTGCTGGAATCCTCGGGCAACTAAGCGAGCTTTATACAGAGCTTTTCCATCAGCCTCCTTGACTTTAAATACCCACTTGCTACTTACTATGTTTTGTCCATCAGGGACTTCTGTCACCTCCTCCCATGTATTATTTTCCTCCAGTGTCTTCAACTCCTTATTCATGGCTTCCTCCCATTTACTTTTATCAGGTCTTTTCATAGCTTCTTGGTATGTAATAGGTTCATCGCAACAGTAACTCAGGAACATGTTTTCCTCTCCTACATAGTCTTTAAACCAGCTTGGCTTTTTCTTCGCCCTTCTAGGTCTTTCTGTTACTTCTTCTATCTGTCCCAAAGTTTCTGGAGTTTCCTGTTCTTCTTCTATTTCTTCGTTTAATATTGACTGCTCATGGAATGAATGAATTGAGTCCTGTTCATTTTCACTTTCTATTGTTTGAGGGTTCTCAGTATCTTCATACCGGCTTTCTTCGCCTTCTGAAACTTGCTCTACCTCTTCTTGAATGTCAAAATTTATTTGATATTCCTTTTCTTGTTTTCTTTCTCTTTTTCTATTTTCTATAGACTGTTTTATGAATACTATGTCTCTTTTGATGTCTACTATGTTTCTTTCTGGAAAATATATTCTGTATCCTTTTGTATTTTCTCCATATCCAATGAAATAGCCTAATTCTGCTTTGCTGTCAAACTTTAACCGTTTCTGATCAGGAACATGTACGGATACTTGACTACCGAAGACTTGAAGGTTGTTTACATCAAAATCTTTATTCCACCAGAGTTCATATGGAGTTTTATCCTTCACTCGACTTAGACCAGTTCTGTTGATTATATAGACAGCAGTATTGATTGCTTCTGCCCATAAATTCTTATTTAGGCCGCTCTCTAGAAGCATAGTTCGTGCTGACTCAACCACCGTCCTCATCTCACGCTCTACACAACCGTTTTGTTGTGGAGTGTATGCTACACTTCTTTGGTGTTGTATTCCATATGACTTCAGTAAGTTTACCATTTCTTTATTGATAAATTCCTTTGCATTATCACTTCTTATGTATTTCACTATGTGACCGGGGTTTACTTGTACTTCTTTCAAATACTGTATTAAATATTCTATAGACTGACCTTTGTTCTTCAGAAAATACACCTTTTTATATTTAGAGTAATCATCCTTGATGAGGAGAAAGAATCTTGCCCCTCCTAGTGAAACTTCTTCTATTGGACCTCCAATGTCAATATGGATAACCTCTCCTGGTTTTGTTGCTCTATGGGTACTTGATGGGAAGGGAAACTTATGTTGTTTTCCTTTCAAACATGGCAAACATGTTTCTTCTTCACTATTTTCAAACTTAATATCCTGCTTCATCAAGATGCTTTTCACTTGATTTATGTCTTGGTGACCTAGTTTTGCATGCCATTCCTTCAGATCTGACATAACTTTTCCTACCATGGCATTAGCACCTGACTGTCTGAATAACATTGTGTACATTTTACCATGTCTCTTGGCTACAGCATACACACTGTTGTTTTTGATAAACTGGCACTCAGTAGCAGTTGACTCCAGCTTATAGCCTTTATCCAGAGCAGCACTCATGGAAAATAAGTTTGTCTTGAGGCTTGGCACATACAACACACTGTTTATGTATGTTTTTATCCATTGTTCACCATCATATGCCTCAAGGTCAATGTCACCATAACCTAATGCTTTAATTATTGTCCCATCCCCAATGACAACATCTTTTGGTACTAACAACTTTTTATAGTTTGTGAAACTGTCCACTGTAAAGCACATATGCTCAGAAGCACCACTATCTAAGAACCATTCATTGTTTATACTTTTTGACGTAAGTCCACACACTGACATGACAAATGCGTTTTGTTTGTCATTCGTTTTTTCCTGTTTATTGTTTTTGTTAAACCAACACTTTTCTTTTGTATGTCCCCGTTTGTTACACTGTTTACAAAATAAAATGTTGTCATTTCTACAACCTTTTTCACTGTTGTCCTTCTTAGCTTTACAGTCTTTTTTATAATGCCCCACTTTACCGCAGTTAAAGCACTTTCTTGTTTTAATGTCAATTTTGAACGCTGTGGTACTACTGGTTTCACTGTCTTGGTACATTTTGTTTCTTTGCTCTTCAATGATGAGCCTGGCTGTCAACTCCGACAGCGTTCGCTTTTCTATTTGCACAGAGTCCCATGCAGACACAAAGTGTCTAAACTTTTCACCCAGCGAACTTATGATTTTTGTAACAATCATGTTTTCAGCAATTTCACCTTTTGCTTGCCTTATTTGTGCCACGATTGCTTCTATCTTTGCTATGAATGTTGATACATCCTCCGAACCATTATATTTTTCTTCGAAGAAACGCTGCTGCAATATGTGGAGTGACACATCAGATTTTTGTTCATAGATTGTATTTAATTTGTCCCATATTTCTTTGGCTGTTTCACAATTCTGCACATGCAGCATAGCTGTGTTACCCAATCTGCTTACGATGACTCCTTGGGCCTTTGCATCTAGCCTCTTCCATGTGGCTAACGTTGAGTCGTCGTCTTTTTCTAGGCATTTTGATGAGCCATCCACCAAGTCATAGACATTAACCGCCTTTAGTATGACTTTTACTTGGAATTTCCATGTATGCCAGTTACCGGCATTATCTAACAACAAGCGATTGTTAGACGCCCCAAATATATCGCCCTCGCCGTCCATTTTTTCTTGCACCGACGCCACTGCTTGACCGCAGAATCACACCGCTGTTTTACCACAGCTGCCACGCGATAATTCCTTTATTTCGCTCCGGGTAACTGGGCCCATAACCTTTTGTAGTTAACAGTTGCAGGTGGAGCGAAATAAAACGTTGTGGTTTATTGCGTGTTATTTATTAATCGTCGATACAGAAAAAAACATGTCGCCTCTTTACCGGCTTATAAAAGCGAGAGAGAGTTGCTACAACCATAAAACTATATTAATTAAAATTATAAATGTTGCCCGTTACAAATATTTAACAATTTCCACTACGATAATATATGATTTCACTAATAAATTACTTATTTTATTAACGCTGATTACTCGTCAATCAACCACAAAAACAAACAGTGTTATCACTTGACGTTCAACTGTTTGAATTTGTTCAGCTCGGCTCGTATAGTATGTGACGCGGATTCCCCTTGGCAGAAAGATCACGGACACTACGCACGCGTTCAAAAATTTACTTGATCTGTTAAGATGCGTTCATAAATCACTTGGTATGTGTTCAAAAAATAACTGGGCGTATGGAAATAGAAAAGTTTGTTTTTCAAACATATTATATTAAGATTCGATTACTTGTTAAAAACCTATGAGATTGTAGGAAAAGAGGCTTCATTTGTTCGATATTTAGAATTCTTGTCTCAAGGATTTGGCGCCCCCATGAAACTGCCGCCCGGGGCAAGTGCCCCGGTTGCCCCCCTTAGATCCGGGGCTGAACAGTATATTTTACTTTCTAAAGTTTCGTGCTAATGCCGATAAACCATCGACTAGCGCTTCGTTTCTGGATCGTATTGATAAATCTAACTACTAAACTCATCACCTGTACTGTAATGATGTCGTAAACACGCCGAGACGAGCCTGCTTTAAATTTGTTGATCCATATCAAGGCACCATTCCACCTGGGCCTGCTTCTGAGCATCGGTGAGGTTGTGTGAAACTATCCTGCTCACGCGAATATGCACGTGTAGAATTTCGTGAAGGCTTCCAGATCTTTTAAGCAAAGCCGAAAAGCTTTTAAGCAAATTAAAATCAAATTGACCGAAGATCTTTGGGGAATGTCCATTAAAGTCTGTACCTCTATAATTGAGACTATTTCACCTTACTTAGCCTTAGTATTTAATTCGTGTGTTGATCAAGGAGTCTTTCCCGATTTAATGAAATACAGTAAGGAATACCACTTTACAAATCCGGGGACAGTAAGGACACCAATTATTATAGACCCGTATCCGTTTTGCCGGTTTTCAGCAAGGTGTTTGAAAAGATAATGCTTAATCAAATGCTCAATCATTTTAACACGAATAAAATCTTACACGATCAACAGTATGGTTTCACCAAAGGACGTTGTACGACCGACGCTGGTGTAACTTTATTAAAACACATTTTTAACGCGTGGGAAGAGGCCCAAGACGCCATAGGAATCTTTTGTGACCTCTCCAAGGCATTTGATTGCGTCGATCACGAAACCTTGCTTTTGAAACTTGAGCATTACGGACTTGGAAAACTTGCGCTCAGTTTAGTTAGTTCTTATTTAAATGATAGACAACAGCAAGTTCAAATAAATGGTGTCAATTCGAATGGTTTAACAGTAAAAATGGGTGTGCCACAAGGCTCGATATTGGGTCCTTTCCTCTTTTTAGTGTATGTTAATGATCTACTCCATTTATTAAAAAATCAACCACAAATGGTGTTATTTGCTGATGACAGTTCCTTAATTTTTAAGGTAAATAGACGTGCTACAAATTTTGAAGACGTAAATAACGCCCTACTGCAGGTCCAAAATTGGTTCACTGCTAATAATTTAGTATTAAATGGAAAAAAAAACTAAGTGCATAAGATTTTCTTTACCAAATGTCAAGAGTAGTGATTGTGAGATAATATTGAATCAAGAGAAACTAGAATTCGTCGATGAAACTGTTTTCCTAGGGATCACGCTCGACTCAAGGCTTCAATGGGGTCCTCATTTACCATCTCTTGCAGGACGGCTAAGTTCAGCAGCTTATGCTGTCAGAAAAATCCGTCAATTTACTGATGTAGATACCGCGAGACTAGTCTACTTTAGTTACTTTCATAGTATCATGTCTTACGGTATTTTACTTTGGGGACGGGCTGCAGACATCGATTCTATTTTTATTCTGCAGAAAAGAGCTATCAGAGCCATTTATATTCTCCGCAGGCGCGATTCTCTAAGGGAACTGTTTAAGGAAATTAACATCATGACGGTGCCTTGTCAATATATCTACGAAAATATCATGTATGTAAGAAAAAACTTACATCTTTTTAGTAAAAGAGGTGAAAGACATAATTATAGTACTAGAAATAGGGACCTATTAGTTCAACCAGGTTTCAGACTGGCTAAAGTAGACTCATCTTTTATGGGGTACTGTTTAAAATGTTATAATAAAATACCTCCGCACATTCTTGAAATGAATGAGACAAAATTCAAGTCTTGTATAAAACGCACACTATGCAGTCAGGCATATTATAAGTTAGGGGATTACATCGCTGATAAAAATGCCTGGCTCAAGGCTGGTCCTGCTCCACAACCACAACTAATTGATTAACACTTGAAGATTCTGTTGGAGCTGCTGAAGATTGTAAGACTATCTTTGCATTGTATAAACTCAATTTCCTTTGTATTGTATAATTGCATAGCACAGATGTGAGTTCTATGTATATACTATACACTATGTACCATTTACCGGGTAATGTGTCTTTCATTGACTTGAATGTACCCTGGCGGCTGATAGTATGTCATGCTCACACAAATGTCTCGCTGACGGTGGCGTGTGTGTTGGATCATTTAGCTCCCTTCAAAATGGTTGAGCTGAATGGTGCCGATCTATGCGTCATGTTCGTGAACGGGCGCCGTCAGTTGGGGCTGGTCATCACTTAGCTGCCTCGGCTTATTTTTAATTATTTTAATATTGGATTGTTGTTTTCTAACCATTTGCTGTACTCTGGACACTTAACGCGTACCTACGTCTTTTTTACATCGTTCTCACATATAATTATAAATTCACATTATTGATGTAACTAACATTTTTGTAAAACTATAATTTAAAAGAGTGTCCATGGAGTTTCTTGCCCGTTCTTCTCCATAGGTACCTACGCTTTGGAATGGGCAACTAGCTTCATATTTTCTGACTGACCGACTTTTTGACAATTCAAAAGTGCCTGTAAATGGTTTAATTGAAATAAATGCTTTGAGTTTGAGTTTGAGTTTGATCCAACCTGCAGTATGTGCTGAAATCTCTTGATACGTAACTCGCCTATTAAATTTTTCACTGCTAGCACGTTTTCTTCCGTAACAGCCGCCAAAGGGCGACCACTTCTTTCTTCATCCCCCAAAGTTAGTCGAACGTGCTTGAATTAATTATACCAAAGATACACGGTTGTCAGAAGGGCTTTCATCCATGAATGCCATTTGAAGTCTATCGTACGATTCGTCCGGTATCAGGCGACACTTGAAATCGTAAAAAATCATAGCCCGAAAATGTTCCCGGCGCAGATCCATTTTTTAATGAGATGCGATAATTTAAATTAGCTCGCCAACAATGTGGAGGGAAATTTCGAAATTGGAACGTAGAATACCTATTATTACTTACAAATATTCATATTTTCAAAATAGTTTATAACTGGCCAGTCTCTCATACATAAAAACTATATTTCGCAATACTCTCTGAGTGGCCTGGTATTCTATTCTAATCCTAAAATAAGAAAGTTTCGGAGTTTTGTTTACTTTTAACAACATTTACTTAATTATTTATAGGTGAAAAAGTATTGTCACCATTGTAAAAATGTGACATTTTCCATAATTTCGTTACATTTTATGGAAGACTAGCTTCCGCCAGCGGCTTAGCCCGCAAGGTATGTCGATAAAAACTATCATATGTCCATCCCCAGGATACAATCTACTCTCTGCCAAATATTATCGAAATCCTTCAGCGGTTTAGGCGTGAAAAGGTAACATACAGACAGACAGAGTTACTTTCGAATTTACAATATTAGTATGGACAAGAACGAATTTCTGGATATTTCACCTACATACATAGGTAGGTAAGTCAATTAAGTCAGAAAAATATTCCGATGGGTAAATAAAACTGATACTTACACGTAGTAAACCGCGACAAACGAAAGTCTCGATACGGTTCGTTCGTGGAGAGGTTACGAAGGACAGACTGTCCTTGAGAGTCATCTTCAGTCACACCAATTCAAGTAGCATCGAGTCAAAGAGTCGGATTCCCACGCTTTGTATTTTAAGCTCAACGTTTCTTAGCAGTCGCAGTCGGTTTGTATTTATAAATATCCGATTCCTTGACTTGAGTTATAGTAAAATCACTATAAAATTACTAGCTCAACCCGCGTGAAGTTTAAACATAAAACATTTCCTATGGTACTCTGCTTTCTATCGGTGAAATAATTTTTCAAACTCAAACTCAAAGCATTTATTTCAATTAAACTATTTACAGGCATTTTTGAATTGTCAAGAAGTCGGTCAGTCAGAAAATATGAAGTTAGTTGCCCATTCCAAAGCGTAGGTACCTATGGAGAAGAACGGGCAAGAAACTCCATGGACACTTTTTTAAATTATATTTTACAAAATCGGATCAGTTAATAGGTACCTACCGACTGATCCGATTACAAAAATTATTATTATTATAAAAAGTTAAGATTCGTTTTGATTAGGTACCTAACATTGTAGAAAATGCGTCTTCCTTTATTCTCCTACCGACGACTTAGATTCTTACAACTTAATTAGTTCTTAACTATTAACCTATCTACTTATCTCTAATTAAATATGATCATCTGAGACGTTAATCTATTAATTATTTTAAAATAACAAATTGCTTTAACCAACTGCGGATTATAGAAGTCATGTCTGACCTTTGCTCTGAATTTATAAACAGGAAAATTATCGTTTGTAATTTCTACGCAATAGCAAAGGCAACGGCAATCTAAGGTAAGTACGTTATATACGTTACGATACGTTTTATACCGAAACTCGAAATCCCGAATCACTTTATCCCAAATGAACGCTATCCCGAATTACTCTATCCCGAATGAACGCTATCCCGAATCACACTATTCCGTGTGTGAAGTTATTCGGGATTCTGAGTTTCGGTCTAACGTATACGGAGTAATTTTTTTGACAGTTTACACATCTGTCTACTGTCAAAAAAATAATTTGTTGTATCGAAATTATTATATGAAAGAGTCATCACACTTTCATATAATAATTTCGTCTCTGAGTTTGGGTTCACGCAGTTTCAGTAAGTGAAAAAAAAACAGTAGGTAAATAATTACAATAATTAAAAAAAAAATGCAGCCGTAGAGCAAGGGCACACTACGATTCAGCGGCATGCAACAGGCAGGGTTGTAAGTGACCCGTTGCGATTAATTTACATACGCAGCCGTTGCATTATTGACGTCTACCCACTTAAAGCACGTGTGTCAGTTGTACCAATTTGTTACCAACGAGGAACCCACATTGATATGTTTTTTTTAAATTTATTTATCATTTAAACAAGAGAATAGGCACAGGATTATTCATATTAAATAGCAACCAAAAACCACTAAGGTTTAAACTTGTGCTATCATGAGTCTATCTCAATATCGAACTATACCATGAGCATTTTATATGTATGCGTTAGTCGATACAACTAATAGTACATCTTTAGGTCTACAGTACTACAGTACTCTAGTTACATTGATATAAACACGTCTACCCATCCACCTCTACAAGGAGTACTATACCAATTTGTTAACAATGGGCTACCCATTGAAATAAGTTGAACCATTACTGGGTACTACCTTTTATGGTAGTAAACCACGAATAGTGCTTTATTGCCACATACGAGCAGATTTCATTCTCCTGGGGAGAGGTCCTTACTTCCGTTGCCATTAGTAGGCATTAGACAACATCGATGTACTCGTACATCATGATTGTTCTGTCAGCATATAAGCTCATGCAGACCGCATTATTTCTGCTTTAAAGAACAATGAATATCGCATGCACACCTCAAGGAAGCTAAGGTCATTCAGAAAAATATTTATAGATACCGCACACATTGACGTATAATTGTCATAGGTTATCGCATCATTACAAACTATGCTTTGTTTGTGTTTCCACTTATTTTTAACGAATTCCTAATATGATATGTTTTCTATTGTTCTATTGAAATCTTATTGCATGAATCAATATCCTAACCGTTGGGATCATACAATAGCATTACGTCATCTACTCACATTTAAATACACCATGGAATTAATATTTTCATTCAAATAATAGAAATGTTGTAATAAGAGATGCTCCAAAAAACTAAATAACGCCGAGACAAAATTATTCGAAATTATGACTTCACTGTGTCGATAGTCGTTATCAATTTATCATGCACCCAGCAAATGCTACACGAGCTAAGGGGTCGGGAGGTCGGGTCAAAAGATAGTCCGCCAGGTTCTTTCCCTTTCTCCAAAGAACTAGTTTAATCTCGTATCTTAATTAATTATATGCACCGGTATAAATACTGCATGCCGTAAAATCGAGCGATCATTTCAATACAAGGTGCGCGAAACATTACTCGTTATGATTAAACTAACAATTATATTAGCGGTTGTGTCCGCGTTGATTATTGCTGAGACAACATGTCATCCAACGTTCGAATATTCTCCGAGTAGAACTGCACGCAGTTTAAGTACTCCCAGAGCCTCAAGAGGAGGTGGAAGTCGTCAGGGCGGCAGCAGGGACACAGGTCCAACCCATCCCGGATATAACCGTCGTAATACTCGAGATGTCAGCTTTATAACTGCGAGCCAAGAACAGTTAGCTAGCCAAGAAACTCTGTCGCGCGTTGCCAGGAGTGCTATGAGCCAGGAGCAGTTAGCTAGCCAAGAACAGTTGGCCAGCCAAGAGACTCTGTCACGCGTTGCCAGAAGTGCTATGAGCCAGGAGCAGTTAGCTAGCCAAGAACAGTTGGCCAGCCAAGAGACTCTGTCGCGTGTTGACAGGAGTGCTATGAGCCAGGAGCAGTTAGCTAGCCAAGAACATTTAGCTAGCCAAGAGACTTTGTCGCGTGTTGCCAGGAGTGCTATGAGCCAAGAGCAGTTAGCTAGCCAAGAACAGTTGGCCAGCCAAGAGCCTCTGTCGCGTGCTGCCAGGAGTGCTATGAGCCAGGAGCAGTTAGCTAGCCAAGAGACTCTGTCGCGTATTGCCAGGAGTGCTGCGAGCCAGGAGCAGTTAGCTGGCCAAGAACAGTTGGCCAGCCAAGAGACTCTGTCGCGTGCTACCAGGAGTGCTATGAGCCAGGAGCAGTTAGCTAGCCAAGAATATTTAGCTAGCCAAGAACATTTAGCTAGCCAAGAGACTTTGTCGCGTGTTGCCAGGAGTGCTATGAGCCAGGAGCAGTTAGCTAGCCAAGAACAGTTGGCTAGCCAAGAGACTCTGTCGCGTGTTGAAAGGAGTGCTATGAGCCAGGAGCAGTTAGCTAGCCAAGAACAGTTGGCCAGCCAAGAGACTCTGTCGCGTGCTGCCAGGAGTGCTATGAGCCAGGAGCAGTTAGCTAGCCAAGAACATTTAGCTAGCCAAGAGACTTTGTCGCGTGATGCCAGGAGTGTTATGAGCCAGGAGCAGTTAGCTAGCCAAGAACAGTTGGCCAGCCAAGAGACTCTGTCGCGTGTTGAAAGGAGTGCTATGAGCCAGGAGCAGTTAGTTAGCCAAGAACAGTTGGCCAGCCAAGAGACTCTGTCGCGTGTTGCCAGGAGTGCTATGAGCCAGGAGCAGTTCGCTAGCCAAGAACATTTAGCTAGCCAAGAGACTTTGTCGCGTGTTGCCAGGAGTGCTATGAGCCAGGAGCAGTTAGCTAGCCAAGAACAGTTGGCCAGCCAAGAGACTCTGTCGCGTGTTGAAAAGAGTGCTATGAGCCAGGAGCAGTTAGCTAGCCAAGAACAGTTGGCTAGCCAAGAGACTCTGTCGCGTGTTGCCAGGAGTGCTATGCTATGAGCCAGGAGTAGGCAAGCAACTGCCAGCAGTTGTCGAGCCAAAAGACGCTGTTGTCGTAGACGTATGTAACTACAGGTGACAGATCGAAGCTTACAAGGTAGTGGTTTTAAATTTTAGTATAGGTACGACGATTTTGTTACCTTCTCATGGAAATATTTTTTTGCCGTAGTAGTTAAATAAAGTGACGAAATATCAGCCTACGTTTTTTTAGACTCTGAAACAACTATTAAATAAGTACGTATTAGAGTAGTTGTTAAAATAACATTAACACATTGTGGTAAGGTAAGACGTTAGTAACTAACTACATACTACTACATAAATGGGGGCTCCAAACACATTAACATGTAATGTAATACCTAATTGACACAATAAACTATTTTGTATTTTGGTATTTTTTTTTGTATACTTATCCTAAAATACTAGGTGTGTAGGTACAGTCGAACTGCAGAGGGCCCCAGAAAATATCTGTAGGGGCTGTAGATATATAAGTAGGTACCCGAGTTTCAATGACAGCTCGAAATACTGAGAGGGAGAACCAAAACCGACATTCTTACCTAAGTATCCTTTCACTTTGTTTTCCTATTACTCTGACTTTTAGTTTTACACAAGAAGACGATTAACTAAAAGTTCATTTCTAATTTAGTTTATTTGACCAATAAAACTCATGTTTGCTTTGTATTAACTTAATGGGCGCAATATTATTTGATACGTTTGCGATTTTTACGAGAACGGTCATGTTCCACGAAGGATATCGAGTCGAGATCTTGGTCTGCGCCATCTTGAATTATTCATGAGGGTTAAACGGACAAGACCCTCTCCGCGGGGATAGCATAAACTTGCAGATATACTTGATAACAATGACTTTGAGATAACATTTCAAAGATGAGATTTTAATTTTGTAGCAATCGTTTGGAAGATTGCCTACTGAGAATACTCGTAATACCTATTGAAATGTAAAAAAACAGATAAACAGACCTGTTGAGTTCTAGGAAACGTTATCATCATCATCAGCCTATAATGTTCCCACTGCTGGGACACAGGCCTCCTCTTAGTGAGAGGGAGTGGGCCGTAATCCACCACGCGGGCCCAGTGCGGGTTGGTAGATGTCACATGTCTTCGAATTTTTGGTTCTAGGACATGCCGGTTTCCTCACGATGTTTTCCTTCACCGTTTTGTGAGCAGTGGTGATGAAATAATTTACACAAAGTAAAGCGCCTGTCTGGGTTCGAACCTACAACTCGTAAGTCGCGGCCGTTACCACTTGGCCACCACTGCTCTCAGGAAACGTTATAATCCATACTAATATTATAAATGCGAAAGTGTGTCTATCTGTCTGCCTGTCTGTTACCTCTTCACGCTTAAATCGCTGAACCGATTTAGATGAAATTTGGTATAGAGATAGTTTGAGTCCCGGCAAAGGACATAGGATAGTTTTTACCCCGATATTCTCACGGGATCGACATTTATGCGGGTGAAACCGCGAGGCGCTGCTAGTCGTAATATAAATGCGAAAGTGTGTCTGTCTGTTACCTCTTCACGCTTAAATCGCTGAACTGATTTAGATGAAATTTGGTATAGAGATAGTTTGAGTCCCGGCAAAGGACATAGGATGCTTTTTATCCCGATATTCCCACGGGATCGACACTTATGCGGGTGAAACCGCGGGGCGCTGTTAGTAACCGATATATTTGTTTTCATAACAAAAGTGAAGTAGACTCATCCTTAATATTTTATGCTCCCGAGGATCATTTTCTTCCATTCATAGGTTAATTAATTATTTATTATTATTTTTTTTAATAGCCTATGCTGTCCCATTGCTGGGCAAAGGCCTCCCCCAAATCCTTCCAGGAACTCTTTTCCCGCGCCACCTCGAACCAGCCCTCGCGGTACGCGTCCAGGTCATCTCGCCATCTCTTTCTGGGCCGGCCTCGGCGGCGCCGTCCATTTTCAGGCACCCATTGTGTGGAGATTTTTGCCCAGCGGTCGTCGTGCATACGGCTGATGTGACCCGCCCAATCCCATTTGAGCCTGGCAGCCTTCTTTCCTACATCCAGTATGCCCGTTTTGGAACGCAGCGTGGTGTTCCGAATTCTGTCCTGTCTTTTAACACCCAGAATGCTGCGTTCCATCGCTCTTTGGCAAACTCCAAGGCGGAACTTTTGCGACTCGGTGAGCGACCAGGTCTGAGCACCGTAGGTTAGGACAGGCAGGATACACATGTCGATGAGTTTGCGCTTCAGGGAGATCGGTAGATCACCCTTCATTAGCATTAGATTAATTAATTATTAATTTATTATTTTCTTATAACTTCAGGGAAATTAATGAACAAGGGCAGACAACTTATTGATTGCGAGCAAAGCAAACAAAGCGTTACTAAATGCCAATATCTTAATTACTAAGCACCTATCACAATTCTTGCACACCTGAATGAAACGAGTAATTGCCATCACGTAAAGTTCACACAATAGTCGCAAAGTTATTAAAGTAATTACATGCCTTACATACAAAGACTTGTATCGTAGCAAGCTCGAGAAGAGGAATTACATAATGAACTGTTAAAATCGCTGTGTTGCGCTCGGATCATTACATTGGCAGTTCAAATGAAAAGTACCTTCACAAAGTATTTTACATACCTATTACAGCATCTACCTACCTACCTATTTCCTGAAATACGTAAGTAATAAGAAACGCTCCTGTACAAAAAAATCCTTTTTGAATAATTGACGAAAACGTGACGACGTCTCAGCAGGAATCTTAATTTGCATTTCGTGCATAAGTACGTGATTCTGTTTCAATTATTAATCGTCACAAAAAAATCTCCATAATTACACGTCATTTGGGCTTGAATATGGTTTGAAAATTGTATGAACTGAAAGTAACTTCCGTTGGTGGTTGTAGTGTAAATGGGGTTTTATAGTAAAGGAGCGAGAATTTCCGCGTAGTTAGTGGTTTTCGCTACGACTAAATACTTAGCTGCATCGTTCAGGGATGGAAATTTCTAGCCCTGCCTCTATTTAGAATTGGTACCGGCGGCGGCGTACCGTTTAATATTATGCAGCAAAGACTTAATGTTAATCGAGTTGTATTCATTTTGAGGCTGCTGTTCTTAATTGTGTTGTATGGTCTCAAAATATGCGGATATTATGGTATTATTTTGTACGTCGTCAGATATTTTTGATCACAACGAGGTATCACATTCTTCGGAATTTAACTGAGTAGACAGGTATGTAACACATATTTTTGAAGCGTCGCTTGTCTCGTAAGATAGTTTTGGTGTTTTTTCGATTTCACATATTATTTGTGCTGCCACTTTAGATAAATATTTGCCTCCCATAAATGATCACATATGTATATTTGCTGTCATCTTGACGACAGATATTAATGGATGAATCATGAAGTCAAATATTATTGCTGAGCAGTTCATAATAATATGTTCATGCTCGTGACTGTACTTTATTCCCACATTATTTGAGTAGAAGACATTTGAAAGATTGTGTAAACAGCTTTAGGTAGGTACTGTTTTGTATCTATACTTTCTTGGAATCCGAGGGAACAAAAACAAGTTTGCATTTTTGGTTAAAACATATACAGGAAAAAAAAATTAACCAGTGCGCAAACTGAAACTATGAATTCAGCACATGATTCTAGATCCCCTAGAGCTTTTCGTCGGTTGTCAAAACAAAAATCAGCTGTTTTAGATAAGTGAAATACCTACGTGGTCAAAATGTATGGCAAAGCAATTTTTTTTTAATTATCGACGAAAATACGCACCTAAAAAGACCCACTGACTAAAATTCTTACACAAGAGGTTCAGAATCATTATATGTACTTCATTCATGGTTACAATTTGCGCACTAGTTAAAAATTTATCCTGAATACACTTTGAAACACTAATACCTACCTAACGGTAAGGCAAGCCTGCTGTGTATTTACATGAGTAACATTTATACCTTCAATGATTGCAATATTTACTAAACAGATGTGCTGTTTAGATACTTGTCACTGCAATTACAGTAATGGAACTCACGTGTTCTCCAACCACAAGCGCTTAATGTAATTACAACTTCAGCAGTAATAACGTTGTTCTGGTGATTAAATATTGATTATAATACGAATGGTAGGTACTTTTAGTTCGTCTATTTAGGTGTTAAAAGTAGGTACTCCAGATCCCTAATTATGTATACCTACACACGAGCGATACGAGTTATCGACAGACGCAACTGCAACCGTCGACGAGTGTCGACAGCTACAACATACCGCTAGTTTATTTGACATTGACGGCTGTCGTCAACAACGTGCGGCTCGTATATTTCAGTACGGTGTTGATATACACGAACGACATATTGGCGCCGATTCCCTTGTTCACAAACTAAACTAAATTTAAGTTCAGTGCATCTTTTTCTTTCTATTTCATTAAGAAAGGACAGAAGATAAAATTTCAGTTTAGTCCTGTCAAATTAATCAGCGCCTGGCAGTACTCCATACAAGTTTAGACGTGGTTAAAAACTTGCCTGTTAAAATTACGTCAATTTACGCCAGGAGCTTAGTCCTGTCAAGTTAATCTTGACAGGACTAAACTAAAATGTATCTTCTGTCCTTTTCTTAATGAAATAAAAAGAAAAAGAGGCAATGAACTTAAATTTAGTTTCGTTTGTGAACAAAGGAATCGGCACCATTGTCGACGATTGCAGTTGCGTCTGTCGTCGACGCGTATCCCTCGTGTGTATGCAGACTAAGACTAATTTCAAGATTCCCCTTAAAACTAATAAGTTCCAATATAAAATTCGTTTGCCAACCTGGGTCATGTTTAATTACTAAAGGAAGTAGATACCTAACTTTAATAACTTTTATCAACGGAGGAATTTTTCGACTCCATATTTTAGTTTATTCACAGTTTTAGTTAGGTTAGGATGTTATATTTTAATTTAAATAGTTTGTTAGTATTAGAACTTTATCCAGTGTTTATATTTTTATCCTCCTAAATAAAGAGCATTTACTTAACTTTATACAAAAGGTGAATAACCGCCATTTATGTTGCTTGTCACACTGCAGGGCTGCAGACTTTTAAATTTCCTAATACACTGGAGACCACCAATCTTTACTTCATCAATATCCACACCCTGACTTCACTCACTACATATCTCTTTTCTTGCGCCAATTCTCTTTTCTTGCGCCAATCACCACGCCCCTGTGCCAGCCGAATCTAAGGACTGGAAGACGAGATGTCGGTCGTCCAACAGCAAGATGGGCAGACGACATTGTTGCCATTGCGGGCAACAAAAAGAACTTTAATTTATTTTACATTATGAACCAAGTAATTACTAGGATAAAGCTAATATAAAAAGTCTACCACTAGTTTTTAATATCACCCTGCTACCATATAATGTGAATAAATGATACGACATGCTATAATCTAAGTTAGCACAACTTAGTTGGAATTAACAAGAAAACTTGCACCCACTAACGAGAAAAAACTTACATACACTTTGTTGCAAGTCACGAACGTAGCGCCACCTCATTAAGTTTCAGGTGTATAAGCAACACTAAAACCTTGTGTTTATTTTGTGTCTGCTTCAGAAATGAAAATGGTATAAAATATTTCGACGAAGGTATATTTTCTTACAAAAGTTTTAGCTCTGTGATATTCTGCGTATTCCTTCTACCATCTATATAATAGAACATGGCGCCTGTAATCACCAAAGAGGTAGACAGAGGTGCCTCTAATACACCCATTTTTTTATTATTTGTATTATTATTTTAATTGTAATTTTTATTATTATTATTATTTTATGTTTAAGACCAGAATAGGGCTGCTACTGAGAAATTCCTAAAGAATAAACCTAATATCACTTTGCCTTCCCTAGGGATCGAACCCAGGACATCATGTTTAGTAGTAGCGACCACTAGACCAATGAGACAATCAGTTATAACATCTAATAGGAGTAAAATGCTTTGTTAACAATATTTGAACATATTGTAGAGCTTTACCTGAGCTACGAGTCGCAATTTATAACTATTTCGAAGGCTGTCTTTATCACGGTCTTTATAAACATGTACGTCTCAATCGGGCTACATCGGTGTAGGCCGCGTAGCGTAATTTTCGTAGGTCGTAGCAACTTGCGTAGCATTCGTAGCTAGCGTAGAAGAAGTAATAAAATACAAGTAGGAAGCTACATTTAAGTTCTTTATTTTTACATCACTGCAGGATATATTATGTAATTGTTAGAATATCAGGGAAGGAAAACATCGTGAGTAAACGGCATGTTTTAGAAGCTAAAATTCGAAGACATGTAACCTCTGCTAACCCGCACTGGGCCCGCATGGTGGATTACGGCGCACTCCCTCTTACCAAAAGGAGGCCTGTGTTCCAGCAGTGGGAACAGTATAGGCTGAATATGAAAATAATCGTGTGTCTAACAAAAAAAAAACAGAAAGTGAATATTTGTAAAAAAAAAAAACACTGGCACTCCGGTAGTGCCGACAGAAGTGAAAACTTGAACAATTACGAGTGTATTTTGTGAATCGTCTTATAAACAAAACACGCGTGTTAAGGTGTGTTCCTTATTTTATAGGGTTTTTTGCAAATCAGGTATGATGACCAAAGTGACTGGTTTATTCTTCTCGTGAAAGGAATTTATTCAGATTTACAAATAAGCACACAGGATAGACTTCAGTTCGTGGTGTTGGTCGCGGCAGTGGTAAGAGAAGCAAGCCCATGGAGCTCGTCGTCAGTTATATATCCGTGGTTCAGCGCCATCTCGTCGTTGTTGGATGAACTACGTAGTTAGTACGCGAGGCCCTCGTAGTTCTTCCCGATGTGCATAGATGGCGCTGTCCTCAACAACGCGCGTCTTACGTTTTACGTCTTACGTCTTACGAATTTTCGATCAGGGTCACGTGACCTGACGCGAATTTAGAAGTTTTTACCCATTCCAAAAAAAGTACACAGCGCCGCTAAAGAAGTTTTCACTTCAAAAAATTTAAAACTTTTGTGTTATATTTAGCACGAGCGGGCGCCATCATTGTAAATTGAACCTTATTTCAATTTAACACAAACGTCACATACGGATACTCATTATTAGAAACAACTACAGTAGAATAAATTTTACATAGGTACATGGTAGGTACATAAAGCCGATACAATGTAAACAGCGTTGTTAAATTCATCTGCAGTTGACATCCATTAATTAGTTTGTCAATGATTAGCTTGAAATCCAATTAAATAACTACACATTTTGCATTATCCAGTGTTCATACAGTATAAATAGACTCGAATATGTGTTTTTGGTTCAGGTATTTGTTACGTTGTAATAACATACGCGGTAGCGTGGGTGTCTGTCAATCCATTTGTTGATTAGGGACTATCTAGTATTATAAAGTATCATTCTACAATGTTCCCACTGAAAGTGGAGAACGTTCTTCACATGATGGTGGAGTGTGCCCGAAACAACAATCTCCGAGCTGAGTTAGTAATACACTTTGGTGTTGAGGTAAGAAAGGTGTGAAGATGCGGCCATATTTTAGCGCTCCCCTTGTCAGAAACAGCGAGGCTATTGTATAAACTTGTGCGGATTGGTATTCGTAGAAGATATGTAGAAATTTATGTTGAAGGACTATGGTATGTTTATAAAATCATGTTTAGGTATATAATATTATAAGATAGCCTTACGGAGCGACTTAGTCATGTTGACCAAGCTCATCATAAATATTTAAAAAAATAATTACACAGGTCTCCTCTTTGTGAAAGGAAGTGGACGGTAATCTAAAGTAATCATGTCTTCGAATTTTTGGTGGACTTTCTTGCGCCTAGGACATGCCGATTTCCTCCCGATCCTTTCCTTCACCA
This sequence comes from Luperina nickerlii, assembly GCA_963855955.1. Taxonomy (NCBI): domain Eukaryota; kingdom Metazoa; phylum Arthropoda; class Insecta; order Lepidoptera; family Noctuidae; genus Luperina; species Luperina nickerlii. The sequence goes on from OY979666.1 coordinate 9,609,630, forward strand.
TTTTGAAAGCAGCGGTGATGAAATTATTTACACAAAGTAAAGCGCTTGCCTGGGTTCGAATCCACGACCTACATCTCGTAAGTCGGGATAGTTACCTCTGGGCCACCACTGCTTTATGCTGCACTAAATTAAATTCAACAAAGATATGTTTTTAATTACAAATTAATTGTGAATATCGAGCTAGCGGATTCTTCTGGATGTTTGTGCCCAGGCATACCCATAGCCAATAGTTTATTTACTAATTAGCTCTTATGCATATCACGCATTTTACAATAGATAATTGCAATTAAGTGAGCTCGCGTGAAGAAACGATGAATTGACTATGTACAAGACGATAAGGTTAGAGATTTATAGAAGACTAGCTGCGCCCCGCGGTTTCACCCGTGGGGATAAAATGTAAAATTATCAACTAATGTAATGTAATATCATAAACTATCTGTGTGAAAAATTTCATGCAAATCCGTACAGTACTTTTTGCGTGAAAGAGTAACAAACTGAAAAACACACAAAAACTTTCGCCTTTAAATAGCACTAGCAGCGTCCTGCGGTTTTACCCGTATAGAGGTATGAGGAACAGGGTGTAAAGTTCACTCATACTCTATAGAAAAGGGAGGATCCTCCGACCAGACGGGTGTTGTGTCTGGCGGGCAACGGCCCATTGATTCATGTCGGGCCGTTGTATCTATGCTAGATGCGCGGTAAACTCTGCTTGCGCGATGCAGGATTTGCGTGACGTCAGTATGACGCGTTGTTTGTATGTGGCGTTGTAGATACCGCTACATCACTCCCCCCCGGAGACCGGAGGTCGATAGTGGGCTGAGTCTTGTATCTTGCGATGCTTGCCAGGCCAGCTGAGGTTCCAGTGAGTCGGAACCGGTTGCCGCATAGTTCACGGTGAGTCGGAACTGTCTGCGAAGATGTCCCCAGTGAGTCGGGGTGGCGCTGCGTTATGCTCCAGTGCGTCGGATGTAGTACAGCGCCGAGTTGAGGCTGGCTGCTGCGTCGACCAGGAGAGGAATTGAGCTCTTCTTGTTGACCGGCCGAAAGTGCAGTGTGCTGTGCCAAGGTTGCTGATGAGGCTGAGGCTGATGACCAGGTATGCGCGGTCGCTGCATGCTGGTGGTCAGGATACCCGTTGAAGCCGTGGGAGCTGGCTGGCTGGGTGACTCGCCGCTAAAGCTTGCGGGAGTGATGATGATGACGTCACGCTGAAGTATTTGCACGAAGGCTGCGCTGACGTTCATGATCGGGGTCACCAGTATAGAGGTATGAGGAACAGGGTGTAAAGTTCACTCAACCTCCATAGAAAAGGGAGGATCCTCCGACCAGACGGGTGTTGTGTCTGGCGGGCAACTGCCCATTGATTCGTGTCGGGCCGTTGTATCTATGCTAGATGCGCGGTAAACTCTGCTTGCGCGATGCAGGATTTGCGTGACGTCAGTATGACGCGTTGTTTGTATGTGGCGTTGTAGATACCGCTACACCCGCATAAGTGTCGATTCCGTGGAAATATCGAGATAAAAAGTATCCTATGTGTTATTCTGATGTATAAGCTATATTACTGTAAACGTTCATCAAAATCCTTTCCCTAGTTTTTGCGTGAAAGAATGACAAACATCCATCCATCCATCCATCCTCACAAACTCATGCGCTTATAATATTAGTAGGATAGTAGGATTAGTGTGAAGAATACGTGTAACGGCCACCCTAAATGAATGAATACAGGGCATAATACTAAAGGTCCACACCGAAGTTACATTTTGTAGAGCAACATTTTGCAACCTTGTTATAACTTTGTGTTATCTGTTATTGCCCACTACAAGCTCCGGTGCGGATGCCGATGCATCTTCAGGTACTAACTATGTATTTCATAGTTCAAGAACTTTAAATTCTCCACAGATCTATCTATAACTATTCATTGCAGCATCGCCGTCGCCGTGCCCCGCGTACTAGAGAGCAGGTGTCGATGTCATCTAAGCATTGCCGCCATATTGCAACCGTTCTGCAACGCGACGTGACTGCCATGGCTTCTGATCTGTCCTACATGAGTAAGATATATATAGAATTTTATACTTTATTGCATGGCGGAATAAACTGGACTTCTTGAACAAAGATTGGTACTTGGCAGCGCTGGAAATGACATTCTCCGTTAATTTCTGACTTGTATTTAATCGAACCTCAAATTATTCCCATTTCGCTTTCTTAAAAATATGATTAAACACTGATATAAATTATTGCGCTTTTTTTTTGAACCCCTAATAATTCCTATTTTGGGGCCCTAAAAGTCCTAAGTTGCTATGTAACTGTGACTAACTTGGATGTAGCAGTTGGATACAGTTCTAAACTTACCTAACTCATTTGCACGGGTTGCCCTAGCTTAGTTACTGAGAACAAAAAGAGCCTCCATTATTAAAAAGATGTACATCATTAGAAGCCCAAAGTGTTTTTGGATGTTCAGTAATTTTGAAAGAGTGTTCTTCATTATAAGGTCAATAAATTTTTACAGGATCAGTAAAATATTTTTTTTTTTTTTTTGTAAAATCAAAGTCAAAAGTCATTTATTCAAACTAAGCTGAGTATCAGCACTTTTTAAACGTCAAAGGTACATAAGACAGTCCCCCGAAATGCCCGCCCTTCGCCACTTGCTAGTGCTAGTTCCTAGCTGGGAAGAAGAAGTGGCGTAACAAACTTCCCAGCAGCACAGCTGCTCAGTTAGAAGGTCTTGATTCTATACAATAGTAAGTAAATAACATTATGAACCACAATAAATTAAATTATTTGCTATGTCAGCACACGCCAATACACCAACAAAAACCAACCAAACAACTTTATTCTTTCAACCCATAAATTGTCAGGTGCCTAAAGACCACTATTGTGTGTACTTATGAAATATGTCAATAGAGAAAGAGGTTAAACATCGAATCCGATTCGGCTGGGCAGCGGAAGCTACGCAATATCTTCTCGTCCCACATACCGCAGTGTTTCAAGACAAAAGTCTTTGACCAGTGCATGTTGCCAATGGCTCTGAAACGTGGTCGCTCACAATGGGCCTTATAGGAAGGCTAAAAGTCACCCAAAAGGCAATGGAGAGAGCAATGCTTGGAGTTTGCTTGCGTGATCGAATCAGAAATGAAGAGATCCGCAGAAAAACCATGGTAATCGACATAGCCCGAAGAATTGCCAAACTTTAGTGGCATAGGGCAGGGCACAATGCTCGCAGAACAGATGGCCGATGGGGCCGAAGTTCTGGAGTGACAACCGCGTACCAGAAGACGTAGCGTTGGAAGGCCTCCCACAAGGTGGTCCGACGACCTTATGAAGGCCGCAGAAACCCGTTGGATGCGAGAAGCACAGAACCGGTCGAAGTGGAGGTGCTTGGGGGAGGCCTATGTCCAGCAGTGGACTTCTTTCGGCTGAAATGATGATGATGATGAAATATGTAGGACCTTCAAGATATAATTAGTTAATGGTTCGAAAATTCTTATCTAGAATTCTGTAGCCAAAGTTTGGGCCAGGGCTGCCTCGAAAGATAAAGCAAATACTTTTATTATGCCAATATGTGACTAACTTTCTTAACTGCTAAGCATAGCAAACTTGTATTATGGAAATATTCTCCTATAATAACAGGTTGCAGCTCTCAAGAGATAATATAACCAAAAGCATGAACAGTTTATAATGTTCCCACTGCTGGGACACAGGCCTCCTCTCTGTGAGAGGTAGTACGCTGTAATCCACCACGCGGACCCAGTGTGGGTTTGGTGGATGTCACATGTCTTCGAATTTTTGGTTCTAGGACCCAGCGCCGGTTTCGATATTTTCCATCACTGTTTTGAGAGCAGTGGAGGTGAAATAATTTCAAGAGTCATTAGAACATTTTTCGGCAGATATGGAAGGAGCCTTGCCTTTGCCCAACATCTGATCAGTATATACCTATGAGTTAGTTGCCAGTTTGCCAGGGTGGTTGAAAAAGCACGCGTTTACAGCCTTCAATAGAAATAAGTAACGAAACAGTCGAGTTGTAACATAAAGCTGTGGAGTCCTTCGAGAAAAACAAAATAGTCGAACAACTTTTAGTAAATAGGCATCTAAAAGTGACCTGTAAATTCGGGTATGTTGGAGTCGAAATGCCTATTTCGACTCTAACATACCCGCATTACGTCAACTTTTACGAGTTTCCCAGATTTCGCGCAGCAGATCTTTTGTTTTACTTTTAGACTTTTTTATAGAAGAATTTAAAAATATATATATATAACTTAATAATATCTGACATCGTGGAGGTTTTCCACATTTGCGGAGTATATTCCGGTGGCGTCCGTCCAAGCTGTTGTCGGCATCGATGCAATATTAAAGCGCTTTGCAGCGCAACGCGACGTGGCTACAGCTGCACCACTCCTGCCATATTATTATCACTGCAAATATATCTGGATTATCTTGAACGTAACGGTTATTGAAGGTGAAATGCTGCGACACTTTAGGGAATAGAGAAATATGGGGATCGACATTGTTTCGTAAATGATGAAAGATGCAATAGTAGCTAATGGAGAAGCAGGATTCAGTCAAAGTTAGCAGAATCTATTTGTGCATTGTCAGTTCGTCTGCATTGGGGACTTCTGGTTCAGGCGTCATTAGGTATAATCCATGTAGGAATGAAACGTCGATGAATGCATGTCAATCCATGATTGTGTGAAAGAGCTGAATGCTAAGGGGTATCTAAGTGAGACAAATGACGTATGTCAAAGTCGTATGCTTGGGATGACGTGGAAGGTATTTGAAAAGGAGAATGACAGTTGCCTTTTTTGAAGGACGAAAAAGTCGTGAAGACGTAATTTTTTTTACTAAGATGTGTTTTACGAGTTTATAAAAGAATAAACCAAGATATTCGTATTGATTGTGGTTTTCTCTGACCTTTTATTCTCACGTACATGTACCTATCGGGTTATCAAACAATATTAGTTGAATTTAAATAACTATTAGATCGATTTCATTTTGTTTAAGAAAAATAAAGTTTTAAGTAAGGGTAAGAGTAGGTATATCTACATAAAAACGTACTTTGATCTTTTTATCACTCACGTTTGACGACAGCACTACTACAAAAACAAACTTAATGCTTTTTTACGCTTCAAAAGAATCTCCATCAATTTTTAGAATTCAAACTTTCTTTATTTCAACGGTTCACCCATTTCTTTGTGTCATTGAATTTACGAGTACAATATGTTTGTCTAGTCTGCGCCTGACAGATTAAAACGTTTGGAAAAATTTATGTCTACGGTAAGCAAATTGCTTTTCCAAAAAAATGTAGATTTTAAAAGCATTTCATAGACAGCAATGTTTACTTTTTCTATATTCTCGTAAATCGAACTCAGGCAGGTAGTTAGAATTCCTGGGATTGATTGATGACACTCTTAAAACAACAGAATTAATGTCCAATTAGTTAATTAAGACATGACAAGAATTTTAAAATTTTCTAGAATATGATAGCTAGAACACAACACACAGTGAGGTGTTACAGAAAGAAAGAAATAATTGAAATTGAGGAAAAAAATTGATGAAAACTTTGAAAACGATTACTTACCTATATCACTGTCTATTTTAAACGAAGAGAGAGAGTAATGAACTTGAAATACCTAATCCGTAACCATATAATAAATCAAAATTTCGTTAAACTTCAATAGTACCTACCTATTGAAGTTTAACGAAATCATGATTAGGTATATATAGTCTTTATTGAAAAGACAAAGGAGAGCGTGTTTTCAACTGAGCAAACAAATAAATTCAACGACTAAAAAAATACATCTTTGGGACCAAACGAATTAAATATCAAATTCTATTTGAATTTACAAATCTGCACGTAAACCTAATCTCAGCTTCTGCGAAAAATAAAATGTTTCTCGAGAACTTTTTTCAATTTCTCACACCTATCAAGATTTTCTTGTCAAAGCGCACGTGAAGTTTTGGTCACAAGAGACGAAATTAAACTCATATTTCACAGCTTCAAGATGGCTGGCGCTCGCAATGAGCGAGCCTTGTAATGCACCATTTACGTAAAAACGCCTGACATCGACCGAGTGCCAGCGACTCACTTAATGAACCTCGTAAACCTTAGTTTATACTGTTAATTACTTGATTAATTAACTTTTTATTTCTGATTTAGGTTATTAAGCAATCTGGATTAAACTTAGCTGCGTATTTCAGCAGGAGAAAGAGAAAGTTTAAACAATCTTATATTCATTAAAAAAGAAATTGAGGATTTCGTTAAACACGTTTATGCCAACAGCAGTAATGAATGTCGAAGAAAAGCCAGACAAAAGTGAATAACTATGCTGCTTTTATGCGCAGTGTGTAAATTGACACTTTCTGAACACATGACGGAGGATTTCATCGTAGTGACGACGGATTTTCTAGCGTTGAATTTGAGTTGGTCGAGCTTCCAGGAATGGCCAGTACCAAAATACAAAAAAGAACCGTACTTAAGTATCATAAAGAAGGTCATCAGAACCGAACAGAAACTGCAATAAATACTTAAGATGCAATAAAAATTGGATTGCTGATTGGGAAAAAAACGCAGGCCTTCATACAATTTACGTCGTACATACAAAATTATGAAGCCTTAAAGTAGGTATGAAGCTAAACTGGCGTGTTACATCTGACCTAAATCAAGGTACGGATCGCTTAGGTAATTTACGCGGATACTAGGTCGATCTAAAGTTCACGAATAACGCGCTCAAGAGTTCCGAAGAGGTGGGAATAACTTTCTTGAGATAGGTACTGCAGAATATTACATGGAAGGCGGAGGTTCTTGCCCTCGTAGAGGCGATCGGCAGCGGCGGTGACCTCTCGCGTCCGGGCCTGATTCAAGCCATGGTCCGGGGCGAGAGGGAGTGGGGGGCAGTCGCCTCCTTCTGCGAAGCAGTCATGCTAGCGAAGGAGGTGGCGGGACGACTGAGGGAGAGAGCCTCCCGTCCCAGCCGCCGCGGGAGACGCTCCGGGCGTCGGGAGTCACGCGACGACTCCCGGCCACCGTAGAACATAAAGGGCTAAGGAAGGAACACGGGTGGGTTTTAGTCAGTAAGAGTCTGACACTCCCTACCGCTCCACCCAGAGCGGGAGGAGTCATTTGATGATTTCCCATCCTCAAAAAAAAAAAAGGCGGAGGTTCTGGATTGTTTCTCACTGAACAGTCTATGAAATCCTCTTTCTAACAGATGACGGTAGAGTGTGTATTGAGATTATATGAAGGAGTTTTTACTCAATAAGAAAATCGTCTTTAATTCAATAATTTCATTAATTCTCTGAGGTGTTATGTGCGTAAGTTATGAGCGCAACTGTCACTAAGAACTTAATAACAGATAAGGGAGGCCTAACAGACGAGGTGCTAAGAATATACTAAAGAGGTTTTAGTTTATCTAAAATAGGTACTTTTCCTAAAAGCGGTTGCAAAATACACAGAATAAATCAAATGCCAGTCATTGTGACAAATGCATTCCTTCCATTTTCATATTGTATCTCTGCTGTAATATTTGCTGCTGTCACATAGGAGTACTTATTCATTTCTAATGATATTCCGCAAAATCTTTTAAAAAGCTCCTACTGATTTATTTTATATTATCCATGGGTATCAGACCCATGTAATTTTTTTTTTCAAGATAGTTGAAGGCAAATACTGTTTCAATCCGTTGTTGTAGACAAGGCTTAAATAAAAATGGTAAATGTTTGCCTAGAGGCGGCGTGCGGCGTGCAATGTATGCCGCAGTAATTTATGCGGTTGTTAACTATTAAAGAAAATTAACTTCTTAGCCAGCAGTAAACAATAATCAATATGTATTATAAATACCTGTTTACGTTTTGAGTAGGTAAGTCTTCCTATCAATCTGATCGAATAAGAGTGGGAAACAAGTATGTTGTGTTGCTGTATGCTGTTGGACAGGGCTTTTTAAGCGGAACATTAATTACTAATAAAATTATAGTCAAATGTTAGTACTTTCGGAGACACGACGTCTTAAAGTTGTCTCAGTCTATCATATTTTTTGTGGATATTTATAAGGTAGAATAGTAATAATACATGTATTTCACTTTAAAACAAAAAATGATGTATTATTCATCCTGGACATCATTTAAAAAACCCCAACTCATAATATCCCAAATATCTCCCAACTCCTAGGTAACAAATCAAAGGTATGGCGTGAGCGCAACTTCCTACTTTTCGCCGTCCGGTCAAGCAAGAGCAATAATATTGTGTTATCGCGTTTCTTCCAACTTGGTTTCGACCAATTATTATATTAATGACTATACACGACACGGTTTTTTATATTTCTTTTAAACGTTGCCCCACTAAGTATTCCCAACCAACATTTTGACGCTAATTTCCACCTCTGTTATCGTTTGTATTGGTTTAACGGGTGTATAAAAGCGCCCAGTAAAACTTTTGTTTATTCAATGGTCATGACTATAACTAAATAACTCATCAAGATGAGTAACGGTAACAAGAAGACATAATATGACTAAGGTAGGTATAAAAGATAAAAGCTGAACCACAGTAACACTAGGTGTAGTAACTTCAAGTAACAATAAGTACCTAAGGTAATAGTTGGATTTCTAATAAGTCTCACTATTTTCAAGTGTTCTTAAAGAGTGCTAAGTAAATGTTTTATACCACCTATCTTGCCTAGGAAACGTATTATTACTTAAGGAGGTATAAACGGTACAGTCGCCACCATCATAGCACCTGCTTTTATAAATTCAAGTAACAGAAATTACTAAAAGTAATATTATAGTTTGTTATAACTCTTTCTACCGACAAGAGCTCTTGAAAATAGCAAAATATTTTTACCACCTACGTTGCTATAAAAGTATTAATTGCAACTTATTTACAGCTACTTAATTCAGTAATCAAAAACCCCTATTTATGATAGCAATTGGTATTATGGAGTTATTTTTAGAGCCCTAATCGTTACAGTGGGGTTCAAATTTACTTTTATGTTATTCTAAGCCATAATAACACGGAATTTAAACATTTAAAACCCTATTCTGGTATAACAAGTGCTACAATAGTTCTAACTACAGCCCATCCAGTACTTCTTGTTCATTAATAGTAATAATAGGAACCTAGGATAATAAGGAGTAGACACCATTTTAAATCAAACATAACCTAAAAATAAATCAGAAAAAAACTAGTTTAAAACTCATATTTTGTTTAATTTTCTCATTTTAAAACGCAAAATATTTACTACAATACACCATGAATGTAAAAGACAGAGCCAATATCCTGTTTTTATCTAAATTTAGATTGAGTGTATGCCCCGCATGATAAAATGCAATTTATTTTTACTTTAAATATCACTTATTTTTAAGGCCCTGCAAAATTGAGACGCAAAACATATATTATTTTCTCAATAAAGTAACCCTCGCAATAAATTTTAGCCATGTGATAAAGAAATCAAACTTCACTCATCGAGATATTGACAATCCGTAACTTGAAATTCACTTAATTTCAACTCCTTAGTTTGCCATCATTTTTGAGAAATAAAGTAACACTTTTGGAACTAATGTATATGTAAAACAATAGAAAAAGAAAACATGCTACAGCCCTGAGTTGCTAATCAACACTGACCAAGATACATAAAGCAAATCCAAGAAAAAAATGGACCTAAAAAAGAACTAATATGTTACTATAAAATTTATACCAGTAGACTTCAGAACTTGTGCACCACCTATAGTTTTTATTATAACCATAATACAGACTTTAAAATGCTTGAGGTAGCTAGATTTATATTATACCACCATTATAGATACAAGAAATTGTTTGCCACTAACGCCACCCTATAACTATTATGTAACTCTCAGTGTTAAAAGAGTGAGCATTAAAATTATTATATTACTTATAGCGCTATAAGACGTGGGCCCAATCGAGAGTTTGTAAGGGGTTAGAGCGTGCTCTAACACCAATTGCTAAAACCATTGTATCACTCTTGCTTGCCAAATTCACTTTTAAATAACTCTTTTATCACCAATTCTTATTACCAAAATGCTAGTTGGGTTTCTCCTGCATTGTGGGTGCGTTTACAAACATTTAAACTCACATACACAAATATTTGTTCCGTACGGGAATCGAACCCTGCGCCAACCGTGGCATCCGGTTTGAGTCTGGGTAATGTTTAACTTATTAAATAATGAAGTAAACTACGATAATTAATTGCTTAGATTGGGATCACTTTTATGGCAGTATAACTCCGAATGTACGAGTCAGTACTCGTACATTCGGAGTTATACTGCCATAAAAGTCAAGCAGTCAGTCAGTTAAGCTTAGTCGTAATTCTAAGTTTTAATCTGCATAAGAATTTTCATTCATTCATGAGTATCTTATTTCTATTGAGAGGTGTCCTTTTAAATGTTCATATTGTGTAAAATTACAAATATTCGTATGCAGCTTTTAGCGGAGGATATTTGCTTAACATACCTTCACCTCTACCAACCTTGTACCTTATCCTACAAATAAATATCTCTGTCTTTGTCTTTGTATTCACTGAAATGAGATCCTTAAGTTTTCATTAGAACTAAAGTAAAGTACCTAGATACTCCAAAATTCTTAAAAAAAGAAACATTTTCCGATTTCAAAAAGGTCTCGCAATAGTTATAATATATCTTCCGCACTAAAGATTTAAAAGCTATTGTTGGAATATAGGTAATCCAACGATATTTCGGAGTAGGTTATCCATTGGCAGTTATGAAAATCTTCTCAGCTGGATAGGATTTCATTTACTTAAATTCCCGATATGTATCGTACTGTTGTATTTTTAATGAGAATTACATGCGCTCGCCAGTGTGCACGGAGGCGCAATGCGAACTTATTAAAGTTAAATTCACCGCCTTCCCAGCACTTACATCGACCTTTATAGCTTGTGCAAATCGTCCGTAGTAACCTTTTACATACCACTCGAGAAAATAAAGCGCGATAAAATATAAAACAAGAGCAATTTTAAGTAAATCATCATTTAAAAAATATGATAGCAATTTTGTCGCGCTTCCTCTGTTGATGCGAACTCTACTTACTGTTGGCGTTTTATTTAAATTATTCAAAGGAATAGAAAACATGTTTTCTTGGAGCGTTCGTTATTCCTTTCGAGGTAATCAGAGAGGGTGGGGCGTTGTTTTACTCTCTTTCTAAGGTTGCTTAATAGTCAGAGGCTGTTTAAAAAAATGGTCAGCTTCAAAGCATTGTTGTGTAAGAACGTAATTAAATCCAGTGTAATGAAAATGCCCTTTCTGCATAAAATGGAGTGTTTGGTTAGGTCGGCGACAGGACACGCCGTGCAGTGAGTGGCTTTAATGAATTCAACACTCCTAGTGCCGAATAATTTTCATGTAAATTCTAAAAAGGTTGACGACATGCGAAATAAAATCTAACTCCGTCCAGCAATTTTATCAGCGACCACTTTTTCTCAAAGAGTTATGAGTTAACTATCTACTCTGACCACTTCATATAAAATGCAATTTTGTGGAGAGTTTGAAATATATTCCGTTTTGTTTCATATTATTTTACTAACATTATATTAATATACAAACGCCAGCACATCAAGCTAACCGAAACTGTAAAATTTTCCCAATCAACTTTGAATCTAATGCTTTAGCGATAAAGTTGAAAATCTATCAAAGAAATTTGACAGATTGTAGTAGCTTGATGTGCTGGCGTCTGTACCTACCTAAATAAAAACATAATTTTAGTGGGACCTTGCCTTGTCATGGTCAATAATTAATGTACTTACCATACATATCATACTCATTATGTTTTATATAGATATGTAGGTAAGGGCTCGTGGCTAAATGATACAAGCCGCATGGATCGATCGAAGGTTAAGCTATGCTTGCCGCGGTCGATTCATGGATGGGTGACCATTACATATCCTCCGTGCCTCGGAAAGCGCGCGGCTCTCAGTCCTAGGTCTTTGACAGTTGTTACGTGTGAATACACGTGAAGCCCGAAAGTCTGACCACCAGTCTTACCAAGGGGATACCGTGTTACGGAGTAACTGGGTTGTAAAGTGCAGACAAGCAGTCACTCCATGAAAAACACTTGTATTCAGCTGCCTCCGGTTAGACTGAAAAGCGACCCTAACATATAGTTAGGAAAAGGCAAATCAGATTGATTGATGTGTTATGTACAGACGCCAGCACATTAACCTACCCGAAACTGTCAAATTTTCTCAATCAACTTTGAACCTTATGCTTTAGCGATAAAGTTGAAAATCTACTAAAGAAATTTAACAGATTGTAGTGGCTCGATGTGTTGGCGTCTGTACTTACGGAAGTACAAACATTATACCTAGTACAAAGCTATCACAAGAACAGTACGAAACAAAGCAGTGGTTTAAAAAAAACTTATGTTATAAATGTCGGTGTCGCAAAAGAAACAAACGATTTCACAGCAAAGTGAACTTAATCATAGGTGCAATTTAGCACTTTGCAGAGTGTTTGCAGAGTTAGTACAATTTGTAGAATGCCATGAAGGAAAGGTGCATTATAATAATAACACCGTGGTTAGACGAATGCAATATCACAAAAAGAAATAGTTCTGAATCGAAAAGGAAAGTTAGCGTAATAAATTCGCGGTAGTGATGGGAGTGGTTAATATAGGAGCCGTGGATGCGGATACGAACAATTTGCATCATAATTGGCGGGTAGAAAAGCGGATATAACTTAATATGAAAGGGATTCGTCAAGTAATTCCTGAGACTGACGGTAAATCACGGTTGTAAAATTATTGAAAGTGCTAAAAAGTTTGGAGTTTCTATTATTGTCTTCAAAAGCAGGTACCTTCCGGAATGACGAACATGACGAACATCGATCACTATATAATAAAGAACTTCGATGAGACAATACACACACATCAACAACATCACACACACATCACATCATCAACTTCACACATCATGGACATCGATGAGATAAATGTATAAATACTTTAACTGTAATTACTTACTAATGTAATTTCGTTATCCGAAATTGTGTCTAACTAAAGTACAGATGGGCCTTAGTTTAATCGTATATCCGAGGCCGAAGCGCATCACTATCATTGCATTCGTCGAAATCACCACGGGCTGAGTGTAAGTTTAGATTGTAAAGGTTTAGTTAGAGAGAACTTACGTCGGTTCTATGTAACAGCAAAGTTAACGGTATGAGGATATACTGGGAAGTAACAGCTTCCTTACGAGTTTCCATCACTGGTTTATTATTCTCTATGGAATATTAGTTTGACTTGAAAGCATGATTGTGTGTTTACTACAGTTTTTTGGCTTTCGTGTGGATTCATATTGATATTACCTACTGGCAGTTTAAATATAACTAGAAAAGAGTAGCAATTTCAGGAACCTACTAGCAGAACTTATTTGTATTTCAGCTTGTGGCTACAATTTTCGCCAGAGGATTATCACTGCAAAGTAAACCCCCTTAAGCACCAAAACAATGTAACAAGCCACATAAATTATGCTGCCGTCAAATCTTGTCGGGTAGCGGTAACCATCCCCGAACGAGTGTCGTAAAGAAAACACGGAACGGTAAAAAATATCCCTTAGTACTCAATTCAGAACAAGAATAAGAAAGAAACAATGTCAGGCAACAATATTTTATTAGATATCAATCAGGCGATACACCGAGTGATTCGGGGAATTGCCAACTTCGGCAAACTTCAACGAACTTCGGCAAGTTTCACCGACTTCGTCCTTACGTGGACGTGACACCTGGGAACTTTTCTCTCACAGAATACATACAATTTCAGTAAATAGTTGCTTCAAGCTATGCATGAAGAGCACTGAAAGAGGTAAGTATGCAATTAAAAAATATAATCTAATAATCTCCTCTCGAGTTAAGTGCACAGGAAAATCTGAGGATAGAACTTTTCTGAGAACTAAGTTTGTCGAGTTATTCTTCAGAGTTTATCAGTTGTAGAGTAAAACTTATTATTCCGCCCAAGTTTAAGTCAACTGGAACAAATGAGACACTTACGCATATTAATTCATGAAACTTTCTTCAAGTCTCAAAAGTTATGATACAGTAGGTACTGCAATCTTTAATTTTTAATCCAAAGTGTTGCAACGAACATAGCATCACTAACAAAACCTATACCATTCCTTACTTCTCAGAACCTACCTACGAGTAGTTCTATCGAGTTCCGATGTACCATGCCTATGTTTCTGCTGCAAAGCACATAACATCGTGGAACTAATTACGTCAAGCAATGGGGTCACATTTAATATGACAGTGTCGTAATATGTCGCTTGAAGTAATTTACTGCCATTTGTCATACTGCTAACGTAGTCGGAACACTGCTTAACCTGCAAAAGAAAAGAAAAAAAACTTTACTTAGTAAACCAAAGAATAAAATTATTTAAATTCAACAAACGAGTCTCCGTTGGTATTCTCGGACGATATTTTTTACTATTTTATACTCGCAGAGTTGAGTTTTATATTTTAAACTTTTTGTAAAGGTGCTGGTAGATATCGTGCCTGAGATGGCTGCAAACTTTTTTACTGCCTCCGCAACGGAAGAAAAATGAAAATGTTTTGTTGTAGACAAAGGGTTTGGGGTATTGTTCAACTGCCATGGACGTAGTCAAAAAGAACATTATTCATGCATTAAATAATACTTACAAAGTCATGAATTTAATTTTGAACAAAGTCTAATGTTTGATGTTACGAATGGGTGATTAAGACATGCTTGCTCGCTTTGTTGAAGCAAAAGTCTTACATTTGTAAGACTTAAATATACAAAGTTTATACTCTCAGATGAGAGTAATCCTACGTGAAGCACAGAAGCACAAACATGAAAATAATCTATCTGCCATTCAAAATACAAAGCTAATCAAAATGTATCAACAGGTCGCCATGTTTCCATAGAGAAATACATAAAAGTCAACAACGTCTAATTCTTTTTATCGCGGTTGTAAACTAAGGTAATTAAAGAGAAGCGTCACATCATCCATTATTTTTATAAAATATTGCCATAATTGTCTATATAATGTGCGCTCATTTTGTGCCTAAGTGCCGCAGTAATTAATAGAGTAGAAGACTATTAGTACTAAATCAGATGGAGTTTCTTGTTGCAAATTAGTGTCTATGAAATTGTATAATGTTATTACAGTCAAGCTCTTTGTAAAGTCTCATTTTGGTGGTGTGTTTATGAAAGAGAATTAGACTACAAGGCTAAATAAAATACAGCTTAGTATTCGTATAACGTTGTAAGATTGGGTCTTAGATGAGAGAGATGGTATCCATACTTCCATACTAAAGGTGTTCCATACGAAAGTGTGTCTGTCTGTTACCTCTTCACGTTTAAACCGCTGAACCGATTTAGATGAAATTCGGTATAGGGATAGTTTGAGTCCCGGTAAAGGACATAGGATAACAGGATCGACACTTATGCGGGCAAAACCGCGGGGCGCTACTAGTACTGTTAGTATCTAACTTTGTTGTTTTGTTTTAAGAGACGACCGATAAGACTGAAATCTGAAAAGTAAACATGAACAATGAGTAACAAATTGTTGTAACGCGTGAATAATTTTTATCGCAAACTACTAAACAAATATATTCCTAACAAAATATCAATCTGCCGTAGCCTTTTCCTAATTATTTTGGGGTCGGTTTCTATAGTCTAACCGGATGCAGCTGAATACCAATATTTTATATAAGCGAGCGACTGCCTATCTGATGTAAACAACCCAGTTACTGGGTAGACGATAACCCTTGGTAAGACTGGTTGATAGACTTTTGAGCTTCTGACTACGCGTGTGACCCATGCGGCTGTTACTAATTTAACCACGATCACCAAACTCAACTGTGTTCGTAACATCAAACTTCAAAAGGAAAAGGTAAATAGTATATTGTAAACCACATAGTCTTGATAAATATATTATTTATTTACGACACGTATCACATTTATATGAAATCCGTCCGAAATCCCCATTAGGATCCTAAGAGACATATGTTCGTTCGAACGTTTTCGGACGTCAATAAAATTTCACTTCCTTTGATCCTGGCCGACCGGTGACCATTTAAATCTGGGCTATCGTTTTCCCATCTGTCGGTCGAGTACCAATTGAAAGATTATACGTTGGTAAATTATGACGCACCCTTAACTGCTTATCGATTTTCAATAACGTAAGTGAACAAACAATAGTATTATGTCAACTTAACATGGGTTACCTTTCGAAAGAATGTTCTTGACATATTAAATGAGAAAGTATTTTCATGTAACAGGTTATATGTAGGTATCTACATAATTATGTACTTACATACATTAATAGCAGTAGTAATAGTTATAGTAATAATTAAATCAGCTCTTATTTCAGTTAGATGTAAACTGAAATAAAATAATGCATGTAGGTACGTAAATTCTAGCGAGATCAAACCATGCCAATGAGGGTTTTCAAGAAAATTTACCCCTTCAGTTGCCGCCACTTTGACAAGAGGTGTTCCATTGCGACAATGAATATATTTATGATGATATTTATCATTCGTTCATCATTCAATCACGACTAAAGAAAACATAGGCGCTTTAAGACTTTTGAAGGCTCGTGGACGTCATTTCAAAAAACCTTCATTTAATGCAAGTCCCAATTCATGGAAAAATGTAAAACTTCCTTCTAGGTATCTACTTGCCTAGCGTAACCACACATGATTTTTGTGTAAAAATTAACAAGCAGCGCGTATAAATTGTGTAGACGGTGTGAAATCGGTCTCCATGCGAGCGTTGAGCTTAACGAGACACTCGGGAAGCTCGCGACGAACGGCCGCGCATCACACAGACGCGTAACGAGACCGACGACACTGCTGGGACGCGTGTCACGATTAGTATGTCCACTGAACTGCGTTATTGAAATTGTAATGTTCTAGAACTGAGAACTATTGTTTTTTTTTTTACAAACCTGCAAGAAACTTAACAACGCTGTTAGGTTGGGGATTAAAATGTTTATTTCTGCAAACTCTTGCCTAAAGTTCTTTGCCCCCTTTTCCCCCTATTTTTTATTTTAAGTGTTCAAAAACCCATAACACTCAAAGATCCTATTCTCTAAACATTAATTGGTTAGGTACCTACCCAGATATTGTAGTAGAAAGTTAGAAAATATGTTCCTACACACAAAACGAAGTACACAACAAGCTTTCCAACAGTTTCCATCTCATCACGAAAGACCAAGAATTCTAAGAGAATTCTATTTACTTAGAACTTGTAACGTATGAGCGGTTTCATAATGAGGTAATTAAGTCCCGTCTATCTAGGATAGCTATGATGTAATCGTGGCAATATTCCTAGCACCAGTGGGCAATTAATGAACAAAGTTAGCAGTGCTCCAATGCGGTATAGTGATTTATGCAAAGAGTTTATCCGCGCCACCACACACCGCTTGCATTCGCTTTCTCAGTACATTTACAACTGAACTAGTTCTCCTATCTTGTGGAGTTAGTTCGTTAATATTGAATGAACAAAATACTATGTAAATCGGATTAATACATAATCGGATTATCACACCTACCGGGCGTAATCCACCAAACAGGCCAGGGAGGGTTGCACTTGCCTGTTTGGGGGATTACGACCCGCTTCCTCTCACCGAGAGGTATGTGTCCCAGTGGGAACGATAATGGCTGATTATGCTACATAATTAACCATAAGAAAGAAATGCATTAATTTCACAACACAAAAAAACAGTTGGAGGAAAATATGTGTCACATCCACAAAAAACGCATCAGCATAATGCTACGGACCCTATTCGAATCAGAGCCCCAGCACTGGTTTTCAGCAACAGCCGGCGTTGACGTGATGACGTCAACCGGTGCAGTATACGATAAAATATAAATAACACAATAAGAAATTAAAATTAAGATATTATGCACTCAATATGTCACTCTCACACACAGTATTTATAAAATATATAGTACCATTCCGGGCAACGTCTCACACGCCACCGGCCTTTTTAGGAGGCGTTTGGCCCCCTCAGGTTGGGCAGGAGCCGCTTGAAGGCGGCCCCGGCCCGTTCCAGTTTGGGAGCCAAACGTCGGAAATGCTCGACGAAGTTCCACCGGCTGTCGAGGACGAGACCCAGGTATTTCATCGTCGTCTCGACACCGATGTGAACCCCTCCTACCGTTAGTTGGGATCCCGATGGTGATGGGCGCGTTCCGGGGCCCATGAAACGACATGGCCTCGGACTTGTGCAATGCCACCTCGAGACCCAACTGCCGGGATCCTCTCCACGACTATCGCAACCCCGCGTGTCATCGCGTCAGCCGTCGCCTGATGCGACCTCCCCTGCGCCAGGACTAGCGTGTCGTCAGCGTAGCAAACCACGCTGACGCCATCAGGGAGGTTGGCCCGCAGCACCCAGTCGTAACCGATGTCCCACAGGAGCGGCCCCAGCACCGATCCCTGTGGGACACCGCACGACATCTCTCGCCGGTTCCACTTCCCATAGGTAGGTGAGGGCGCCGTGAGGCCTCTCTACACACTCCTCAAAGAAGGGTCTTATCGCCACTATCGTGCACCACCGGCCTTAGGAGTCATTTCCGCGAATAATATATTTAGCTTAAACACTTCTTAAACGCCATCAATCGACTAAGGACACTTTTAGCTTTATTATTTTCCTATCACTCCATAATTCCATATATTAATTCATCAAACCACAGATACAATCTACTTTATTTTCTATGTTATAATAATATACAGAATAAATCTACCAATTTCGCGAGTACCCCTGCAAAGTTGGTCTAACTTAGAAATTCTACGTTTCGTTTGCGTAACAAAGTTTGTATTATCATAATAATATTATGTATGTCTCTATCCTATATCTATTTACGTTGTTAGGTTTATAAAATTTCCATTTTGTATGAAACAAAATATCATTAGCATCTAGACTAATACTTACTTGGCAAAGGTTTTTTCTATCTAATAACCTACTTATTTTTACGTGATAATTATCTTCTAGGTAGTAGGTAATATTGTTTTTATCTCACTATTCTGCCGGTCGATTCTGTAAAAATCTCACCGTGAAAACTCGGGTGAAGTGAGTTTGTTTTTGCTAGAAATTGACACTATTGACAGCTCACTCCACGCTCACTTCACCTAAGTTTTCACGGTGAGATTTTTACAGAATAGCACCGCTGTTTCACAACGCTAATTTTAATTATAAGTGTGCTTTTAAGACGAAGAGGCTGCTGGCATAACGTCTGTAAAAATATTAAAATTGAGCCTAGAATTCATGAAAAGTAGGACAAGCTATAAGTTCAGGTTAGAGAGGAAATTCACAGGCTTTTGAAGTTTTGGAATCTTTTATGACGCCTCAATATAAAGGCTACACTTCACTGCCTATTGATCCGTACGTTTTCAAGTAGCCAATCAAAGTATGTTGACAAATATTTCGATACAGAAAAGCATTGCTAAGGTCAAACTTTTACACCGTGCCGCAGTTTTGTCTATTATGAGCAGATCTAATAGAATTAGTGACAGAAAAAAAGAAAAGGTACAGTATCATGTTGGACTAGTTCAAATCAAAGGTGCACCTTTTATTTTTTCGAAAATTTCAATTGAAGCCAAGGAGCAGTAGTGGCACCGTAGTAAAAACCGCGACTTACGAGTTGTTGGCCACAGGTTCGAACCCAGACAGGCGCTTTACTTTATGCAAATTATTTCATCACCACTGCTCGCAAAACGGTGCAGGAAAACATCGTGAGGAAACCGGCATATCCTAGAACTTAATTAAAGCTACTTACATTATTTTCTCCGAAATTAAACAAGAAAGGAGCGAACAAAAATTACCAAATGGAAAAACCAACACATTATACAACTTATTTGAAATCTCTAACTTAGTTAATTTCTGTTATCTTCATTTTCTCGAGCTGTCTGCCGGTAAGAAAGAAATTTCAAGTCTGGTCTTTCAAGTGTTGGTTGTTTGTTAACAAGGGTATTGGCGCCATTGTCTTTATAATTCTCACGGCCATGCTACAATCCTTTTAAGTAGAAACATAAAACTATAAATAACTACGTTATTAAGCCCATTATAATTAATTCCCAAGCTTAAATACTAAACTGAAGCAAGTACACGCGCTTCAACTTGCCCACTATAACAAATAAAACAACCTTTTTCACTTAATTAACCTCTTTCTCGACATTTGCACGGCATGTTTCGTTACATTGCCTTAATTAAAAAACTCGTTTGACATTGTTGATTAAATACAATGCTTAAAACTGCAAGTCAGGATTACTTAAATTAATTAATTTTCGGTTGTGCACTGAGGATGGAATATTATGACTTTACCTTAGATTTTAAAAAATTGTGGTCATTTTTATTCATGTTCTTTTTTTGTGTACTTGTCAAAGAGAGTAGTTACGTTATTTTAAACTTTTATAAAGACCATTGCCTATTTTATTTATAAAATAAACAAGATACGGTACTATAGGGGTTGCAGATGGGAGCTTCACGATATAATTGAAAAATACATCGACTTGAATAAAATATATTCACGACTTTAGATTATCACGTTATTTCTAGCACTGCTTCTACTAAACAAAAAAACCATATTAGAATATTTGACAATTGCTTGAACGTTCGAATGGAACACACCGGCAATTATAACCAGCCTGTACTACTAACGGTAGAGCTACACAGATAGTCTCTACAGTACAAACGTACAGGGAATATGTATACAGAATACGTTTATGTTGCACAGCTAAGGAAAGGCATACATTATGTACAATCAGATAAATCTTAATACATTCAGATAGGTAAATATTCAATCTGCAATAATAAATTGTCAATAAAAGTTTTTGATTTGAAGCTGTATTCTGTTCGGTTTAGTCGGGGAAGGGCGAGAGGTACCCAATGTGGGCGCCGTCGGTCGCTGATTCCCTCGTGGACCGATTTTCATAATAAAACCATCTCGCTAAATGGGCCCGCAGCAAATGTCGTCATTTCACACTCTCCCATAGCCCCTGCCAATTTGTTTTATACATTTTTTTCTTATTCCTCGCGGACAAATCATTGATTTCTGTGTGGGCTTAGATTACGCTGGATTGGCTCTACGTTTATTCATGTTTGTAATTGGGTTTTCTTAAACACGCGTTGCTTTTATAAAATCTTCGTAGCAGAAGCATCCAGTATTGTTCCTCTTCTGATCGTAAATAATATCTTGATATTATACCAAACCCAAAGTACCAAAGAAAATAACAAAATGTCTCCACTTAAACCAAAACAAGGAAGAATATCCATCAAGGAAAATATTCCCCGAAAATCCGTGATCGTTATTCTGTTTCAAACATATCGACTTAAAAGTAGATACCGGATATCCTTGTTTGAGCCAAGTTACCTGTCAGATGGAGGATAAAAGAAAGTGTTAGGTATCGGGGTCGCGGTGAAGCGTCCTCGAACGAGGCGGCCGCGGGCACAAGAAAAGAACTAAGGTTTCTTTAACTTATGACAGCTATAAGTAATGTTGTCATATTGTCCGTGTGTTCTTCTTAAAAACAGGTTTTGGTTAATAAAAATAAGGTAAGTTTATGTTTATGAAAAAGGTTTTCAAATAAATTAGCTTCTGATTAATTAGCCAAAAGCCATATAAGATCAAAAGACGTAGATATTGTGGTTGTAATTGCAAATTCTAAAATTTATAATATTTTTATTACCTTTACTGAAATTAAAGTTAATTAATTTTATAAATGTTATACTTATGTCTTAATAAGGTAATTAATTAATATCACTATTAGACTTTAGATGTTCTTTATTTTAGATTGATTAACAACGTGCGTGCAGTATTAGGTAATTTATAGTAATCCTCTATGACAATAAACATCGATGGTCATAGGTCTTCAATAGGTCAAAAATTCCTTTTCAACCCAAACAAGAAAAAATGGGAATGATTTCCATAAGAGCTTTCGAAGGCTACTTTTTACACCATTCAAATTTAAGAATTCATGTAAAGCGTTAAGGCTCCTGCAAACTAGCGCGACGCGCGTCACGATTCGCGCGCGACACAGGCACCGCTTGTGGCGCGACTTGCGGTGCCTTTGTGTCGCGCACGATTTTATCGCGTGTCGCGCCTATTTGTAGGAGCCTTTATCCGTTCCTTTTTCCATTAAACAACAAATACAAACGTACGAGGAAATCGTATATATCATCCATTTACTTATAGCAATCATATTTTTTTACATTTATTTTATCTCGTAAATAATAAAAAAAATCCTTGTTTATACGCCGAATAATCATACTTGCCTGTAGCTGAAAATATTGCAATAGACAAGAACTTAAATGTTATATCAAATATTTCAAAGTATAATTAATACTTTAATTAAAACCCATCTGGGCAAAGTTAATTAAATCACAGATGAATTATGGTCGCAGTGTGGAATATTTACAAATTTTAATGATGCTTTGTGTTTTGTGCAAAGGTTTGAAATAGTAGTTGAATGTTTTGCATGAATATTTTAGCTAACGTCCTTTTGTTTGCCGAGTCCATTATTAAAAAATTACTTAGATACCTTATATTTTAGGAACCAAAAAAGTTAATTTATGGTGCTTTCGCAAGCCCAGAATTTGATTGGGATTTTAGTAAACAAATTCTACGAACGTGCTAAAAAGAATCGTCCCCGATAAATGATATAAGAGGTCATTCCTATAAAGCCGAATTTTACATTAGGAAACTAGTTGCGCAATAAATTAGTTTCATGATATTAGGTTTCACTGATAGTGTAAATAGACAATTTCATCGTGCATGCATTAGTGCATGTTTCAGTTTGTAAAAGTTTACTAACATAGTTTTTAATGAATGTCATAATAGTACTATATTTACTCAACCTCCATAGGTACGTAACCCAAAGCAAAAGTAATGCAAACGTGGTTTTAGTTTTGAATGAAATATTCAAATCCACGAGAATCTATTTATGCAAACTGAAGCAACGAGTGCTACCGTCTCTGGCATACATAAAACCATAGTAGCATTAACTATCTCGTAAACAGATATGATCCTCCCTTATCAGCATCTTTGTAAAATGCAGATACCTACGTTAAAGCGCGAGTCCTGAATCAGGAACTCCGTTTCCTCTCGAGTCGTAATCGTAAATGGAACCATGCAATTTTATGCTAAAAATATGGGCAGCAGTAGTTTTCTGTATCCAATCAATCTGATACAAAACTTTTATCTTTTGACGGCAAATTTTGATTGCGGCCAGCTGTGTGTGTTATTTTTCTATCTATATAGATATCTACGTACAAGTCAGTACACTAAAGCTAAACTATTTGTGTAATGGACAGCCCTCCGGCAGTAGCATGAAAGGGGACGAGCAAATAAACGGTCAAAACTCTCTGTCAATACATGACCGGCAGACAGTTAACCGTTGCGACGTATCTGTGTTTATTTTATACATGGTTTCCGACGTTTTTGTATCGCACACAAAACCGCAACCATTTTATGAGGTTCGGCGACAGATTGCCGCTTTAAGTGCGGAACTCAACTATGAATTATTCACGAGTGCGTGAAGAGAAAAGGGTTGAGACATGAAAATAAAATTTTGCTGAAAGCATCATCTCGTAATTATGTACGTGCTTCTAGATATCATAGTAAAAAGATTAATAGCTACTTTGGTGGTGGGTGTATCAACTTTACGTTGGGAATGGTACGTTTTATAAATCTTGGGGAAAATGATGTTATCCGAGCGGATTCTATGTATTCTTTTATTTTATTACTGCAATTCGCAACGAACTCATAACATGCCTCGGATCAGTAATTACCTAATTTTATGAGCAGGTTGTATCGACTACAGAGCGTAAGGTGTTGAATATTAGCTAAGAGACTGAAAACAGTGAAAAAATCGTCATCTCTATCTACCGCTTCGGGGAACACATATGTACGTTATCTCTTTATCAAATTCATTGGTACATTTACTTGTTTATGAATGACGTAAACCTATTCTAGATATATCTATGTTTTTTATCGTGACCACTATATGTGAGAGGTCACCCGAGAGTTCGGTTTCTCAACAGATAAAAGTTTAATCAAGAACTATCACGGTATAACAACATTGCGCGTTAATCACACACGTATTTGTGAAAAATTAAAAACGGAGTATTGTCTAGATTGAATTGCCTCATCGAGGTCGGTATAGTGGTCGCTAGCGCTACTGCTGAGCTTGAGGTCTTTTTTTTTTCAGGGTGGGAAATCATCAAATGACACTCCCTTCCGCTCGACCCAGAGCGGGAGGGCCGCTCTGGGTGAAGCGGAAGGGAGTGTCAGACTCTTACTGACTAAAACCAACCCGTGTTCCTTCGTTTACGTTCCGGGCCAGCGGTAATCCTTTGGGGCAATCCCGCTGACCCGGCAGGCTGCGGCCGTGACGGGCCCCTTCGGTTGATGCTGACATCTCTTTGAGGCGCGCGTGGAACACGTACGCGCCGTCCGGCACGGACTTGAGGTCTTAGGTTCGTTTCTGGCAAACGAACTCGGGTCGGGCAGTGTTAATGAGTTTTTCCATGAGCATTTCTCAGTCGCAGTCCAGTCTGGATTGGTGCCTGGTTGATAGCAATAGGCTGCTCCCATTTACATGTAACTTAAACATATCTAGCGAAATGAGGGTGTAACTATAGACACATCTCTGCTAAACCCTTCGGGGTTTACAGGCGTGATGTTATTTACTATATATATATCTATATATATAAAATTCAAAGTCCTGACTGACTGATATATCGACGCACAGCCTAAACCGCTGTTCCTAGAGTCATGAAATTTGGACGGTGTGTTCCTTGTGAAGAGTAGGTATCCACTAAGAAAGGGTTTTTCGAAATTCTACCCCTAAGAGGGTGAATGGGGGGAGAGTGAAATTTCACGCGGACAGAAGCTAGTCATATTATATATTATTGTTGGTTATTTTTGTTATTTTCTAGAATATTACAATTATAAGGTATTATAAGCTCTAGCTATCTATAAGATAATTACTTAAACCCATGAGTGCATAAAATAAATTATAATTTGTTTGAAGTTCACAGTGTAATCACTAAATCCCCAGACTCTACTGAATTACAATTTTCCACGAGGGTGGAAAATTCCTACCGAACACAAACGGTATTTTGGTTGACTACCTACTAACGAGCATGTGTGGTTAAAAACGTTTCATTTCTATCGAGTTAATCATCAATAATATACCTACGGAATCTTTTATGTAAATACCTATTATATACTAGAAAAAGACTTGATGGAGGTACCTCGTTACTATCTACTGTAATCAATACAAAAGTCAAAATTAATTAATTACGTGTGTCTAAAACAATCAAGAGTTCGAGCTCTGTGACTTTGAAGAATGTGCCTGAGCTGTCTCATAATTTATTTATTCAGAGTGATTGATAAAGCTCAACCATGAAACAATAGGTTCTTGTAATACATACCCTTATTTCGGAACAATAAATTATGTAGCAAGGAAAATGTACGCTTCGACCGTCTCAAGGGTATTCGACAGAAATAGAATAGCATTAGGTCGCGGGAACCGATTGCATTCGTAGAACTTATGCATCGATGATGAGCTCCGTCCGGCAACAAGGTTACAGTACCAACCATACAGTGTATGCCTTAAGGCTCCTGCAAACAGGCGCGACGCGCGACACAAAGGCACCGCTCGTTGCGCGACTTGCGGTGCCTTTGTGTCGCGCTCGATTTTATCGCGTGTCGCGCCTGTTTGTAAGAGCCTTTAAAGTCTACCTACCTATCGTATTAGCCTCGAAAACACATTAAATTTATTATTAGTTAGCGGCAACCGGTCTCCTACACGCGATACCAAGCGCAGTGACAAACAACATTCAGACATTCCTATTTGTATTCCAGATTTAGTCTTCAA
Organism: Luperina nickerlii; assembly: GCA_963855955.1. Taxonomy (NCBI): domain Eukaryota; kingdom Metazoa; phylum Arthropoda; class Insecta; order Lepidoptera; family Noctuidae; genus Luperina; species Luperina nickerlii. The sequence goes on from OY979666.1 coordinate 9,635,482, forward strand.
TAGACGTGAAAATTTATTTCTGTCTAGCCTTAAGTAAATGCCGAAAACCCACGCAGTTTGAAATACTTGCTAAATATACGAAATATTAAGTTATTTCTTCAACAGTCGCCAATCTGTGTATATTTATATAAATAAAACAAAGTCGGGTTAGTTACACCATTTATAACGGATTACTAGCATGTCGTCAGACACGCAAGTGGTCAAATACGCATTTCGCCAGAAAACGCATGTTGACAGAAACGCATCTCGTCAGATTTACTCAAGAACGGCTGGACCGATTTTTGTGATCTTTGATTTGTTGCATTTTTCTCCGCCCTGAATAGCAGAATAACTTAAAAAAAATAAGATAATTAATATTCTGAATAAGCGGTACGAACCGCGCCGGGTCAACTAGTTAGTAATGAATCAAGAATGACGCGAACGCTTAATATGAATTAATTCGCTTAGCATTTCTGTTCCAAAAATATACGGAACGTGGTTTGTGAATGCGGCTTAATATTAGCATATCAATCAAAATTTCGTAAAATTACGTAAATTAAATGCGTGTCCCTCGCTAATAGCTGTAGGAATGTTTGGCTGGCCTTGGGGTGGCTGGGTCGGCTTGCAGGCTATAGGCATTCGTCACGTTATCTTCATAGTTAGGCTTTCATAGCAGAGTTACGTAAGGCTAACGGGAGATGTCACGCAGGCACGCACACTTGCCAAACAACTATTTTAAGCGTGGCTAATGTGGCCAGATGGCTGGCTTTCTGTGGAATTGTTTCCAACTAAACTTAGCTGCTACTGAGTACCACACGGCTGAAGGTTTTGCTGTTTGAAATATAATTTATGCAGAAGAATTGGAGCGTTATTTAGTTTTTACCCTAAAAACTAAATTTAATTATTCTTCGAAATGTTAATTGTTCTGTTTTAGTTTATAAGTCAGATATTTTTCTATAAGAAAATCGTATATAGGTAGAGGAAGACAATCACTTAGACAGGTCACAACCAAGGCGCCTCCATTTGATTGCTCGCATGCGCTAAGTCCCGCAGATGTTTTTGTTCAGAAGATCAATAGGCATTAAGGTTCGTACATACGTGCCGGTTATCCTGCCTATTTTATTAGAGACACGTAACACCCTAATTGCGTAACACTCTATCACTCTCAATCTGAATCAATTTGAAGGATATTGCTAATACGTTGCTTCATATGTTCCAAAAATATGTCTGCTCAATAACGTAAATTACGCAATGAATGCTGTTGAACTGTCAAAATGAAACCTATTGCTACTGATAGTCATCGGGGTCGTCTTCCAGTCGAATCTGATGCAGCTGAGTACCAGTATTTTTTGCTACTGATAGTGTAGTAGTGTAGCCCCGTGGTTATGTTTCTATTTTATAATACATATATTTATTTATTTATTTATATATACTTTATTGTACACCAGAAAATACATAACAAAAAAATACAATTATGAATACAAAACATACAATGGGCGGCCTTATCGCTTTCTGCGATCTCTTCCAGGCAACCTTGGAATGGACAGTGAATGCGTGGATATAAAAAATGGGGTTGTTAATGGTGCAACATAATATACTGTAATAGATACATAGATCATATATTTATATACTCCTGTATAATAGATACATAAATAAATACATACTAAATATACATATAAACAACGAAAATAAATGATGACTATAAATAATAATAATAATAATTCTATATTCATATAATTCTTATTAAAATTATAATTTCCACGGAGCCACGATTCGCGGTAACAAACTTTCTTGGTTTGTTATTCGAAGGTTTTCGGAAACCATGAGCATTTACTTGGACCTGCCGGGAAGGATGGATGACTGCTGTTTTGTCTTCTAGGTCAAATTAAATTAGCTAGCAAAACTCCGGGAACATAATGGGTATTAGTCTAAGCACAATAAAAAAAAATGTGATGTTAATTTATTTGTGGTCGACCACTAGTAGTGTAGTTACTTGAAGTGTTTTTTTTGTTGTTGTAACGTGTTTAGATATCCACCACGTCTGTTTATATCTGATTTTTAAACGGATATTTTAATTAACTTAGGGCTGATTTTTCAATCATCTGATAACCTTATTCGAGGAATAATTTTAAAATTTTGACAGTTATATATCATACAAAAACTGTCAAACGTCAATTTTATTCCTCGAATAAAAGTTATCTGGCGATGGAAAAATCAGCCCGAAGTAGCTAGGTATACTATATACGGTCGTTGAACACAATGAACATCATATCTCTTTTTACCCGACTGCGTTAGAAGGAGGGTTATGTTTTGTTTTATTGTGTTAATTACTTTTTTGGCTTATCTTGTTTAGATATCGAAACCCATCACGTTTCCCGAGTTTTGCTAGCTAATTTATTTGCCTACGCGTATACATACAAAGGTTTCCAGAGAATGCATGAATGTTCATGAGTTCGTGGTATAGAATGTTACGTTGTTGCAGATTTATTTATAGGTTGCAGTTACAATGAAAATATTTTGTTGCAGTATTGGAAATTATTTATTTATTTATTTTTTTTATAAATTACAGTTTCTTACACTTAAACAAAGCACACAATTAGAATATCAGAAAAAAAATAGAAAAATATAGTAAATCATATTAGAAAATCGGAGACCCTATTTCGATATTTTGATACCAATCAAAGCTACGATTTTGTGAGAATATTATCATAAATATCTAGCTTGTTATATTGATTGGATTACATAGATACAAATAAAGAGTACAAACGCCAGCACATCAAGCTACCCGAAACTGTCAGATTTTCCCAATCAACTTTGAACCTTATGCTTTAGTGCTGATAATATATCTGAATTTACCGAGTGTCTAAGCGAGATGAACGCAGTAATAGAAAATAGTGACGTTCAATATGTGTTCATGGTGGGTGACTATAATGCGCATACCGGTGAACAATTTCATTATGAATTGTTAAAGTTTTGTGAGGAACAGTGTTGGACCTGCGCGGATAGCGAGCTACTACCTCGCGACTCGTATACATATGTGAGTGATGCGCACGGGTGCAAGCGTTGGCTTGACCATTGCGTCGTTACTGAGGCCGCGCGTCAAACTATATCTCGTATGTAGAAGTATTGTACGGCACTTACTGGTCCGATCACTTTCCCATTCAATTAGAATGTAACCTAAGTATAGTGGAGTCTAATATTCCACTACGTAAGGAATTAAGTAGTAAGGTTGTATGGGGCGAACGAGACTTAGGTCAGATAAGGATGTATGAAAAATTGTGTAATTTAGGTTTACGTGAAATAGATTTCCCCCCAGAGTGTATTAATTGTGCAGATAAAATATGCAGCGATGTAACTCACAGAGTGGTTTTAGACAATATGTACACGAAAATCGTTGATATACTTTCAACATCTGCTGAGCTGACCGCTACAGGTATTAGACAAAAATGTTATAAACCTTTAACGGGTTGGAATAGGCATGTTAGAAGTGTTCACTCCCAGGCTCGGCTTGCTTTTCAGATGTGGCATTTATTTGGAAATCCAACTGCTGGATCTATTTATGAGAATATGCGAAATACGCGACGCATTTTTAAAGCCAAATTAAAGTGGTGTCGCAATAATCAAGCACAAATAAAACTAGACATAATGGCTGAGCAGCGCAAATCCAAAGATTTCGGGAAGTTTTGGAAAAGTACTAGTAAACTGAACCCCAAGCCGAGTCTGCCGGTGAGCGTAGCAGGAATTTGTGATCCTCAAGCCATTTCAAATTTGTTTGTGAATCAGTTCAAAGTTGATCCCTTGTCGGGACCGGTTACACCCGTGTCTTCGTTGGTGATTGGCGCTGAGGTAAGTTCTCCGTGTTTAAGGTTTTTGGCCAAGGAAATAACTGAAGTTAAGTAAGATGGTCGGAGGCAAGTCTCCGGGACATGACCACCTCAGCGTCGAGCACTTGCGATACGCGGGAGTTCATTTACCCAGGGTGTTAGCAACATTTTATTCGTTATGTGTAAGTCACTCGTATTTGCCAGATAAGCTTATGAAGACCATAGTCGTGACTATAGTGAAGAACAGAACGGGCGATATTTCAGACCCCGCAAACTATAGGCCTATCTCCTTGGCGACTGTTACAGCTAACATCCTGGACTGTTTGCTTGATACACATATGGCGAGTCGTATAGATATTCATGATGCCCAGTTCGGTTTCAGACCCGGGCTAGCGACGGAGACTGCCATTATGTGTCTTAAGCAGACTGTTCAGTATTATGCTGATAGGAAAACACTGGTCAATGCGTGTTTTCTGGACTTATCGAGGGCATTTGACCTTTTTTTTTTTTTTGTTGTCGGGGGGAAACCTTCAAAAGGCACCCGACCTCCGGGGAGGGAGGTCGGGGAGTGTGGGATTTTTACCTCACTAAAACCACCCCGGTGATCACCATCAGCACATAGGGGTGGTCCCGGTTCCTCTTAAAAGACCAATGGGTGCCATACGATATCTTGTGGGATAAGCTACGAAAGGAAAGCAGCGTTGACTGTTCTGTTATTTCTTTATTTAAGTTTTGGTATGAGAATCAGACGAACTATGTCAGGTGGGGTGGAACTCTGTCTGATGTGTATGGGTTGAAGTGCGGGGTGAGGCAGGGGGGTATTACCTCGCCTCGTATTTTTAACCTTTATATTAATCAGCTTATTGTTGAACTCAGCAGCACCCGTATAGGCTGTCACATTGACGGAGTTTGCGTTAACAATATAAGTTACGCTGACGACATGGTGCTGCTGAGTCCATCAATAAGCGCACTCAGGCGTCTTGTTAAGATCTGTGAAGACTATGCGGTCAGTCAGGGACTCAGGTACAATGCAAAAAAATGTGAATTATTGGTATTTAACCTTTAACTAGGGACGTGAGAAATTTATATCACTATAAGGGACATGACGTCTCACAGGCTACTACTTCCAAAGTTAATTTTTGTCATAAAATTTAATTTAGAAGTTTCAAAATTGTATTAATATTTACCACTGGTATGTAATAAAAAACATATAAGTAAATTTAATCACCATTTATTACGAATTAAAAAAAAAACGGTAATTAACACTTAAAGGTACTTTTCAGTCTTAATTGACATGAGATCTTTATTTTAGCATTTTAATAGACCTTACACAAGTAATATGATAAATTTAACACTTTTTACTCAAAATATAATCTATCAAAAAACAAAATAACATAAAAAGTACTTATAAAAACAAAAATTAAATTTTTTGACAACTATTCAATTTGGCATTTATTACTGGCAATTTTTGCACAAGGGGTGAGAACATTGTAAGCATACGGGATTGCAACACCCGACACACATGTAAACTGTCATTCTGTGTAGTGTAGCCGGACGAATACTGCATGCCCTTCGCTTGCCCTGACTAGTTTCAAGACTTTGGACACCTTCTTCAACCATATCGTCACCCAGAACTCGCTTTATCACTAGCCGTAATTCCCTTGGTAATTGACTGCAGACAAATGTCTTTGCATATGGGGTAGCACTAGCGAACGGGCTAATGACTTTAGAAAATCTACTTTATCTGTAATTTTGGGTTGATGCATATTATATAGTATAAAAGCATTCATGCCACTCAAGTCCACAATGCGGTAGAATATCACCATTGGCCATCTTTTCGTTCGGCGGCTGCTGGAATAAATGGAGCATTTTTTAACAGCTTCATCAACACCTCCTTTGGTTGAGTTGGTAAAAGGTCTCTTTCAGAAATCAAGAAGTCGTCAAAATCACCTTCGCTATCTGATTGGTCTGAAGCCAGCATTCATCATGCAACAGGCCATCATTTGAAGATGAGTTCAATGTTTTTATTGAACTCATCTTCAAATGATGGCCTGTCTACCCGTAATATTTTTCTCTTTGATGAAATCGGGGTTTGGCGTTGACGTTTTCTAGTGTTTTCTGCCATTTTGCACTAAAAATAGAAAAATAGATCAAAAAAATATTTTTATGAGAACTAGGGACATGTAGCCTGACAGGCTACGTCGGATTTTTTAATGAGTATTACTCACGTGCTAAACAACCGATGACACGTCTATCTTCTTCCGCAGTCCTTTTAGCACTAAAACAAAAGCTACTAAGATGCGGGGTCGCGGCAAGCGGGGGGAAGTGGGCTATTCTAAGAATTTTTAAAACACGCGACGCCTGTGAGACTCCACGTCACTAGTTAAAGGTTAAGGCGGGCACCAAATGTTACTCTAACGTGCCGGTTGTGACCATAAATAATACTCCGCTAACTAGAGTAACAAAATTTAAGTACCTGGGTCACTGGGTCACTCATGACCTGAATGATGACCTGGACATAGAGAGGGAGCGCAGGGCGATGGCTGTCCGAGGTAATATGCTGATCCGCAGATTTGCACGTTGTACGACGCAAGTCAAAATAACCCTTTTCAGAGCATACTGCCAGTCTTTTTACACGTGCAGTCTGTGGGTCAGATATACGCTGAGGGCATACAACGCCCTGCGTGTCCAGTATAACAATGTATTCAGGATGCTGTTGGGTCTACCACGATTTTGTAGCGCTTCCGGAATGTTCACCGAGACCAGGGTTGATGGTTTTCATGCCATTATACGGAAACGGTGCGCTTCTACTCTCGGTAGATTGCGAGCTAGCTCCCACAGCATTCTGAGTGTGTTGTGTGATAGGTGGGACAGCCCCATGCTGGCGCACTGGATTCGGCTGCACACGTAGGTGTCAGTCGCTTTAATTTTGTGTGTTTACTAACATTAGGTTAAGATTTTTTACTAACAACATATTATATTATTTTTGTTGTTATGGATTTTTAATCTGAAATAAATGTATTATTATTATTTTTAGCGATAAAGTTGAAAATCTATTAAAGAAATTTGACAGATTGTAGTAACTTGATGTGCTGGCGTCTGTACATAATCAGCCTATGATGTTCCCACTTCTGGGACACGCGCCTCCTCTCTTCGAATGGGCTGTAATCCACCACCCGGGCCCAGTACGGATTGGTAGATGTCATATCGACGGCGAAGTGCCAATACCTCCTAACTGATTTTTTTTTTGAGAAATTCACTTTTTTTTCGTTTTGAATTTAAAGGCGTTATTCGCATGTTTTAGTGAAATCGCAAAGTGTATTTTTATTACAACAACATTAAATTAAAATGTGGAAATACATATTACCTCCCAACTAAAACAACGTGTCTATTTTTGAACGTTTTTATCCAGTATGTGTAAATTTTTGACTTTGTCAGTTAGGAGTTATTGGCACTTCGCCGTCGATATATCTTCGAATTTTTGGTTTTAGGTCATGCCGGTTTCCTCACGACGTTTTCCCTTCGCCGTTTTGAGAGTAGTGGTGATGGAATAATTTACATTTACTCATAACTCGTGACCGTTACCACTGGGCGATCACTGCTCTCGAAAAGCAAAAAAATAAAAAGGAGACAATTAAAAGATTTAAAAAAAAATAGTGCTGTAAAAAAATATAGTTGCAACAAATCAATAAAAAATGTATAACATCAGAACTACTCACAGCATCCATTAAAATGCGAAACCTAAATATATAAAGTTTTAATTAAAATGTAAAACATACCTAATACAAATATACCTTTGATCTCGGCGGGAAACCATTTACCGTCGATCGGCAGCCGTTTCTTATTACATCCTGGCAACAGCAACTTCATCATTCTTGCGGTTACAGTTTGAAAGTATAAAGTTTGTGATTTCATTTTCCTATATTTTCTCCAATATTTATAATTTTTTGTTGAGATTTGTAGAAAAGAAATTCAGTCGTGCATCGATTTTGTGTTCGGGTGAAAAACCATTATCGAAAGAAGTACTTACTGGAATGAAATAGGTAGGTTATATGTTCCGAGACTCGATGTGATGAGATAAGTGTAGCAGACACGCAAAATGGTCCAATGTAGGACTAAATGCGGAAACCAAACCCATAACATAGAACATAGAAGTGTAGCAGAGGATAGAATACCTTGTTTTGCTTTCCCGCTATTGGCATTATTACCTACTAGCAGCGCCTCGCGGTTTCACCCGTGTAAGTTTCGATTTCGTGGGAATATCGGGATAAAATGTATCCTATGTGTTAATCCAGGAAATGGTCTATCTATGTGCCAATTTTCATCCAAATCTGTTCAACGGTTTATGCGTGATTGAGTAACATACATCCAAACATCTTCACAATATTAGTAGGACAGTGGGATGTCATGATCATGATCAACTTATTAGTTTATGCAGTGGGTACATTACCCACTGCTGGGGCATAGGCCTCTTCTCTGTGCGAGGGAGTGGGCGTTAATCCACCACGCGGTTCCAGTGCGAATTGGTGTACCTATATCACACATCTTCGTTTTCGTTCTTACCTATATGTACATATGTACGAGCCAATAATGCTCATACAGCAAAAGTACGTTTACGTGTACTTTAATGACAAATCAGTCGAGTCAGTCGTCACTAAAACTCGGTCACGCGCTAATGTGCGGGTCGATAACTACCTAATAAACATATATTAAGTGCGGCTCAGATAACTAAGCGAACGCTTTAAACTGTTTCCACAAATAAACTATTAAACTTATCCGTGCTGTAACTTAACTTGCTATCTACAACAACTACCGGGGTATCCGTCAACGACGAGAAAACCCCAACAACATACAAATGTGTCTTCCGAAATTTTAACGTCTCCACACAAATTTTTTATTCTAATGATCACTTTAAAGGTATAGAGGCAAACATTACAGAGTAAACCTCGAAACAGTTCATACCAGTAAGATTTTGGAACGATTTTCGCAAGCTTACGCCCTGTATGTTTATCTTACAAAGAGTCACGCGGTGTAAACACTGTCGCCTATTATCCAACTAACACCTCGTACCCACTGTCTATTAGTTAGGCCAACACCCGCCAGCATCTGCCATCCCCAGCCAGCGTGGTCGTTAAGTGTGAACACTTACCCCACTAAATTATGCAAGTAAGTAGATGAAGATGGATTATAGTTTAAATGAGAGTCTTGTTCTAAATACGCCTCGTCTTGGAATGTTCAGTCTGAAATTTTGCTACCTGCTTGGTTTGAGTTCTCTTAGTTGAATTATTCTCTCGCTCTTGTGAGGGTACGCCAAGTATGTACTTACTTTGTAGTACGAGTAAATTGTAGGTATTTTGTTATATAACTGACAAGTATGCTGTGTAAGCAATCTTCGTTATGATTGTGTCCCTTATCATTTTTAAAAGTTATTTAAAGTAGGTACCTACGTAGGTAGGTGATACATTCAGATGAGCGAATATGTCAAAGACTTGATTGCTGAACATATTATTATCAACAAAAACATGGTTTCTAATTAGCGTATAATGTTCCCACTGCTGGGAAACAGGCCTCCTTTCAGTGAGAAGGAGTGTGCCGTTACCGTAATCCACCACGCGGGCCACGTGTGGGTTGGCAGTTGTCATATATCTTTGAATTTTTGTTTCTGGGACATGCTGGTTTTCTCACGTGTGTTTCTTACCCCTTTGGAGAGCAGTTGTGTTGAAATAATTTACACAAAGTAAAGCGACTGACTGGGTCCGAACCTACAACTCGTACCAATCAACTCTTGAAAATTCCAATTTCAATTAAAATAATAATGAATTTATTTACAATATTAACTATTATGGTTTCATTAATCGACCTGTTCGTGTGAAAATCCACAATCGAATTATTGTAATTACCCCCATCACGTTAAATGTTGGGTTTAATGGAAGTCTTTGTGTGCCGACATCGGATGCCGCCCCTTCATTATAAACACGACGATGAAACAATGTCAGCAGTTGTCTGTTAGTAGGTAATTTTCTCAATTTCCCGAAAAGTTTATAACTTCAGGGTTATGTTCCCCTGAAGGTTTAAGCCACATTAGAGTTATTTTAGTATTTATGTGGTTATAGAGAAACATACGAGATTGGCAAACTAAATTAAACTAGCATTAGTGTGTAGGCTCATTCGTGGGCTTTAGATACTCACCATGGTGATGATAATGATGATAATAGTAACGATCTATTTAATAATCAATTTATTGACACACACAATTTAGGAAACATACAAACAGGAACAATGATAGTTAAAAGAGTGCATAAGTAGAAGTAGCCATGGGCCCCAAACTACGCACAGCCTGTATCTTGGTGGCTCCATTTAAGACATGAGTTATGTTAAGTGTGTTGTTGCGTTATGTGTATGCTTAAGTTGTGACAATATGAGAGATGAAGCAACATAGGTAAGATATCAGCATTCCAATATGTCCCTCAGAATGCTCGTGAGTCGTGCTACAAAAATAAAACTGTCGAAATGTAGCCCACAATCTGCAGGCTGATGAATTGTCTATGTAACAGTTGGGTTCAAGTTTTCAATATTACAGCCGCCGTCTGAACTTACAGACTTCCCGATTTTAGAAATTGGGCCATCTGCTGACACGTTCCCTTGAGGAAAATGAACGTTAAACTAAATTGGTCAATAAATCAATGATAGTAAACATATTGTAGAGGTATATTAAATAATTCATTTCATTTAATTTCCTTATGAAAATGCAATATGAATTTGAGAGATTTATTACTTTCTTCTGTTGAACCCTTATTTTAAAACAAATTAAGCTCTAAAACCTACTCAATGAAAAATTATTCAGTAAAGTATTTAAAAAAAATCGGACACAACACCTATTAATTCGACTTGAGAACTTCATTTTGAAAGTTGGTTGAAACTCCTATAAAAGTCCTTATAGTCTGAAAGCAAATATAAAGAATTTTCCCCATCCACTTGTCTGTCAAGATAGTCTTCATTTCTTTTTCCTTGCAGATGAAATAATATCTCAAGTGGGGAGCGAATCTCTCAAACGGAGCGTGGGACTGAAGAAAGGAACCATCACTGTTCACCAACAAATTCAAATATAATTACAGTTTTTATTAAAATTATAACTTTTATGCGAGTTCAACATCAAAAGTCTTTTATGTCGTGGAAAAATAAAAACATGGCCGGTTATTATTTTATTATTCTGAATAAAATTTTTGTTGATACAGCTCAGTCTTGACCACGAGGGTGGGTACCAATGCAAATATACTGTGATGTGGTTTTAACTCTATTTGAGTACGCTCGAAAGTATTCAAATAAAAGGTCCTTCATGTATATAGACCTACTTTGAAGTAACTTTTGCGGAATTCAATTACTCCGGTCTTTTATACTGGATTGTTTCCTATGCCAATATTTTGCGTTCCAGTAAATTAAATCCCTTGTAACTTTTAAAAGGTTACTGAAACACCACAGCTCGAACGATTTTTCAGATTTAAAAGTTTTTATTTCTCTTAGGAGTTGATGAATGTAGTCGTATATTCTTTTTGGAGTATTTTACACTAAAAGAATTTGTTACATCAGAAACACAATTAATTTAGCTCCAGTTTTTTTCTTTTAATTTCTCTCTTTTCATACCCAAATTTCTACGAAAGGATCATTTTAATATTCACCGTGCCCGAACTTTTCACTCGAAACATTTTTATTATTAACACATAACATAAACATATAAGTAAGTAGGGTCCGAATGACCATGATGAATGGCGGCATAAAGAAATGGTCTGCAAAAAGCGTGCTTACGGGAAATTTGAAAGGGACTTTAACTACTGCTGGGGTACGAACACGACGGGAAAGCGAATGTTTTGACCCTGTTCTCGCTAAATGGGTCAATTATAAACATTACTTCCTAGATCCAAATCTTTGTCCGATTGAATTTGGATGAATGAATATCTTTAGAAGCTTTCACACGTCTCTATGTTTAATAAATAATATAAAATAAATACTGTTAAAGGAATACAAGTCGTGTTCAGGACAGTTGAAATAAATTGCATTATTTTAAAGATAAGTCGTGCCAGTGGCAACGTAGAAAAATAAAGAAATTTTCTTTTCTCTTTGTATGTTTGTCGCTCACGGTGGATCCGCAGTGGGACAAGTAAATCTTTACAGGTTTAGCGAGACACGTCGCCTTTTAATATAAGAAATTGGCTTCAAATAAGAACGGCAATATTTAATCAATTTGTCTGAAGGTATCGTTTCTCTCAATGAACACGTAGATATCAATTTGTAGAAAAATAAATCGGGGATAAAAATAGGTACTTTATAAAAACTGTATTTCATTCATAAGTTAATAATGATATATGATCAAAATGACTAAAAGAACTTCACATTTTTACAAATGTGACGTTCTTTTAGTCATTTTGATCATATATCATTATTAAAATGTTTACTTACGTAAACATTTTTTAATACAAGAGATACAATCAGAAATTGTTGTTTAGCTAATTATATTACTGGTGAATCAGATTAGTACCTACGGAACTGTAGCCATTAAATCAACGAGTAATTTGTAAAACATTTTATGCTCTTCCAAGAAGGCAGGTTCCAATCGCGAATATTATTGTGGGTATTTTATACATAAAGGATATCATTTACAACAAGTATATTTAACACATTAAATATGTAGGCTACGTTTGGCAGATAGTCGGTCTCCCTCGCAGCGCTGTTTACTCAGCAAACCGAATCTGAATGCATGAATATGAACAACCTCTGCCGATATAACAGATGCTATATATAATATTATCATGTTGGAGATATACCTATTAGCATACCTATATCGACTATCAGGTTCTAAAAAAAATGTGAATGAACAAAATATTTTACATTTAGAACTGAAATTAAATATTTGATTTCTAATATTCATCGAACACCTAGACTGTGTGTCTATATTCATAAATATTGATTGGTTAGCTCACAGTATTCGTTTAAAATCCTACTAATATTATAATATGTGAAAGTTTGTGAAGATGTTTGGATGTTTGTTACTCAATCACGCGTAAACCGCTGAACAGATTTGGATGAAAATTGGCACATAAATAGACCATTTCCTGGATTAACACACAGGATACGTTTTATCTCGATATTCCTACGGGATCGAAACTTACGCCGGTGAAACCGCGGGGCGCTGCTAGTATCTCATAAAGATAACAAGTACCGAGATAGTTCTATGACAAAACTACAGGGCGATCCTGTCTGACTACAGATGGTTCTATTATGGAAATGGTCCTGTCTCAACGTAGAGATAAGTGAAGGTTACATGTAAATTATACAGCGACCGCCGCTGAATAACTATTGCATATCGACGGGTTTCGGCGATCCGATAAGCCGAACGTGAAAGTGTAAAACTCGGAGGAAGACGCTACCGACGTTAGGGACGCTACATTCGAATGGAACACATCGGCGTCATATTTCATTAGGACGCGCGTTCACGAGACCGGCATGAGAATACGCGGAAGCGAGATACAAACGGCGGCAAACGTCGGAGGCGGCACCCCTCGGTCGCGGCTGGCAACACCGGCGGTACTCGCGTCCTAGTACGGCGTGTTTATTCTGCCGCGTATATCGACCGGCGGGCGGCCCCGCGGGCGCGCGCCGCCCGGCTCAGTCGCCTCCGCCGCGCGCTGCGACCCGCTCGTCTCCTACACCAGCACATGACAGCTGCCGATAACCCACACAACAATTCGCTGTGTTACAAACACTAATAAACTGTCACAACTGATATCACTATTTGATTAAAGCCAACCACGCTACGAACGTTTGCGCGAATGTGATTAAACCAAACGAAACGTTGTGTCATGTGAGAGTGCTGCTAAAGCTCGCAAATCTTCAGGCGGCTGTCTAAACGGTAAGATGTTACTTTTATTTGAATAATGATAGATAACTTTTGTCGAAGGTCAACGTTCGTGGTCGTTAGTATATTTGTGTACCATATCATGTGAGTACGTGCGGGTAGTAAACATGTAAAGTTTTGATCTTTGATAAGAGGTTACGATAACTACTACAATGCCTTTATATTTATGGTTATGTTTTCCACAAGGCACTTAAACTTAGAATAGCAATATTAAATGAGATTAATGTTACATTATTGTGCTTTGTTACAAATTATCAAATATTTAATATTGTTAAGCAAAAGTGTTCCTTGTGTAGTACAAATACAAAGCGCGACTACGAAGGGGTCTACGGCGTAGCAACTTCGTAGTAGAGTAGCGTGTAGCAATTAGTGTCATATTACCCGTTTTATTTATGCCCGCGGGAAGATTGTAAGGTTCCGTTCAATAAGTAACAAAGCCTTTGTTTATCCTCCACTTAGGGCATGTCAAGCAAACGTCAAAGTTACTTTGTAAGTCTTCAGCTTATACTGATTTAAAAATGTATCTGTATTTTGAACAAGTCTATTTAGATTAGGGATAACTTAATTTCAAGAAAGTTAAAGCTGTTTAAATATTTAAGTACAGGATTACTTAAAGTTTTATTTATTTTGTGGAGAGTATAGTAACTATTTGTACTACGTTTTTGTATTTTATTTGGCAGCTCTCTTCATTTCTTAAGGAGCTTATCATTGAGTATTATCTTCTTGTTTGTTTTTTGAACTACATTCATGAAGAACTTTTATGTTAATTATTTACTTTTATTATAACTACGTATTCAATTGATAAAACATACCTTCCAATAGACCTCACAAATAATAATAAAAAAAAATTGTTTAATTAAATAGACAGCAATTTTAATGCCTAATAATAATAAAATTCATAGGTACAAGTTTTTATACTTTCAAGTACCTACTTAGTGTTCAGTTATTCTGTTCAAATTTTTTTATTTATAAGTCGTTGTTCTCTAAATACTTATTTACGATAACGCGTTCGGAAAAACAATTCACATGCTTTGTTCTAAAGTTTTTGAGATAGATATGTAGGTAGGTACACTGTTTCATCATCATCAGCCTTCAGCAGTAAACATTATATGGAAGTAGAATTGATGTTTGAACACTTAGGCGCTGTGTATATTATGTAACTTAAGTTAACACAACTGACAACTTTTTGAAAGGTTTCCGTAAACGGTTGCGAGTTGCAGCAACATCTGCGTTTGCGCAGTTTCCTGGGAAACGTCATTAACAAGTACTTACATTTTCATAGTTATTTTACCTCTATTTTTGCATCACTGTCAAAATCATAATGGTCTTTATTGACGTTGTAATAAGGTTGCTGTTGGGTTACTTCATTTGACAAGTCTGTCAAAATCACAGTGATCTCTATTCCCGTAAACATAAGGTGCTGTCAGAGTTGAAATAACTTTAAAAGTTCTGTAATTGCAGGTTGCTAGTTGCCAAATCTCGAGGGTCAAAATTGCTCCATCTGCGCAGCGCCCATCTCAACTGCGATGACACTATAAATTTAAATGTTAGGGTTGCCATCGCCATAAACATAAGTTTACTCTGTAATGAACATAAACCTTTTATGGCGTATAACTCAATCTTCTGATAGGTTCCGGTAAACTTACTTGGCAAAAATTTCATGAAAACATTGTTTATTTTTGTTTTATCTACACTAGATAGTGCCTATCCGGAGAAGGCGGGTCAGACCCTTACCCCATCATCATCTGCCTAGCTTTTTCCCAAGTATGTTGGGGTCGGCTTCCAGTCTAACCGGGTGCAGCTAAGTACTAGTATTTTACGTGAAGCGACTGCCTATCTGACGCCCACAACCCAGTTGATGGATTATAATACGATACCCTTGGTACGACTGGTTGTCAGACTTTCGGGCTGCTGACGACCCGTAACGACGGCTAAAGTTCACGAATGACAACCGGGACCAACTGCTTAACGTACTTTCCAAGACACGGTGGAATTTTGATACGTTAACATGGTCACCCATCCACGGGGCAACCGTGGCAAGCGTAGCTTAACCTGATCGATTGCCCGTGCGACTATTATTACTTAGCCACAACCCCCAGGGTCAGGGTCTTACCTATTGTCACAAATACTTATACAGCTAACAATTTGCTACAACTCCTATTTACGTACTGCATTCCCCCAAATACTTTCTATGACTTTAAATGATACACCCTTATAATCCAAATTTTATCTAACATAATCCAACAATAGACATCGAATGGCCCGTACCGAAACTAAATTCTCTAAATTATACATCGAAGATTTAATGCCATCATGAATTTCGAATTATCAAGTATCGCACTGAGGACATTCGTAAAATATTTCATTGTCTACAGAAATTGCTGGAGCTCAAATATTTGATAATAAAACAAATAGTCCTCCAGACCGTATTTCGGCCATGGCGGCCAATATCAACGGAGACTAGCCTTCGGCGCGGGAGATATTATAGTGCACGAGTGTGCACTCCCTCTTCCCTCACTTTCATAGTACGATGGGACGGCAATCTGACACAAGCGGAGAGATATATGACGCAGGACCAACGGCTTAACGTGCTTTCCGAGGCACGGGGGTATCACACCGCCAACTTTCAAACTCTGGGCTGTTACAAAGAAATTCCTAATGGAAAACTCAATAAACACTTCGCCCGACCCGGGAATTGAACCCAGAACCCCACGCTCAGCAGTCGCGTTTGCGACCACGAGACCAACGGGGCTTAGTTATTTCATTATTTGATAATATTGTGCATGCAAATACCACATTATAATAATCTTAAATGTGTATCTTGGCTTTCTTTTTTCTGCTCGTTTTAATAACCAAGGACATTCAAATATTAAATTATATTGAAACTTGAAATGCAACCATTTGTTGATGTGATGTTATGATGAATGTTGTTAAAAATCAATAATCATGTGATGCAACTAAGGGTAAACTTGTTTTGTTTTTAATACGAAAATCTAATTTTGATATTTAGATTTCGTTCGATAGCTTACAATTGAAGAATAAATATACCTGTTGGACATTATTTTCCAGTCAAAAGCTGTCGATCTATAATTTTTATTCCTTAGATAAAATTTATCTGACGATTGAAAAATCGGCACTTAGTTGACTATAAGGACAACAATGGATCATTCTCAATCTGTACACTATGCATGGTGATTACTCCAAGTTTTATTTAATTTTATATCTTTTGAAGGTTTACAAAACACCGATATAATTTAAATGCATTCAGATATACAGCATGAGTGCTCATTACTAAGACGTGGAGTTTCCTCATCTATAAATTGGCGGGATTCTGAACGAAACAATCACAGCTCCTGTTTTCCTGTCACATTTTAGGGATTTTCAGGATTTTCCTTGTTATTCTTTGTAAAGTAAACCCTCTGCTAATTTAACACAACAAAAAAATTATTCTATCCTTCGTTAAGTGAATATCACTGTCACGTAGTTTATCGACAGCCAAAACTAAAATAAACTAGTTTAAATTTTAAATAACTTTGTTAGTTGTGGAAACGCCTCTAGAATGTGTGAATTAGACCTGTTTTCATGTTAGTTTAAAGCGTAATTATTTTTAGCAACTGTTCTGGGACGAAAGGGCTTACATAACCAAGGTATTTAGATGTTCACAACTAATTCGAACCCTGAATTCATAGGGTTAAAAGCCTTGTGAACGAACGGTTGCTGTTTATTGTTTTAGCACGTCTGTAACGTAAACTGGAACGCAAAACTTTTCATCGCTTAAAAACAAAACACAATCATTCGGAGCTGTTTTGACGTAAAAGTTTAGCCACAAAACCAACTGGCTACACATCAACCGAAGTCCGATAATAGGTGAACCCAAAACATTTAACATCGGAACCCTTAATCAATTCTGCCTTGATCGGCAGTCTGTAGGTAGGAACCCACCTGCGGTGTTGGGCGGAAGCTAGTTATTTATTCACTAGTACGTCACATCCGTCCCGGCGCCGGCGCTGCCTTTTTCCTCACCTTAACCTTAAACACGTGTTCTAGACTTTGGTCAAGGTTGAAAGCTTCGATTAATGTGTCCTTTTCTTTTGTTTTCTTATAGAATTCGATTTTATTTATAAATGTCTTCGCTCTGACTTATTGAGTGATCTGTTGCGCTGGTTTTTTTTTAAGTAAGGGCGCCCGTTATTGGGGTGTTGTACTGACGCCAGCGCATCAAGCTATCAGAAAATGTTAAATTTTCCCAATCAACTTTGAACCTTATGCTTTAGCGTTCGTCCAAAAGCACTAAGTTATGAACTAGATTAGATAATGTAAAAGTAATTTTAACACTCTTTAATAGGTTTATGGGACACGTTAGGTTGTCAAAACAAACGTCAACATTAATGGATCCTAGGAATTACGTACAACTACAATTACTGCGCTTATGAAAGATTTTAATTATAATTTTCACAATGTATGACGCTATTTCAGGTTTCAGTCACGTTTTTTGAAATGAAAAAGAATAAGCCCTCGATGGCAGACTTATTCTGGGAACTACGCGGCATATTTATTATCAACACCTCCATTACACTGCAAACTAGAGCAACACTACAATATTAATACAACTACTGTTTCCTACATACAGATCATTTTCCGAACAGTTTAACAATTAATACGGGCTGTTAGTTTATTTACAAACAGTGGCCAAGTGATAAATATATACGGTGCAGCCGCGACCTTTGGGTTACCTTTGCCGGTATTAATCGTGAGCAGAGAAACATTTACTTAATTAAAAACCTAACGGACCGACGCTTCCGTAATTCTACCCTTTAAGGCTCCTTCAAACAGGCGCGACACGAAACGCGACACAAAGGCACCGCAAGTCGCGCAACGAGCGGTGCCTTTGTGTCGCTCGTGATTATATCGCGTGTCGCGCCTGTTTGTAGGAGCCTTTAGGGTTCATCGTGCTTTTGATGTTTTCAGAGGTAAAAAGTGATAATAAAATTAATGTAGAAGAATTGTAGGAACTGCGATTTAAACATGATTTGCGAAATAGAGGTGTACTATTTATTTATCCATTTGTTTTAGGCATCGAGGCCCATATAAAAACATACAATACAATATTAATATAACTTAAAAATACTATAAATACATACAATATTATAATTACACTAAAATCTAACGCATACGAAGTCTGCGTCGTGTTTCGTTTACTGGTGTCATGTAGCCAGCCACGAAATCGGCGGAACACAACACGCTTCAGCCAGAACCACCTCACCGTGCGTCACCACTGCATAACCATTCGAGGAAAGGTGTGATTTTAATACGTTATAATCAGCCTATAATACCTCCTCTCAGTGAGAGGGAGTGGGCCGTTATCCACCACGCGGGCCCAGTGCGGGTTGGGAGATGTCACATATCTTCGAATTTTTGGTTCTAGGACATGTCGGTTCCCTTACAATGTTTTTCTTACCCATTTCGAGAGCAGTGGTGAAGAAATAATTAACACAAAGTAAAGCGACTTTTTGAGATCGAACCTACAACTCATTAGTCGCAGCCGTTACCATTGGCCCACTACCTGCTCTAATATTATGTTATGTTAATTAAAGACAACATTTTAGTACTTCCGTCGTGTTTTTCTGACTGATATTCCCTTGCCCGGGAGTGAAAGGTAAACAGATGATCATGTTTGAGAAATGATCAGCAACTTTTCCACAATTTGCTTTTGTAGATGAAATTCTATCAATGATTAATTATTTGATAAAATCTCATATTCCGCAGTCATATTATTCCAGTTAGTCTTAAAGAGAAAATTGACGATTTACTTTAGGTAACGTAAGAAGTTAAACCTTATTTATCTAGGTATACTAATAATAAATCCGACCATTAAATCCAGAGATTAGCGCATTCAAACAAACTTTCACACAAACTCTTTGTTTGTTTAAACGCGCTAATCTCTGGATCTAATGGTCGGAGAAACAAAAAATATCTATGCATTTGATAGCCCATTTCTTGAGAAAGGCTATAAGTTATTTAACATCGCTTTATGACCCTTAAGAGTCGAGCCAAAATAAATAAAAGTCATAAAGATCGCTAAGCGAAAATGAAGTGACAGCGTGGGCAGGTGATGCGATGTGATGGGGTGGGTCAGGGAACAAGAAATTTAAGCGGACGAAGTCGCGGGCAGACCGCAGAAACAAAAAAAAAAAGAAGGCCCGACTAGCCACTATTAACTAACCATTTATTAGATTTCTAATAGAATATTATTATAGTCAAAAACACTGGAATGAATAGGTCTTCCGTAACAGGGCAACCGCACACGGTACAGAATATTTGAACTACTTCCATTCTAGTTCTTAGCTAGGCTCATTTTTGTTACTTGTTACATACAGAAACAAAAGCACATTAATTAAATCGACAATAACAATAGGTATACGGAGAATACTAAAGAAATATTACTTATACCGGTTATTCATCGCACCTATTGTTCAAGAATAATGTACAATGCAAAGTACTTGAATACGACGTTTTATCCCAGAAATGAAAAGAAACAAGTAGGAATATAACAATCTGTATGGGATTTAACATTATGAAATTATTGGATTACTTTTGTTGCTATGGGTTCGCTCTTGACCTCAACCACGCCTGATGGAAGGCGATGGATGAGGTCTATGATGAAACAAGCGTGCCCAGAAGATGCCTATAAGGCACTGGAACTCCAACGCATCATTTATTTTTTAGGTTACTAATCTAGCAACTCGCCCTTGCTTCGCGCGATTTTTGACTTGACATAAGTAAATCGACATAGTAGGCAAGGAGGCGCGGGTGAAACTTAATTTTTTTTTATCGTATTAAAAGAACATAAACTTGCCGAAATATCTTTTATTTAATGATAGCAAAAACAGCATCGAAATCCGATGCAAAATTTAGAAGAACAACGCGGTCACACAGGCAGACACGAAAAGTGCCTTTTATTTAGAATATATTTATAGATTAGATCTACATAATCTGCATTCGCAATTCATTTGCCAAAAATGTAAACAAATGAGTTTATGAAAAAAAAAAATTTAAATCCTACACCATAAAGTTCAGTTTACGCTACAACTTCAAACATTTTTATAACTTTTTCAATAGTGCTAGTCACTCTGAAATCAACTTAATTCCCATTAAAATAAAGTTGATGTTTTTTTTTTAACTAGAATTAATATTGATTTGAAACAAGTTTGAATAGACTTTAGATGTGATCATTTTGATAGAAAACTTGCTTTGATAGGAAAGTTTGTAACGTATGTTAGTAGGTATGTTGGTAAATGTGAATAACACCATTTATTTCCACCGAACTTCAAAAATTTACATCCCAACTATTAATATATATAATAATATAAAAAAAATCATATAATTTAGTACCTAGTGTAAATATTTAGTTGCGTTATATAATGTATATATCTAATCATTTTAATATAATGAAATACATCCCTCTGTCGATGGGGACGAAAGGTTCTGGAGTGGCGACCGCTTGTGAAGGCCGTAGGAACGCGTTGGATGCGAGAAGCACAGAACCGGTCGAAGTGGAGGTGCTTGGGGGAGGCCTATGTCCAGCAGTGGACGTCTTTCGGCTGAAATTATGATGATGATGATGATGACATCCCTCCAAAATAGAGCCTGTTTGGATCCAAAAAGAAGAAAACTAAGATTTGCAGTTTGGAATCGATTATCATGTCCGGAAATGTGAAATGTACCATGAAATGATTTTTTTATATTTTAGAATTTTTATATATTTTTAGTTGGTATGTGGATGGGATCTTTACATACCGTGACCCCTCCGTGCCTCAGAAAGTACGTTAAACCGTTGGTCCCGGCTGTAATTCGTGAATCTTTGACAGTCGTTACGGCTATTTAGAAGCCCGAAAGTCTGACAACCAGTCTTACCAAGGGGTATCGTATTACCCAGTAACTGGGTTGTGGAGGTCAGATAGGCAGTCACTCCATGTAAAATGCTGGTATTCAGCTGCATCCGGTTAGACTGGAAGCCGACCCCAACAAAGTTGGGAAAATGCTAGGCAGATGATGATGAAGTATTAATGAAATTCACTGCTGTAAAAGTAATATCACCTTATAATCTTGAATCAAAGTTCCAAATGTGAAACAAGATACAGAATTACGTCTTTCTTCCCCAAAGGGTTCGGCAGAGTTGTTATGTTGCTGTGGGTGTAGAACAGACGCCAGCACATCAAGCTATTAGAATCTGTCAAATTTCTTTAATAGATTTTAAACTTTATTGCTAAAGCATAAGGCTCAATGTTGATTGGAAAAAAATTACTGTTTCGGGTAGCTTGATGTGCTGGCGTCTCTATTTACATACACACTACACTACTACACCCACATTTCCCACATAACAGTAACATTTCCAACCAGTAGACCAACGGGGTAGTCGTGTGAAACATAATTCGATAGAAACTAGGCAATACAATATTTTGGTAATTTTTAGTAACCAGAAAATTGTTAGATCAATTCATAGTTTTGTTTGCGTGTGAATCACCAGGAACGCAATCGACAACAAAGCGAAAGTATCACAAATATTTTCGGATATGTAACGATATTGTCGTGTAACTTACTTTGTTTTCGGTGATTTGAAAACTTTGTTGTTTTACGTACTGTTTGGCTTGTGTCCTTGAGACAACTAATGTCTTAATTGAAGATCAATTTATTCTATAGTTAGTTGCCTACGTCACACGGGTCGTGGCTAATTTATAACAGCCGCACGGGTCAATCAAAAGTTAAGCTATGCTTGCCAAGGTCAGTCTGTGGATGGGTGACCATTCATAACATATCGAGAACACTGCGTGCCACGGAAAGCACGTTAAACCGTTGGTCCCGGCTGTCATTTATAGATCCTTGACTTATCATTACGGGTAGTCAGAAGTCAGAAAGTCTGACAAACAGTCTTACCAAAGGGTATCTATTACCCGGTACTCCTGTAATACCGGAGTCCGACGGTTGCGCCATGTAAAAATACTGGTATTCAACTGCATCCGGTTAGACTGGAAGCCAAACCCAACATCATGTAACATCACAAAAGAGTTATTTCTGATTTTGGGTACAAATGATTATATTTATTTTTGTTCATATAACTCTTGTTAAAATGCATAAACAACGTGACTATCTCTGTATATAAAATGCAGGGGTTCTCAACACATTTGCCTCGCCTTATTCATCTAATATCTTTTGTACAAATAGGTATTCACATGCAAGTAGGTCGTACTTCAGTTAAACCAGTGCCAATATGCAGGACTTTGAATTCTCTCAAGCCTTTCTCCTTTGAAAATGGTGAGTGAATTCAGTCCCGCAGCCAGATTGAAATAAATTGAGAAACGTCTGCTCCGATTCTTCCTCTCGTATATTGAATTATTTAAAATGTTAAGGAGATGTCTGTGACGTCATGTATATATAAAATAAAAGAGTTTATTTGCAAACAATTTGTTGTACAAATTCATAGTAGAATGAAGATAATATAAATGATACCTACGTATGCTAGTATAGGTAACCTACAAAAAAACCTGGAAAAAAAAATTAAGAATAATTATGTTATTTTAGATTCCAAACAAATGCCAATAAACTTGCATTTCAAAGCTAATTCGAGGAGAAATAAAACTTACAAAAGCTTTAACAAAAAACATAAGTACTTTTTTTACATACATAGGTAAACAATATTACCGCCTATATTTTATTAGATTAGCTTTTCCCACTGTTTCCCAACATCATTATTCAATATTTAATAAGACCGGCACCATTACGAACCCACATTTCATTCGTTCGTTCGTTCCTTTGTGAATGTTCAACTGTTACGGGGCGAATGGGTCAGTATTTCAGCTTAAATTTTTAGCATTTCGTCCTAAAATGTCGGCTGGTGACGATAAATTATAAAACACGGTCCCGTTCATTTTTGTTGACATAAAGGCTTGGATCGGTTGTGTTATCGCGGCTTCTTCTCTTGACATACAACATTTTGGACGATATTAGATACCTTTGCGTACAAAAATAAACCGGTTGAATTTACAAAAAAAAAAACAGCAACATTATAATTACTTGCCAGACGGGTCTGGAAGCGGCTTGTAATATTAGAAGGGTAATTTGATACCTTTTCAACATAAAAAAATATACATGCCAACAACTCTTCACTTATAATTATAAATTATTAGCTACGCCCCGCAGTTTTACCCGCATAAGTCTAGATCCCGTGGCTATAAAAAATGCCAATGCCAATTCAAATCCGTTCAGTAGTTTTTGTGTGAAAGAGTAACAAACATCCATCCATCCTCACAAACTTTCGCGTTTATAAGTAGTATAGGAAGTAGGATTAAACCTGTCTTCAGACTGACTATCGATTTATGAAAACTATAATGACGTAGGAACACTCGCAATAAAACCGTCTCCTAGTCAAAAATCTTGTGACACAAGACAAAACCGTTCGGTTTACGATACAAACTAATTTAACTCTAGCATGCGCATTGTCTAACCAAACGAACCTCACAGAAAATAGCTTGACATTTTCCAATTTAATTCGACGTTCCAATCAATTTAAAATGTCGTGATGAAAAGTATCGCGACCAGTCTAGACATTTGAATCAGTCGGTATAAAGCAAATGCGCCGAGACGTCACGTGAACAAACTATGTTAATAAAGTGGATAATACCTTTCTGAGTAAATCCATACAAATATTATAAATGCGAAAGTAACCCTGTCTGTCTGTTACCTTTTCACGCCTTAACGGTTGAGCGGATTTTGATGAAATGAAATGGCACACAGGTAGACGATGACCTGGCTTCGGACTTAGGATACTTTCATCGCGATAGGACACACGGCTACACATAAAGCTATACATGTCCAGTTTTAACTGACCTCGCATTGTTTATCGTACAATCAGAAGTCAGCTTATATTGCTTATGTTTAGTTTGATGTGTATAGCCGTGCGTACGTTCCCGTGGCCGTGGCGTTTCGACCTCCACACGAACGAAGCTGCGGACAAAAGCTAGTACGGTATAATCGTGGTTTTATGCACGACTGCACGCTATAGGTATTTTTCAAGATAACTGCATAAAAACGGATTGCCGCGAAACGACGCAGTGCGGCGCAAGACCCGAATAACTAGTAATCTTGCATTATTTATAAATTAATCTACAAGCTGTAATGCTGCCAGAACAGCTTGAAATTTAAAAATTAGGTCTTTTTTTAAAGGACTGGCTGCAGTTTGTGCTGCTGCAAGGTCTGGTATTCATTAACCTACTATACCCTAAGCCAATTGATGCGGCACATACTGTCTTCCTTAGTGTGCATACACACAATTTAAAATTAGGTCTTTGTTTTTAAAGGACTGGCTGCAGTTTGTGCTGCTGCAAGGTTTGGTATTCTTTATCCAATTGATGCGGCACATACTGTTTTCCTGAGTGTGCATAGACACAAGCGACACGCGTCGACGACAGAGTCTACTGCACCCGTAGACGCGTGTCAGCGGCAGTCGTCGACGTCCATGTTGAGTACGGTGCTCAAATACACGAGCGACACGTTGTCGAATGGAATGGAAGCCGATGAAGCGTGTCCACGGATGCCGTTGTCGATGCGTGTCGCTCGTGCATATGAGCACTTAGCTATCATCTCAATATTCACTCCCATTCTTTCCAGCACTGTATCATCATCTCTCACACAATAATTCTGTTCCTTGTTTTACACATATTCATTTTCAAAACTTATCAACGCTTAAAATATAATTATTGTACTAATAGAGCTACTGCCTGCGACTTCGTCCGCGTGAAATTTCTTGTTCTCTAGACCCACCCTGTCGCATCGCATCGCTTGCCCGCGCTATTGCCTCTCTTTTTTTTTTTGTTTTTATTCGGCTCCTAAGGATCATAGCGTAATGTTAAATGGCTTGAAGCCTTGCTCGACAATTGGGCTATCAAATGCAAAAATAATTTTTCGTCTCCGACCGGTAAGTAGTTCCAAAGATAAGCGCGTTCAAGCAAACAAACTCTTAAGCTTTAGTATAGACAAAAAGTTTTCATGCACCTAAGTATTAATCGCTAAAGCTAATAAATTATTGGTCATTAAGTTAATATACAGTAAAAGCTTTCAATTCATAATCACAATTGGTTCAGTTAAATATTGACCGCTGTAATCCGACCGGTTAACGCTTTCCTGTAAAAGCTGTTTTGTCAGCTCTTTGCTCATTTTCCCAGAACTTGAGTACCAATTCGCCCGGTAAAATGCATAACTGGTGTTCGTAGTATTTATTTTTTCTTACGTAACATTGGTTTAAGTGAACATTCAATTTATTTATTCAATCTGATGAGAGCATATCAAATCCTATTTCATGATCAAAAAATGTTTTAAAACGGTATAGTGGTAACTGACGAGTTATAAGGTCGTAAGTTCAAACCCAGACATGTGCATTACTTTGCGTGATTTATTTCATCATCACTGCTCTCAAAACGGTAAAGGAAAAACATCGTGTGGAAACTAGAATGTTCTAGAACCAAAAAATGGAAGATCTGTGACATCTACCAACCCGTACTGGGCCTGTGTGGCGGATTACGGCACACTCTCTCTCACTGCGTTGAGGCCTGTGTCCCAGAAGTGGGCACATTATAAGGCTGATTATATTCATTTTGTACGAAATTCAACTATTCACATTTTGCAGTACGCTACCTACTGTTGCTACATCACTAGATTTTACATTAATAAATATCAAGATAAAAACCAGTCGAGAAATATCATGTGCGTGTGAACTGAGGGACCAAACTGGAATTCGCAAAATAAAAATCGTAGGATTTAGTAGTAGACTTAAAACAATTGTAGAACAAATCTGGGAATTTGTAAACAAATATATTAAAAACTACAGCCCTTAAAGTGCGGTCCCTCAGTTCTCACAGACCATCAGCCATATCTCGAAAAGTATTTGATAAATTAAGGTTTTGTGACTACAGAAATTTAGTAAAGAATTTGTAAAGATATTTACTGAATAACAGATCTCAAAGCATCAATGGTAAAAAATATATAACGTCTAAACTGTGGTCCTTCAATCCTCATAAGAAAAATAAATATTTTAGGGAATATTACCTAGTAAATCTTTCTTTTTCCACATAAAGTTTTAGTAAGAGTCTTAAAACATTTTGTAAAAAAGAAATGGAAAAAAAATATCGACGCAAATTGATGATAGCCAATAATAAAACTGGTCCCTCAATCCTCACCTCTACTGACATAAGTGCATGTATTAGCTTCTAGACGAGAGGATTATCAGAAAGTCTAGTGTACTTAACTTTTAGTAAAAAGTCTCTACTAAATAATAGGTATCTAAAATTATGTATTTCTTACCACTTAGCTGAGATAATATATTTTTTTAAATCCTATGACAATGGATAGAGTAGTGTGACCACACAAAGAAACAAAATGTAGGCAGTACTATTATACTTTATCAAATATAGTATTAGAAGAAACGAAAACAAGGTTATATGGTTAATTTAAAGTTGGATATATTACATGCCGTATGTGTATTTAATAAAAAAGAAGATTACAAATTTAATAAATCACTTATTATAATATAATACTTTTATTTAAATAATTTAAATTTGGATGTAGGTTAATGAATGTAAGAATATTTTTTGATCAGTACTTTCAATAATTTTGAGATGTTGCCCCGCACGCCTTAAAGAGTGTCAGCATAATGACGGGGCCCTTAGAGGGCCAAACCCTGCTGGGGTCGCGGGACTTATGAATTACCGTGACCCCGGAACGTAAAGAGCTATTGAAGGACAACGTGGATTTTAGTCAGTACGAGTCTGACAATCCCTCCCGCTCTGCCCTGGGTGGGAGGACTCATTTGATGATTTTACCACGATAAAAAAGATAAATAATAAAAAAAATACACATACACCACATGTAATATATCTAACATTAAAAATTATCCATACAACCTTGTTTTCGTTTCGTCTAATACTATATTAAATAAAGTATAATAGTACTGTCTACATTTTCTTTCATTGTGTGGTCACACTACTCTATCCATTGTCATAGGATTTAAAAAAATATATTATCTCAGCTAAGAGGTAAGAAATACATAATTTTAGACACCTATTATTTAGTAGAGACTTTTTACTAAAAGTTAAGTACACTAGACTTTCTGATAATCCTCTCGTCTAGCAGCTATTACATGCACTTATGTCAGTAGAGGTGAGGATTGAGGGACCAGTTTTATTATTCGCTATCTTTAAATTGCGTCGATATTTTATTTCCATTTATTTTTTACAAAATGTTTTAAGACTCTTACTAAAACTTTATGTGGAAAAAGAAAGATTTACTAGGTAATATTCCCTAAAATATATATTTTTCTTATGAGGATTGAGGGACCACAGTTTAGTCGTTATATATTTTTTACCTTTGATGCTTTCTGATCTGTTATTCAGTAAATATCTTTACAAATTCTTTACTAAATGTCTGTAGTCACAAAACCTTAATTTATCAAATACTTTTCGAGATATGGCTGATGGTCTGTGAGAACTGAGGGACCGCACTTTAAGGGCTGTAGTTTTTAATATATTTGTTTACAAATTCCCAGATTTGTTCTACAATTGTTTTAAGTCTACTACTAAATCCTACGATTTTTATTTTGCGAATTCCAGTTTGGTCCCTCAGTTCACACGCACATGAAATATCTCATAGCACCCAACTCCAATAAATCATTATAATAATAATAATAAAAACTTACCCCTTATAAACTTAAAATAAAACTTTCAACTATCATAAAAACTGCTCCAACGTAATAATTTCTCAATTCCACTAAAGGATCAAGTTTTCAAAGAGAATGTGTTATCTCAGTCGTTCTGACTAATGCTTTTTGAATCGTTGCTCCGCGGGATATCCAACTTTATAATCTTGATCCCAACTTTTCGATGCGAAGCAAAAACTGCAGTTTCTCAAATACAAAGTTTTTATGATAAATGATCGAACTAGAAAAAGTAGAAAAAACACGGTTTTTATTGTATCTACTTAATGATACAAAATCTGATGGAAAATTACTGCGGGGAGACTTTGCTCGAAGTGCCTATTTCTTTATTAAGTGAAAAAAGGAAAAGGTGGGTTTGTGTTCTTTTCACTTCATTGAAATTCACTTGTTCAGAGTTGAGCGTAGGAAAGCACTTGAGGGATGAAAAAGGTTTCACTATTTTATTATTGACTAGTCTGCCCGCGGCTCTGTTTGCGGAAATTCTGTTATTCTTATGTTCAAGTAGATTAAATTTTGAATTTTCTCCGTTGCTAGTGACTGAGAGCACGTTGTGTAGGTGCGCTTTTCATTTTGTTTTGACTTGCTTCCTTTGTTCTCACAAATTAGCCTGTTTTCTGTTTTTCTCCCGATAGCCGTTATATTTTACGCATAAAAAGTCTTTACGTAATGGGGCCTCTTTATTTTTTGCCCTTAGCTTCGCTTTGATGATATTTCATCTTAAAAAAAGATCAAAGCATTTTTCTATAATTATCGGTTGATGTCACAAGGAACAGAAATTCCTGGATAGCCAAAGTATTAAGTAATCTCTGTTCTTTGGCAAAAAACGTTTCAAATTTAATATAAGCACCGTATTACGTTTCATTTAATTACGTGAGTAATGTTTACAGGCAAATTAAGATTCTCTTTCAGGTAATAAAAATACCACATGAGGAGCTGAAATTCGAATGAAAGGGCAAAATACACGCGCCATATTTGCCGATTGTTATTAATAATTCCATTGTTATTATATTCTTTGGGTTCGTATTTCCTCGTACTCTTGTTTTTCATTATAAATGAGTTTAAAATGAAACGGCTTTTTAATGAAAAATTGCGGTAACATAATGTACCTAATCTCGACAAAGAGCGTTAATTTTACAGGTCAGCCACTGATGAAAATTATTGTTTACGTTAAAAAGAGGTATTACCTACTGTTATTGTATCCTTTATACCCATCATGACCAATTATCGGGAGCCCTGGAAGAAATAAGGTCACAAGTCTGATAGTGATGAGATTTCAATTCTACATTATTCCCGGAAATGATACGGAAATGTTTTGGAGTTGGCACCCATACCATTGATGTCATTTACCGGTGCGATTCCAATCCTGAATCATGATACTCTCGACGAGCCATGTCAAATAGACAATTTCTGTCGAAATACTAAAGGGTAATTCTCGTAATTTGGAAAAAATGACAGTCTCAATCTGTCAGAAATACCTCTTATTTTCTTACATGTTTGAAAAGTTTTTGACCTTTTTTTGTCGCCGAGATGAGACTGCGACTAGACTGAACGTTTTAAATTACGAGAATTGACCTTCAGATGTTGATATTATCCGTATACTCATACATATCATTGTTGTCGCGTGAACAAGGTTTGGGTCAAGGCTCTCGGTGTGTGCTGGGATCTCAAATGTTGTCTCCCACTTGAGTTATAGCCTCAGATGCGAGCTGTCTCCGAGAGCGAGTGAACCGATGCTTGTTATATCTGAACTGCGCTGGTCGACACAAATATTGCAATTCTTCTAACAAATGTCTTTCTTACGAAACATATTTTTCTCTGGTATTCTGTATTGTTTTCTGGTATTAGATTTTTTTAATTTGAAATCGTTCATCTTTCTCTATGAAACAATTTATCATGTATTTAATCAGTACCTACGTATCTTCTAATAAATTGAAAGACCTTTTATTGTTATACCTAGTGTAAACTAATATTATAAAGTATAAAATAGTTTTTTTTAATGTTTGTTTGTAATGGATAAAGAGAAAAAATACTTAACCGATTTTAAAAATTCTTTCACCTATAGTAATATACATTATCAGCAAGTAATATGATTGCATTTTCTTAGTATTGTGGTGTTATACGACTTCCACGCGAATGAAGACGCGGGCAGAAGCTGGTACCCAATAATATGAAGAAAAATCGCTTATAAAAATTTAAATTATAGTTATTGGAGTTATGAATTACGGTATAATGAAAATAACCTCGAGTCCCTGATAACAATAACAATCATTACAAACCAAAGGCTAGCAAATAATACTTTTACGTACCTTCGTGCTATTTCAAGTTTATAAATCTTCTAGTTATGTGAGTATAGTCATAAAATTTAACTCCATTTTGCACCTGCAGAAATCATTTTAAATATAAAACACGTGCATATTCATCTGCATGCAATTATCTCAGCAAAAGCGCTCGGCATAAAAGATTCTCAGCAAGATTGCCTATTTCAAAAAGGAAACAGAACTGAATATCTAACATCCATTATAATATATGAACATGCAGATTGCCTTTACACGGGATATACTTTACACTAATAGATATAAGGTAGGTTTGAGAGTTACGACTTCTAGGTTTAAGTTCGAACCCAGACAGGCGCTTTTTTTTTTGAGGATGGGATATCATCAAATTACCCCTCCCGCTTTTGGTGGAGCGGAAGGGAGTGTCAGACTCTTACTGACTAAAACCCACCCCTTTTCCTTCCTTAGCCCTTTATGTTCCGAGCCAGCGGTAACCCTTTCGGACAATCCCGCTGACCCGGCAGGCTTCGGCCTTGATGGGCCCCGAATGATGCTGACATCTCTTTGAGGCGCGCGTGGAACACGTACGCGCCGTCCGGCATGGGCCTGGTCCTGATCGGACGGTGAGCTACCCATTACTCACCGCCCGCAGGCCCGCGCCTACGGTGGCCGGGAGTGGTCGCGCGGCTCCCGACGCCCGGAGCGTCTCCCGCGGCGGCTGGGACGGGAGGCTCTCTCCCTCAGCCGTCCCGATGCCTCCTTCGCTAGCATGACAGGCGCTTTACTTTGTGTAAATTATTTCATCACCACTGCTCTCAATAACGGTGAAGGAAAACATCTTGAGGAAACCGGTATGTCCTACAGCCAAAAATTCGAAGACATTAGTGACCTGCCAATCCGCACTGGACCCGCGTGCTAGATAACAGCCCACTTCCCTATACGCCCGGCTATCACAGAGAGTGGGCTTGTGTCCCAGCAGTGGGAACATTCTATTATGAAGTTTCGATAAAAGGCAACCACTTTTATGAAGTAACGTAAGTGCAGGTTGATATAGTAGCATTATATTCAAACAAAACACAAAATTCAATTTGTCCAATTTCCCTGAGTCTAAGCATAAAAACATCCCCAGGGCGTT
This sequence comes from Luperina nickerlii, assembly GCA_963855955.1. Classification (NCBI taxonomy): domain Eukaryota; kingdom Metazoa; phylum Arthropoda; class Insecta; order Lepidoptera; family Noctuidae; genus Luperina; species Luperina nickerlii. The sequence continues at coordinate 9,667,364 of OY979666.1, forward strand.
AAAATTCCGCGTCTGAAAAACATATTACAAACTGTGCGATGGAAAAAACATTTCTTTTTTCTCCAGGCACAAAAGGAAAGCCGATTATCTGTACCTGTGTCTTGTGCGTCCTCGCCGATGTCATCGAAAACCACTTAAATATTTACATGTTATATACCGATTTACATACTATTATTACATATTTGTGTAAAAAACGGGTAACAAAGTGGAAACTGCCTCCGTTTCCACTTGGTTATCGCCTTTATCCGGGAGCGTTGCACGTATTTCCACGTTTGACATCCAGATGCCTACGCAGGTAGAACTCCTACGTAGATACGTGTTTACGTATTGAAATCGTTGTACTTAGGTATTATATATACGTTGTTTTCCTACTAGATATATATAGGGACTTAACTGAAACATTTTGTGATTTTATCAATATTTTTCCTGAAGGATCTTTGTCAGCCTCTTCCTGTAAACAGAGACATATACAGCTGACACGACAGGTTTGAGATAATAATGAAATGCTAACTCAACTTGTCTGACTACATCCATGTTATGGTACTTACTCTTATCGTAACTGAAGTAAAAGAAAATATCTAACCTATACTAATAATAAATCTAATGAGTTGTTTTGTTTGTTTGCATGCGCCTAAGCTCTGGAACCACCAGTCGCATTTGAAAAAATCATTTTGCATTTGATAGCCCGATTCTTTAGAAAGGCTATAGGCTATTTAACATCACGCTAGGACTCTTAGGAGCCGAGAAAAAATAAAAAACGTAAGAAAGAATGCAAAAACGAACTAATAGCGCTAGAAGGCGATGCGATGCGATGGAAACAACAAATTTTACGCGAGCGAAGTCACGGACAGATTCTAGTTGACTATAAATAACGTGTTTACTTACAAAAATTCTGTCATAAAGTTGCCTTAATTAATTGAAGGCTTGTTTACTTTACATCGATTACAAAATTATCGAACTTTCCATTTCATTATTAAACAAACCGTATAATAATAATGTTGCAAGCATTTCGTAATTAAAGCATGTTACTAACCAAAAGTTACTTGGGTAACGTAATATTTTTAATTCCCTTTGGCTATCAGATTGTAAAAACTCTCAAAATTTCCCAGTTTGCGGAAATTTTGTAAAATAAATGTGTGGCCCCCAAATTTTTGTGCTGCTTTTTCATTTTATTTTGTTGACTTAATTATTCATTATACTTTTTAAACAAGCAAAAGAATGGTTACGGTCGGCAGAAATTAATTTTGAAGGAACCTTTTTATTCTGGTTAAATATTTATTAAAAATGCCTAAAGTAATCAAATGTCTGCCAACTCATAAAAAGTCTGGCTACCACCATTCCTAGTTATAACACTGCGCCTACTAACTTTATTTACTCTTGAATACCTTTAAGTATTTTATCGTTTCCTTTCCAATTTCAACCTGGATAAATAAAAACCGGGCAAGTGCGAGTTGGGCACACGAAAGGTTCCGTCCAAGGCAAAAAACGCTGAAAAAAACACGTTTCTTGTATGGAAACCACCTTTAATTTTTATTTACTTTATTTTATTTTTATTATTTGTTGTTAAAGTGGCAATATAAATACACACTCTGTGAAAATTTCAACTGTCTACCTATTACGGTTCATGAAATACAGCGCGCTGACATACATAGGTACAAACGGACGAACGACAAACAGCGGAGTCTTAGTAATAGGTTCCGTTGGCACCCGTTTGGATACGGAACCCTAAAAAGTAATGGAACGTGATTAAAGAAATTTAAAGATTCCCTTTTAAACACATTTATTACCTAGATTGTATAGGTACCTCGGCTTAAAATACTTACCAGTGAAGTAGGTACACAAAGTGCGAAATGACATAAATCCTCAAGCAGGGCTGTTTATTAAATTAGGTTAATGACGAACCATAACTTTTTCTCGCTCCCATACTTCAATAATTAAGTGAAATATTTTCGAAAAATTTATGAAAACGTCCATTAAGCCGTAATTTATTAATTTATTCAACAGGGCTATACGGCGTTTTATTCCATTTCATATTTTCTTCTGTTACGGTATCGACGTAAAGTCGTGAACTAAATTCAGTAGACGCTTCGTTTTATAGCTTCCGTACTTTATGGTAATAGACGCAAACCTCCGGTTGTTCCGCAGTACCTACCTACTCTGCTCACATTACGAATAACTTACGATTTTATCGACGTATTATGAGACCCGATGCAATTACAAATCTTTCGATTGTTATAACAACGGATATCGAAGTAGGTATTACAGATCGAACCAATCTTTGTCGTATAATTTTTTGTTGCCCAGACACCCTAAAATGGGATAAGATAGGATAGCTATTACTACAAATGGGTGTAATAAGACTTAGATGAATAATTTATAGTTGGTACGTGAGCAATGAACTGATTACCTACATACGTCATTTAAACGTTTCCTAAATTCGTCTTAATAGACGTAAAAAATTACAGCCATCATTATCCCAAAAAAATCCAATCGACCCGAAACATATATAAGTGTATCTTAAATATTTCCTCTGCTTTGTGTTGCCAGTAAAAAGGCAGAAGGCGGCTATTTATTGTACAAAGGTGTTCTCAATAGAGATACAACATAGAGAGCGACCTTTCTGGCTCATTCACCGAACTCCGTGGCCTTTGGTGCACAATAGCTTGGATCTGAAGCCGTTGCTGGCGACACAGGAAAGTTGCTTGTTAGTTATCACAATAGTCCGCTATATAACACTTATGTGTAGATATATCGGAAAGTTGGTACTACGACGTTTTTGGTCCAATTAAAGGGTAGAACTGTCTATGTGAGTGGCATACGAGCAGTTACGTCTATTCACGTGGGGACGTTGTCTGTTAGTAGTTTCCAATAATTATTGTTGGGTCTGGTTGCTTAATAGGTCGTAGGCTCGAACCCAGACAGTGGCTTTACTTTGTAGGTATACATTATTTCATCACCACTGCTCTCAAAACGGTGAAGAAAACATTGTGAGGAAACCGGCATGTCCTAGAACCAAAAATTCGAAGACATGTTACAGCCACCAACCCGCACTGGGCCTGCGTCGTAGATTACGGCCCACTCCCTCTCACCGAGAGGAGGCCTGTGTCCCAACAGTGGGAACATTATAGGCTGAATATGCAGATTGCTTAGTTGTCATACAATAGCTGCATAAAGACAATTTACGACCGCCACTACATGTGGACTATTAACCTAGACCATTGACGTTTCACTAGAATTTAAAGAAAAAAAAAAACCATTTCATGGAAATTGCACAGTTTATTTTAAAGACCTTCACCTTGTATTCAGCGAATAACAGGTTAAGTGACATGCAAACGTTCGGCGCACGTCACCCACAACGTTTGTAGATACGTTTATTCCCACGACATTACACTTTAAGTACAGTAATCGTTGCTACTTCGTAAGAATGGAAATTTTATTACCCATTCTCCTAAACACCCTTAAAAATTAACTTCACAAGGACGGGCCTTGTTATTCTAAAGCACCGTTTTGCAACACTTCGCCTTAAGGTAAAATTGCGAGGAACGAAGCACGATATTGCATATTATGGAAATAATGCACTCCGGTAATACCAACTTTAATAAAACGGCAGTTTAAAATTTACCATGGAAGTTAGTAAAGTATTTAGAACATAAGGGTCTAAAATGTGGCATTAAAGCCGTACTACGTACAATTTATCACTAACCAGAGCTATCTATCAATTGATCACTATTGGCCTAGGTGCTCGACTAATAGTCTAATTTCGCGTCTGTCTATTATTATTTATTACTTAAAGCAGCTATTGACGACGAACAAGCGAGGAAATAGGTACCTACTTACGTAAAGACAGTCTGCCTTGATTATCACGTAAAATTAATAAGCATTACCTACTCCGTTATCTAGAATGTCTAGTAAATCTTCCGTCTTAATAAATTTTACGCAAGGATAGAACTACTACGATAAAATTAAAATTGTGTTGTTATAACCTAACAAAGGGAAAAAATAGTAAATAAAAATAGAGCCTAAATTCTAATTTAATTTCGACTGACCTTTATCGAATCCGCGTAGCTCGTGAAACGGGAATTTAAATTGTTCAATAAAATGTAAAATTCATTTTACGATACCCCCGAATATTTTCATTTGTAATTAATTGTGAAACCTAGCCATTTTATTTTACATGAAAAAGTTTTTTTTTATCGTAATTTGTTCCTGTTATTTTTATTTTAACGAGTGTTACATTTCCCTACAGCTATACTATTTACAATGGAATCGTAATTTGAAAATGTATTGCTATGTATGTCCATGTTTTACGCATCGATTGAATGAATACACCTCCTAGTACAGATGCCAGCACATCAAGCTACCTGAAACTGTCAAATTTTCCCAATCAACATTGAACCTTATGCTTTTTTTTTAGGGTGGCAATTCATCAAATGACCCCTCCCGCTCAGGGTGGAGCAGAAGAGAGTGTCGGACTCTTACTGACCCACCCGTGTTCCTTCCTTAGCCCTTTATGTTCCGGGGTAACGGTAACCCTTTTGGAAAATCCCGCTGCCCCGGCAGGCTTCAACCCCTTCTCTGTTGCTGATATCTCTTTGAGGCGCGAGTGGAACACGTACGCGCCGTCTGGCACGGACCTGGTCCTGATCGGACGGTGAGCTACCCATTACTCTCCGCCCGCAGGCCCACGCCTACGGTGGCCGGGAGTCGTCACGCAGCTTCCGACGCCCGGAGCGTCTCCCGCGGCGGCTGGGACGTGAGACTCTGTCCCTCAACCATTCCGCCACCACCTTCGCTAGCATCACTGCTTCGCAGAAGGAGGTCACTGACTCCCACGCCCTCTCGCTCCATACCATGGCTTGAACCAGGGCCGGACGCGAGAGGACGCCGCCGCTGCCGATCGCCTCTACGAGGACACGGCGGTGCTCTCAAGCTGGGCAGACCTGCACCGTATGCTCCACCGTACCCTCTGGGCGATCCTCGCAATGGTGGCACCTGGGCGTTTCCTCTCCGCCTGAATGAACACGACTGAATGGACACGATGAGGACCTGCGTCAGGCGGTAGGTGAGGACACCGTGACGCCTCTCTAGCCACTCCTCAAAGAGGGGTCTTATCACCACTATCATGGCGTGCCCTGCGCTGGGTTGCGACAGTCGCTCTTTCCATGCCACCATGAGATCGCGCCGGAGGTCCGTCCGCTTCCCCGCGATATGCCGCGGAACCGGAGTTTCCCCCCGGCGGCGTAGTGCCTCCGCGTGCCACTGATACAGGCGCGCGAGGACTATCGGCTCCAGATCCCATGGCGGCAGTCCGGCAAGGAGGCTTGTTGCCTCGCCCGAGATCGTGCGGTACCCCCGGATCAGCCTTACGGCTACCACCTTTTGGGGCGTTCAAATAGTAGGCGGCTCGCCGCCGCAGTGAACGCGCCCACACCGGGGTCCCATATAGGGCCATGGACCGCACGACCCAGGCTTTACCTGGCAAGCCGACGGGTCCTGGGGCAGTATTTTTGGCCTTCAGCTTACCTACGCTACTCTCAGATCTAACCCGGTTTTTTTAACAAAGGGCGCCTATACCAGAAACTGTCAAATTTTCCCAATCAACATTGAACCTTATACTTTAACGAACAAGTTGAAAATCTAATAAAGAAATTTGACAGATTGTAGTAGCTTGATGTGCTGGCGTCTGCATATGAAATGCTGGAACATAAATGTAGGGAACAACTGATTTTTTTTTCGCGATTTCTGGTTTGGTCCCATAGTAAAAGTTGTTAATAATGATGATATAAAAAGTGTCCTTTCCTTGAATTAGTTCAAAAGTTAAACAAACACAGCAACCTTCGACCAACTAACTATAGGTATACATCTTATACAAAGTTCCAGTTCTTCACAAAGATTCTTTTACCTTCCCAAAATAACTCTCCTTCAAAAGTAAATTATTTTAAAATAGGTACTATATGAAGCGCCGTTTACGGACTTTCTTAGCTCATCCGAAATTTGAACAAGTACGTGAATAATGGAACGGAATTCCTCAATTGCCACGTAATTCGTCATTTGACATGATGTAAAATCCGAAAGCTGTGAATTTAATTTCGCAAATAAAACGTCTGACTCCCGTAAAAATTCAGAGTAGGTAGGTTACTTTATGTTGTAGTCAAAAAACCTGTTTTATGATTGGTCGTAAAAAAGCGAGCCTCTGCGAGCCAATTTCGTTCTTTAATTAGGGTAACATTCTTGTTTTACACGGAACATCGCGGTATGCGGTATGTACTATGTTGTTGATGGTGTTGAGCCGTAGTGGGCACCCATCCATTAGCCTTAGGCAGCATTAGGGTAGGAAAGCGTAAATCACTAATGTGTAATCACCATTACAGGACATGGACAACTCTCATCCATCTCAATGTCGTATCTATGCTAACATTACTCCATACGAACGTACAGGAGCGTGGTTATAATTTATGTCCACCAGAATGTAATTCAATTGTTTCCTTTTCTCTCTCGAATTCTTATTTAATAAAACGTAAACCTCTTTCAAAGTGTCTTAAAACTAAGAAACCAGGCATTTTGTTGTCTATCCGCGGAAGTAATCCTCTTTGTCTTATTTTATTTCAAGCGATCTAAGACGGTTGGCTTTCTATTATTATTTACCTTAAATATTGGTCACAAAGGTATCAATTTGACTCCTTTGATAGAGAGAGGGGTTTGGAATTGTAAGTAATGTTTAAACGTGAGTTTTTCTTGCATTTTCCTGATCTCTTTTCAGTAAGCACCTTGTTGATTGAGAAACTGATACTGATGACTTTGCTCATTAGTAAGCGCAAATCTTTACAGCAGCGTGAACTCCAAGCTCAACTCAGTTTGATGTTATCTCGCTACACAGTCGGCTTATTCATAGCTTGACTCCCGCTGAGGGTTAAATTTAGCAATCTGACCCAATAATGGCCTTCACGTGGAAATAGTAAGGTGACGCGATTGTGGGCTCGTACGTTATTAATATATACGGCGGTGCATTGAAGCCTTGACCCAGCCTTCAGCCCCCGGAGCCCGCACCCCGCACCCCAGACACCGCCCCGCCCGCAGGTATAAACAAGTTTCACTAAAAATGCATTACATGCCGTTTGAACCCCACACAGCCAGATAATTTCATTAAACCATCTTCACCGTTGACCTTTCCGGAATGTGACTTATGTTGCCCAAAACCGACGGTATGACGCAACCCTTTGTTCATACCTGTTTAGGTGTATGTTGCAGGAATAACAGACGAGATACATGTTTTAGCAACACCTGACATGAATTTCAAAGTACTGCAAAACTTAATTTTATATTTGAGAAACGTTTTAAATAAATAAAATAATAATAAATAAATAATAATAATCGTTTATTTATAAAAAGGGGGATATATTTACAATGAATAGCTTAACAATTAAAATAAAATAGCGCACAGTTGCTAATTTGCCTGAACTAGGTTGAACCCGTGCTTCAGACTAGAAAGTAAATAAGTACCTACTTAATATAATAAATTAACAATCAATATAATGTAAAAAATTAAATGAAGCTAATGAATGATTTTAAATGAAGCTTAAAAATTAATTTATTAAAAAAAACCCCATAAAAACAATTTCTTTGTTCATTCGTACATAATTAAAATATTTTCAAATTTCTGAAATACTTCTTTTAGTAGGTAACAAAAAAGTGTTTTTGTAGCCGCTATGAATTTTAATGTAGGTCGTAACTCTCTCCTTGAATTCTACTTTCAATCTTTTACTTCATATTTTTATCCTTCATCTATATTTAAGAACGAATTTCTCAAGAAACTGCATAATACATTATATTTAACCTATCTACTGCTCTTTTACATTCGCTGAAACTAGAAACCACAGTAAAACTTCGATTACTATTTAAATACCCGATGAATTAACAAGGAAACTAGTACAATTATTGAGTTGTGCGAACGTTCCTAAGTTTATCTATCTCTCATCAAATATGTATTTTACTGCATATGAGTCGAAAGTACTAGGAACTAGACAATTTGAAACTTGGACTTGCAATTTGATTTTATGGATTCACTCATTTCTACGCGAGTTGAAGTGAACTTTAAAATAAACTTTCTTCTGATAATTATGCAGTTTTGGTTTCTAATACAGTGTGATTAAGGCGTTTGTCTTTTACCAACGTATACATTTGTTTCTGCATAAAAAACTACGACCATGTCTGTAGGATCAAGTGGAACGGTGGGCGTGTGCAAAAATTAATGAAAACAATAAATATATTATAAAACGTTTTAGCACCTAACTACAAAGTGCCGTACCCATAAGCATCACACTTGATGGGTTGGTAACTATAGTACCTAGTCCCTACTTATGTGGTATTAAACATAGGTGAACCATGCCCATCCCATCGCCTACTGCGATTAAGAGAGTGATGGAGTGGTTAGCACGATGACGCCACTCCAGCACATTTGAGCCGATAACCGGCCTGATTTATGAACCACACAGCTTACACGCCACTAAAACCCATTAGTAAAAAGGTAAATACAGTGAAATATTTCCCTCCATTTAGGCACAAGAACTACGTATTAGGTGCGTATGAAATACCCGTCGTCTGTAATTATAGCAGTGTAAATTGTAGAGTATGCTCAAAATAGTTTCGGCTCTCGGCTTACAAATAGGGTTCGAACCATTTAGCTTTGTTATTCGAATTGGATCGCAGCAGTTAGCTTCGGAATTTTTAGCTCTAGTTTTTGCAAAGTTAGAAATAAAAAACATCAAATATTTTTCATTGAAAATCTATCAACGGGATCAGTTGCCCGATTCAAAACATTCATCAGGTCAACTCATCCCGCGGGGTAAGTTCAAGCGGCCTCAGTTGACTAAAGAGCCGAAGAATCGACTTATGACGCGTGTGAACGTACGACATTTTTAGTAGTAAATACACTCACACTGATGACCCGAAGTGTGACGTAAATATACACCTTATATAATGACTGTAATGTAAAGTTAGGTAATCTAGAAAGTAACAGGCACTACCTACGTTTTTCCTAATCTGATTGCTAGACCTAATAATATACCAAAACAAGGAATGTTACGCAGTACATAATGTATACGTAAAACTCTACGACTCCATATCTAGTTTAACTTGATTGGAAATTCAAAACCAAACATTGACCATGCTTGACAACAAAGAAGTAATAAAATATTCGAATCTTATCTATTATTCCTACACGGCTTCAGTCATCCGTATTCCAAGTTTAAGAGGTGCTTCCAACCAAAATATACGCCCATTCTTAAGATTTAGGCGACCTGCAATCCGTGCTGCCGCCATAGTGCGGCACTACAAAGGTGAAAACGTGTAAAATGAACTTATTTTACCGCCAAGTCGTAAAGCGCCACAGTGTACGGTGCACGTTTCGTGCCGGTCAGGCCCGCCGTGAATTTGGGAGCAACTGTGATTTCCTGACCACCCCACATTCGAGTACATTGTGTTCTATGTACGACTGAATGCTAATTTGTACATGGTGAGAGAACTTGTGATATAATTTTCACGTGGTCCGTTTGTTGTTACAGGTGTAGGAGGAGCTTCAAAGGTCATGTAATATGGTATGTCATTACTTACTTCAGGTTTATTACACGGTAATTTATTATAGCGTTTCGAGTATTATGAACCATTTGCAGAGTATTATTGTGTGTTTATTTAAGACAAGTAATGTTTGAACTGTTGGACGATTTATGTAATGATAAAGGCAAATAAAAATGGACTTACATTTAGCCGAGCAATTGGCTTATGCGATACGGTCCGGGCGGGTTCGATTCTCGCAAGAAACTAGCATTTGTGGGACAAACAAAACCACTGTAGTATGGCTTACCATTTTAAAGAAGAACGTGAATTTAACAATTTTACTACCTCCGTCCTTGGCACACGTTCACATTGACGTAAAAATATCGGGGCGGGGTTTTATCGCGCACTGGATTTTCAACTTTGAGTGTTGAGCCGAGTATGAGAATCGAACAAAGCGCATCCCCGCGCGTCAAAAAAACATACTGTTGAATTTTCAACTTTAAAGCGGCGCTAAGCAAAGCATTTAAAATCCAGTGTGCGATAAAATCCCGCCGCGGGAAAAACCCCCGCCCGTGCGTACCTGGGCTTAGTCCAACTATATTGTTACAGATTCTACAAAAACTATTAAAGAAGAGAAAATGAGAAACAGCCTATGGGCTGCGTTCACTACATTCAAAAGCTAACTGTGATTTGAGAAATGGCTTGTATTTTAGAAATGACGTAAAATATTGCGACGGGGATGTGTTAGTTTATTATGGGAGCCGCATGGAGTCGCGCGCGCAGATGAGTCACGCGCTGCCGACCAAGCACCGCCCTGAGGCAACCTACAGGAGTTGCTCGCAGTCTCTGCCGCTCGATATTCTGTAAGTATTTGTACGTTAACCCTTATTAGTTACGGTCAAGGAGCGATCATTTTAAGCAATTTTCAAACAAATTCCTTTCCAACATGCGAAAGGATTGTTTTTCTTTTCGAACTGTTACTTTTATTCTTCAATTCTTTTTGTTCTTTTTTCTTTTGTTCGTTTTTTTGTTTTTTTATCCGCCAAACAAGATGAACCATCTTACTTCAGATCAAATACCGGGTTACCAGGTATAAACAGGAGGTGCAATTGGGACCAGATAAAGGTATAAGGCTACCTGTACCTTTCAATTGGAATCTAATTCGATAGTAAACCAGTCAATGAATTAAAAAAAACTTACAGTATTTTTTTAATGAACATATTTAATTCCACTGTGATCCATGTAACACTGACGACCGTGCCTACACACGGCGTAAATACCGCGCCGTAGAAAAAACGTGTCTGCTGTCAACAAGGTTCCATAGTGATGCACACAATACAACACTGACGACCGTGCCTACACACGGCGTATATACTGCGTCGTAGAAAAAACTTGTCTGTCAACAAGGTTCCATAGTGATGCATACAACACTGACGACCGTGTCTACACACGGCGTATAAACCGCGCCGTAAAAAAAAATGTGTCTGTCGACAAGCTTCCATTGTGATCCATACAACACTGACGACCGTGCCTACACACGGCAAATAAGCCGTAGTTTACACAGCAAAAAAAAAACCTATGTGTACAAAAGGCCTTACTTGTACCCTAAATCAATAATTACATGTAGCACTGACAGACCTGCGGGGCAATTGCGTAACAGATTATCAATCGGAATCGGTTTCATTTTGACAGTTCAACAATATTTATTGCGTTATTTACGTGTTGAGTTAACAATTTTTTCGAACTTATGAAGCAATGGATTAGCAATTTGCTTCAAAATGATTCCGATTGATAGTGTGTTACGCAATTAGGGTGCTGCTTATGTTGACATAGTGATGTTTTTTTTTTAATTTAGTTTGATTATTTTAAAAAACCAATTTACGAAAACACTTAGGTGAAGGACGTAATTCAAATTGACTTTAAGTCGACGTCCATTAGTAAATTAAAGGAAAAAAAAGTCTTATTTCTCCAAAAAATAATTCCAAGTAAGGACAAAAACATGGAAAAAAATAGTTAATTCATAAAGAAAATATCTATATTATTTATCGGTACAAAAAATATTGCTTTCGATAAGCTTTGTCGGTTTTATCACACCTACGCTTTTGCGTGGGAATGAACCCACACTCGGAAGAGATCAATTTAACAAAGTACCTACCACGTTTAAAAATACATCTGAACACAAAAGATATTTATTTTGTAACATTCGTATTGATTTATTTATTTCTAGTTAATTAAAACAGTTCTTTACAAATTACATTAATTAATATAGGAACCATTATTACGTTCGCAATAATTATGTTGTATATAATTGAATTTAAAACTAATATGGAACAGTGGACTTTACATACTTTCTCTCACAGAACACCAGACATATACGCATGATTTTACCCATTTATCCGCAAACACATCACATTCAGAGATGGCAGTCAAAAGGGCATTTAGCATCTTTAAATTACGACCGAGACCGACTGAGGATTCGGTGAAACTGTTTATGTTACCAAAGTTTTTGTTACATTTTACACATCATAGGTAGCTGATGCAACAATGTTAAAAACTGAAAATACGATGGTAACGCATTTTTGAAAAGTTTTTATTAGTTTGATCCAAGTCGTAAAAAGCCAGCCTTCTCGTTGATAAAAACGTATATTTTATTACTTTACTTTTTAACACCAGAAGGCAAAACTTTTAATGATTACTTGTAGATGTTTAATAATTCCAAAAGTTATTCGTTATTATATAGGTCATCATAATTTTCCTGGCTTTATCCCAACTTATTTAGGGAAGGCGCAACATGTATTTTTCTCCAATACGCCATTTCTCCCCTCTATTAGTCGTCATTCCGGTAGGCACTCCTCTCTCTAGCCATATAATTTTTCACACAGTCCATCCATCGTTTCTGTGGTCGGCCCCCTTCTCGTATCCCATCCACATTCAAACTCAAAACTTTCCTGACGACATTTTCCTCATTCCTCCGCAGCACATGCCCGTACCACGACAACCGATTTAAACACAATTTCTCAGTCAGCGGTGTCACTTTCAAACTTCGTCGTGTATACTCATATCTTATTCTATCGATTCGCGTAACACCACACGTCCCCCTTGGCATTCTCATTTCAGTATGGTAAGGTTGAAGTATCAAAAGCACGTACAATTACATATCTATATGCCTAATTATTTTTGTCTTAAGGCGATGAGATGAGATGAGGAGTGTTTGTTTTTCAATTAAAAAAACATGACAAGTTCTTTCGTCATCACGACTGCGAAGTTAGAGGACCTGAGTTCAATTAGGTACCGTACAAGCTGTTATTGCGTTTCTCTGTTTGTTCTTGTCTTTAGTAAATTCTTGACTTTAGTCTAGAATTGAGTCCATAAGCTCCTTATTACATGTGTAGTGTATTTATTTTACTTATAACGTGTGTCCTTGTGAACCGTATAACAATCCCGATTACTTCCGAACCCCTCGACTGTTTCAATTTCAAGTAGGAAAGATTTTTTTTTAATGGGATTCGTTTGCTTTTATATAATATAAAATAAAAGTGAGCTCTCTGTTTTTATTAGTTTCTTGGATAGTAAAAACTCAAACAATATTTAACTAGCATTTTTTCCATTGATACGATTCTGAATATTTGCATCTTAATCAATCTTGTAGCTAAAAGCGCCTGCGACATATGTACCTACTGTTTCCATAATTTGCTTGACTGACTAACCCAAAACTGGCCTGGTGCCTATCTACTCGTAACTGTAGTGTTGTGTCACAGATGGTTGCCGCGGTCGTCGTTCCGGCCGGCCGAGGGCGAGCTGGCAGACTGCGTGCTGGTGGTGGGCGTGTCGCGGCCCAAGCTCGCCGCGGCGCTCCTTTCCGTCACGCTGCTGTCACTATTCCTTACCTTCCACGTGCTGTATGACAGCGCGCTCTACAGCATACAGGTACGAACACACCACGCTGTGTTGACGTCACAAGCTCACTGCGGTGCTTCTCCCCGTCACGCTGCTGTCACTGTACCTCACCTTCCCCGTGCTGTATGATAGCGCGCTCTACAGCATACAGGTACGAACACACCACGCTATGTTGACGTCACAAGCTCACCGCCGTGCTTCTCCCCGTCACGCTGCTGTCACTGTTTCTCACCTACTCGTGCTGTATGACAGCGCGCTCTACAGCATACAGGTACGAACACACCACGCTGTGTTGACGTCACAAGCTCACCACGGTGCTTCTACCCGTCACGCTGCTGTCTCTGAGCCTCACCTTCCCCGTGCTGTATGACAGCGCGCTCTACAGCACTCAGGTACTGATTCAACCACAGAACAGCTGTTCTGTGGATACAACGCGCTGTGCTGACGTGGACGTCAAGTGTTTTTTTAAAGTATGCTAAGTTTATATTTTATTATTTTTATGCATAACTATAAAAATATTACAAAATATACTATCTAAATGTGAACACGTCTCACTGGTTACGTTGACCTTGATACCAGCTGTACTGCAGTGACCATAAACATATAAATTGCTCTTTCGCACGATACTATACATAATTTTCTAACTTATTGTTGTGTTGTTAAAAGTTTTATTTTCATGTATATTTTAATACGTACTCGTATGCACTGGGTTTAAATTTCAACAGACTGTGTCGGCAATACAAATCAGCATTTAAATATTTCATATTTGTAACAACAAAAATATTATTGGGTGAGTTTCACAACTACAGTTACCTACTATCGCAAACATTTTTGTTTCAGTAAAAGCTTAGCATTAAATACCCATAACATATTCGCATCTACCATAGTACAAGATCCATCCGATAGGACGGAACACTGTAATACGCCCCTTCGTACTTTAAGCCCGTAGCTTCGTACTATAAATCGTAGGAGCGAACACGCTTAGCGTATCGAACTTGTAAGCTTGCAACCCTTTCGGGTAAGCGGCTTACTTTCCTCAAGCCGGCCTGACTTCCGCTGTGCGTGGCTCGCCAAGCCTCGAGGCGTGGTTGCCAAGCCCATGGGCACCCTGCCTGACCCCATAAAGAGGTTATACAGAAGGTACATACATGCATAAAGCTATGAAAAAAATTAACACTTAATGCAGTCTAGAATTTGTTTCTTTAACAATGTATCAACTTCTCTCTTATTGTAAGGGTAAGGCATAGTACTCATTCTAAAAAAATAATTTAGATTTCCATGTTTTCGAAAGTATAGTAAGGTAGCAAAAGACCACCACTCTTAAAAAAAAACACTGGCACTCCGGTAGTGCCGACAGAAGTGAAAACTTGAACAATTACGAGTGTATTTTGTGAATCGTCTTATAAACAAAACACGCGTGTTAAGGTGTGTTCCTTATTTTATAGGGTTTTTTGCAAATCAGGTATGATGACCAAAGTGACTGGTTTATTCTTCTCGTGAAAGGAATTTATTCAGATTTACAACGCCATCTCGTCGTTGTTGGATGAACTACGTAGTTAGTACGCGAGGCCCTCGTAGTTCTTCCCGATGTGCATAGATGGCGCTGTCCTCAACAACGCGCGTCTTAAGTTTTACGTCTGACGTTAGTACGCGAGGCCCTCGTAGTTCTTCCCGATGTGCATAGATGGCGCTGTCCTCAACAACGCGCGTCTTACGTTTTACGTCTGACGTTTTACGTCTTACGAATTTTTGATCAGGGTCACGTGACCTGACGCGAATTTAGAAGTTTTTACCCATTCCAAAAAAAGTACACAGCGCCGCTAAAGAAGTTTTCACTTCAAAAACCTTTTAATTAAAGTTGCTGATCAACCAACTGATCAGATGTGGTGACGAGATTACTTTGCCGTTCACTACATCCAAAACTCATTAAAAGTTACAGTGTTCAATTGAGGCAATGTCGCGTTACTGTGCCATTGTGAGATTAGCAACTTTTAATAAAGAATTCCTTGTTTGTTGATCTTCTGGATCCACCCACTTTGTTCCGTCTCGTACCTAATCATAATTAATGTTCGGAGCCGTTCTCCGCAGATAACATACCACCGCCCTTTTTATGGCACCCTTGTTTTACAATGTAACCGAGTTTTACGACATCAACAAGTAGGTGGAAGTAACGAGTAGGCAGAGAGTACATTCTATAGATATAAACGTATAGTAGGTATACAGCCTTGGGCCTCAATGCCGGAAGGGGAAAATGTAAAATTTTTGTCATGCTTTAAGGAAAAAATAACGGAGCATGAGTACGTTTTTATCACATACAATACGCTACAAGGTTAAAATGAAACCTTGCATGAATAATTCACAGAAATATTTCAGAAATTTCACAAAATTTTGAAACATTTAGCCCCTTAATAATAAATGTTGTACCTACAGCGTCTGTATAGTTACACAACGCTTTGTCTTCTTCTTTCGAAAGTCAAATTACTGACGACTGAAAGAGAGAAATCGGTGTGTAACTATTCACCTGATATAATACGTTTATTAGTAAGGGGGTTAGTTTTATCTCCGTATTCCCAAAAATAAATCATGTTCAATGTAGCAATATCGTACTACACTACCACAAAGGCACGCTTTCTCAAGAATGATTATCCCGCTTATTTACTCATCAAAAGGATTAAACACTACGTTTTCAATTAAACAGACAAAGTGAATCCATTAACGATAATTAGATGAGTACCACACATTGACTGACGTTCAACTGTTGAAATCGCGTCCGTATTCACTATAACTGTGCTGTTAGTGTATTAACGGCAAAGCGGCCTATCTATCATAATGACACGAGTAAATTAACTTCTCGATCAAAATTGAATGGCACAGAATCAAGCTGAATTGGGAGTTGAATTCCAACTCTCGCGTAGTATATTTTGATATTTTGACTTTTTATCCGGGTTTGAGAAATAGTATTTGAACTAGTACAAACCAGCAGTAATAGGAAATATTTATGAAATTAAGTACCAGATTCGTGTCCTTATCTTTGTGTCTTTTTGTCTCGACTGTATCCACGGGTAGCTTTAAACAATAGATGTTCTTCTAAGTTTGAATGTGGGTCCAGTTAATCAATAAAATTACAGAAAATAAATGATGTGGTTAACTGAACCCGCCGGTCCAGAAGCGACCGGGTCCAGCTGACCGCAGACACGGAATAAAAAATTGGATAAATAAAAAATCAGTTCATAAAAATAAAAGGCAGCACCTTTCTCAGCTTTTTTATTTTAATGTCATATCCATCGCAGTGTATATGAATGAGTATCTATTTGTATTAGTTTGCAGGCATGAGTAACAGAGTGTACACTTTACTCATCCTCCATAGAAAAGGGAGAATCCTCCGACCAGACGGTTGTCGTGTCTGGTGGGCAACTATCCAATGATTCATGTCGGGATGTTGTATATATTATTATGCTAGTCATGCAGTAAACTCTGATTGTGCGATGCAGGATTTTGCGTGACGTCAGCATGATGCGTTGTTCGCATGTGGCGGTGTAGACGCTGCTACATATTTTTAATATAATAACTGCACTCCTTACAGGCGTGATGTTATGTAATCTGCATTCGCGATTTATTTGCCAAAAATGTAAAGAAATACGTGTTTATGGAATAATAACTATATATCCTACACAATAAAGTTCAGTTTACGCTGCAACTTCAAACGTTTTTATAACTTTTTCATTAGTGCTAGTCACTCTGAAACCAATTTAATTTCCCTTAAAATAAAGTTGATATTTGTTTAACTTGAAATAATATTAATTTGAAACATAAGTTTGAACAGACTTTATATCTATCTATACCCAAATTATGCAGCAATAGCCACCAAACCAGATGCAACCCGAGAAACAGTGGTATCTCATAATTGACTTAACCTATTCAGGTGTCCAATATACGTAGCCTTGTTACTTGTTAAGCCAGCATTTAGCACTACGGTTGTAATTATACTAGCACCTGACTGACAGTTTGAGTATGTCAATCTAGCTCAATGACCTACTGATGGAGGTGTTGAGTATGGGGTTGTTAGATCCATTAATCATAACATTTGTATGGAGTAAGTTTTTGAGGTTTGATTTCAAGAGGATTTTACCACTTTGATTTTACCACTTTTCCCTACCTCGTAAGCGTAACCCAATTGGTTACGAGGTAGGGAAAAGTGGTAAAATGCAGTGTGAACTCTCGGAGACAGTTTCTGTCTATACCTAACCTAAAATCATGTCTCTATACATATTTATTTATAGAAGAACCAACAGCTATAACAGAAGGATAACAATTATATATAAGACATAGAGCCAATTATAGGTTCTCACTCGCAACGACGTGTGCCCTCACGTGTGTGCCCGTCCGGGTTGCTGTTTCGCTGACATTAACTTCGTGAACGCTCGGTATTTTCTGGCGAAGGGGCGTGTCACGCCGCGCCGAAGCCGCGCATCACGCTTTACGTAATAAATTAATTTGCTTGTTTGGCGCCGTCATAATTACTTAGGTATACTTACAGTAGTTTAAGAACTTAGTTATTAAAGTTAAATAAAAAAAGTTTATTATTTTTGCTTTTCAGTTTTTTCGACGGTTTAATTTTTTTGTAAAAGTTTTCATTTCTCGCTTTTTAGTGAAAATGATGAGTAGTTCCGATGGTCAACTGTGGTCTTCATCATCAGCTCCACTATACCAAATGATGATTTAAGAGAGGAAATGCTCAAGTTACTATAAAAAATACCCAAATACCCAAATCACTATAGGTTTGCCTATAAAATTTGAGGGTTTCTCTCGATTTCCATGGGAACCTCTCATCAGATTCCAACTTGATGACATTAGGGACCACCTCGAGAGTATACCCTTTCAAAGTAAAAAAAATGATCAAAATGGTCAAAATCAAAGGACTACTCTGTAAAAAGTTATGCGTGGACCTGAGAACCTCCTCCGTTTTTCGTCGGTTAAAAAAGTCAGCATTCAACCGAGTGCGTTATCGAGTTATCAATGTCTATACTTTTGTTTATTTTTTTTTATTACTAAAGAGGGGGCCCCCCCTCTTGACCCCGATCACGCCTGATGGAATGCGATAGATGAGGTCTATGATGGAACGAGCGTGCCCAGAAGATGCCTGTTCACTCTTGCTTTGAAGGCAGACGGCTTAAATGTGGCAGGGAACACAGATGCCGGCAGAGAGTTCCACACTTTGGCTGTGCGCATAATAAAAGTGGAAAAGAAGTGCTGAGTACGACTCGTGGGGATATCAACCAAGTGCGGATGGTACGCCGCAGTACGTCTGGTTGTCCGGTGGTAAAAGGGCGATGGTGAGATCAGGTCGTGGAGCTCCTGCGCACCCTCTCCGAAGTACAGTCTGTAGAAGACCGACAGGCAAGCAACATTACGCCGATGAGGTAGGCTGTGAAGCGTAACTGCCAATGTCTCGTCGCCTATAAGCCTTTTAGCTCTGCGTTCCACCAAGTCAAGTGCAGCAAGCTGGTATTTTGCTGAGCCATCCCACAAGTGGCTGCAATACTCAATACAGGATCGGAACGGAACTGTACTTTGTACAGACTTAAAAGTTGTCCTGATGTGAAGTATCGCCTCACCTTATTTAGGATGCCCAGCTTCTTGGCTACAGTCTGAGCTTTTGAGTCGATAGTTGAGCCAAAGTTGAGATCAGATGTCAACTCCATGCCCTAAAGCTGTAGGCGGTCGGTGACCAGTACAGATGTATCTCGGAAAGTAGGACATAACTGGAACTGGCTCCTTTTCGCAGTGAAATAAGACACGCCTTTGTTTTCAAAGTGTTGAATTTGACCAGATTGTCGTCACCCCAGTGGGAAACGAGATTTAATGTCAAATTAATTCGCTCCACCATGACCTCTCTAAGAGTAGCTGTTTCCTCTCTGCTGGCTCTTGCACTGGACAGGTATCTTTCTGCGACTATGCTGTCATCTGCGTACCCAATTGCACCAAGCTGTAACAGGTCATTGATGTGTAGTAGAAATAAAGTCGCAGAAAGAACAGACCCCTGAGTTACACCGGCATCAATGGCCATATGTTCCGATGAGCAGCCATCTATGACCACACTGATCGATCGATTACTCAGGAAATCGGAAATCCAGTTGCAAAAGTCAGCAGAGATGCGCAATGCGGGAAGCTTACCCAATAGACTGGCGTGCCAGACCCTGTCAAAGGCCTTTGAGATATCAAGCGACACAGCAAGGGCTTCGCCGTGTCACTTAATGGCCTCGCCCCAGCAATGCGTAACATACACAAGAAGATCCCCAGTTGAACGACCATGACGGAAGCCATACTGGTGGTCACTGAAGAGCTCATAGCTCATTGTCTTCGAGGTATGCCAACAGCTTATTGTTAAGTAACCTTTCCATCACTTTGCACAGTATGGAGGTTATGGCGATTGGTCTATAGTTGACAGGGTCGGCACGGTTACCCTTTTTGGGCACCGGCTGCACAATAGCAAGCTTCCAGAACCGCGGTACCACTCCGGTTTTTAGAGAGAGGCGAAACAAGCGCGTCAAGACATGAGACAACTCTGGAGCACAGCATTTCAGGACTCTTGCGGGCATTCTGTCAGGTTCGTTGGCTTTATTCATGTCCATAAAAGGCCTTACGGACCTCTTTGAGATGGATTGAGATCTCCAGCATTGTGGAGCCACACTGAGGTATGTTAAGTGGTATGTTAGAGGCCGTATCAAGGCGTGAATTTCCGGCAAATATGGAGGCAAATAGATTTGACTTCTCTTGCGCGGTATGACCCAGCGTTGACTTCGGAGAAGTTCGTCTCGACCGATTTTCACAGGGACCAGAACTCCTTGCTACCCGAAGGGTAGGACGCCAGTTTGGCCCCAATTCGTCCAACATGGTCGAAACGCGCATTCCGTACTACTAAATAAAGCTGAAAAGTTTGTTCGTTTGTTTAAACGCGCAAATCTCTGGAACTATCGGTCGGCTATTTAATATCACGCTAGAACTCTTAGGCATCGAGTAAAAAGCCAGAAAGAACGCTAAGCAAAAACGAAGTTATAGCGCGGGCAGGCGATGCGATGCGAAAAGAAATCTCATGCGGACGAAGTGGCGGGCTAGAAGCTAATACTGTATATGTAGGTAACTATCACAATATTGACAGTCTTGAAAAGATTATTTTCCTTGATAGTCTCATTTTTCCTTTACCACACGAAAAAATATATGCAAATACATACGAAATTATATGGAAAGGGTAACGCTAAGTTCTTTGCCCTTTCGTCTTTACGGTAATGATATTCTGGAACGCGCCATCTAGAATCTTGATAATGTCTAAAGTATATATTTTCGTGATTTCCTGCGATATACTTGCTTTCTTATTACACAACCTGATACCTCAGGTTGCGTTATCAATTTCTAAGCAAACAATTATGGGTATCATGGAACATTAAGGCAATCTTAGTTCAGCAGGAGGGTCATAGACCTCTTTTACTGTCACCCTTTGCGTAAATTACTTTACATTAATATCACCCCTGTAACTAACGGTTGCCAATGGGGTTGCCAATGGTTTATAGTACAACCTCATTCCTCCAGCTATGTTGCAAGATTCCATCTACATATGTAAGAGAGGTGCGACTTTTACCATTAAGTAGAAAAATATAATATCACTAAAGTGATATCCAATCCGGGATCGCCAATCCGGGGATCAAGCCCAGGAATGTAGACTCGGCTGAGAGCAGCGGTAGCCTTGTGGTAACGGCCGCGACTTACGAGTTGTAGGTCGTAGATTCGAACCCTGACAGGCGTTTTTTTTTTTTTAATTTTTCACGAGCTCGCGCGTCCTCCTTTCAATTTTGATAGAACTTATCCAGCGCGTCCCGACATCTCCTACGTGGTCTGCCGCGACCCCGCCTCACTGTCTCAGGGCACCAATTCGCGCTATTTGGGCCCACAATTTGTCCGGCTTGCGGCAGACATGTCCTGCCCAGTCCCCTTTAAGTTGTGCAGCCTTTTGAGCCACGTTAACTATATTTGTTTTGAAGCGTAGTATTGTGTTTCGAACACGATCCGGCGAACAGGCGTTTACTTGGTATAAATTATTTCATCGCCACTGCACTCAAAACGGTTAAGGAAAACATCGTGTGGAAACCACGTCCTAGAACCATTTTTTTACATCTACCAACCTGCACTGGGTCCGCGAAGTGGATTACGGCCCACTCTCTCTCGAGCCTTATTTCTAAAAATAGGAAACATTATCAGAAGCCCAAAAAGTTTATAAAGGTTAATTTAATAAAAAAATATTGTCGGCATTCATAGTATTGATTTTCTGGCAGGCGGCATTCATAGTATTGATTTTCTGGCAGGCGGCGAGCATGGCATCGGCCGCGAGCGAAGGTCGTAAGATCCTGCAGAGCCAAGAGAGTAACACCAGGACGATCAACCATCCAATGGCACTGCGGAAGCGGTTGCGACCTCCACGACAACCACGACCTGCACGCAGACTCCCACAGGTATAGTAATTATTATCAATCGGCTGGCCTTATTTCGATTAGGGTCGGCTTTCAGCCTAACCAAATGCGGTTCACTATAAATGTTTTTCCAAGATGCGTTTTCCATTCTGATCTTATAATTGGTGCGGGATCAGCTTGTGGCAATCTTAGTTAAGGGTTTCGGCTGAGTAATTTCATATTAGTATACAGTAACAACATCAAACAAATTAACTATATCGCTTCTCATAAATACACTGCACACACATGCTACTTAGAATCCGTTATGGAAATACCCAAGAACACTTTGTCTGACCCACGGTTCGGAACTAGGGCCCACTTATACACCAGGGTTCGAACCCCGCCTAAAGATAGCCGCTATAGATATGTATATGCCAGCCAATAAACATCTTCAATTATGGACCTTCCCCATAGACCGACAACGAGCAACCCCTGGGGAGTGTCTTGATCACCATTCTTAGTAGGCGGGCTGGTATAATTGCTGGGTGATGTCGCTAATTTATTATCCTTATATTCTGAAGTATTTACTGCAAACTGGTTACTATATTTATGTAGGTAAACGTAACATAATGTATTAGAAGTTTTGAAATATTAAAAGAAATATATAAATTTTCAGAACTAGAGTTTCCATTTATAAATGTTTAATAACGTAAGAGTTTATTCTTAGGAATCAATTTCTACAAGATTATTGGGTGTGGGCATAGTACCTAGTTACTTTGGGGTTTATTTATAAAAGTTGCTTAAAGTTAACTAATGATTAACGTCTGCTTAACCATACATTTTTGAAGATAAAAAAAACGTCTCTTAACATTAGGCAAAGTTTATAAATAAACCCCTGTTACTGTAATTATTACTTACTCTTAAATTATTTAGTTACATTTTAACTCTGTAGTAATGACCAATGTGATCATAAAATTATCTTTTAGGCTCTTATAATCGGCGTCAGAAAATGCGGTACCCGGGCATTGCTAGAGATGCTGTACCTCCACCCCATGGTACAGAAGGCGTCAGGAGAGGTTCACTTCTTCGACCGAGACGAGAATTACGCGCTGGGCTTGGAGTGGTACCGGAGTAAAATGCCACTCTCCTTCAAAGGGCAGATCACGATAGAAAAAAGCCCGAGTTATTTTGTTACTCCTGAGGTAAGTGAAAATCTGACTTTCATATGGAACTGCATAAAAAAACGGCTTATTATTGTCCTACTACAGTGCAAAGGCCTCTTCTTATATAGTTATATAGAATTTGGCCTCTTCTTATATAGAATTTGCATTGTATGACACCAACTTGCCTTGTATTTATTAAAGGATACAAATAAAGGTTACACATAGATCGAACTAAGTAGGTTCTAACTTGTTTTGTTCCAAAACTCGAAACAATTTAGGTATATAATTTGACCTATTTTTGCACCACGATATTTTGTGTCAAATCTCATAGAAATATATATGTTTTACTGATTTTCCATCAAGGTACCAGAACGTGTCCGAGCTATGAACTCCTCGGTCCGGTTACTACTGATAGTCCGGGAGCCAGTAACACGCGCAATCTCCGACTACACTCAACTGCGCAGTCGCGCCACGCCCTCAGCGCCCGCGCATCCTCAGATAGCTGCCCACCCGGTTCCCGACGCCGCCAAGCCCTTCGAACATTTGGCCATCTCACCTGATGGATCGATTAATATTGCTTATAGGTATGGAAAAATACTTTTTAAGTAATTTGGAACTTGTAACCGCACATCCTGAAATTACAAATCCCAAATCAGATATTTTTTGAGTATCTAACATCTTTTTTATTCCTGTAAATCATAGCAGCATTTCTAAGCAACTAAAATAAAAGGTTCTTAATTTAACCCGTATATTTTATATTTCTGATCCGTATATTTCATAATCAGAGACTTGAACGCAGTACACCAAGATAAATTCAGTCTTGAGTAATTAAATTATCATAATATTACTCAACATGACAATTCCTGACAGGCCAATAGCCATATCTCTGTACCACGCGTACCTCCATCGGTGGCTGGAAGTGTTCCCTCGGGAGCAGATACTCGTCGTGAACGGTGACCTGCTAATTGAAGATCCGGTGCCGCAGCTCCGACGCATCGAGAAGTTCCTTGGACTGGAACATAAGATTGGTAAGTGACCGTTTAATATTGCAGGTTGTCCATAGACGCCTAAATTGGTAGATTGATGTAACGTCCTTAGAGTATATGTCAGTTACAGATAGGTCAGTTACAGAATAATCGACAAATCTACTTACCTGATTATGATTTGAATATTTTTCGACATTCAGATATTTAGTAAAAACATTTATTTCAACATAAACCAGGCTTTACAAATTTCTTCTTATATATATAAAACAATATTTGAAAATCTGCGTGTATTGTTCTAACAGGAAGAAAGAATTTCTACTTCAACGAAACGAAAGGCTTTTATTGCCTCCGAAACGACACAACAGACAAGTGTCTGCGAGAAACGAAGGGTCGTAAGCACCCGCGGGTCGACCCCGCAGTCGTCACCAAGCTGAGGAAGTTCTTCATCCAACACAACCAGAGGTTTTACGACCTAATCGGTGAAGACCTCGGCTGGCCAGAGGATTAGAGAACTTAGAATAAGGGCCATCAGCGCACAGCGATGGCCGAACTACTTTGTTGTGATCAACATATCAAATACATATCATGATACATATCACTAGTCAGTAAATTTTTTAAAGTCGTTTATGTATACATCTAGCGTAACATAGTATAAGAAACCCGAAGAGATATTTTATTTATACCTAGCAACATTTTATTATATTAGACATTTTAAATTTTAAAACGATACTAGGCAATGTGTTTGTTTCTGTTTCGGTCGTTTGTAATCTAAAGTAAGTTTGAATGAAAGGAACGTATAAAGAATGGGGAACAACGTGAAGTTATGATTATGTGGCATTTAATTAGTTTCACAATTTTATCATTTTGTAAACAAATTTCAAAATAGATTTTCCACAGGCAACTTTAAAGCACTGATTTGATAGACCGACCCACTGAAACCCTGAGCAATATATTTTTATATATAATTAAGTATTGTATTAATTATACAGCGTTTATTATACAGAATGAGAATTTTTTAAATATTTGTGATAATTTCATTTGTTAGAATTAATGAATTTTATATAGGTGTAAGTAATATGAACTAAATCTAATTGAACTACTCGTATGTAATATTACGTTCCAGTGAATGAGTGTTGTACATTTTCGCATACTACTTTAGGTGTCGTAACTTTTGATCGTGCGTTGTCCTAAATGTGTTTCATTTATTAGTGAATGTGATTTTTCCAAATCTTAGAAACTTAATCTATATCAAATAAATAACCTGGTGAGGCGTGTAAATAGCCTGCACCTTTGTGAAGGTTGTAAGAAAATTTAAAAATAAGAACCTATGCTATATATTATGATGTGTAATGGCGGACCTCAAAATAAATTATTTTCCCTATTGATGAATCCTCGACAAACCACTACCAGAGAATTATTAGCAGCAAACATGCCCACGTACCTTGACAATCCAGAGATCCCACTCAGACCCAGGGAGATGGGAAGATACCTCGTTCATGCGCACTTGCAGGTATGGGCTGCCGGCCGGCGAGCAAAATCCTCTTGAATCCACCGGTGGAATGGTTGAAACTCCAAAATCAACACTGCACTATACGTTCGCAATGAAGCACAGATGCAGGTCCATTTATTTTTACGAGTATCGTCAAGATTTCACCAAAAAAAAGGAATTTTAAAGCGGAGCGATGAGGCGCGTAAACCGTCTTCTTCGAACGGTCAAAGGAAGCTGTCCGCACTCGCTAATGCCATCTATCGGCCCTTGCGAGAAGACTCAAGAAAGTCTCGATACATGGGCGCTGCGTCAACAAATATGGTGCGAGGATTCATCAATTGAGAACTTAAAATATTTAATTTGAAATACTAACATATTCTAATATATGGAGAAATCCTAAATTATTATTATTTTATTTTTTATATTGAAAAGGCATTGACGCTTCACCATGCTCGGGGGCTTTGGAAGGACGCAAGTGCTTTCAGAAAGAAAGTGAAAAAATTATAAGTATTTACTGACCTACATTATGATCAGAAAAATTAAGCCTTACGACTGAATACGAGAAACAAATGATATAAGTTATTTAATATATGTATTTCCTAAACCTAAGACTATGAATTTCGTATAAGAGTTAAAAGTTTATTGCGTTGGAATAGGGTATAATTTAACGACGGCACGTTTAAAGTTACCGAACTTTGTTTTTACCATTGCAACACGAACGACATTATCCATGCCTTTATAAACCTCAGTTATAACTCCTAATGGCCAACTTAGAGGAGCTGAATTATCCTGTCCCACGAGTACGACAGTTCCAACTTCTACGGGTTTGTCCGGACTTGCCCATTTTTGCCTGACTTGCAGCGTATGCAGATACTCTAGGTGCCATTTCTTCCAGAAGGATTGGACCATACTATCTAGCAACTGTTTGCGCTGTGATAAATTAATGCGCTGACCAGACAAATCGGCTGCCGGCAAGTACTGCAGTGGAGTTGACATCAAAAAGTGAGCGGGAGTAATAACTTCGGGATGGGGATCGGAAGACAATAAGCTCAGAGGGCGCGAGTTCATAATGCACT
Source organism: Luperina nickerlii (assembly GCA_963855955.1). Lineage (NCBI taxonomy): Eukaryota > Metazoa > Arthropoda > Insecta > Lepidoptera > Noctuidae > Luperina > Luperina nickerlii. The sequence goes on from OY979666.1 coordinate 9,693,968, forward strand.
CTATTTGAATGAGTACAGTTTGTAACTCCTCATAAGTAAGAAGCTGACTTCCGATCACGCGATAAAGATGCGTTTTTAATGTTTTAATATTCGCTTCCCACATGGAGCCGAAATGTGGGGAGCGAGGTGGAATCATTTTCCACATTACGCGGCGGGTTGATAACTCATGTAAAAGAGAAGAATTGAAACTTGAATTTAATAAGAAACTATAAAGCTCATCTAGTTGGGCCTTAGCACCAACGAAATTGGTCGCATTGTCCGAATAAAGACAAGATACTGGCCCTCGACGCGAGATAAAGCGTTTAAACGCGGCTAAAAAGGCATCAGAGGTTAAATCAGAGACTAACTCTACATGGACGGCCTTGGTTACCAAGCACACGAATAAACAGATATACGCCTTCTGGGCGTGCTGGCCTCTGCGCCGAGTGAGGGTTATGCGTATGGGACCAGCATAATCCACCCCAGTGTGGACAAACGCCTTTGCTTCCGATACTCGGTATTCAGGCAGGTCTGCCATCACTGGAATGGGATGCGTCGGATTTACCCGAAAACATGTATTGCATTGTCGCAACTTGGACCTAATGACAGTCCTGGCATCTAGTATCCAAAATCGCTGTCTTAGAATAGACATGAGTAGTCCCGGTCCAGTGTGACAATTCATCACATGGTAATGACGGATTATTAGATCCACAACATGATCATGTTTGGGAAGTAAAAAGGGATGCTTAGCGTCAAATGGAAGGTGCGACTTCGAAAGCCTTCCTCCAATGCGTAGTATTCCCTCTTCATCCAAAAAGACAGCTAGACTTTGGAGTCTCTTTGAAAGCAATTTTCCAGATTTGATGAGCTTAATGTCATTTGCAAAATGCACAGATTGCACAACACATACTATCGCTCGTTCCGCAGCTGACAAGCCCTGAATAGAACGAGGTTCACAATGAACCTTTGGTCTAGCGAATTTCAATATATAAGAAACAATGCGCAACAATTTATCCCATGATGAGGTACGTTGAGCAAGTTGATATAGAAGGGGTTGTTCTACTTGTGTGGTCACTGTTAAGATATTTGTCTTGTGCTCGGGAAGTTCCCCACAATTAATAGGAGAAAACGGTTTGACTGGCCAATCCTCAGGAGCACAACGAAGCCAAGAGGGGCCGTCCCACCAAAGTCCATGTGAAATTAACTGGGAAGGAAGGATGCCACGAGACAGACAGTCGCTTGGATTCTCAACACCTGCCACATGGTAAAAATGTTGAGAACCCAAGTTCTCCTGACATTGAGCGACTCTATTGCTGACAAAGACTGACCAGCGGTGCGGAGAAGAGTGTATCCAAGATAAGGCTATCATGGAATCCGAAAAGGCGTAAATTCCTGCAATAGGAACACGTAAAGCGTAGGTATCGCGAACAGTTTTTACCAATTTTGACATGAGCATGGCGGCACATAGCTCCAGACGTGCAAGAGTTGTGACTTTGGTAGGTGAAACCTTTGATTTCGCACAAAGTAAGCGGACTATGACACCAGATGGACCAGTAGAGTGTACATAAATCACACACCCGTACCCACCCATACTAGCATCAGCAAACGCGACTATACGAACGGAACAATCATCGGTAACACCCACATGGCGTGGTATGCGTAATGTATCTAGCAATGGAAACTCTTGCATGAGAATGGAGAAACGTTTAACAATGTCGTCAGGAGCGGGATCATCCCAACCAATATTGCTCAGCCATAACTCTTTGATGAGCAACTTGGCATAAAAGATCACGGGAGCGACCAAACCGAGAACATCGAATAAGCGTGCGACTATCGAGAGTATATTTCTCTTAGTACATTTCTCAGCCACTTGAGCGGAAGTGAAGAAGAAATTATCCTGAGAAGGTTCCCACGAAAGGCCTAGAACCTTAGAAACATCACTCCCAGCGTGAAAATCAAGGGACTTACGGTGCGAGTCAGGAAGACTGTTTAAAAGAACGGGTGAGTTGCTACACCATTTAATAAGGTCAAAATCGCCCGATTTAAACATCTTTATAAGATCATGCGATAGCTGCATGGCGGTATCTTCATTATTCACAGAATATACCAGATCGTCCATGTAGAGACTGGTCTCTGCTACTTTAGCAGCTTCGGGATAATGCGGACTGTCAGAGGCCAGCTGTCGCACAGTGCGCATAGCTATGTATGGACTTGACTTAAGTCCGAAAGGTAAGCGATTAAAAGCAAAGGTTAACACAGGTTCGTTCTCATTGAATCGAAACAAAATGCGTAGGTATTTACGCTGGTCAACGGGTACACCAACGCGTAAATACATTTGTTTAATATCCGCATTTATAGCGATGGGAAATAATCTAAAATTTATTAAAAGAATAAACAAATCTGTTTGTAAATTTGGACCAATATGGAGTACATCATTCAAAGATAATCCTGTATGAGTCCTAGCGCTAGCATCCAATACAATGCGCGGCATCGGTTTGTCTAGCCGAACGACAGCGTGATGAGGGATATAGTACCCGTCATCGGAAATGGCAGATTCGTCGACTTGACTTAAGTACCCACTGTCAATGTACTCTTTAAGCACTGCATTATAATTTTCCCGCAACATCGGCAACTGGCGTAGTTTCCTTTCAAGCGCAATAAGTCGACGGTACGCGGCGGTGCGGGAGTTACCCAACTCGGCGGGATCCTTACTAAAAGGTAACGCGACGCTATAACGTCCCACATCGTCCCGTGACACGGTCGAGGAAAAAATATTCTCACATTCGGTTTCCTCAGGAGATAAAAAACGTTTATTCTCAACTTCTTCCAATTCCCAGAACTTTTGTAATAAATCATTGAGAGCCAATGCCGTGAAAGGAGAGGAGTTAAGTAAATTTAAATTATCACTATTATGCGGAAAATCACCCATAAAGACATACCCGAATGTGGTCAATAATGCAGGTGGGGCGCGTGAACCAAAATCGACCCTATTCCCCAAGTAAATGTACGGAAACAGTTGAGCGCCCAACACTAGGTCAATATCCCCTGGAATATTCCAGCTTAAATCAGCGAGCGGAAGCGCGTGGAAGTCTACATGGCTATCCCAATTAACATGGTGCGATGGTAGCTGGTCCGTAATGCACTCAACTACTAACGCGTGAATAGTATATTTTTGATCCGGATATACACGAGACTCGATATCTAAATGTACGTATCCTATTATCGGTCGCGATACAGAACCAACTCCTTTAACAAAGGAATTACTCAAAGGAATTATCAGTAAATTAAGTTTTCTACAACAAGCTGTAGTTATTAAATTATTCTGCGAACCATTATCAATTAAGCACCTCACTATTGTTTTGTGACTCGCACTGTCACTTTTAGCTCGCGCATAAACCTGAGCTGTCGATAACAGCACTATCGCCTTAGCCCTCGCTGCATCAGCTGCTAATAACACGGCCGAGTTGTGAACCGAAGACGCTGGCGTCACATCACACGAATCAGACGCAATCACCCGTGTGGCAATATCGACCTTATTACTATGCACATAAGAGCGCGGCACCGCGACGGAAACCGGGGCAGACAAGGACGTACCGGGAGTCGAGAGGGGCGAGGGAGGCGCGACGGACAGCGGCGCAGGAGGCGACGCGACGACTACATTGAAATTCGTCGCTAGAACGTCAGCTGTTTGCGGTTTATTTTCTTTATCAAAATGTAATAGTGTATGATGGCGTTTTTTACATAAGTCACAGACTGATGTTGACTTGCAGTTACTCAATCCGTGTAATGTGCTCAGACAATTCGCACACCCACGTTTGGATTTAATAAACTCGAACCTTGTTCTAGGAGTCAACGCGGATTTAAACTTAGCGCAGTTGTACAAATGAACATGAGCGTTATCATTACAGTACGCGCAGCACGGAACCGCAATCGCAGGTGAACAAGCGGACGAGTCAGCTGACTCGCTCACAACAAACGTTTTTGTCTGTGTGCGTGACTCGCGAGGCGCGGAAGCGGGGTTTCTACTAAAGTTTCTCGCGTTCGAATGAGACAAATTCGAGCGTGCCAATATCTTTGCCTGATCTTGAACGAAGCTTATCAATAATTTCGTTGTGGGAATTTCAATATCTCGAATGGAAAGTTCAAACGATTGAATAGTCTGTGAATCAATTTTTCTCATTGCGCAGTGCAAAAGAATAAAATCAGCAAGATCCGTAATCCCAATTTGTTTCAAGGCAGAAATAGATGCACTAAATGTTTCTATGAAAGAATCGAGACTGTTAGCGTTAAATGAACAACTTTTTAAATCCAATATATTATTTAAATAATGCGTACCTAGTGAGCGCTTCTCTTGATATTTTTTAACTAAACTGTCCCATAAGAAGTTGTAAGTATCACCCGTAGGCACAATTCCAGCTGTAACCTTCAATGCGTTGTGCGTAAGTCTACCTACCAAGTACTGCACACGCTGCGAGTCAGTCAGCTGATCATTCTCATGAATATTCGACTTGAACGACTCGTAGAAAACAGGCCAATTCTCAGTTTTTCCGTCGAAAGACGGCAGCGCGATAGGAGGCAACTTTATTTTAAGCGGTTCAAAAAGAGTCTTATAGTTACTACTGGGTGTTGATGGTGATTGATTACTGTTTATTTTATTCCTAACACGTTTAATATGAATGTACAAATCTTCAAAGGACTCTAAACAAGCATAATCGACACTTGCACCAGGTTTTATACTAATGTTTATTTGATTTATTTGATCAACAAAAGATTCAAATTTATCTCGAATGTCATCAATTGTCTCTGACTCAGTCATAAAACTTTCATTTTTTCTCGAATCGAACGACGATATATTTTTTGATAAATCGTACAATCGATTAATGCGTTTAAATAACAATCCTTTCTTTTCATGAAGAATAGTTAGTAAATCTTCCGGCTTCAGTTGTTTATCCGTCATTTCGTTAAATAACAAACGAAGACAATAACAAAAAAATACCTAAGTACCAGGCGGTTCGCAATATTATCGCACCTACCAACTATGAGTGGGTATCTGTCTAATTATTATTCCGCACAAAGTCGAGATGCGTTGGTACCTACCTACTTATTTTCATAATATCAAAGCGAATTTTTAAATACGGATACCTACATAGAATGAACTTTACCAATAAATACGTAATGTCGTTCTATGTAAGCTAACAAATAATTGAACAGATTTACCAATAACTACGTAAAATCTATTGTCAATTATGCTGCGTTTTAAAGGGCAATAATTTACCAAAGTTTATGTAGACTAAATACCTATTGTGTGTTATTGAACCTATATGATTTTCACCAAACAATTACGCAAAAATCTAGGTATCTGGTTATTAATCCGGTATCTGAAGGACCAAAATAATATGGTGAGGCGTGTAAATAGCCTGCACCTTTGTGAAGGTTGTAAGAAAATTTAAAAATAAGAACCTATGCTATATATTATGATGTGTAATGGCGGACCTCAAAATAAATTATTTTCCCTATTGATGAATCCTCGACAAACCACTACCAGAGAATTATTAGCAGCAAACATGCCCACGTACCTTGACAATCCAGAGATCCCACTCAGACCCAGGGAGATGGGAAGATACCTCGTTCATGCGCACTTGCAGGTATGGGCTGCCGGCCGGCGAGCAAAATCCTCTTGAATCCACCGGTGGAATGGTTGAAACTCCAAAATCAACACTGCACTATACGTTCGCAATGAAGCACAGATGCAGGTCCATTTATTTTTACGAGTATCGTCAAGATTTCACCAAAAAAAAGGAATTTTAAAGCGGAGCGATGAGGCGCGTAAACCGTCTTCTTCGAACGGTCAAAGGAAGCTGTCCGCACTCGCTAATGCCATCTATCGGCCCTTGCGAGAAGACTCAAGAAAGTCTCGATACATGGGCGCTGCGTCAACAAATATGGTGCGAGGATTCATCAATTGAGAACTTAAAATATTTAATTTGAAATACTAACATATTCTAATATATGGAGAAATCCTAAATTATTATTATTTTATTTTTTATATTGAAAAGGCATTGACGCTTCACCATAACCTTCAGCAATGAAATTAAATCGTAGTCGAGATATTAATGTGTTTGTATACGTGAGTATACATAAATATCAATGAATTAATCCACAATTGTGTGTCTCTAGCTTTTAGTTATCATAACTTGTCTTTGGTGTGTGTTGAGTTACACCATGGAATAGTTTAAACACGCAGACTCTACTTAATTTACAAGTTTTGGAGAGAATAAATTCGACGCGGGTTTTAGAAGTATTCTATTTAAGTGTAACGTCCAAGACTGAAGAGTTAGTTGAATAAGTCTAAGTAATACCTATTTAGCATAAAATGTCCATAGGTAATACACGAGACGGCGAGCCCTGAACACAGCTTTTTAAAGCTTTAAGTATCTTGTAATATGTGAAACACCGGGTTTTCATGTCTAAATGGTACCCGATATAAATATATGTGCCGATCACGCCTTTAGAAATAATATTGTTCTTTTCATTACATTTCCTAATAATTAAGGGTAATTCAAATGAACTACCCGAAATGATGAGGAATTATGAGCAAACATAAAATATAATGTTTCGTTTGCATGAAAATCTATTGGATAACCAGATATTTGCATATCTATTTAAATTTTATATACGTATAAATTTTCGTATGCATTTTATATTGGGAAAATATGAAGCTAATAACTATTTTTATTCTGAAGAATAAAAATAGTTATTTACTTCATATTTTACTTTAATTCCTGCATGAATGCAGGAATTAAAGTAAATTGATTTAACCCACTTATACCCATTGAATATATTTTTTAAATCCAGAAAAGTTATATAATGAAAGTATATAGATTGAACAGCCATTGTGAAGCTTATCTTCTCAAAACATTCCGAAGGCGTTGAGATCGCGCGGTCGTAGCATATACTACGCCGTAGCACACGAGCTACGAAATGGCGTAGCATATCAAAATCCGAACTCGTGTCAGCTACATGGTAACGCTGTTTGGAATAAAACCGAAAAATAAATGAATTATCTACTTATACATCTGTTAAATACCTTTGAAAATACAAGATTCATCATTTGTCTTTAAAAAAAAATACCTTTTCATTACAGGGGCCACAGATAAAAAAAAACTATCGAATCGAAAGTTTAAAACACAGATTTCAACAAGTAAACCACATTGTCAGCTCAAACAGTTTAATTAAAATACTATCGATGAACCGCTGCGATAAAACATAAATTCTAGGCGGTATACGGATACACGATACATTACTATAAATGAGAATATGAGTGATAAAGATCGTTTAAACATACGATTTCAATGTTTATGTGTTCGATTTGAATGAAAATCTTGGACTTGAACGAAAATTAACATGGAAAACAGATTTAAATCGAATTGATTAAGGGCTGATTTTTCAATCATCTGATAACTTTATTCTTGGAATAATTTTGAAGTCTTAACAGTTATTTCATACAAAAACTATAAAACGTCAATCTTATTCCTAGAAAGTTATCTGGCGATGGAAAAATCAGCCCATAGCCATATGAAAAAAAAGCCATATGAAAAGCGAGTAATATTTTTACTGGAAAATTCTTAAAAGTAACAATTATTTACTTGAAAATTCTGAAATAAATCCTATTTTAAAACGACACATCTGAGTGTTTCATATCTTATAACGTAGGGTACTTGATCTTTGCAAGGCGGAACACCTACCCGCAATGTTGAGTCGGAACGAGGCGCAGTCGGTGTAAGGGTGAAATTATTTTTAAGTAGAATATTTGCTTCCAAAATCCAGAATCAACGAATATTTATATGTTTTTATTGACCCTTTTATTGGCGTATTTACGAGAATATTCGTAATGATATTTCAGTAACCTATTGAAAATTAAAATAATGTATTTACAATGGAATTTAATAAAGCACTTGCTGCGTATTTTATAGCAGGTTGTTGAAATTGCTTCAAGTACAGTTATGCAAAAGTAGAATTACATACAAAGAGAAAATAGCGAACGAAACTAACTGCCAATATCGTTCTCAACCCGCCTGATGAACGATTTTATTTAAAAGCACATAATAATATAACTGTGTAGAGAACTGGCATCAACTACAGTAATTTAATTAATTTCTATGTCCCTCACTAAAAGTTTTGAAACAGTATTCAACAACAAAACAACACACCTACGTAATATACAACGTTGTACATAAAGTTTATTTTGAATGTAAATAATTACATTTCTCTTTCGCACACGACTGTAATTGAAGAATTATTACAACGAGTTGCGTAAAACAAAAATATCAAACATATCAAAATTTTCAATAATATACCTAGTTAAGTTTAACATAAGATCTACAGGGTGATTGGAAGATGGGTGCAAAGCTTTAAGGTGAAGATAGTATAGACAATTAGAACCATTTAAGCCATGGTTATCTTAGACGAAGTCTTACCAAATTTTTTTAACCAAATTTTTAAGTTTTTTTTCGAAAATTCTCAAAGTTTAATGTAAACTGCATAATTATGGCCAAATTGAATGATAAATGAATTCATTTTTTATTTATTTAATTAAAGTAATGTGTAAGCAACCAATCAAAACATGTTTTAGGCTTCTGTGTCCTTAGACATTTTTTTTACAGATATTTAAAGCTCAGAAAAAATAAAAAATTTGTACAATACGCCTTTTAAACCTTATTTAAAAAAAAACGGAGGGTGCTTTTTTTGTTCAAACCTTTTTGAAGACATGCTTGATAATCGCTCTTTCTTTTGAGGTATCATTTATGCGGATATCTTACAAATTATTGAAATTAGGACCTACAAACCAATTCGAGGGAGAAATTTTAAATTTTAGGCAGTCTAACAAAACACAAAATTTTTGCTTAAAAGAATACCTACTTTATGTGCTCGAAATGATAACATTGTTCAATTCTAAGAATTTTTGGCACATGCAGGAACCAATTGAGGGGAACCCATTGAGGGGATTCTCTAAACAATGGCCACCGAGCGCGGTGCGACGGCATTTCCAGGTAGAACGCCCAATGAATAGCAAAAAGCGATAAGAGTTGGTTTTTACAGCAAAATGGTCTTAGTTACTGAGGCAACAAAGTCGTTTTTCTTTAGTCAGGGTCAGTCGGTCTGTGATGAAGCCGTTACTTACATCTTTTACTTATTAGTCAAACTACTGCCCTTGTGAGTGGACGTTGTCGTGTTGATTCACAATTTACCGTGTTCAGTTGTAGCCCTTTGCGTTCCTGCACTTGTTGTTTGCGTTAGTTTTGAACTTTTTTGTTTCACCGTGTCCAGTCGTAGCCTCGCGCTCCTGCACGTGTTGATTTTTGACTTAATTGTGTTGAGTTGACATTTAGTGCGCTCATACGACGTTTTTCTTAATTGTTAAGTGACTATGGCTACTTTTTCCAATCAAGAATATGCGGATATCGTATTTATGTACGGTAGAGCAGACGGCAATGGATCTTTGGCGCGACGGATGTATCAAGAGCGCTATCCGAATCGCAGGATACCGAATGTCCGAGTGTTTTACAACACGTTTCGTCGTCTTGCCCAAGATGGGTTTCACCGCGTGGAACCTGGAGTCAACCCGGGCAGACACGAAACTGCCGTCGACGAAGACATTTTAGCAGCATTTCAAGCGGATCCTACTACCAGTACTAGAGCAGTAGCTCGAAATTTAAACATTTCTCAATGGAAGGTGTGGCATACAATGCACCAAAATGATAAGTATCCGTTCCATGGCAGGAGTGTGCAAGGTCTAGTAGAGCAAGATCCTCAAAGAAGAATTCAGTTCTGCCGTTTCCTCCTCAACAGAGACATCGAAGATGCGTGGTTTCTGAAATCAATCTTGTGGACGGATGAAAGTAAATTTTCAAGGGAAGGTATTACAAACTTTCACAACATCCATGAATGGGCCGACGCAGACAACAATCCACATTTTAAGAAGCAGGTGTCATTTCAGATGAAATTCTCTGTGAATGTATGGGCTGGAATAATTGGCAGAACATTGATTGGGCCCCACTTTTTGCCTGATCCATTGAATGGCGAAAATTATTTGCAATTTCTGCAAATTGATTTACCACTGCTGGTAGAGGAATCAGGTGTCCCGATCTTCGAAAGAGACCGAACAGTCATCTTTCAGCAAGCGCATTGGACTTTAAATGTAAGGGAACACCTCAACAATTGCTTTCCTGATAGCTGGATCGGCAAGGATGGACCCCGACCTGACCCCGTTGGACTTTTTCGTGTGGGGCTGGGCCAAGGAACTGGTGTATAACAACATAGAAATAAACACTAGAGAAGAATTGATACAAAGAATAAATTCAGCGTTTGAGACAATGAAGCAGGAGATAATGTTGAAAATAACGACTACAGAAGTTAGAAGACGGGGCCGTGCTTGTATTAGGAATCACGGCCGTCATTTTGAACATGAAAAATAAATAATTTTAATTCAAATGTTGTTTTAATTAGTCTGCCTAAAATTTAAAATTTCTCCCTCAAATTGGTTTGTAGGCCCTAATTTCAATAATTTGTAAGATATCCGCATAAATGATACCTCAAAAGAAAGAGCGATTATCAAGCATGTCTTCAAAAAGGTTTGAACAAAAAAAGCACCCTCCGTTTTTTTTTTAATAAGGTTTAAAAGACGTATTGTACAAATTTTTTATTTTTTCTGAGCTTTAAATATCTGTAAAAAAAATGTCTAATGACACAGAAGCCTAAAACATGTTTTGCTTGGTTGCTTACACATTACTTTAATTAAATAAATAAAAAATGAATTCATTTATCATTCAATTTGGCCATAATTGTGCAGTTTACATTAAATTTTGAGAATTTCCGAAAAAAAACTTAAAAATTTGGTTAAAAATATTTGGTAAGACTTCGTCTAAGACAACCATGGCTTAAATGGTTCTAAATTGTCTGTACTATCTTCGCCTTAAAGCTTTGCACCCATCTTCCAATCACCCTGTATATTAAGTTAATCTTTTAAATAAATAAGAATCTTTATTTGTTTAGATAATTCACTAGTTGTTAGATAACTTTAATCACTGTTAAATGTTGTGCACGTTCATAAGATGTAGTTAGTTTTAATTAGGGCAATAATTTTTATAGTTATTGATAAAATTATTTAGGAACATTGAAAATCTCTAAAAATATAATTTATATTATAACAAATTGTTAACTATGTCATGTACATGTATATGTTTCGCTTTTTAATTCTTTTAGCTTGAGTTTACTTTCAGTGTTACTTTCTTAGATTATTTTACGGTTAGTCACTGAAATTTTAAAAGTATTAACTAAATTTTAAATGTTACCTTAACACCTTGTAAATATCTTCTAAATCTCCCTTCTGTAAGTTACATTGTACCTACATACATCTTCAATAAATAAAATACGAAGCAACATTGTTTTTATTTTCTTTTTATGCTCCCTTTACAGTGGTAGGTACCTACTGGCTAGCAAGTATACAGGAAAACATAGCTTCTGTTGTGTTTTATAAGTCAGTCGAGCTAGTCTCGAAATAACTGTCTCGCTGAGCGCATGTCTTTTATTAAGCAGTGGCGACGAAAACGGGGTTTAGTGGACGAAATAAACAACAGCTCAAATGCAATATCCTTTGCTATGGACCTCACAAAACAAATAGTATCTCACAAACTTCCCCCTACTACACATTTGCATTTTCGAGGTGATCAATATCAATCAGATTGGTTTGTGTTTACAGTATCATGTTACCAGCACGCTCCTATGGAATATGTTTAGTCATTTAAAAGGCTACAGTTCGACCCATATCAAGCATACTACTACTAATCCTAAAGCGGCTTCTATGGCAATGTTAAATTATTCTGTGAAATACACATTAGGTCCTTTGCAAACTAATAACTATGTCAAAACTGCTTAGGTATTGCACAAACTATTGCTGATTTTATCAACATGACTACATGGAACCGAAGAGGTAAGTATTTATAATCACCACCAACACACATTCATTTATGAGATCCTTTTCCTAGAAACATAAATCAACAAGGAACCTTAGTCCGGAATAACATAGTATCTAGCTGAACACATAAATTTTTCTCGACCCTAAAATTGCTAGTCAAGCCAACGAGTAGCATCAATCACGGACGTTGTTCAACCCTCCACGGCTGAGGCAAATAGTGGCCCTTACCTATTGATATTTGACCACATAAAAAATTTCTAAACTACCTGAGTAGGGTCCGTAAATAAATAACTCTTGGCAACCAACATTAGTTTTTTTTCATTTCGTCTTCCCCTTGGCAATTTGTACCCAATACCAACAAATTTTAGGTCAGTTCTCGAAAGTCAATCAAGAGTAACTTCTAGGACCTTGCCTGTTTGTTTATTTTCCAAATATTGGTCATAAATATTCAACAACAATTGATTATCTTAACAAAACTATAGGTCGAACTAGCAAGGTTGGCGAAATGTGCCGATTTTCAGTTCTCATGTAAACATTTGGATTGGAAACAAGAGCTGAATTGATATTTTAATTAACAAACAAACAGGCATATACCCAATGTTTGTTTGACCGATTCGTGAGCTAAATTTGGTGATTATGTCAATACATAGGTAATCACCACACGAATCGATGATCGCATACCAGCAACACACAGCTAAAAAACATCTTAATCGCCGTCTTAGTGAAATCATGGAATCAAATTTAATTTAGCCGCCATTAAAGCAATCCAATTCTATCTCATAGAAATTCTGTGCCGTACTTGATTAATATAATCATAATACAACTTAGTGAGGCTTCAACACAATAGTACAGACCTACTCATGATACTATAGGTACCATAGATATAAGAAAGAAGGTAGGTAGGTATTAAAGGCACGTTGCATACGTGTAATTAAGGCAGGTATTTAATCGAACCTCTAATAATTCCTGTTTTGTGCTTCTAAAAATATTATTGAACACTCTAATATATTGATTGCGCCACTTTTTGTGAACCTCAAATCATTTCTATTTGGGGTCCTAAAAATACTAAATAGTCAAGTAACTGCTGCCAACTTGGATGTAGCGCTCTAACCTTTTTTTTTTTGCCGGCCTGACGGGTGGCCCCTTCTTGGGTTCCTCTTCGCTTCACCGTGGGTCACCAAGCCACGGCTACTGAGCTCCCCCGCCTCGACAATACGGGAATACACCGGGGGTAGCTCCAACCTAACTTAAGCTATCTGGTCGGAGTAACAAAGCTTAGTTATTTCGACCAACTATGAGGAAAGGCCAGAAAGTTAACAAGAAACTCAATTATTTTTTTGAAGTGTGCATCATTAGTGCTAAAAGTTGTTACAGGTTCGCTAATTTCAAAACGTGTCCACTATTAGAAGATCATTAACTTCATAAAGGTTCAGTTAAATATTTTCCACACAAAAATAGCTATCAGAATCAGAATTATTTATAAAACATAGGTTAAAGATCAAGGTCTTATATAATAATTATATGTTGCGCTATGTTTTGTCATTGATGACATACAGGGGGCCTAAAAAGGACACTTTGGCAGAATCATAAAAAGATAACATTATGAATCATAATATGGCTAAGACAGTCCGTTTTTTTCGCTGCACTACTTAGGTATAATCAAAGAGATTGGGATTGGATTGATTGGTATTTTAGCACAGACAAAAAAAGAACTGAAAAATCCTTCACCAAATTCAAATTCAAATTCAAAATATTTTATTGTGGGCATATGTTAGTTACAGGTCTAAAAAATAAATTTAAGTTCCAATATGTCCTGCCTAATAGGCATACAATAATTATGTAGTGGCGTGCCATTTAAAACACATGACATGTCACATTACATGTCAAATTTAGTTATTATGAATGTCAAAATATCAATATACAGTCAAATTAATACATAGTCAACAATTTAATCAAAGATTCAAGAAATCTTGGATCGTGTAGTATGTTTTCTCAATTAAAAATTTACGCAGTTTCTTTTTAAATACTGGAAGTTGCTTAGTGCTCAGAATGTCAATAGGTATTTTGTTATATGTATATTTTTGATGCCATGCCAAAGAAGCTTTTGTTAAATAGAGCCGTTTTATGTGGTACATTAGAAATTTTTTACGCATATCTTCTCGATTTGAGTTTATCAAATAGATTTACATTTGTCTTTATAAATACGGCTACTTCATAAATATAAATTGCAGGAAAGGTCATAATTTTATATTCTTTGAAATATGGTTCGCATGAATCAGGAACGCGGATACCGGCAATCGCACGTATACACCAATGGGATTCGATACGATTAACTTAACAGTTAACTTAAGCCCCCAGATATCAGTGAAGTCTATATAAAATAAAGAGCTAAATATAGTACTGTAAGTAATTATAGCATATTTTATTCCATGCCATAAAAAATAGCCAAACGTTATCGTATTTCTCGCCATATTTTACAGCCAGCTGGGCAACTTGTCACTCAATCCAGTATTTACGATTAATAAACTGCGTTTAACGTGCAGTCTCTTACGTTTCTCCTGGTTTATGCACGTAAACGTCCAAATGGCAGGAGTTATGAACTGTAAAATATGTCGCTATTTAATTTTTACTATTGATCATCATCTGCTCAAGCCTTTTCCCAACTATGTTTTGGTTGGCTTCCAGACTAACCGGATGCAACTGAATACCAGTATTTTACATGGCGCGACTGTCTATCTGACCTCCACAACCCAGTTACTGAGTAATACGATACTCCTTGGTAAGACTGGTTGTCAGAATTTCGGGCTACTGATACTCGTAACGACTGTCAAAGATCCACGAATGACAGCTGGGACCAACGGTTTAACGTGCATTCCAAAGTACGAAGGGGTCTTGGTATGTGAAGATGGTCACCCATCCACGGACCAACCGCGGCAAGCGTAGCTTAACCTGATCGATAGACACGTGCGGCTGATATTGCTTAACAACTTATTATACTTACAAGCCCTTCTTTAATCATTTAAATTTAATCTACTGTTATTACATATTTATGCTGACTCATTTATTTATCTCAACATCATATTACAGACACTGATTAATATAATGCACAATCTTAAATAAAGAAAGGTGTCCAAGATAGGAGGGTCCTGAGTTACAAACCACCCGGCTCTGTTATATAGGACCTGTTACTTTACACAAAGGTACATACGCCAGCACATCAAGCTACCTGAAACTGTTAAATTTTCCTAATGCTTCAACTTTGAACCTAATGCTTTAGAGATAAAGTTGAAAATCTATTAAAGAAATTTGACAGATTGTCGATGTGCCATATTAACGCCCGGATATTGTACATACTCGTACCTACATACAGGGATATTGGTACATACAGGGTGGACTTTTGAGATGGAGCAGTAAGGACAGGTACCTTAATCGCTTTAGCTACAGGATAACGGTCTTTTAAGAGACTGTTCTTAATTTTGAGAAATGTTGGAATGTATTCATAATTTCTCATAAGTTTCATAGAAGGCTCAAAAAAGTCTATCGGATCAAGCTAGGTTTGGATACTAGAAAAGTCAGAAATTTCAAAAAGCTTTCTCCATACATTTTGTAGGAAATCAACTTACCTTTTTATGAAGATGGACTGACTGCAAAAAGGAACACTGGCCGAAAATAAACAAAAAAAAAAATAACTTTGTTTTCGAACGAATTCGCGTCATAATTTTGTTTGCTTTGAAACAAAAGCCAGATAGTTAGGCGCTTGTGATTTTTAACTTTGTGACAAGAATGACCTCAAATAATTTAGAACGTTTAGATAACTTTTTAAATAAGCGGGCGGGCAGAAGTTAGTAACATTTGTACTCCAACAGATACGTACTAACTATAACATTATGTAACTACTTCTAAAGGGCTGGAGCGAGCATTGATTACCCGCATAATGGCGATTTAAGTAAGACTATTAGGTTCAGGTTTACTAACAATGTTTATTTTACCACAAAGTTCTTGCGGTTAGCCAAAAAGTTACATAGTTGAAATGAAAATCTTGTACCTATCGAGTTATGAGCGTTTACGCTGTACGGCATTTTACACAAACTTTCAAGCCCTTATTTTTCGAAATGAAAGAACCGATTTTAATGAAACTTCATACTTCACTTTTGTAAAAAAAACCCTAGTAAACAATAAAACTAATTTTAAAGTACAAATAATTCAGTAAGTAGGTACTTATAAAAGTCAAAGATTATGTACCCAAAAAATTGGCATTTGTCCTCTCTCACTCTGCATGCCTTTTTAAGTCCTTTCGACCGCTTTGAAGATAAGTTCTATGTAATGGTTTTCCATTTCAAGTTTTTATTGTCCAATCTTCTCGAAGTATTGTTGAGATTATGCAGACGAGGGAGGGGGACAAAGGTTTTATTCGGTATTATAGAAGTTAGGGTATGAGGTGCTTGTGGCCAAGTAATAACAGTCGCACGGGTCGATCGATCAGGTTAAGCGGAGCTTGCTGCGGTCGGGCCATGGATGGGTGAGCATCTTTTCATACCGAGGCCCCTCCGTGCCTCGGAAAGCACGTTAAACGTTGCTCCCGGCTGTCATTCTTGGGTCTTTTACAGTCGTTACGGGTCAGAAGCCCGAAAGACTGACAATTACCCTTACCAAGGGGTATCGTGTTACCCAGTAACTGGGTTGTGGAGGTCAGACAGGCAGTAGCTCCATGTAAAATACTGGCCTAGCCTGGGGTCTAGTCGGGGCCTAGTTTTGGGGTCGGTTTCCAGTCTCATCGGATGTAGCTGAATACTAATTTGGCTGCATCCGGTGAGACTGGAAGCCAACACCAAACTAGTTGGGAAAAGGCTGGGCACAATGATAGAAGTTATGGTTTACTTAAATATTATATAGCTAAGTGAAAAACCTCTGGGGTAATATCTATATCCACTCATGTGTCCGCAGTAAAAAAGTCGCCACTTACGAACAGTTAGTCCTAGATATCTAATTTTTCACATAAAGGAATAATAAAAGTGGAGGCACTATTACATAAGATTCGTTAATTACGGGTTCAAATCCGTTTTACAGACTAACAGACTTTTCCATTTCTAGGACAAGATATTCCAAATCACGGACCGCTACAGAAAACAAAAAAACCCTTTATAACCATGGGATAGAACTCATGCCTTTGAAGGTTGACCAAGTTAAAAAGACAAGAAAGTGTAGATTTGGTAATACCACTGCATTGAAAGCTATTATCAACAGTCTCAAAGCAATAACCCTACAAATTGACACTAATAAGCCAATAATATCAAAGCTTATTACTTTGTCGAGTCGTACCAAGGCTTCACGTAGGTAATTTGATAATAGTTTCAAAGTCTGACTGCATTTATTATGAAAAGCAGCCAATCGATGAAGGATAACCTGCATTTTTATTTTTATCTTGATAAAAGCATTTTCGAAGGAAACAACTTTTCCAGAAGAAATAATAATAATGAAAATGCCAGCTACCGGGTCTAAAACGTTTAAGAAATAGAGAACATTTTTATAAGAACCAAAAAACTTTTTTATTAATTGCTTGGTAACTCAAATAAATAAATAATATTGTATATATAATCAGTCTGTAACTGTCTCCTTTTCATCGCATTGCAAAGTAGGATATAATCGGTACGTACCGATTATATCCTACTTTGCAATGCGATGAAAAGGAGACGGTTACAGACTACGTAGTGACGTCACTACATACGTCATACTCGTATTATAAAACAGTCTCCCCCCCGCGTCTGTCTGTGTGTCTGTCTGTCTGAACGCGATGAACTCAAAAACTACCGAACGGATTTTCATACGGTTTCCACAAATAGACGGAGTGATTCATTAGAAAGGTTTATGTGTATAATTCATTGAGGTTGAATGTCATTTGGTTGAAATATGACGATGATTGAAGATGTCGGAAAAGTCATGTCGACTACTACTAACATGTGGACCAATGGAGTTATAATAAAACCCTGGTAAAAATCTCGGTAGACCCGGTAGGTAGTACGTTCCACACAGGTGAAATTTACCCTAAAGTGAGCCAATATTACATGAAGTGTGTTCACGCCTGATATAGTTGCTCTAAAATAATATTTTAAATGTGTATTACCTATACAAAATTAAAGTTTTATTGATAGGTAGGTACAGTCAGTTTAGCAGATAGCTGACCCACCTTTGCATAAATAGTTGAGATTTTTTAGAATACGAATTGATATTTATAATTATTAATAATATTTTATAATTATTTGATATTTTATTTATTTGAGCAAATTAAATAAAATATACAAGAATTCTATAATTATCAAATTATTCTACTTTAGATTTAGATTCCGTTCCTCTCGCTTACTACTTTTTAGTATCATATGAAAGCTACTGAAATGTACGTTCTAAATATGTGTAAAAATCGGGTTGAGTACGGTTGACTATAAACGCTTTTACTATGAGAATAAAAAAGAAACTGATAAAGTATAGCCTTGTGTTTAAAACGATCTGTCTTCACATTCGTAAGTTATGTAAACGTTTTAGTTGTTCAGTAAAAAAGGCATTTATCTGAATTTATGGAATCCATAATATTTTAATCTTACATTATAGGTTGATTGCCTATAATGTTCCCACTGCTGGGACACAGACCTCCTCTCGGTGACAGGAAGTGGGCCATAATCCACCACGCCGGCCCAGTGCGGGTTGGCAGAT
Organism: Luperina nickerlii; assembly: GCA_963855955.1. Classification (NCBI taxonomy): domain Eukaryota; kingdom Metazoa; phylum Arthropoda; class Insecta; order Lepidoptera; family Noctuidae; genus Luperina; species Luperina nickerlii. Next base: position 9,712,626 of record OY979666.1, read on the forward strand.
GTCACATGTCTTCGAATTTTTGGTTCTAGGACATGCCGGTTTCCTCACGATGTTTTCCTTCACTGTTTTGAGAGCAGTGGTGATGAAATAATTTACACAACGTAAAGCATCTGTCTGGGTTTGAACCTACGGCCTACAACTCGTAAGTCAAATAAATATCAAAATATCAAACGTGATTTAAAAAAAAATACTCAAATTTGTAATAAATTACTCCAATAGACAATCACTAACGTAATCAAATTTTATAACGTAATAAAATGTGGCAAATGTTTTACTGTCCACCAATAAGCAGCGCCATATGTCTTGTCGCTGATTTAAGGCTCCTACAAACAGACGCGTCACGCGATATTATCGCGCGCAAGCCACAAAGACACCGCTCGTTGCGCGACTTGCGGTGCCTTTGTGTCGCGTGTCGTGTCACGCCTGTTTGTAGGAGCCTTTAGGTTACTACTTTTAATCGGAGTAAGTTATTTTTATCAATATTGACCATAAATTACGTAAATTTCATCTGTGTGCGATCCCGTTGGATATTTTCCGAGATCCACACGGGCTAACCCGCAAGAAAGAACTAGTTGTGTATGATTGATTATAAGTGAACCAGCTAACCACGTATGCTCACTAATCATGGCCCCACCTACCTGCCTACCTAAAATGTATTGTGATATACTGTGTTCCCAGAAAACTGATAACGAGTAACCCAATTAAATAAATAACTAGATAATTGTTGCAAATAAATAACAATTTAAACGTGATAACTGTTTCGTAAATAATGAGCAACATTTATATAAATAAAAACAGAATTTGATAACGATTTCGAAATCCATTTAATTGCATTAGGTACGGTCATATATGTAATAGGTAATAGGTAATACGGGCTGGTGTCCGCAACTCCACGTCAATGCGCGTATTTTGGGGGCATATATGTATGTAGATAATAGCGCCTATGTTAACCACAACTTTACTATTGATACGTTTTTAGAAAAGTGCCTCAATAAATATATTTATTTATTGAGACTAAAATATATGTCTTATACCTAAGTATCAGTATCACAGAATAGCTTTCAGCCCAACGACGTACGTGAAAAAGTAATCAAAGCTGTCAGTATCTCGATCGTTCTTAGTTGCGAAAGAAATAATCAAATAAAAAGAATGCAATTTAATGGAAATTAATTCTAGTATCCTTAGTAATTGTAGTATCTTTTAGTTTCAAACACATTTACAGATCAAAGTTTGCACGCAATGATTAAGACAACGGCATACACTTGCTTGTATAAAACTATAGTGGGTCTACAAAATACACGCAAATATATTAAGATATTTCTAGAGCAATTTCCCGAGAACGTCGAAAGTCGATACCTATCAACAAATTCAATTTAAGCAAACACCTTTTCTGTGCCACCTAATAATAGAGGGCAATAACCCTTGCACTGCAAAGTTGTTAGGGACCACTGAGACGGCAGCGTACCGCACTTGCATACAACTACCCTTTGTGAACTAATGAAGCGGTGAGTCTGAATTGCTTGTAAAGGACAATACCGCATGAACAGACAGCCGGGTAATGACACTCATATTTTGTAGCGTGAAATGTGAAATAAAATATGAAGTTGGATAAAGATTGCTATTTTGCAAGGTAGATAAAGAATATAAGAATAATAAAAGAAAAAGAATAAATAAGAATAAGAAGAATATAAGGTAGTTAAAGGATATATTATGATTTGTTTCAAGCAATTCGTACACTTAAAGGATAAATTCTTAACCAGTGCGCAAACTGTAATCATGAATTTAGCACATTTTTCTAGACCAGGGGGCCGGGTGAGGGGCGGGGGCCGGGGTCTAGAACCATGTGCTAAATTCATGGTTACGATAGGTAGCATAGAAATGTTTCGGCAGTTATCAACAAATAAAAATCTGCTGTTTCATAGAAATGTGCACGCGGTCTAAATGAATGGCAGAGCAATTTGTTTTTTAATAACAGACAAAAAATTTCAACGCAGGGCTGTTCACTGGTTAAAAATGTATCCAGTAGTAATACACTTAATTTGTGTATTGAATTACAAACATTAATAAAACCAGATATAAATACAAATACATAGTCACAGAGAGTCGGAAAATTAATTGCCAAAAACAAACAAATTACAACCAAAGACAATTTTCTCTCATAAAAATTCTTACCTTCCCTTACCTTAAGTGGCACAAAGTGTACTCGTAGGCACAAAGTAAGTACTAGGTTTCCAAGTAAATTAATGTGCTCAAAACTCCCGCCTGAACTAATTAGGTAATTCATTATTGAATTAGGTTCAAGATATGCTGTTACAGCCTACTTAGTTTAAATGAGTTTGTATTTACTTAAGATTTTGGTTCCCCTTAATGTAGTGATCGTTTTACTAGAAACAGCAACGTAACGATACTCCTACACGTTCCTTTGAAAACCTACAACGTTTCAAATTAGTTACGTGAATCATATTAGGGATTGGCAAGAGCTTAGGTATGGCAATAATAAATCATCATCATCATCAGATAATGCAGCAGATGATGAGGCAGATGCCTAGCCTTTTTCCCAACTATGTTGGGGTCGGCTTCCAGTCTAACTGGATGCAGCTGAATACCACGCGTTCCCGAGATAAAGGGTCTTGGCAATAATAAATATGTACGTAATTAAACAAAATTTGGGTGGTCTCGTAAAACTTCCAGTAGGTACGTAAAAACATTCCGTACCACAAGGCTAAAAACGCCGAAAAAATACAATTATAGGGATAAAAATTTAGGAGTGGAAATTACCCTTTACTGTTTATTAACTCTTTATTTAATTATATATTTTTATAGCGGCAATAGAAAAACACTCTCTGTGTTTCAACTATTACGGTTCATGAGATTACAGCCCACTGACAGACAGAAGAACGGGACGGGTTGGACGAACGTACGAACGGATGTACAGCGGAGGCTTAGTAATAGGGTCCGTTGGCACCCTTTGGGTACGGAACCCTAAAAAAACCGGTCAAGTGCGAGTCGAACTCGCGCACCGAGGGTTCCGTACTTTGTAGGTATGTAAATAGTTTAATACGAGATTTTTTTTTATGTACAGACGCCAGCACATCAAGCTACCCGAAACCGTCAAATTTTCCCAATCAACTTTGAACCTTATGCTTTAGCGATAAAGTTGAAAATATATTAAAGAAATAAAACAGATTGTAGTAGCTTGATGTGCTGGCGTCTGTACCTACAAAACGGTTTTCGGATTTTCCCTTTACTTATGCTATGTTGTTTCTTGCCAAATTTCATGATTCTATGTCAACGGGATTATGTTAAATTTTGATTCCCTTGAGAGTGTCGAAATATATGTTTTTTGAGGCATAAACGGCCGTATCTTTTCTTTGCGTTAAATTAGGTGTTTGATTTGTTCACATCTTCAAGCCTTCAAGAGACTATAGAGCTGAGCCTTCAAGAGACTATAGAGTTTTAATTTCAATTCGATACCTCCACGCGTTCCAGAGATAAATGGTCTTGACAGACAGATTAACGGATGAACAACAAAGTGATCCTATTAGAGGTCCGTTTTTTTTTAGGTATGGAACCCTAAAACTAGTAATAATTTAAAATGTCTTGTTTGAAGCCTTTTTCAGGCTTACAGTAACGTGATTACTACGGATTAAGCACGAAGTTTCCAAAGTTATCCTTCTACTACTTCAAGCGCAGTTCAAATACTGTAATGTTTAATTGTTGTCCAGTTTTCTGATGACAAAAATATTTCCATTTCTCGATAATGACACTATACGTTTTCAGTACCTGCTATCTCTACACCACTGTTGGTTGACAGGCAGAGAATTCCTAAGGGCCCTAAGGCATTGAGGCTCCTACAAACAGGCTCGACACGCGATATAATCGCGCGCGACACAAAGGCACCGTTCGTTGCACGACTTGCGATGCCTTTGTGTCGCGCGCGATTTTATCGCGCGTCGCGCCTGTTTGAAGAAGCCTTTAAAGTCTACCATTGTACTTTTACTGTGCACAAAGATATCTATACAAATAAATAAAATTGAAGTGTCTGTTTGTAATGTCAAAATAATAGCTTTTTACAAAATGGATATGAAAGTTTATACGCTACTTACCTACACTTAACAAAAAAAAACAAGTTTTAAAATTTTTGTTTGTCTATCTGTTTGTAACGGCTAACGTCATATGGAGTAACTTATTTGACTTTTATTTTAGAAAAAGAAAAAGAATTTAACCCCATGTAAGCCAATTTGTCATGTGTGTCATGTGACATGCACGCGAACGAAGTCACAGGCACAGCTAGTAATAATTTAATAAACATACGTATAATGCAAACTTACAGTAACAATACAAAAATAGCTTTCGCAGAGCATTCACCGTTTATTTTTACACAAAATTATACGAAATTCAAGTGAGAATTATCTGAAGTTGGGCCCCTATAGTCTCGTTTGGTCATTATGCAATATCTCGCGGTCCACGGGGCCCGGGGCCCGGCGCCCGCGCTGCATACACTATTCATTACATGGGCTCGTCCTAATGAGACAATGTATTCCAAGTTTGTGTTTCCGCGGCACAGGACTTAGCTTTGCTGAGGTTTACCTAGTTGTTATTCCGATCGTGTGTGTTTACTGTGCCACCTGTATATGTATACCTAATTATAATGTGTGAGGAATGCGACACAAATCTTCTCTGAACTTTTTATGTAAGAAGGGTTGGGTAAATGAGAGATTTAAGGAGGAAAAACGTGTCGTTTTCGGTATGTGGGTTGGGCAATGAAACGACACCCATGATGAAAAATCACGTCCGCCATCTTGGATTTTCATTTTGACATCAGTATCGGCTTCAGCACCCTTGAAAACCACGAAAATGACACGAACTAGCATGGGAGCGGTTCAGGGGATCAGACCGGAATAAATCTAAATAAACAGTAGATGCAGTAATTATAATGCTGTTTTTTCTTTTGTTATTTATCCATGTCACGACATAATCGTCACTGCTCTCAAAACGGTGAAGGAAAACATCGTTTGGAAACTGGAATGTCGTGGAAGCAAAAATTCGAAGACATACGACCTACCAACCCACACTGGTCCCTCGTGGTGTATTACGGCCCACTCTCTCTCACCGAAAGGAGGCCTGGATCCCAGCAGTGGGAACAATTTAGGCTGAATTTGCTTAGTGCTGTATTTGCTTAATGCTGAATTTGCTTAATGCTGAATTTGCTTAATGCTGAATTTGCTTAATGCTGAATTTGCTTAATGCTGAATTTGCTTAATGCTGAATTTGCTTTATTTGCTGAATTTTCTTGCATAATGTAGGTACTAACTGTATTCTTTCTGGTGTCAAATCAAAAGTAGTGTCAAAAGTAGTTAGGTACCTATGCTGTAAAGATGCTTGTAAAAGAAAAGTTGAAATACTAATCATATCATTAAACTTGGTAATACTTTAGTTTATACTACGAGTCATGTGCATTATCCGCCACATAAATAATTTTTAGCCGACCATATTTTGTACTTTACGAAAAATATAAGACCAAAACCTAACCAATCCTTTTCACATAAATTCAATCCGATACGACAGATTCAAGTCCTGTGAGACCAGACTTATGCTCTAATGCACCAGTGTACCAGTGTCCTGCAAAATATACGGGGCAAGAGACGACCGCAACTCGGACGGGTCATAATAATCGCAGCGAAATGCGGGGCGAATACCAATGCAGGTACTTACAGGTACGCCAAGTACTGTCACTACTTAGATAAAGCAGGCAACTGGGACGCCAATAAATGATTCAGAATTTGACTAATAAATGCATAGACCATTAATGGAAATTCGCTGTTTTATTTTTCCTGTAAAGTTAACATTTTTGTGAATAAATTGAATGGAAATTCCAGTAATTGGGATAATAGGTCAAATTAGGCGTAATTATTGATTAGCGTAGTGAGTTTTTTAGATGATTGTTCCGGGTAATAATGATATAAATAAAGGGAGAAATGTATTTGTTGTTAATATTATTAGTACCTGTTTAATTTACATACATTTAAATACGTCCATTTCGCTTCAATGTTGTTATGAACAAAACATAAATAATGCAAACGAAATTTTAAATACAAACACCATACTTTGCCTCTAAGATTACCATAAAGTAGACAACAAAATAAAAGAGTTAAATGTTCTGTAAAAGAAGCACTTTAATTGAAATGAAATATTTAAAAGGTTAGTTCATATTTTTACCCTACTTTTTCCTTCGCTCAGATTTCCTAAGATTAATTAAAAGTCCGGCCAAGCGCGAGTTTAACTCGAGTGCTAAAGGTCAGTACGGCAATTTTAGTTTTTAAAAAGCTGACATATTGACCTGTGACCTTTTCACCTACTTCATGTAGCAATGGTTACGTAAAGATAATTTAAACTGTTCTTCATAATGGGCACTGTTACACGAACGCAAAATGGAAATCTATTTTGATGTTAAGGGATTGAAGATTTTTATAGGGAGTCTGGCAAGTTACTAAAATGATTATTTCAAACATTCAGAGTGATATTTCAACCATCTATCTATGCAACAAGATGTAAGGAAGTAAAAAAAATATGGATGTCACGTCAAAAATCAACTGAATCAACTTTGAACGCTTAATATCTCAGAAACATGACACTTCGTTGTTTGATCCTATTATGTTTTCTATGTGAATTGATGTCTGCTATCGATTTATATGAGTTGCAGGCGAAGTAGCCATTTTGAAAAAAAATGGCCGACCGTAGATATACTACGGACCTTCAAAGCCCTTTTGGTGCTAGTTTTATTTTAACCAACTTTTTTGTGATCAAAAAAGTAAGTAATTTTAGACGTCCATAGAACAAAGAATGAAGGATTGTAGGTACAGTACAAATAGTCAGACCCGAGCGTATGTCTGAGAGTTTTCCACATTTTCAATTTTAGCAGAGAATTCTAAAGTACTACCGTGAGTAATTTCCTGGACATTTGCTTTTCTCAGATAGAAAAAGAAATTTGTTTTATATTGCTTGCAGTTTTTCGTATATCTATATTTTATAGAGAACTGCATCTACGTTTTATAAAATCGTAAGTAGAAGGATGATACGTACTCAACACAAAACCTACACAAACCTCTTTAGATAAAATACTTCATTGAATATAGTATTTACATTTAGGATCAAGTGATTTCCGTTCTAATTAATTGGATTGGACCGAATAAGTGGGTACATTCGTTTGTTTTGTACTACAAATAAGGTAGATAAGTAGATAGATATATTTCGCCAAACAAATTGATTTGTAGTTTAACACGAGACTTCATAAAGCAATTTGGGTCAGTCGAAAATCAGATATTCAATAACCATTTCACTACTAAATCATCTAATTATATCGTGATTCGCGTTATGCGGACTTTATCAATGAACGCTATCGGAGGTTAGTTAGTGCGCGAGGCGACAGTTTAATTAGCGAGGCAGTATCCGGGCGACACCTAGCAAGCGATTATCGACCTACTAGACTAGTTAACAAGATTTTGTATAGTCAAAGTCGTAATTGCTCTACCGCCCTCAGGTCGAATGTCACTTCACCGCACGTCATAAAATGACAAGGTATATTTTTCTTTGATAGTCAAATAATTTCAACCCTGCAGTCCTTTCACAGTATTTTACATCTGACATCAGCAATCCAACAGTAACCTTTGCATGATCGGCCTATAATGTTCCCACAGCCTCCTGTCTTCCAGAGGGGGCTGTAATCTACCACGCGGGCCCAGTGCGGGTTGGTAGATGTCACATGTCTTCGAATTTTTTTTTCTAGGACATGCCGGTTTCCTCACGATCGATGTTTTCCTTCGCCGTTTTGAGAGCAGTGGTGATGAAATTAAATACACAAAATATAGTGCCTGTTTGGGTTTGAACCTATGCAGCAACCTTATTGTAATGAAAATAAATATCACTGTGATTTTGAATATAATATAATATGAATAATTGGAAAGAGATTTTGTGAAGAAAAATGGTCTTGTTAATTAATTAATTAATTAATCAATTACTTTATAGAACACTAGCAGCGCCCCGCGGTTTCACCAGTATAAGTGTCGATCCCGTGGGAATATCGGAATAAAAACTATCATATGTCCTTCCCCGGGATGCAATCTATCTTTCTGCCAAATTTTATCGATATCCGTTCAGTGGTTTAGGCGTGAAAAGGTAACATTCAGACAGACAGAGTTACTTTCGAATTTATACCTAATATTAGTATGGATGACCATTTTTCTTACAAACAACCATCAAATAGACAAACGCGCATCAAAAATAACATAGCTCCCCATTTATAATTCCCCAAAAAAAAATACTTGCTCATTTTCATTAAATGATCGCTGAAAGCTCTTTAAAATATATAACAAATTCAAAGAACGCATTTATTGGTGGAATGTAACTTAAATGTAATTTTACCTAAAAGTCAAATAACTGCGTCTAAATTAATCAATCAAATTAATTGGGGTATTAGAAATAATGAACAAATAGAAATGTATTGGAATTATTGTAACTTAAAATTAAAACAGATAGATTTCCCATCAGAATGTACTTATTGTGCGGATCGAATGTGTGATAATGAGTCCCACAAGTTATTGATAAATGATATGTACAAGAGAATCGTAAATGTGTTGACTGAAGCCGCTAAGCGTAGCTATCACGAATATGTACCTAAGCGTAAAAAGCATAGATCTGTACCGGGCTGGAATAAGTTTGTCAGTGGTGCTCACGGGGAGGCCCGACGTTGTTTTCAGACTTGGATTAACTACGGTAAACCTAGTTTTGGACCTATGTATAAAGAAATGTGTGATTCTAGGAAATTATTCAAATCTAAATTGAAATATTGCCAAAACAATGAACTACAAATTAAAATGAACATTATCACTGAGCATCATGCGAATAACAACTTTAGCGATTTCTGGAAAAATACAAAACGCTTGAATCCTGTGTCGGGCCGTCCTGTGAGTGTCGGTGGTGCGCATGAGCCCAGGGACATAGCCTGTGCCTTTCAACGCCACTTCAAGGTAGAATCACCGCTTGGGCCCGCGTCGCGGATGCTCGCCGCTGTCAATCGCCCTGGGGACGTTACTGTTAGATTCTCTGCCAAAGATGTGGCAGCTGTTATAAAGAGGATGGTTAGAGGTAAGTCTCCGGGTCACGATGGGCTCAGCGTTGAGCATCTGAGGTACGCGGGTGTACATCTACCGAGAGTTCTCGCTTTGTTCTACAATTTATGCGTGAGTCACAGCTACTTGCCTGATGACCTAATGTACACCGTAGTAGTTCCTATTGTTAAAAATAAAACTGGTGATTCTTCCGATACTTCAAATTATAGACCCATCTCGCTAGCAACAGTCATAAGTAAGGTACTGGATAGTTTGCTTGACCAACAGTTGGAAGAGCACCTGGTTCTGAACGACGCTCAATTTGGCTTTAGATCTGGCCTTTCCACTGAAAGTGCTATCCTCTGTCTCAAGCAAACTGTTCAGTACTACACAGACAGGAATACGCCTGTATATGCCTGCTACTTAGATCTTTCAAAAGCATTTGATACCGTAAATTATGACAAGTTATGGCGTAAGTTGCGATGCGAGACGAAGGTGTCACATGACATTATAACACTATTTGAATATTGGTATAGTCACCAGCAAAATAGTGTCAGATGGGAAGAGTCGCATTCGGACGTGTACAGGATGGACTGTGGGGTGAGGCAAGGGGGAATATCCTCGCCGCGTCTTTTCAACCTGTACATGAACCAATTGATCGAGGAGCTCAGCAGCACTAAGGTCGGTTGTTCCGTTGATGGAGTCTGTATAAACAACATAAGTTACGCGGATGACATGGTGTTGCTGAGTCCGTCTCTTTCTGCGTTACGGAAGCTTTTAAGTGTCTGTGAAGCCTACGCGGAGGCCCATGGACTCAGATATAACCCAAAGAAGAGTGAATACATGATCTTCAAAGCTGGTGCTAAAAGTTATCTAGCTGGACCTCCTGTCACTCTTTGCGGCTCACATTTGAATAGAGTGGAACGGTTCAAATATCTGGGTCACTGGGTCTCTAATGATTTGTCTGACAATGGGGACATCGAGCGAGAACGAAGAGCGTTGTCTGTCCGATGCAATATGTTGGCTCGCAGGTTTGCGCGTTGTTCTTCAGAGGTGAAAATAACCTTGTTCAAGGCGTACTGCCAGACATTTTACACGTGCAGCTTGTGGACCAACTTCACTCAGCGGGCATACAACGCGCTTCGTATCCAGTACAACAACGCGTTCAGGATTCTATTGGGGCGGCCCCGATTCTGTAGCGCATCAGCGATGTTCGCTGAGGCTAGTACCGATGACTTCTATGCAATAATCCGAAAAAGGAGTGCATCGATTCTGCGTCGGAGTAGGGGCAGTTCGAACGGAATCCTGAGCGTATTGTCCGAGCGGTGGGATTCTCCTTTCTTACGGAGATGGCTGCAGTTGCATGCTAGCGCCTGTACATATTATGATTTGTGAAATTGTGACATTTGAATGTGAAATCTTAATTTATGAAATTTTTAATTTATTATATTTACTAGCGACCCGCCCCGGCTTCGCACGGGTGCATTGCTGATACTAAATACACTACAGAAAAACTGTGAACGTTGTATATAAAAACATAGCGGCCCGCTCCGGCTACATACAATTATTGATCGTAACTTACTTATAATTACTGATACGTTGTCGCGCTGAAAAGCACGTTTTTATAATAAACGCGTCCGATCGCTGCTGAATTCAAAGTGCTACCTATAGGGAAAACCGCGGCCTCAGACGCGCTATTTATTGGCACGCTCTTGCCGCACCGGGCGGCCGGCCGGTACCGCCGCAAACGCTACGTCCCGCAATTTTTAAATCTGTAATATCTTCGAAAATATTCACTTAAATCATGTGGTGTAAAGGGCCATATAGATCTATATTAAATGAACAATGTATTCAAGGTATTTAATTGGTTAAGGATTAATGCTGTATTGGTTAAAATCGCTTCGAAAATTAGCCATTATTTGTCGTAAAAAGTAAATGACAAAAAAAGTTATTGTGGGTTATCCATAAGAGATAGACATATACCATCACGGACTTTTCTGTAGACCTTTTCAATGTGTACAATACTTAGTACATTATTTTGATAAAAATCGTAGGGTTCAGCCTGCGTTTGCAATGTAAGCGGAAAAAATGTAATTATTTACGACATCACATTAGAAACCTCAAAAATAACAGTACTTCTCCACTATTTAATGGATGTTATTATACATATAAACCTTCCTCTTGAATCACTCTATCTAGTAAAAAAAAACGCATCAAAATCCGTTGCGTAGTTTCAAAGATTTAAGCATACAAAGGGACAAAGGGACATAGGGACAGAGAAAGCGACTTTGTTTTATACTATGTAGTGATGTCATTTTTTAAAAATTCTGTTTGTATTTTATTATTATTATTATTTATTATTATTATTTTATATTCATGTTTTTTTTTTAAATTTGTAAACTTTAATTAATTTATTTATTTTTCATATGTGTGATTTTACCTGTTAATTATAAATGAATTTAGTTTTATTTTGTTTAATACTAATACTAACATTAGTTTTAAGTACCATTGTTACTAACAAAATATGGACCTGGTCTGAATTAAATGATTTTTATTTTTTATTTTATTTATTTATTTATTTTATAATTAGCCCACGCATTAGCATTTTAATTACGAAAGAAAAAAATTCGAGGAATTATACATCAAATAATTATTACAGATATCTTATTCTAAAATACATGACTGGAGGCATTATACATAAATTTATTGAACAGTTTCTCATTTAGAATACAGGCCTGTAATTCTAGGAACCCTACATTATTTATTAAAGAGGTTTTTTATTGCCCTAAAAACAGCCTTGAAGTCACAATATGTAAACGTCACGGACTTAATTTATTACCAGACGAATAGAAATTCCCAGCAGATGGTTAGCCTTAATATCGGCAGATATCACACAGGTTTCGTTGACATACAGACATAGTACCCTAGGCATACAATGAAACCGAGGTACGATGGCAAACAATTACGGCCATTCATAATATCTAGGCTATCACACAATAGTTAATATAGTACCTTCTAAATATTGCTAAAGTCTGCGGTGCTCGAACCTGTAACCATGGATTAACCCCCTGCGTTAAATTGCTTGCCGGTTATTTACAAAAAAAACTTGCTGTTCCATAAATTTTGACCGCGTACCGGCGTACGTTTTGCACTTTTCCATGAAACGGGAGATTTTTTTTTCATCATGATCACAGTTTGCGCGCCGATGTCCCTGTCACCCTGAATACCTATAAAATTCTAAAATCGTCTGAGCATTGAAATTTTCCGTTTACAGATCTATAGTATTTCCATAAACAGTAAGAGAGTAGAGACCGAGAGGAAGTCGGATTCAGATAGACTTATTCAAAAGAAACTGAGTAATCTTCTAAGATGACTTAACCGGTTGAATGCCGTATTTACAGCAACAATTAAAAAGCCATTGTACCGTGACCCACGTTCAAATATAGGAATGCTTATAAGACAGGGCGAAATTGATAATGAAGACGAAGGAAAGTTCACCCACCACCAGGGGGCCTAAAAAGGCCACTTTGGTAGAATCATAAAAGGATAACATTATGAATTATAATATGGCGAAGACAGTCCGTGTTTTTCTTTTATTCGCTGCACTACGTAGGTATAATCAAATAGATTGGGATTGGATTTGGATTGTATTGATTGGGTTTTTAGCACAGACAAAAAAAAATAACTGAAAAATCCTTCAACAATGGGATTTGATACGATTAACTTAACAATTAACTGTCCATTATGATTCATAATGTTGTCCTTTTATGATTCTGCCAAAGTGGCCTTTTTAGGCCCCCAGATGTCACAAAAAAGGAGAAGAAAGAGAGAGAGTTTGTAACGAGCAAGCTGTTCTGAATCTAATTCCTGCATAGTCAATGATCTGACATCATGTAGAAACTAATGAATTGTTCGTTTGACCAGACAACCCATTGTCACCAGTACGTCATCAGCAGTCTAAAGCTCTTCAACAATTGAGCTTGTAATGTGTAATCAAAGCACGGGTTCAGGTGAATGTTAGTCTAGTGATGGGCGTCGTCGGTTAGAAAGCGTCACATACCCCATTGTCTATGTAGAAACAGACATTCTATTGTTCAAGCTAACCAGTCTTCGCTCGAATACTCTCTGTTAACCGCAACTGTAATTACCGGTTTCCTATGAATAGGCCTTATTCGATAGCATCTCAATTATCCGAACTCGTTTGTGTATCGTATACTAAAGGAAGCATTCTGCTTATAGTATGATATGAAATCATATGAAAAGGTATATATGTAATAGCAGATCTTGCTCACGTAAAAAAGTATCAATCAATCAACTCGGTGATTAGCCGCTGAACGAGAATCGAGATCTCCAGCAGTCCACGGCTGGACATAGGCCTCTCCTAAGCTGCCACAACCACGAGACCCGGTTCTCCACCTGCCGTATCCAGTCAGTTCCGGCCACCTTTTAAAGTCATCCGTCCTTCTAGCTGAAGGGCATTATTCTTCTTCATGTCACTGGCACGACTGTATTTCAAATCTTGTTGGCCCAAAACATCGCCACTTCCACAACGTTCTTGGTGGCAATGCATTGGGGGGGGAGTCAGAAGAGCGTTAAAAAGCACCAATATTATTCAAAACAAATCTGTAATAACCCACCCTATTCCGACGAAAAAATTTTTATTACGGCAGGCATTGGTGCCGATTCCCTTGTTCACAAACTAAACTAAATTTAAGTTCAGTTCATCTTTTTCTTTCTATTTCATTAAGAAGAGGACAGAAGATAAATTTTAGTTTAGTCCTGTCAAATTAATCAGCGGCTGACACCACTTCATACATGTTTTGACATGATTAAACAGTTGCCTACTAATATTTTACGTCAGGCGATGATTAATTTGACAGGACTAAACTATAATTTATCTTCTGTCCCCTTCTTATTGAAATAGAAAGAAAAATATGCACTGAACTTAAATTTAGTTTAGTTTGTGGACAACAGAATCGGCACCAGTAGCGCTTCGAATTACAAAACCAAAAAAGTAAACAACACAACTCGATAAATAAAACTCTCGTCACTTGTTTACAGGTTCAATCATTACATGAGTGTAAAACAATGCCTTTACGTAGTTACTATAATTTTACAGTTACACACACAATTGGATTAAATGAATTCGAGTCCAATCAGCTCGAGCAATCGTAGCTTATGATTGCATGATTTTAAACGTAATTGGCTAACACTAAATGTATGCGAATGTGTTATTTATTTTCTGTTTTTTTGTTACTTCATTGTTTAAAGGTATATGTACAAAGACAAACGTCACACGTTGCAGTGCAGAGGTGAAAACATGATTCAGTTCATTGTGGTAGCTGTCAGTCTGCTTCCTACATATTATGCTTAATTTAATGTTAATTATCTGAGTTATGCTGTTATATACTTACTTACTTAGTCATTTTGTATAAACGAGTAGGTATATACTCGTAGTTTATGAATGAAATTAGTTAACTACATCGTCGTCTAGAAATAATAAAGTATATTTCTGAATGAAACAATTAAGGAATTTTTCAAACGTGAAGAACCTAGCCCAGACTTAGACTACCTCATTAATAGGTCAAACCTATTTAAAGAAATCTCATTTTATGTAAATTATCAAAAGCGTTTCAACTTTAGTAATAGGGTTGAACAATTTATAATTAAATTAGATATCGGTATTTAGCATCCAAAACTTGTACAACAATGATAACGCCAAGATCCGTGTAGATGAATGGCCACCCACGCGCTACGGCGTAACCCGCCTACGCGCTACGCCGTAACCCTACGTGCTACGAGCATCCGACGAATCAGACGGTATTTATAATCTTAAAATGCAAACGTGCCGTAGTCTCACTTGACACAAAGCCTTCTAAGTGCGTAGGTTTGAAGGCTTTGTTCCTCAGTGCTGTTTTCCATTACAGGATGATGTATATCTTAATATACAAAATATATGTTCAGTTCTGCTTTCAGCTAATGACAACATACTGTGGTCATCAATCCAGTTGCTACAGCATATTATATGTGATACCTTCCGCCTCCAACTGTTCATAGTAATTAACGACAATTTGAATTCTATGTTCTATCAATGTTTCTTTAAGAGGTTTGCCCCTTATGATAAAAACAATGCGAAAAAAAATTTAAACCTAAAATGAAAATACTTTTTTTTTTAGGAACTGTGGTACTCTAAAATTAACGTGGGAACTATCGAGGCCCAATTAATATAAGAAATTACCTAATATCAACACAAAGAGGAGAAGAAGAAGTATCAACACAACGTTAATGTTTTCCCACTGTTTGTCTTTTTTGTTTTAGTATATTTGTGTATTTATTTGTGCTTTCTTACATAGTATAAAACAAAGTCGCCGAAATGTCTGTACACTCATAACTTCCGAATTACTGCACCAAATTGGATAATTCTTTTTTATTGTGTTCGGTTTTTCCAGGACAAGGTTTGTATGAAATAAATTTTCGGAAATTCGAAAAAACAAATTGCACCTTTGCGAAGCTGAGGCGGGCCGCTAGTATACAATAATAGTACATTACTTCAGAGGGAAGAAAGTGACAGTTCCATACCGAGATTATGGCATTTGCGCCACGAGCTTGCGAGGGGCGCAAATCATTTGAGGTATGGAACTGTACTTTATCCTGAGGGATGTATAGTGCTTTTTATTACACCTACGAGGAAAATTATGGACATAAATGCATAGAAATGTTTATATTTAGTTAAAAGTACAATTATTAAAAGTGCAGCTATTTTTTACACGATGCCTTAGTAACAAAAAATACTTAGGTACACGTTGAAGTGTATCAAAATCATACATAATCAGTCTATAATGTTCCCACTGGTGAGACACAGGCCTCCTTTCTGTTCTCAAACTCAAACCATTTATTTTCAATTAAACCATTTACAGGCACTTTTGAATTGTTAAGAAGTCCGCGTTTTATATACAAAAATAATTTCGTTTTTAATTTTCTGTATGCACCAAGGAGGTTGGTAACTGGTAAAAAAAAAAACTGTATGTGGCCAGTAACAATTTACTTGAAATTTAATTAGTAGACAGTTAAAGTCTCTTGGCAGTATGACTGCTGACAAATTAAAAAAAAAAAAAGAAAAACCGGGTATGTAATGGAATTTCATACATACTTCCCACCCTTGGGTCGGAAGTATTTTCATACAAACTTCCATACCTTGGGATGAAAGGATTTGAAGGGCGGGATAAAGGCGTTTCTTCCCTCTAATCGGTATAATTAGTATGTATTTTCAGAGCAGGTGTGATAAAAAAATATTTTTATCACATCTATTCAAAAAGAGCTAGTGTATTCTTCGTAAATAGGGACTAAAATAGCTCTTGAATCCCTAGGGACTAAAAGTGATTTGAATTTGGAATGTGGATATTGTTAGTAAAAGTACCAATCACCAAAGAGATCAATCACGAACATTGTATGAACAAGTAACAGGCTGTATGATAAAGTAAAATACACGAGCCAAAAAAAAAAGTTTGTGAAAAAATAAAAAACGCGCGAAAAACATTCTGCCTTCGTTCGTAATTGTTTACTTAAATTAGGATTTTACTTAGTTTTATAAAAAATGAGTATGTCTTCCTCAAGTAATTGTATGTAAATAAATAAACGTATCTACTATTCTTATTCATAAGTTGAACTTACTTATTTTTTTCATAGAGGGTAATAAAAAGTAGAGTGTCCACCTCGGGAGCAATACTATTTTAAGCTCGAGTGACGTACTTTGAATCCCTCGCTGCGCTCAGGATTCTGCTTTCTCGCCTTCAAAATAGTTGTTTGCTCCCTTGGCAAACAATCTACTATTATTCCTCAATTTTTCGTAGTTGCACTTAAAACTGTTTGTCACTGCATCACGCAAAGTTTGACTGGTTGAAAATACCTATGGCATTAAGTCCGCCTCTGTACCTATGTATTAAAAATTCAAGATTTTTAATTAATACATAGGTACCTACTTTATATTATTATAAATGTGAAAGTAACTCTGTCTGTCCGTCTGTTACTTTTTCACGCCTAAACGGCTAAACGGATTTGGATGAAAATAGATAGTCACATAGATCATAGGATAGATCATAACGTGAGTTAGGATATGGACAGGTTACTTTGTAATGGATAATTTCCGACTTCCACGTGGGTGAAACGCGCGGACAAAAGCTAGTATTTAAATAAATAACGGCTGATTTTATCACATAGGTACATCATGCTTTTTCAATAACAATTGCTTTCATCGTCTTTGCACGCACGAGGTTCTTTCACACCCTACACAAAGATTATCTTTTGTTCCCTATTTCAAAAGTCTTCTGTACTTCCTGTACAGTGTCACGCAGCACAATGTGCGTTTGTGGGTGACCGCCGCCACCCACTCGTGTGTACGTGACTCGTTTGATATCTCGATCGTTCGTATGAACCGAACAAAGAACAAATTATTCACAAGTCCGGTCGAATTAGTTGCCGTATTGGGTACTTCATTCCGTGGATTGCTTTTGTTATTGGTTTTGAAGACGTCTTTGGGAAATTAAGTGGTTTTTGTAGGAAGGAGAGTCGTTGTGGATTTATTAACTGAATGTTTTTACATAATAATGATAATGAATTACCTTTTTTCATCTAGCTGGTGTACAAAGCATCTGCTCTGCCAGATTTAACAGGAATTCAAAAAGTACCAACGGATAGAAGCGCAGATGTTTTTTTCTTTCCTTTATTAATTAGTATTTTAGTACAAATAAACATTAAATACTGCCGATACACAAATGATAAAACTTCCAATTACTAACCGAATCACCGGTAATGTCTGTGGGAGGCTATTGTGCACCGGGGTGCGATGTCTTGTCGGAAGGAAGGCGTACAGGGGTCAGAGATATCATCAATCTTGTCAGATTTACGGTTTCAAAACGTACAGTTTATCTCGGAATCCTGACTGCCGGATTACTACAGCCTACGCTCATGTATTCATACAAATGTTTATTATAAATCTTGGGGTTTTGGTAAAAACACTGACCGATTTCAGAATAAAAATCTGTATTTTGTTGTTTTCCTGGTAAAGCGAAAGTTGCAAATGTAAGTTTATTTCTCAATGGAAAGTTGGATACAGCTAATGAAAGTATGGTGGCTGTTGTGTGCCGCCCGCTCACCCTAATACACTTATAAATAAAAAGCAATAAAAGATATTTATTTTTAAGTTACATAACTTAGCGTCATTTAGGTATTTTCTCCGTTTAAGTTTCGCTTGCGGGCAAATAACGTAATATTTTAAAAGATGTGGATAATATCGTGAGCTTTATAAATTATGAAGATAGAGAACTTCAGTAATCTAATTGTTTACATAATATATTTTTTCACAGCTTAATAATTGAGAAATGTGTTTAATCCTGTGTTAAATGTGTTTAACTGTTTTTTTCCCGAACTAAATAAAAATTGTAGCTAACTAAATAAAGTAAGCAAACAAAGAAAGACATGTTCACATCAAACAATGGTGGTCACAAAGTAGGTCGCTATTGGCGGCATCGCTTCGTCAGGAGTAACGCATGCCATGGAAGCCGCACATTTTTACCCGCCGCGCCATTGGTCAGGATACTAATGTGCAGGGCTTATTACATCCCATTTGTATGGAACGGACGAATAAAGGTAAAATATTGTAATGTGTTTGTTGATTTTATTTGTAAGCCCCTGGTGTCCGTAATAAAGGCGATATAAGTGGCAAATTAGGTAAATTGAAGCAGATTAGGGTTTTAGTAGTAATTAGACGTATAATGTTATTAATAACATTAACCGTCTATTAGAATTAAATTAAATTAATATGTTCTATGACGAAGGCCAAGATTAACAAAATACAGGCTTCTAGGAAATATTTTAATTTAATCTAGCTTAACAGATTCACTGTCCATAGAGTAGACACAATAGTTAAACAATCAACATGAATCCCATGTGATTCATGGGAGAGGGAATGTGTTAATACAAGTGCTAGACAAACATACCAATATTTTAACTGATAGTTATGTAGCTTTTAGTGAACAGATGCGTAGGTATTTGTTCAATTAAATACTCGATAGTATTTTCCAGGTAGAATATAAATAACTGGCCAAGTGCGAGTCAGACTCGCACACGATGGGTTCCGTACCACAAGGCAAAAACAACGAAAAAAATCACGTTTGTTGTATGGGAGCCCCCCTTAAATATTTATTTTATTCTGTTTTTAGTCTTTGTTGTTATAGCGGAAACAGAAATACATCATCGGTGAAAAATTCAACTGTCTAGCTATCACGGTTCATGAGATACAGCCTGGTGACAGACAGACAGTGGAGTCTTAGTAATAGGGTCCCGATTTTACCCTTTGGGTACGGAACCCTAAAAATCAATAATAGTTTATATCCTGTTCCTGACATAAAAATGCTTGTAAATTATAATATGTTTCGTACATCATAACAATATTCTATAAATACCTTCTCTAGCGAGTATAAATAAACCTTTACTCGCTAAAATATCTTAGAACTGAAACGGTCAGTTCTCCAACATCAACCACGCGAGTCACTCGCAGACATCTGCTCCTGACAACGTCTGAACTTACATCCCAAAAATAACTTGGTACTATAACAACCTTTTCATTCACTAAGAAAGCGGAGCAAGCTTATAACATAATCGAAACGTAATAATCTTCGATCAATAATAGTAATAAAATAACATCTCACGTTATACTGAACAAAACAGATGAATGATATTTCTCATAACAAAGTTTCAAGACCCTCAAATATGAGGATTGAGTTTCTACTCAAACTGAAGCGAGTTTGTTGAATACTTTGAAAGAACAACTAGAGATCACCTGCTGTCTGATCAATCAGTATCAATCAAGGAGTCTCATTTGTTTAATGGATTTAAATAAAGTTTAATGCATTCTCGTAAATAGTGTCCTATGTGTGTTATTGATGTTTCTTACTTAATTTCAAGTAATTTAATTAAATTGAAGTGTTATTGGGTTTTTCACAGTAGCAGCCCGAAGCTCAGATTTAACATAATATAAAATCACGCCAATAATCCCTGAAGGGTTAGGCAAACGTGTACCTATGCATCCATACTTCGCCAGTTATGGTTAAGTCCCATGTAACAGGGGGCGAACCGTCCCATATAACAGGGGTCGAACAGTCCCATATAACAGGGAGCGAACCGTCCCATGTCACATGGGACGAACTGTCCCATGTCACATGGGACGAACCGTCCCATGTAACAGGGGGCGAACCGTCCCATGTAACATAGGACAAACCGTCCCATGTAACAGGGGGCGAACCGTCCCATGTAACAGGGGTCGAACCGTCCCATGTAACAGGGGTCAAACCGTCCCATGTAACAGGGGGCCAACCGTCCTATGTAACAGGGGGCGAACCGTCCCATGTAACAGGGGGCGAACCGTCCCATGTAACAGGGGGCGAACCGTCCCATGTAACAGGGGGCGAACCGTCCCATGTAACAGGGGTCGAACCGTCCCATGTAACAGGGGGCGAACCTGTTGCCATTAACTGGGCACAAATCCAGACTCCGGGCTAATACTGGGAAATGCCGATAAGAAAAACCAGTAACCAGATTCCTGCTAATTTCTTACATCGGATTTTCCTGTGGCGTCTTTTAGTCTGTGCTAAATAAATGTATTTTCTTTTTTTTCTTTTCTTTCTTTCTTTAACACTTTTCCCGACCTGGGAATCAAATCCAGCGGGGCAATTGCGTAACACATTATCAATCGGAATCGGTTTCATTTTGACACTTCAACAACATTCATTGCGTTATTTACGCGTTGAGAGACACATTTTTGGAACTTATGAAGCAATGGGTTACCAATTTGCTTCGAAATGATTCAGATTCCGATTAATAGTGTGTTACGCAATTAGGATGTTGGCCCTCAAGTCAGATATTACGACGAAAAGCTCGCCCTTAATTACATGAGACTTATAACAAAACTGTGGCTATGTTATACATATCTGTCTTACTTCCGGAAAACACATTGTATGGTGTACTGTTATGGAAAATAAACTTCCACAGGTACTTGAAAAAGTTCGGAATTCAGAGGTATTCAAGGTAAAATTGTTCCATGGAAAAAATAATAATCAAAATGCCATGAACCGAGCATTAAATACGAATTACAACGCGGATCACGTTGAATTGTTTAAAAGCTGAATCGAACCACCAAATTACCGGATTACGTAGCGTAAATGACATTTAAATTCGAATTCATTTGACGATTTCTATAACCCGCCATTGAAATCGGCCAACCATAATAATCTTAAACAGCTTGTATAATTTGTGATTTTATTTATAAAGTAAGACAGGTTAAACGAAGTAAACAGTTACTCAAGGACGTAGTTATTCATGCTCAAATTCGAGGAATAAAAATGGTATATTTTCATAATTTTGTTTCACAAAAAAATCGACATAATTATAAGTAGGTACATTATAAACTTAAAGTTTGAGGATAAAGTGTTTTATTTATACACTCAGCATGAAAATGACAGGGACTAACAAAATGAGGTCATACATACGTAATAGAATACTTTTGTTTAAAACAAAATTTTACACTCGTATTAGCTCGACAGCCCCTAGGAAGTAATAATTCATTTGTGTCCTCGCGCGTCGTCGTAAAAATACAAAGTTAACAAAGTTTCTTTATGAATATTAACGGCACTTACTTAGAACATAAATATGTATATAAAAAGTAAATTAGGTACTTAAATTCGCTTTGTTGTCTTAGTCCTGTGAGCATGTTATTACATTTCATTTGTTTTGAACTTGACTATACGGTTATGCAGTATTAATAAATACTTAAATATGTAGCAACAAGCCTGTGGTGAAATATGATAGTAGCTGTAGAATTCTCTTTTATGTTAATCGTTCTCATGCTACACGATAATTAACTTTTAATCTCGGTCAACCCTAGAGCTAGGTAGCCAAATAATTGTAAACATTTGTTTGTGACCCAATCTCATTTAAAGGTCTAATCTTGAGTGACTATATCCCAGAGCATTCATGTTTAACTCTGACAAGCTTTACTCATAAAGGTAGAAACGAAAACCCCGAAACAAACTGCTCCAACCAATTTCGTCGTCTCGTACTAATATCAAAACTCATACACGCAAAGCTATCGACACGGCAGTATTACGCACGATCTCGCCAAATACATGGTTTAATCTCGCCAGAGCTAAAACAAAGCTACTAGTCTCCCGGGCCTCATATGACATAACGTGACGAATAGGCTCCGGCAGATCCCTTTAATTTAATACCCTTGCACGATCTAACGGTTCGCCGACCGCGGACCAACTAATTCTACAGTGTTGCCATTTTGTAACATACATCTTTTGGATACACAACCTTTGTTAACGTTTTTGGTGCTTTGATTTTGCTCACGAATACTTCATCATCAATTTCTACCTCGCCTTTTCCCAACTATGTTGGAGTCGGCTTCCAGTCTAACCGGATGCAGCTAAATACCAGTATTTTACATGGAGCGACTGCCTATCTGACCTCCTCAACCCAAAAACGAATACATTCGAGGGGTCAACTTTATAAGATTAGAGCCTACGTGGATTTATTACTTATGAGCAGATTAATTTAATTAAATATTCCGTAACGCAATTAGTAGATTGAGGCTGTGACACTGTGCCTTTTTGTGTGAGTCATTTTATTTACGAAAACTCCTTGACGGCACGAGTCATTGCGAGAATACAGCAAAAATATTCATGCCGGTTTCGATATTTGAACACGTGCGGTACAAAACCCGATGTGAATGTTTTTCTAGTGTTGCGACGAGTCCACTGACGGACGGTAATTCGATTTTTTACTACTTCATGTTGAATATCAATTTAATTAATTAAACAACGTAAATGGCTAAAATAAACTTACCTAAATGTAATCATTGCTTCCTAAAAGTATCGTTACTATCGCAAATAGGTTTGTACCCATTTGCAAGATTAATCTATAATTTACTTTAAATGAATGTGCTCATTTTCATCACTCACAGAAAACGTATATTTGCTTAATTAGTGAGAACACATTGCAAACTTCAGCCGTGCATACTTTATTGAAGTTTCAGTATACTAAGACTTATTTCTAAAATTAGAGCAATCTTTTCCATCGAGCTTTGATACTCAAAGCCACTGAGAATGCGCGAAAGATAAAACTTCTCTCAACGAGGGAGAGTCGGAAGCATTTCACTTTACAGCCTACTTCGTCATTTTATACCAGCTTCCTTAAACGGCAACTTTTTTCTTTAAGTTCAGCGAGACCTTGTGAATATATTATCCTTGTTTTATCTTTTGTTATTATTAGCTAGAACAACTGGGATCTTTCCTATTCTCCCACTGATGTTTAGTTTATAGTCTAGTAAAAATAGTTATGAAAGCTTTTTCAATTGCGAGAAGTTCAACTAGAAATAGCTCAATATCGTGAAATTCGTTTTAAGACTGTTAAAAACAGCTTCTAGATTATTTTTAACAACTTATACTATTTTTAATACTCGTATGTAAGGAAATATATTTTCGTATGTCAGGTTGCAGCTTCATAAGTAATTCAAATGTTTTATTGAAACATACCTATTTTTACCAAAATAACATGGTCATTCGGAAATAAAATGACGATTTTTATCCCATGGCTCCACTCAAACTAGCAATCAATAGAAAAATCTAAAAATACTATTTACTTACTTGTGTTTATCATTTTAATAATCACTCATCTAAGAAACGCCACTACATAGGTTTAGCATCGGCGATCGGCGATTTAGCGACCTTTTTGGAACTCTATCAAAATTTCAGGTATTTCATAAATGTCAAAACCTCACTAAATCACTGGTCCGGTGACCAACAACAACGATAATAATGACAACTTTTAGTATCACTAAAAGTTGCATGTGTCTTTTACGTGGACGTGACGCGTATTCTTCCCCAATTTGTTCTTTTTGTGTTTGTGTTCTTTCTCGGCGTCATGTTTTACTAAAACGTATCTTCATTCTTTTCTTTTCTTTCATATCTACTAAGGCCCTTATACCTTCAAGCTTACACAACACTAATGCACTCACAATGAAAGAAATAAACAGTAAATAAAAATGAAAAAACATCTGTACAAGTTAAGTAGTTTCATTTCAGTGACATGCATTGCAAAGTCAAAGTCAAAGCATTTATTTCAAATAGACAAAAGGCACTTTTGAACGTCGAAAATTACAACAAAATAGAATTGATTGTATTCGCCCATTCCAAAAGGTAGTTTTCGTATGGAGAAGAATGGGCAAGAAACTCCACCGTTACTTTTTTTAAATGTTTTACAATATTTTGCATACATTAATTATATAATAATAATATGTGAAGACGATGCACCTAAAATGAAATTACTATACCACAATAGGTAAAAGAATTAAAAATGAAACCATGACATAAATTAATCATCTGATAGATACATGGTGCTCACATATTTACAAACATGGTAAAAGTAAACGATTTTCATTTAAATAAAAAAAATACAAGTAATAAGTCAGGGTGTGAGTTAAAGTAGTTACAGAATATAAATCAATGTAAAAAAAAGAATAAATTTACGATTAAATTAGCAACCAGTTTTTTTTTTTTTAAACCTTGCCCCACACTAGGAATTACTCCTGTATCGTGGGTGCGTTTACAAACATTTAAATTCACATACACAATCAACAGTTTGATTTTGTCTAGACTCCAGATTGTCCCATGGAGCAGGACCAGCATGTTTCCAAGCGTTTTTATCTTGGATATGATTTTCTAATTTATCAGCGCAGAGCAGAAAGGCATATAAGCAGTGCCTACCTTGATAAATCACCATAAGCCTGTCAATTACATTTTAGTGTGTGTGCCCACAACTAAGAAACTCACTAAATTATCATACCTAACAAAAAACAAAATCTTCATACAAACACGCGCGGTACCTAGTAGGCAGTCGCCAGACGGCCTACTCGGCTCCCGTATTATTCGCACATTGTCTCACGCGTAATACCATGACGTTCGACCTTCGCAATTTATCACCCTAAAGTAGGCATGCTTACTCAAATAACCAACCGAGTATGAATGTTAAAATCGTAATTTGTAATTCGTTCGTAATTTGGCCGTGCGAAGAAAGAAAGGGATGGATATTAAAGTCGCCGATAGTAGGGTAAAAATGAAAATCCAAGATGGCGGCAGCAAAATTTTTTTAAATTGTTTATCATGGGTGTCGTTTTCATGGTTTCTGAGGGTGCTGAAGCCAAAATGATATTCCAAGATGGCGGCCGTAATTTTTTTTAATTTTTCATCATGGTTGTCGTTTTTATGTTTTCAAGGGCGCTAAAGCCGATAGTGAGGTCAAAATGAAAATCCAAGATGACGGCTGTAATTTTTTTTTATTTTTCATCATGGCTGTCGTTTTCATAGTTTTCAAGGGTGCTGGAGCCATATAATAAAGTCAAAATGAAAATCCAAGATGGGGGCTGCAATTTTTTTATTTTGGGTGTCGTTTTTATGGTTTTCAAAGGCGCTAAAGCCGATAGTGAGGTCAAAATAAAAATCCAAGATGGCAGCCGTAATTTTTATTTAATTTTTCATCATGGGTGTCGTTTACATGGTTTTCGAGGTTGCTAGAGCCGAAATCAAAGTCAAAATGAAAATCCAAGATGGCGGCTGTAAACCTTTTTTTTTTTTTGTTAATAGATAAGTACTTTTGTTTTATGTGTCTGATGAGTGACCGCGTCTGCCTTGACTAGACCCGGCCTAGTGCCCGCCTACCTATTCTGAAAACCAATGCACGCCACTGTTCAAAACAGTTCAAATCGTTCAAAACACTGTTCAAAACGTTCAAAACAGTTTTTTTTACTGATCCGAAAACAGTTAAAGCTTGAAGCAAAATGTTACCATCATGACAGTAAACTTTAACGTTTTCCGTAGCTAAAAGGTCACAAAATTAGCTGTTTTATTCATTTGGTGATAACGTTCAAACCATTGAAATTTACTTACATTACAGTAATGGTGATTTTCCTTTTTTTTATTG
Organism: Luperina nickerlii; assembly: GCA_963855955.1. Lineage (NCBI taxonomy): Eukaryota > Metazoa > Arthropoda > Insecta > Lepidoptera > Noctuidae > Luperina > Luperina nickerlii. The sequence goes on from OY979666.1 coordinate 9,738,764, forward strand.
TTTATTTTTTTTCCAGTAAATATGTTCAATCATTAAAAGTTACTGTTTTACAAACTTACTGTATAAAGTCAGTAAGTCTTAATGAAATCACTTTAATGTGGTGTAGTAACAAATTATTTTTTACAGTGCAGAAGCTAATTAATATCCCTATCAATTTAACGAGTGTAAAAGTACTTAAACCGGGTCATACTCGACCAAGCAAAAGGCAATACGTACCTTAATAGAAGAAGCCTCTTAAAATTAATTAAATGAATGGCTCGTGGAAGCGATGTAAGTAAGTGTGCAATATAATAATAACTTATGCTAAATAAAGTTCTTGCCACTCCATTAGTTTCAGCGCTGGAAGTAAGCCAGGGTTAGAAAGTATAAGTATTTCTGAAAGAGTGTACGTCACTTTAATTTCTGAAGATAATTGTTTGCCTCAATTATTCGTTATTTAAAGCCCTTGAAATTTAATCCTTTAGTGGCCTTGGAAGGGGCTTGTGGTTAGTAATAACAGCCGCAGGGGTCGATCGATCAGGATAATAATAAATAAATAAATAAAATTAATTTACTCTCAAAGTAGAGTACCCGGCGATAAATATTACACATCGACCTTTGGAAAGAGACAATCGGCTAATTTCGGTAGAGCGTTATCTCTGTCGCACGAAATACAAACAGTCCGGTATCCATTAGGAGCTGTCAAAACAATTATGATTTGCTTCTTTTGATAATTTATTTTTATTCTTTGTATAAAATACAAAAAAAGGTAAAGGTCGATGTGCAATATTTATCGCCGGGTACTGTACAACAAAAACATAATCTATATACAGTACAATTTAATAAGGTATTTGATGGTTGTACAGCAGCACATAAATATAGAGCGAGGATAAGCTACGCTTGTTGCGCTTGTTCCGTAGATGGGTGACATATCAAGACCATCTTCACATATCAAGCGTACCCCTCCGTGCCTCGGAAAGCATTCGTGTATCTTTGACAGTCGTTACGGGTGGTCAGAAGCCCGAAAGTCTGACAACCAGTCTTACCAAAGGTTATCGTATTACCCAGTAACTGGGTTGTGAAAGTCAGATAGGTAGTTGCTTCTTGTAAAATACTGGTGGAAGCCGACCCCAACATAGTCGCGAAAAGGCTAGGCAGATGAGTGGCCTTGGGCACAATGAACTTTTATACGAGTACATTTTCTACTAATAAATACCTAATAGACGTTCTTGATTACAGGATCAGATAGATCACCCTAATACCAATCAGAAGTAACTAATACTAAGAAAAATATATTAAAATCAGAACCAGCTATTTTCCAATTTTCATGCCGCATGTAAGACTTTCCATAGATACTTAAAATTGAATTAACAAAAGATACGTCGGAGTTACGGGTAAAACTAAAACCACCAATTCTGGTAATTTCTTAAGTCAACCAGATAACCTGAAACACTAAACACACAGTTAAACCTAATGAAACAACAGAAACTAAGGAAAAAAATAAATAAAAAGGGACCGATTGTTTCCCATACAATGCTTAGACAAAGGTATCTAACAACCCGCAGACTCACTAATTCGCCCCAACAATTTGTTAACTTCCTTATTCGCCCCAAATAGAAGAATAATTCGAGCCGGCTCCCATTTAATTCGTATAATTATTGTCCTGACCCAGCGATCGGACGTGTAATGTGGACGTAATTAATTCACGAATCGAATGTACTAATGTAACAGACGCATTTGCTAATGTTTGCAGTCGAGAATAACGTTAGTAAATGTAAATGATTGATGAAACGTTAGAAGCTGTCGATGTTTTGATTGATCAGTTAGTACTATATATTTTTCTTGTTGCATTTCTTCCCTTTATCTCTGCCGTGTGCAACAATAGCTTTTCAATCCATATGGGAACCCAACTTTCACAACGACGGGAACAAGATGGATAAGTTCGTTCTAGGCAAGGCAAACAATAGTACATTATGATATAAGTGCGGTAAGTTGAAAATTACAGCCGAGGCGATATTGCTTGCCCGAGCCGTAGGCGAGGGCTAAAAGAAAGCAGAGGCTGTAATTTTCAAAGCGCACGTATGTCATACGACGTTTTATAACATATTTGCGAGGAAATAAATAAAACTCGGACTGAACTTGCATATTTGCTTGTTTTCCATATGATGAAATTTTGATACGCTTGTAAGTATCTATCGGTCGATTTTTCGGGCGAGGCTTAGAGTGGCCTTTTTCGCTGCCTCTGAGACTTCTGGCGGTGTGGAATTAATTAATTCATCATTACTTGACGACGTTTTCAAATAAAAAACAGTACAGCCAAGAGAAATAGCGCGCGGAATAATTTTTACTTCTTAACAGATAAGCGATGCGCGCGCGTTCGCGCTCTTTTTTTGTCAGGCATAGGCACAAAACAGCCAGATTATTAATAAAGTAAATTAATATTTTTGTTTTTGTTACAGATATTAATGGTTGTAATTTATTGTCAAAATTAATTAAATTAAATAATTAAATGTTTATTTCTTATATTTTATCTCCCAAAGTTAATTTTATTCATAATATGTTGACATCTTTTCTGAAATAAAAACTCTTTGCTAAGATTTAAAAAAGTACCGTTCATTTTGACGGAGCATCTTGATAAACCGTGCGATTTACTTTACATTACCGCACAAGTGCGTAATGAGATACATTACGATATTGAAATTGGTGAAATAAGAGACCCTTTACGAGCAAATATGTTATAAATAACATTACAGCACACTATAAACCGTACTTTAGTCGTACGACTAAAATTGTGGCAGCAACTAAGTACCACGTGTAACAACAACAAATAACTAACTGTTGAAATACAAATAAAATTACATATTCGAGTCTCTTTGTATTAACCATGCCTGCACGTTCTCGATTTACCCAGTTCACACCTAAGTTAAATATGTTCTACCGCCAGTTTAATAACTAACAACTTTTCAACCAGCACCAAAGTTTTACCTTTTGGTGGCCAGCGCCAAATACCACATGTATTATGCAATCACAAAATTATACACCATTTACAGACGTATTTAATTCAATCAAAATTAGAATAATGGTAATTATACCCGCTACACAACGTGCCATTATGCTATTCTATAAACTTAAATAAGTAAATACAAAGCTCCTGTTTCTATGCTAATGTCTGGCAGTTTGCTACCCGCGACGTTACCATAAATAAAGTATTTAAATATTCCAAAACAAGGACTAACGGTGACATCCCCGTACGTTACGGCCTTGACCGCTTAACCCTCTTAATTAAAGCAAATAGATGCACGAAGCTAATTATTAAGGTACAGGCACATTATACAGCGGTCATAAAAACAGCGGGTCTGTTTTGTGGAGTTATGACAGTTTGGTGTCGACTGGCGACCCCCTCGGCCAAGGACGGCCATCAGGGGCCACGCAATCCGGACACGCCAAACATCAATGTCGTACATGCAAATAAAGACGTAACGGCTGAAACACAGCATGCTTACATTTGCGTGTTCGAGAAACTGCGAAAGTTTTTATTGTTCTACATAACCAAAAGGCGAACGTGTCCTTGGAATTTATATTCTTTTATTTTGTCGTGTTGTATTTTTTTTATTTCACACCTAATTACAGAGCTAAGCGACAAATGAACAAGGTTATTAAGATTATCCAACTGTAAGGCAAAAAAACTTGAGCTCGATCGCTCCATTACCTTAATTGAAAAGGTTAATTTAAGTAACGCCAATCATAAACGTCAGCATTGGGTATGTTGACATTTATTTGATTGGCATTATGGTTTAGAATGCATAGACTAACATTGCCTCAATCAATTTATGATAGCAAAACTAATTAAATATCAATATTATTCTAACCCACATACATTTTTTTGGATTTCTAAGGGCTGATTTTTCAATCATCTAAAAACTTTATTCGAGGAATAATTTTGAAATCTTGACAGTTATTTCATACAAAAACTGCCAAACCTTAATTTTATTCCTCAAATAAAAGTTATCTGGCGATGGATAAATCAACCCTAAGAAAATTAAAAACGATTCACGTGTAACCAAGGAAATTTCCTCATCATGATCATAATTCATATTGTTAGAACAACAACAATTTATTACGAAGACAATCACTGTCAGGCATAGTCGCGGCGTGTGTACTTCTCTTAATGAAATTCTTGTGTGTCAAGAAATCTAAGCAAGAGACGCCGACATCAAAGCGCTCAGGGTCACATCTGCACCGTCGTCGAAATTACGTGAAAATATATTAAGCTCTCGAACAAAAAGTATTTTGTGGGATAAACAAACCATAGTCGCAAACAAGGAAAGTGAAGGCGCTTATTCTTATTTACTACGCCACTTTGGTAAAAATTTCGTTATCAAAATTGCCGTAAATTACTCGATTAAAATAAAGTCCTAAAGACCGTATTTTGGCTACAGCGGCCAATCCTAACGGAGACTAGCCTTCGGCGCGGGAGATATTATAGTGCACAAGTGTACGCAAGTGGACACAACCCACATTACTTAAAATGGCTTTATATTACTAGGGTTTCATATATCTTGTTTACGGAGTAAAGTATCGTTGGATGAATAATAATATCCTTATATATTGCCAAAAATAAATCTGAAGTATCTAAAAATAGACCTGTAGTCTTCCCTCTGTGATATGCTAATAGAGAATGGTATAAGTGAAAATAAAATTGAAATTGATTCAACCTTTCTACAAGTAGGAGACTATTATTCATACAAGTTTTCGCGGCTTGAATTAGCAGCGAATTTGTAAAGAATGGAGCGGGGTGAATTCAATATTTTCCTCGAGGTAGTGGAAAAGCAATCCTTCACTACGAAACAAACGTGCTCCGTTGTGGTAAAATTCAAAGAAAGATAATAAATCAAGTCCACGTTAGTATTGCGCACTATAATTAGCCGGTACTCAATTATGAAGCATGTATTTACCGGGATGGCGGCGTTTGTTCCGTGTTACAACACTTACAGCAGTTTTAATTAGTTTTATTACAAATAGAGCCATACATGAGGCGCGCAAGGAGACATTAATCCGGGAATTGCGAAGCTGAATATAAAGAGAATGTTCCTTTTGTTTTCCGTTAACCTTTTATGGTTTTAATTAAATGCACTAGTTTTTGTTGGCTTTGGTGTTCAGCGTAATGCAGATTTGTGACTTTTAATACCGCCAAGAATGCCCGCAGGTTTTTCTTAATCCTGATATTTATCTTTACCTTTTAAGACAAGCTCTAGTTAACAGTTTTGTTTATAATTAAAATTTACAAAATTTATTGTGTGTAACTTGTAACGACTGCGCATAAATTAGCGACGAAAAATTACCTTTTCTACATAATGAGCGTCATGTTAAGTAATTCTCTCGCGTACATGTAAATACGAAGGTTAACGCCAAAACTTGTAATAGTTCAATTTAGCTCCAGGCGGGGTTGATGGCACCACTATCCGGGTGACAGGTGACTGATGGCTTGGAGCAATTTAATACTTGGTCGCCATTTTGTTCGGATAGAGCAATTCCAATGATAAAGCAGTATCTGGCCGGAGTCTGGCCCTCATTACCCGGGTATCCAACAAGGTTTGATGTTTGAGGGTGTAATTTTAAAGCATTAACAGGAATATGGTGCTTTATCAAGACGCTAAAAGGGTGATGTTGTTAGCGCAATCTTTGCTTGAAGTGTGACAAAGGAATTTACTTTATAATAAATGTGGAGAGCGTTTTACTGTATATCCTACAGATTTATTGAATGGGTATTGGTAAACCGATTGGATGGAAGAAGCTTTAGCTAATTATTCCTGAATTTGATTTTGGCGGTTGTTACGAGCTTTTATTTGATACTAGCTGTTGCCCACGACTTTGTCTGCGATCCAGAATGAAAAGTACCTTATGTCCTTGGCCCAGGTCATGGTCTATCCATGTGCAAAATTTCATAAAAATTCGTTCAGCCGTTTTGGCGTGAAAGCGCCCCAAACAAACAAACAAACTCACTTTCGTGTTTATAATAGATATTAAAGTTAGGATTTCTATTAACTAAACAACAGTCTTTGCGATAAGCCTAGTAACTGAAACGATAAACGGTTTTTTGAGGATTACTACTGTCATAATCGCTTTAATGATCAATCGGATTAGTGTCCGAAGAAATATAAGAAATATAGGTAGAAACAATATGTATGTATCTAGTAAATGTCTTCCAGTTTAATACAATGTAAGTAGTTGTAGGTAATCCATTGGTTTAGGTAATCAACTAAAAGTAAACAAATATTTTTTTTATATAATAATAATATAATATTTTAAAATATGTCTATTTTAAAGAACCCAAAAAGAAAGGTTCTCTAAACCTTTAAAAAAATACAACGAATTAGATAACGTTGCTAAATTGAAGAGTGCAACTGTGACGTAGCATGACAACTGAAGTGACAGGTATTACGTTTAGTCGGTTTCTTTTGTTTAGTTTAGATTCACTCAAAAAATTGGCGGTTATCATGTGAAACTTTTGACGTTTTCATTTTAAAATGAGTAATTCTATTATAAAATAACTTCGTTAAAAGTGCGTGTGAATAGGCTTAGGCAAAATTTCGGTATTTATGCTTGTAGCCCTGTTCAATAAATAAAATGATTTTAAAATGTGTAACAAAAGGTTTAGCAAGCATGAATCACGTGATTTTTTTTTCCTTTATTTAACTACCTAAACCAACGGATTATAGGTTCTAACAAAACACCAAAAATAGTTAGTTTATAACTTTTCAAAGCTAGCTGGAGCACCATGTATCTATTAGAGCAGCATACTTGCATGCAGCATTCTATCACATAATTGATTTACCTGTCATTGCTTCATTTTTATTCTTTTTACTTGTTGTGATGGACTAATTTTATTCTAGGTGCATCGTATTCACATATAATTATGTATGTAGATTTTGTATACATGATATATAATATTATGTATACAAAACCTTGTAAAACATTTTAAAAAAGTAACGGTGGAGTTTCTTGCCCATTATTCTCCATATGAACACTACCTTTTGGAAGGGGCGACTAGAATCAATTCAATTTTACTATAAGTTTTGACGTTCAAAAGTGCCTTTAATGTGCCTATTTGAGATAAATGATTTGACTTTGACTTTAGCGTCTACCAAATTGATATTTTAAATGAATATTAAATTCCCTTTGTCCCCTTTAACGGGCACATGACCTACGGGGACAGCGGGAATACAGGATATAAATCACACGCTTTAATTCCCTCAGGAATAAAATATAAAAGTCGTGAAACCAACAGTTTGGAAAAAGAGCTTCTTTCTTTAACGTGAAAAAACCGGAAGAAACTCGGCGCAGCGGTCTTTTTATATCTTTCAAGTTTCCGACTATTTAGTTGCTCTCGTAACTATTTTATTTTTGGTCGGCGTTAGCAAATAAATGTAGCGTAGTTTCGCTATGAAAAACCGGATGGGAAAAGTGCGACAGGATTTTATTTACGGGTTAAACTATCTAGCATTTTCATGTGTGGTGAAAAAGGTGGGTTTATTTTTAGTTAGTTGCTAACTAAACTCGTATCGCTGATAACTGTGTACCTTCCCGTTTTTTTGAAAACAGGCTAGGACCTTTTACATTTATTGGGGTTTAGTTAGAAACGTTGTTTAAAGTTAAGTTACGTTTAAACGTCAAAATGTATGGTTGATCAGTCGCTGATCACTATTAAACTTTAAGCAACTTTATAAATAAATCTCTTAGTCTTTATATGGAAGTGATTATAAGGGACTAGTCGATATGCTATCACTTACATAGAATGTCGCCATTTTCATATTTTCATTAAAAATACCACCACAAGTAGGTAAGGGTTCGTTATACATAATAGGTAGCTACCGACGCCCCGTTAACCCAAGGGATAATAGTTGGATATAATTTTAGTGAAGTTGTAGTAGGTACTCGGTAGTTGGCGGGCATCCGAGGCACGTAGCACCTTGCTGACAGAGGGTCCTCCAGTTAAACTGGTCCGCGATAACTTCTTGCTAACTGCTCTCGCGACGAGTGGCCGCCCCATCTTGTACCGATGGTACTTCAGATTCGGCTTTTGTGTACAACATGAGATAATGACCGTTACTTCTACGAGTTCTATATGGGTTTATTTCCTATGTCAGCCTTATCGACTTCCTTTGAAGACGAGAGATGAAAATCATTGTGTGTTTGGCGTTTATCAGTTCTTCAGAGTTAGAGGCTTTGAGTGAAGGATGGTTGCTTATTATTGGAGTGTGTTTTCATCAATAACAAAGAAGTATTAGTAGATATTCATACACGATAGTTTTAAAGTAAATCCAAGCATCGTATATTGAAACACTTAAATTAAATTGTGTTTGCAAACAACAACCTCGGGTGGACGTGTATCATTTGTTTTTTCTTATTGTAGCAACAGACTGAAAGATTGGTGGCTCATATTTTTCTAGGATGTCGCTGTTTTGCCAGACAACTGTCATACATACTGACTTCTAACTTCTACAAATATAAAAAAGAAAGTACTTTCTTCCGCGTTACTTTGCGAGCAAAAATGTTCAGTAAATAACTCGTCTAGTTAAGTGACGACTTATTTTTCCCAGTTTATAAAGTAGAATTATGACGTCAAAAGGATCTATAAGTAAAAATTAACTAACATTTTACAGATTCACTAGCTTCTGCCCGCGACTTCGTCTGCGTGAAATTTCACATCCCCCCTCCCCATTCACCTTCTTAGGGGTGGAATTTCAAAAAACCCTTTCTTAGTGGATACCTTCTCTTCACAAACAACACACCCTCCAAATTTCATGTCTCTAGGACCAGCAGTTTAGGCTGTGCGTTGATATATCAGTCAGCCAGGACTTCGAATTGAATATATATATAGATAAATTAGTCGTATACATTGATTTAACCTCTGGCATAATCGACTAGCTGAGACCTTTCCAGATCATGAAAAATTCACCAAATGATATTTAGGTCACGATGAATACGAACGAACTACTTCTAACGGTGAGCAAACTACCGAGTTGGTATACTTTATATTTTATGGAGCATGTAAAGAAAGCAAATTACCTCATTCGATAGGAATTATAACATGCTATAGGTCAGGTTTAAGGGAGTGTTTTCACACCTGCCAACGTGGCCGTGTTTCGTGTGTTTCCATGCCGTGTAGCTACGCTTTCGCTCATATGCAACCACCCTAAGGCCCGTATTACGGAACCTCACTCAAAACTCAAACTATTTACTTAAAATAACTTAAAAGCCATTTGATTGGAACCAGTTTTAAGTTATGCTCGAGTCTTGAGTGAGGTTCAGTAATACGAGCCTTAATGTGCATACACACGAGCGACGCGTGTCGCCGACAGCTGTCCACGCGTGCGGTAGCCGATGATACGTTGGCAGTTGCCATCGACAACATGCCGCTCCTGTATTGCCGTATAGAAGTATGAGGAACAGGGTGTAAAATTCACTCATACTCTATAGAAAAGGGAGGATCCTCCGACCAGAAGGCTCTCGTGTCTGGTAGGCAACTGCCCGAAGATTCATGTCGGGCCGTTGTATAAATGTGGTCGTCCAAATCAAAAGGGACCTTATGGCGGTAACTAGTTTCCGAGATATTAATAAATTTGGAAAAAACTTAAAAAAAAATCGTTTTTTTTTTTGTAACTGTATTTTTAAAAAGATGATTGTATTTACTACATGCAGATATGTTCAACTTTTCGAAAAGTCAATTTAAAAAAGTTTTGTATTCATCTAAAGTTTAGTAAAAAAGGAACCTTATCGCGGCAAGACCTAACAAATCGTTTTTCTTGTAATTCAAACCATATATTATATCGACATTTTAATATATTCCCACAACAAACAAGTTTATGCAAGGATTGTAAGAATTTCCATTAGTAATAATCATAGTCAATCAAAGTATACCATCAGTTACATAACTTCACACTAAAACATAACTTCTTTGTACGGCATACTTAAATTGCGATTTTCTCGAAACTTATAAATTCGATCAGAAAACTTCAAAAATTCGTAAAAAAATAACGGTAGTGGTTAGAAGGTTGGTTCTTGGGTCTATAGTTCGGTACATTTATGTAGTTTTCAGCTCTGTAGATAACTCATTTCCGCCATAAGGTCCCTTTTGATTTGGACAACCACAAATGCTATTTGCGTGGTAAACTTTGCTTGCGAGATTCAGGATTTTGCGTGACGTCAGTATGACGCGTAGTTCGCATGTGGCGTTATGGATACCGCTACAGCCGTATTGTATTGTCACCGACACGCGTCTACGGTTGAAGTCGACGCGTAGCGCTCGTATGTATGCACACTTAGTGCAGTGGTTACATTACCTACAGAGACATCAAAATCCACAAACAAGCCCAATTGGTCCGCCATCGGAATCTGAAAGGAATATATATAGGACCTTTGTGTTTTTTTTTTTATCTGGTCCTTCTACTTGTCAAATTATATTATAGTTATGAGTAACTCGGTCGTCGATAGTTTTGTCAGTGCTCTATATGCATTATACCTTCAAGAGATCTAGCGTGAACGCTACAAGGGGCAGTTAATGCTAAAACACCAAAGGTTAACAACCCGTATGTACTATTGCTTCCCTTTGCTTTGTTCTCTCTCAGAGCATCTCAAAAAGATTTAGTAGATACAACCATACTTTCCTTAATACCAGGGCCATTATTCCTTAATATTAGAGCCATTTCTCGTAATTTTAAGAACGTTCACAGTTTGATCTCGGTCTCAATTTGTCAAAAATACCTCTAATTTTCCTACATTTTTTATAAGTTTTTGACATTGACTGTCACTGAGATGAGATTGCTACCAGATTTTGAACGTTTTTAAATACGGCAATTCGCCTTCAGACGACACCGTTATTGTATTTCCTGACTACACAGAACTTTACAACCAGGGCCGTCTTAAACATATTGGGCGCCGGGGTGCGAAAAACAGTCTGGGCTGTTTGTTTTTTGTCAACAAAAAAAAACTTGATTTTGGTGTCCAATTTTCAGGGAGAAGCACCAAGGTAGCCCGCGAAATTCAATTGTACGTGCTATTTCATACGTTTTTTGCAATTTGCAGGTCAGTGTCAGGATGGATATGTTGTCTTGCAATTGACTTAGAGGGTTGTATTGATATATAACCCTCTAAGTTCTTATATCCCTATTGATATTGATATTTCATGAAATAGTAATTTTGAATTTCACGGGCTACCCTGGCGCCTCCTAAGACCCTGCGTCCGGGTACCACGCACCCCTTGCACCCCCGGGTAAAGACGGCCCTGTTTACAACTACAATAGCAATTCATAACATTTATTTGAAAAATATAACATGCATCACGCTTGTATTCCCCGAATGGTTTGGCAGAGCAGGTGTACCTATAGTACACACACATTTCACTAGTTTTGTTAAAGTCCCATGTAATAGGAGGCGAGGCTATTGCCATCAACCGGGCCCAATTCCAGCCTTCGGGCTGCTACTAAAAACATCCAGATAATAACGCTTTGCCCAACCCGGGAATGGAAACCCAGGACCTCATGCTCAACAGTTTTTTTTTAAACGTTACCCCACATGAGGAATTACTCCTGTATCGTGGGTGCGTTTACAAACATTTAAATTCACATACACAAACAGCCAGACCCGGAACAGCTACCTGTAGGCAATACAAATATTTGTTCCGTGCGGGAATCGAACCCACGACACGCAGCGCAGCAGTCGATCGCTCAGCCACTGCGCCAAACGTGTCGCCATGTCGTGTCGGTTGCGCCCACCAGACCAACGAAGTAGTCCAGGTATTGGAAAATCATACGATTGAGTTGAAATTGAATTCTAAGCAGCGAAATGTGCAGCATACATGCATATCAATTTCGCGCAATACGAACCAAGAAACAACTATTAAAACGCCCTCTAAGTACCAAAGTAAATTCACAACAAAGAAGTTTATCTAAAACAAAACAAAGGGTAGTAATGCACATATAGATGGATCATGCAATGTTGGAACAACATCTAATACTAAAAAACAACATTTAGTTTGAGTTTACATTTCTTGCGAGCCAGACGTATTTGTGTTACTGATTCTTGCTCTATCCAAGACGAACCTTGTTGTTGTTTAGTTGCATTATTTCTATTTTCTCAACAACTACTTTTTCTTTGTTTATTGTATAGTTTTAAATGGAAATAGTCGTTGAATTTTAAGGAATTCTGATCGACAATAGCGCTTTGATGCTAATGTTCTTGTAGCATGTTGCTGTTGAATATATTGGTAAATATTGAATATATTTTATTTATTTATTTTTATTTTATTTGGGAAACAAACAGATGCAATAACAAACTTATGTATAAAAATAGTTCAACACAATCCAGAAACAGTTTCCAGAGATTACTATACAAGCATACATAACCATCATAGCATCTATAGCCATCTACAAAGTTTATTCAATTCAGTTATAGAAATCGTGAAGAGTTTTGAAGAAGTATATTGTAGTCTAGTCTATATATTTCCACAGAATTAAATCAGTACATCTGAACGTGGCAGTCTGTCCAAAACTAAGTATGCATGAGGGCGCCAAGCCGGATGATGTAGCGTAATTTGGGACGGCCCTATATCAACCGCGGGCTATTAGCAAAATGAGGGTTTACTATTGAAAACAGTCATTAATTATTTAAGCACTCACAAGTTGACAGCCTTCCCGAATAAACTATACTTTAAATTATAAATTATCACGGCTACTGGACGAAACTACATTTGAGATACCTTAATATTAAATCTTCAGATATTGGCCTCTCAGCAATTAACGAAGTAAAGGATAATCTATATAAAATTAGGCACAAAGGAATACACAGGGGGCCTTTCACCCGAATACCGAGTATCAACGATTTTACCCACGAAATTAATCGAATAAAGTGGCGTTGAACGTAAACAAGAGTACCTTTTTGCAATGTCGTAATTAAGCAAATTAGTTATACTTCGCCATCTATGTGTGGATAATGGAACTAACATTATAAGAGCGGGTTCGCAAGTATACGAGACATTTAAATTTAATAATTAGTTGCGTAATTAGTAAATTAGCGTGGCTGGTGAAATTAGGAGAGTTGAGCATCTGTTTTTGTTTTGCTCAAGTAGCTAGTTGAGATGTTGAATATATTAACTTAAGGGTCTTAATACAACTCCATTTGGAAAGCGTTAAGAGTAATGAGTTTTGTTTACTTATAATGATGTTGAGATTACGCGTTTTTTGATAAATGAGGGCACAGATGTTTAATGGGAGCATCATCTAGACCACCAAGCTCTCTTATTAGATATACAGTAGCCTTCTAAAGGTAGTTGTCATTTTTCCACTTCGGCTTTGACACACCAAATTATAATTTGAAAAGCTAGTGATCCAAATAAATTGCTATAACGTTTTTATTGATTAATTCACTTGAATTCGAATTCGAATTGATATTTTTTTACGATAAGTCAAATGTAAGTTACCTTTGACTTATCGTAAAAAAATAATCAAGTAATTCCTTAGGAGTACTTAGGAGAACTAACTTTTGGAGTTCACTGTAGGTCATGAAATTACTAAAAACAATTGATCCTTTAATTCCTATGATAAATCTAAGAAACATTGCTTTAATCATTATGGGTTTATAATGCTATGGTGCGAAATCTTGATAGAATTCTCTAATTGCCTCATAAGTCACCTTCAAGGAGCTATGTGCCAGTTTGTATCACCTAACTATTAATCCAAGTTTAGCTAAGAATAGTGTACAAATGTAAAACAGTGCATTTAGCTGCATGCACTGAGCAAACACAGATGTTTATAATAGTTTTGCTTTTGAATTAAAAATAACTTTATAATACCACAATACGTGTGATAGGTAATTTCTGATAATCTTCTCCTTAATAAAAAGCTTAAATTAATTAATTTACTGACAGACAACAAACAGATTAAAATGCTGGGTCTAAGCAGCATTTTTGGAACAAGTTTCTTATATAAGTAAATTAATGGTCATAACAAAAGTGAGCGCTAAAGAAAGATTTATGAAAATTCATCCCCTAAAGGGATTAAAAAGGGGATGAATGCTTGTATGGAAGTTCGACATTTTGCCGAAGTCAAATCCCATCTGGCACACGGCTCGGGTGTGTAATATATGGCCAAATATCAGTATGTTGCTATTTCTAGTACTATAATTATGTCTTTCACCTCTTTTACTAAAAAGATGTAAGTTTTTTCTTACATACATGATGTTTTCGTAGATATATTGACAAGGCACCGTCATGATGTTAATTTCCTTAAACAGTTCCCTTAGAGAATCGCGCCTGTGGAGAATATAAATGGCTCTGATGGCTCTTTTCTGCAGAATAAATATAGAATCGATATCTGCAGCTGTTATACCAGCAGATACCAGCATATTCATTTGGTATAAGCAAATGAATATGATAAAATGAAATTATATAAATAATTCATCATACAATTTCATCGTTATATTAAACAAAAGTATATTAAATGAAATTAGGTCATAATAGTTATGATAATTACAACTTTTGTTATTATTTCAAACGATACACACCCATACGGCTCGTACACAGATAAAACTCACATTGTTTCCCATGGTGATAAGCCAAAACAACAGAAGGCCAATTCCAGTAATTTAAAACGATCGTTTAAAATCTAGTCGCAGTGTCATCTCGGCGACAAACAAATATCAAAAGCTTGTCAAAATGTAGGAAACTTAGAGGTATTTTTGACAGATTGAGACTGAGATCAGACTGTGAACGTTCTTAAAATTACGAGAATTGCTCCTCTGAACACCACCTACTGCGACGTCTTGTGTCTGGCCTGGCGTAGTCGCTACCACGTCTCGTAGTGGACGTAGCCGTTGCTACGTCTCGTAGCAAGCATAGGCGCGGCTACGTCTCGTAGCAAGCATAGGCGCAGCTACGTCTCGTAGCAAGCATAGGCGCGGCTACGTCTCGTAGCAAGCATAGGCGCGGCTACGTCTCGTAGCAAGCATAGGCGCGGCTACGTCTCGTAGCAAGCATAGGCGCGGCTTCGTCTCGTAGTAAGCATAGGCGCAGTTACGTCTCGCAGCAGGCGTAGTTACTGGGCACTGCGCTTGCTTAAACAATCCTTCCGCTACGACACACTTATACATTTATTGTCGGCATGATTAATATCCAACACTTTGGAGATAATACTTATTTCAAAAGAGCTAAGAAGCTAATTTTAGTAAGCATTCATAAAAGCACTATTTTTCAGAGTGACAGTTCTCAACGAAATTTTAAATTATTTTTTGAAACGTTGTACGAAGTTCTTAATAAAATTTGAAATTTTGAACCTTTAGTACATTGTAAATTATAAACTAAAAGACCTTTACTTTTCTTAGGTTTTATTACTCCCGCATCTTGAGAATTACTTAAATATTTTCTTTTCAATGCTAACCTAAAAACAAATGTTGAATTACCCTTTTTTTGTACCTAACTTGTCGACGACAGCAAACCGTAGAAAATAAAACTAAAACAAAGGCTTTAGTAAAGTGAAGTATTTTCTTAGTTGACATTTAAATTCCCTAAAGACATTCTATAAATTATAAAAGGTTTGAAGTACGTGGGCGGTGCGTGGGAGAAGAACAAATTTCATAATTGGAAACCTAAAAAGAAATGACGTTACTATGAAACTTGTGTAATATTTCGTAGTCCTTATAAACCGCTTAACTTTACGTAATCACCATAGTCCTTCTGTCCTGTCACAATTTATTGAGAATCGTCACAGAAACTTGCTGAAGCTTCTTTCCTACATCTCTATTAGTCGTCATCTAAGTATCATATTCCGAAAGTAGGATGTCATCTTTCACAAAATACATCCATCTTTTCGTAGGTCTGACACTGCGCACCGATGCTACTTTGACACTTTTACAAATAATTCATTTTCATCTCATCACATATTCCTGGCCCAATATTTAAGAAAACAGCATTGTACATGCACATCAAGCTACCCGAAACTGTCAATTTTTCCCAATCAACTTTTAACCTTACGCTTTTGTAATAAAGTTGAAAATCTATTATAGAAATTTGACAGATATTGACAGGAAGCTTGATGTGCTGGCGTCTGAGTGTAAAATAAGTTACACTTAATTTTCAAAAGCTACTTTCTCTAAAAGTATTAAAAGAGGACACATAGTGACTTGATATTTGATCTTTTTCAGAAAGTTCAGGTGCGTCGTACTCGCAACCGGCGTGCGTATACATGATGTATGAACGTAAACGAGGCAAAAGAAGTATGAAAGGATCGTAGCAGGTGGCGTTCTGTAGTTACTGCCTACCCTCATGAGAAGAAGGCGTGAGTTTATGTAAGTAGGTATTAAAGAAATATTATGATGTTACTCCATACTATTATGAAAATAGTATTTTCTAAAAGTTGCAACCACAGATATAGATACATCTAGATAACGCAAGAGCAACTACTTCGCGTGCCCAGCTTACGTACAAAATCGTAAGCCGCCACTTTCGCGCTCTGTCCTGTGTACTGCTGGCTGGGTGAGCGTGAGCGCTGGGCGCTAGTCCACGGGTGGGAATGGCACCCGTCCGCACGCGGCGGCGTCTTTAAATCGATTTGATTTTCCCATCACTAAATAGTGCTTGTGACGTCATATTATGTAGTAAAAAAATGGCATGCTTGGTTTTCATACAGTTCGTGATACTTGGTCTATCTATATGTGTGGTTACTCTATACTATAAAAATTGTATTTTCTCAAAGTTGCAACCGTTATTTCACTTTTGCAGAAAATCGCTTTTGCATTTGCGTAAGACCAAGATACTCGTATGTCTGCTTGTTTCCGTACACAAATAATGAAAAAAGAAGGACACAATTTTCCTCAGACAGATGTGAGAGTCTATAAGGGCATTAAATTCTGCGATTCAGTGATGTTTTTTTGAGTGAAAATTTATGAAAACTTTCCTGAAAAGTTATTTGAAACATCACTTCCTATATCTTATATTTTCCTTCTAATTAAAGTGTTAAAATTTAACGCTTTTAGTGACATTAGTGATAATGACAGAATCTCAAAGTATTTAAGTTATCTTAAGTATGTTATAACTATACTTCGTAAAAGATAGCTTGATCTCTGCGACAGCTGTCAGTAAAATCACGCCTATGAAGTTCTGAATTTCATAGTAGTACAGACAGTACCTGTAAATGTCATACTTTATGGGCATGCCGACCTACTTAGTGATGGGCGATGAATCAACGTGACCATAGACTATAAACTATCGATATTTTAAATAAAACCTAATTTAAAATTAATTATTTTTTTAATTTTATTGTATATTTTATTTTAATATCATAACATTATTTACATCTGTATATACTTAATCTAAAAAACGATTCAGAAACTGATTCAGGCATGGATTTGGGGTGTACTCCGTTACGAGAATAAATGTATTTTATATTCAAATATTCGTTTAATTTAGTAACGTTTGTATTATTAAATTAAACCCAATTAAATGTTACATTAGCATCTATAATAGTAAGAAACGTCGATAATTTCTATAGACAATTTTTTATATCATCACAACCCTAGGAATGTCAGTTTGACTTATGTCGCAGAGATCAAGCTATCTTTTACGTAGAACTTAAGAACTTTTTGATCTTTTTAAGTTTTTAGTTTTAATATTCTCATGTAAGTGAATATTGTAATTCTTATGAGAATAAATGATCTTAAACCGCAGATTGGCCACCATTGACCGAAATCGGTCGGGAGGCTATTATTAATTATACTAACATAGTTTTAGTAATACTAAAAAAATTATGGGTAATGTCCCTGAATTAAAGATAAATAAATAACTACTCGTAAATGCGTGAAATCTTAGCTCTCAGGCACAAAATGAAAGCATTATAAGTGAACGTATTTCGGCCACATTGTTTCAACTACAAATAAACTACCCCTTTACTTCCTTTGGGGATCACAAAATACTACTAAGCAAAGCATTGCGCAATATGTGTTTGGGTACAAAGTAAGGCCGTGTAAATATCATAATGCTTTCATCTTCTACCTGGGAAACCTTTCCATATGTATTAGAAAATAAAGCTTCTACATCTAAACATATCATAAATTACAGTTGCTTTTCGGGTCTATCTGTGTGACAACGTTTTCAACGAATTTTTATGCGGTTTTCAACATTATTTAGGGCTTATTTTTCAACGGGATGCATATGGATGCATAATTCCTAAATATATTATCTATTCATAAGTTTTTAACTTACTTACAGTGCGGTCGACGACAGAATGCGTTCTTGACCCCTGTCATTTTCATACAAACGAACACGTGTCTTGCGAATTTGATCTTTATCAGCTACTAAAATTCTCGCTCTAAACGGTGTCAAGGACGCATTATCTCGACGATCAGACTGTAGGTACTGGCATTAGAAGCTATAAACAGTGTACTAAACTATAAAACTCAATATAAAATGCATTTTTATACACCCTCAAGCAACGAGCTAACTGAAGAACCTCTCGGGTGTTAAGTAACCCACTAGATTAACGTGAGGACAATTCACATTTATTATCCCGGATTGCCGGCTTTAAGACCACCTAACACTTAGATACTCCTTACACATGTTCAAGTACGACTTACGGATGATGTACTTACCTAATACCTATGTAAACATAAAGGGATTATAAGACATAGCGCACACTATACGACAAACGACCGCGATAGCTCGGTGTCTAAACCCGACGACTATAAAAATGTTCGCTTCCTGCATGATGTCTGTCGTAACGACTGGTGGTAGACGCACACAATAGCTTTGCGTCTAGTCGCAGATACAAACGACAGCTTTGCGTCTAGTCACAGCGACGAGATGTAGATGCATATGATAGCTTTGCGACTAGTCGCAGATACAAGCGACAGCTTTGCGTCTAGTCGGAGCGACGAGATGTAGATGCATATGATAGCTTTGCGACTAGTCGCAGATACAAGCGACAGCTTTGCGTCTAGTCGGAGCGACGAGATGTAGATGTACGTATATATGATTGCTTTGCGTCTAATCGCAGATACAAACGACAGCTTTGCGTCTAGATGTAGGTAAAAACTTCAGCTCTGTGTTTTGTTGCAGCGACAAGACGCACATTTTGCGCTGGCACAAAGTTTCGAAATGAATATTTATTTCTGTAAGTAACGACTCTTTAACTGTCAATATTTGGTTGTTTTCTTTTCAACTGAACTTACCTTAATTCATCACGGTCGGTAGGTATCGGTTTGATTGGTTTGTCAGATGAGACCAATCAATTTGCCTAGCCTTTTTCCAGCTATGCTGGAGTCGGCTTCCAGTCTCACCGGATGCAGCTGAATACCAGTACGTTTATTGAAGCTACTGCCTATCTGACCTCCATAACCCAGTTACTGGGTAATATGATACCCCTTGGCAAGCCTGGTTATTAGATATTATTACTAATAGTATTCTGTTAGAACGTTTACATTCCCACCTACTCGCTAATATCGAAGCAAAGTATTCATAACTTTGCATAAAAGATGAGTTCTCCTTTCTGATACTTTTACAAGAAGGAAGAAAATTACTTTCAAAGGCCTTTAAAGGAAGTAAGTAAAACAATGCTTTTTGTACATAAGAACCAGACCAAGGTGGGCGAAACACAATGTACTCATAAGGTTGAGATACAATGTCAACAAGCTTTTTTTTCGTATCGTATAAAAACGCCTACTATCAGTCTTGTCGTTTTGAAAGAATACATACAAAGGTCAAAGTAAATATCTAAAGAAATCTACGTTTACTGTTTTATCTTTTTTAAGTATCTATACCTACCCTGAAACGTTCCTGACAAGCTTTGGTAACGTTAAGAAAAGTAGGTTAAATAAAATGCTCGTATACATTCGTTTATTTGACAACACTTTAAACAACATCTTTATTTTAGCCAAAAATGTTAACGGAGTCAATTTTTAAACCAAACGCGTCAAATAACCTTTTTCGCATAATAAAATACCTAAAATAACTTGTTTAATCGTAGTTAAACTGTACACAAAACGTACAACAACGGTTTTAAAGGCTATATTGGATTACCACAGTTTCCGCTCCCAATTAGCAAACAGGCCGACTAATCTGAATCGAATCCTAAATCGAATAATTTTAAATATTTAAATTTTTTATTTAACATTTGCGTCCTTCGCGCGGTTTTTACGACTGACAAAAACAACGAAATTTCTTAATTATTCGTAAGTTTAATTTTAATGTTTTATGTTATTATATAAAACATTAAAATTATATTTTCAAATAAACCTTCTGCAATAAATCATCTGAATGATGGTGAAACCGCAAAAGAGTCCGTTTCTTAGTTCAAAGAACAACGAGGTCACACAAGCAGACAGGAAAAGCGACGTTTAATATCTCGTATAGATTTGCGGTTTCTACTACCTTGTGTAAGCAGAGATCTGCAGTACGTAAATAATCCGCCTAGCCTTACTTTGTACCTTTTCCGAACTAGGTTGAGGTCAGCTTCGAGACCTACCAGATGAGGCTGAATATCAATATTTTATACGCGACTGAGATTCGACCTCCGCTACCCAATTACTGGGTATAACCGATATTTCGAGGTAAGACACCGTTCAGATTTCCGAGCTTTTGAGTAAAACCCTGTCGAATTTCATAGGGGCAGACGGCATGCGTGTTCTTCGATGCTGAGCCCTTCTTGGTGTGGGTAGACTAGAGTGGTACTTACATATTAAAACCAACTATTCTAACTTTATTACCTTACTTATCT
Organism: Luperina nickerlii; assembly: GCA_963855955.1. Classification (NCBI taxonomy): domain Eukaryota; kingdom Metazoa; phylum Arthropoda; class Insecta; order Lepidoptera; family Noctuidae; genus Luperina; species Luperina nickerlii. The sequence continues at coordinate 9,759,502 of OY979666.1, forward strand.
TCTGAGTTAACTTGACTCAGGTACCTAAATGTAGGTAGATATATAATAACTCCGTTAGTTGCAGCATTCTATGAAAAGCCGTTGTTAATTATCTTTATAATTGCAAATGTTGTTTTTTTTTAAATTGCAGTTATAGGCAAGGTTCCTATCTTAATCAAAAAATTATTTCCAACTTACTGCAATTTAATGCAATTAAAGTTTTATGCTTTCAGGCAAGGCCGAAACCACATAAAATTTAAAAAAAATACTTCAGCACGATTCTTTGAATTACGAAGTAAAATGTTAAGTTGATCGCAGTTATAGCCGGCACTAACGGCTATCGCGGCTGTCGTAACGACATCGGACTCGTTAACTGTAGTTAACTAACGCTAAGTGTAGTGAACGGACCCCAGTTCCACTGTAGCCTTGTTTATTTATTTCTTATTTTGGTTGTTGTTTTTATTTATATCTAATCGTATGCTGCACTGGCTGACGGCCTCACGTCAACGCCGGCTGTCGCTAAAAACCAGCGCTGGGGCTCTGTCTCGTATAGGGTCTTAGCATTATGCTGAACGATGGCCGTTTTGCGCAGATGGTACGCATATTTTCTCCCAAATTGCTATTTTGTTTTTTTTTTTGTTTGTTTAATTTTTTATTTTTATGTGTCATGTTTGCCACAATTGAACGTGTTTCTTTCTTCTTTCTTTCTTTCTTATAAAATTGTAGTAATGTCACGATTGTTGGAAGTTATTCTAAGTTACTGTAATGGGCAGGGTCCAGTCTCAAGAAAGACTGATGTGAATAATTAAAGGTAATTTTTAAACAAGCTTTTGAAAAATGCCTAGGTATGTCTTCACTTAAACCGTTTTCCTAATCCAAGAAGATACCAGTAAAGAGTTCTCTCGTACAGAGACGATTCTATCTTGCTTGTTCAAATGGTTTCCGAAATTGCCAGTTGACCTTTGCCGTTACCTTTGTAGGTGTATAAAACAATGACATTAATCTTACAAATACCTAATGAAAAAATCTCGCTGTTTTTGTCAGTCGTAAAAACCGCGCGAAGAACGCAAATGTTAAATAAAAAAATTATATATTTAAAATGTACATTCGTGTGCAGTTTGGATTGTGCTGCGCGGATTAGTCGGCCTATTTGCTAATTGAGAGCTGAAACTGTGGTAATCCAATATAGCCTTTAAAACCGTTTGTTGTGCGTTTTGTGTACAGTTTACTCCCGTGGGTGGTAAGGTTTGTAACTAGAAAATCTTCTAGGAAAAATACTTTAGTAGAGTAAACGATGAATAATAATATCTAATAATAGTCTTCCACACCGAATTTCGGGCATGGCAGCCAATCTCAACGGAGACTAGCCATCTACGCCGGAGTTATTATAGTGCACAAGAGTGTGCGCAAACACAGGTGCATTAACAATTTCCTCACTCTCATAGTCCGCTTGGACGCCATTCCGACATGACCGGTGAGAGATCAGGCGCAAGACCAACGCCTTAAGGCTAAAGCGCCAGGGTGGCCCGCGAAATATTTTTTTTTAGGTTTTTTGCAATTTGCTGGTCAGTGTTAAGTTGTACGTTGATTAATATATGATTCGCGGCCGTAACAATTATGTATTTACAGAATTATAATCATTAAAGTCATCAACACAACTCTCTAAGACCACGTAACTCCAAAGAATAACTGTTTCATGAAATCATCATTTTTTGGAATTACGTGGTCTTAAAGAGTTGTGTTGATGACTTTAATGATTATAATTCTGTAAATACATATTCGTTACGGCCGCGAATCATATTTTGATCGACGTACAACTTAATACTGACCGGCCAATTGCAAAAAACTTAAGAAAATTTTAATTTCGCGGGCTACATTAGCGCTTCCCCCTTAACTTGCTTTCCGAGGCACGGGGGTATCACACCACCAACTTCCAAACTCTGGGCTGTGTCGCTGAGAAATTTGTAATAGGAAAACCAAATAATACTTTGCCTGGCCTGGGAATCAAATCCCGGACCCCACGCTCAGTAGACACGCTTGCGACCACGAGACTAACATACTAATGTAAACATTCTAGTCAGTGCTATATGTAGTTTTTCAACCGCACTCAAAAAAGCGGCGTACGTAAGGGATGGAAATAAACGTAGTATGAAGTCATCATCTGCCTAGCTTTTTCCCAACTATGTTGGGGTCGGCTTCCAGTCTAATCGGATCCAGCTCTGGCATTCAGCTGCATCTGATTAGACTGGAAGCCGACCCGATATTTTACATGGAGCGACTGCCTATCTGACCTCCACAACCCAGTTAGGTACTGGGTAATACGATACCCCTTGGTAAGACTGGTCGTCAGACTTTCGGGCTTCTGACTACCCGTAACGACTGTCAAAGATCCACGAATGACAACCGGGACCAACGGCTTAAAGTGCTTTCCGAGGCACGGAGGGGTCTCGGTATGTAAAGATGATCACCCATCCACACACCAGCACGGCAAGCGTAACTTAACCTGATCGATCGACCTGTGCGGCTGTTATTATTTAGCCACTGGCCCCTCGAAAATCGTCGTATAAAGAATGAATGGGAAACACGTCGGATCATTTATCATGGTGACTTGGTATGTATATCATAATTTAGTAGGCGACTAATAGACTATGGCATTTGCGACAAGATTATAGTTACTGCCTATAGTAATCTTGTGTTTAAACTTTCATGTAATGGGCGTTGACATTTCTATAAATGAACACACACCGAATGGATTTTAACATGAGGTATAATAACGATCATACGCTAACTACCGCGTATCGGCAAGTAGTATGGGACGCCCCTAAGATAGATGGACCAACGACCTAAGAAGGTGGCTGGGACAGATTGGATACGAATGGCAGAAGACAGGGTGTTGTGGCGCAGCCTGGGAGAGGCCTATGCCCAAAAGTGGACTGCAATAGGTTGATTTGATTGACGCTAACTACTAATAAAAAGTTATTTAAAAAAGTTATCAAAACAAAAATGGCCGAATTAAGTCCAGAAGAGATCTCCAAGGGGAAGAGAAAAGTCATTTTCATGAAAATGAATGAGGCCATTTTGCCAAACACATCATTACGGCTTAATCCGCTTAGGCAAAACAATATCTAAGTTATCTATATCATAATGTTCTATATATTTATACAGGAGCTCATAATAATCGTATTACCGTAGCTCGTAGCAAGTAATAGTATCTTTAGTACGACGTAGCCTGGTGTTTTATTATTTATTTATATATACTTTATTGTATACCAGAAAATACATAGGTTCATCGTGGTTCGTGGTTCAACGTTTTCATAGGTTTTAAATCTTCATGAAGCTACGGTAAGGAAATACTGAGCATTGTCGGTTCGGGCTAATATGCTGGCCCGCCGAATTCTTCCGATGTACAGCGGCGGTCAAAATAACGCAAGTCACTGCACTCGGGGAGTCTGTGGTTCAGCTACACCCAAAAAGCCTACAATGCTCTGCAGATCCAGTATAACAACGCATTTAGAGTGCTGTTGTGTCTGCCTCGGTTCTGTATCGCGTCATCTATGTTCGCTGAGGCACGTACCGACTGCTTCAATGCTGTACGGTGTAAGAGAGCGGCCTCGCTGCTAAACAGACTCCGTGGCAGCCCCAGCAGCATTCTGCGCGTTATAGCCGGTAGACATGACAGCCCGTTGGTGAGGTTACTTGTCACCAGTACATTGCCTGTGTTATTAGTTAGGTACTAACATAGATTAAGAGAAGATTATTGTTACTAACCCAATGAATCTCTGTTATCTGAATAAATGATGAATAATATTAAAGAAACATTCTAGGAAAGGAAACATCTAGTTTTAGGATTTAGGTACTTTTACTTATAGGCTTAGATATATTTATTGACAATATATTATGTACACCCATGCACGCGCAAACACACACACGCACATTTACTCACATACTGTTTATATCTAAGGTACTGAAAAAAGTGTATAAATAGGTACTGCTGTGGAAGAGCGGAGTCTCCTAACACGGGCATCACTTGCTTACCAGGAGGCTCCAATCACCAACTAAGGTAAAACTTTTTAGTTCAGAAATAAATTTGATTTGATATGCGCGATATTTGATCCGCGGTTTCACCCACGTGGTTAAAGGAAAATATCCCACGGGGACATTTAAAGTACCCTCTGTTAATCCAGGGGGTCTAAAAAGGCCACTTTGGCTGAATCATAAAAGAGTAAAATTATGAATCATAATGGGCTTAACTTTTAAGTTAATCGTATCAAATCCCATTGGTGAAGGATTTTTGACTTATTTTTATTTTGTCTGTGCTAAAATACCGATCAATCCAATGCAAATCCAATCCCAATCTCTTTGATAATACCTACGCGGTGCAGTGAAAAAAAAACACGGACTGTTTTGCTATATTATGATTCATAATGTTATCCTTTTATGATTCGGCCAAAGTGGCCTTTTTAGGCCCCCAGGTTATAAACTATCTGTGTGCCTTTTATCCAAACACAACATACATCCAGACACACGGGCAAAAATTCTTCTTTACTATTTTATTATAATACGAGTATTTATACTTACAGAACCATAGATAGAGCTAATTAAGCTATCCAATTAATTATAAATGTAAAATACGTTGATGTATTTATGGTAGGTATTAACATTTCATTAATTCAACCAATCACTTGATCTAAAACCAATACTCGTTTAATCAAATATCCTGCTACAATAAACAAACAATAATTTCTCAATAATCCTTGAAAAGTTTGTTTAATAAGCAATTATTATAGGTATTGGAAATACACAGGAAGTTTCCAACAAACTTAATAATAATTTTAAATACAATATAGAAACGCAATCGGTCTACAGATAAAGCTACATCGTTCGCAGTCCCGTAAAAACTCTCTAGGGACGTAGACCTGTCTAGTGAAATAGCTAACTATTACACGAAATTATACCAAATTACGAGTATGTCTGCACATTATCTTTATACGCAAACGACTTACATAATACACGCATTGATTTTTATCGTCATTTTTATAGGGCAGTTAAATATTTTACGGCAAGCATATTGTTGCCGTAAATTTATTAATAATATTGTACAGTACAATAGTAATAATACAGAGTCTATTGATATAAAGGGTTACATTCGTCATTTATGTGGATTATTAAATTGTAATAATCTAAGTATGGTATGCAGTAGGTATATATATTGTAGGGCTTTCTTATCTGTCGAATTAATTTAAGTGGTATTATTGCCTTGAAGGGGCTCGTGGCTAAGTTATAACAGCCGCACGGGTCAATCGATCAGGTTAAGCTATGCTTGCCACGGTCGGTCCGTGGATGGGTGACCAACGTTACATACCGAAACCCCTCCGTGCCTCGGAAAGCAACGTTAAGCCGTTGCTCCCGGCTGTCATTCTTGGATTTTTGACAGTCGTTACGGGTCGTCACAAGCCCGAAAGTCTGACAACCACTCTTAGAGAAGCCGATCAAAAACATAGTTGGGAAAAGGCTAGGGACATTGATTGATTGATTTTGGTGTTATTGCCTTGCTGTAAGATAATCCCATTATTTACAAACAAATATCACTGAATTGTAAACCTAGTAGTAAACAAGTTTAAGGGGTTTACAGGACCTAAACATAAAAAATGCAAGTTTTAGAAACAATAAAAGTGTATGACCGACTGTAGTAAACAAAATCAGAAAAATATATGATATTCTTCAGGATATACGAGTATGCTAGGTAGATAATGTGTTGAAAACATAATACATACAACAAATTTGGTACGATAGAAATAAATCATGAAGATACCTCTAAAAACTTTCTTTTTACAATAAAAACCATACTAATATACTCGTACATACAATCATTCTGTTTTTTTTTGTCAGATTATTCTTCAAGCAACATACTAAAATACTAGTGTTTTAGTTTTTAGTCCAAACAATAGAAATTTGTAATTAAATAATTGCTTCATATTTTGCAATAAATTACCAGCGTAGTGTCATCGCACTTCTCTTTCTTTTCTATGCAGTCCGACAGTGACCGCGCTTTAGGTCATGTAAGCCCCTTAATAAGAGCTTGTAAAAATGCCAAGTATTTTATGTATTAGGTATTTGTTAGGATCCTATTAAGAGATAAATAAATGACTTGAATAATCACAGAGCTACAAGCATTCTAATTGGCTAAGTAGACAGGCTACATAAAAGCCGAAAGCTTCCCGATTTACGTAAAAAATAAATAGCAGGTGGAGTGCTGCCATTCAGTTGTGAGTGGTTTGTCCGTCCGCCGCTGGAAATTTGTGTCGAGTTTCACTTCACATTCAAATATAGGTACAACAACATGCCTCGATAGCTTCGGGCATGACATCACGTATGGGGACACAATTCGCGCCGGGAGAGGTAAAGCCATCTATTTCAGTGACGTTCAAACAGTTCCACAAATTACTACCGATTTCAGTTATCATCAATTACTTCCTGTATACATAACCTGCCTTTGTATACATATATCTACTGTTTGAGGTTACATTGGGAATCCTCCCGGCAATTGGCAAAACGATTCTTGGATAGGTATCATTTTCAAACGCAATAACAAAAAGTAAGATAATCACACTGTGGCTACGTATTTAATAACTTAGTTATCGTCAGAGTTTAAAGACAATCGAGTTAAGGATGATTTCTACCAAACGGCTCGCATCTCATAGGAACGGATTTTACAATCTTTAAACGATATTAAATCGTACAGAGTATTTAAAGTCTAATTACCAAGCCGCGCACAGCAGCTTGGCCGCGGGCGTCTTCCGCGGCACGCGGTTCGTAGCCAAAAGTATACTGCGACGGTCGATCGGCTCCGTTCGCCTGTCGTCGTATCCGATTGAACCCTTTCGGCTGTCGTCCAAATTCTTTTTCGCTTCTGTGTTTTAAGATTATTTTCTTCTTCTTCTAATGCAATAGCCCAAAATACTACGTCCACATCAACCATTTTGAACACGTCAACACGGTAGGAATAAAACTATTTGACTATAGGCGCAGACACGGATAGGTACGTTCGCAAGCGACGACGGTACGGAGCCGAACGTATGCGTCGACATGCTGCCGGACGCGATCAGCTGTCGCCGCGTCCGTTCGCACGTTCGTATCCTTTCCGATCCGATGGGATGCGAGCCGTTTGGTGAAAATCATCCTTTAACTTAAACCATTTCGCTAATAGAATGAACGTAACGAGAAGGGGGGTTGAATGAACTTTGCAAAACATTACAAACAACGTCCACTTGGAAAATGGCCACCCATTTGTATTAGAGAAATGGCAGTACACTGCATGTCAGTACAAATAAGGTAATAAACGAGAGGAATGGATATTGTTGAGGACGCAGAGGGCATCCATCACGGCGCTGTGGTGCAGCTGCCGACGTGCGCAATTTAATTGATAACCCTCGCTCGTCCCACCTCGAGCTCTAAACTTGAAACGTACAGACACCTGGGTTTTGTTCTGTTAATTTATTGCGCTGTTAAGCCTGGTGGATAACGTCGATGAATAAAATTAAACTTGTAATTGTTCACGATTGTAGTAGGGCGAGTAATTATTATCGTCGGTGAAACGTAATTAAACCAATTTGTTTTTTGGATGTAGACAATAATAATGAAAACCATATTTGAATTTCGAAGCACATTATTGGAAGAAGATATCTTTATTCCTTGGGTTCTTCTGTGTTTGGCTAAAGTCCGCGCGACTTTAGCCAAATATCTTGAGAAATTAGATGTATCTAAGACGGGAAGAAGATACTGACATAGTTATTTAGACAGAGAACGGGCGCCGCGAGACTTGAATTCAAATCGACACAGTCTCAATACAAATATCGTGGGCCAAATAGAACAATATACTCATATTTTAGAGGGATCCACGACTTGAATATTTCACTATTACGTGGTTACGTAACCCGAGCATGGTGTAATGTGTATTTATTGTGATGTAGCGTAAGCACCGCGTGAGAATCGAGGTGCCACTTCGGTTAACTAAGCTTCGTTACGCTTCGCTCGTACATTTATTTCCTTTTAGTTTGCCTCTTGGCCTTCTCGGTTCGTTTCAAGTGGCTCTGTGTTTAAAAATATTTTGTAGCTTTTTTCAAGTGTTACTTGATAAATGGATTACCTATCTACCCCACAAATGTCGTGGAATGTATCATGATCATTTTATTTAAAATTTAACTATGGGACCTGAAATTTTGTAATCCTAGTTTGATGAACACAATTAAATAGATATTTGTACACGTTTACAATTCAAATATAGATTCCCGATTCAGAATTAAACAAATGCTAAACGAATATTTTGCACGTGCTCGTGTGAATATCGCCATCGAAAAATGGGAATTCAGTGCGTGGGTAACTCGTTAAAAATATTAGAATTCCAACATGATGAATATCAAATTCAAATCTATTATTTGCGATCCGAATAGCAACGACCTTCGGTACAGGATTAAACTTTTATTTTTAGATTTCAATTTTGCGTAAATATATGTAGGTACGTGCTCATACGTTTTCTAATCTCTGCAAACGGAAAATAGAAACTGTCAAATTTACTTGCTGATTCCACAAAAAATACGCTGATGAATATGAAACGCAATTCAAACTGTAAATAAAAGTCTCAAAAAATTGATACTGTAGATGGGTATTTATTACCTACGTGTGATCAATTCCGTCAAATTTGGGAGCCGAGTCGGAGCTAAAGTGGTATCTAAATACGTGCTAAGAAACGAACATAAACAGCTAAAAGCATAAAAATGGATAAAAGAAGAGCCGTTATAGTTGAATAAATTCACAAAACGATCAAATATCCTGCTCGATACACGCCACTATCCATTTCACACACAAGCATTTCATATATTCCTATACTTTGAGTATGCCATGTTGGAATACCTAGCTCACAATAAAAATTCGATGTCCGCCAATCACGTATAGACCATGAGAATAAAACAAGCATTCTCTTTGCCACAGGGAGGGGGTGGTGGGGGGAGGGTGTTACTGCAAAATACGATAACGTCAGTGGAATTGTGTCTAGCCGTTCAGTTTCATGTATGCGGGAATTTTGCTTAAATTTTAAACCTACATCGGGTTGTGCCGGCCGATACCGACAGCTGCGGCAAATTCCATACGGGTTTTTTTCGTTCCGACACAAAGGGACGCTCCCAAATTGTCGTGTCTAACCAATATCGTACATGTCCTTTTATTTTAATATTGCTGCAATGTAGTGTGGCGTTGCACAACAACTTTAACTGAAGTGCATTCTTTACGCGCCTTGCGCCATTATAATTTGTTATAATATCACATGTTTCGAAACCATTTTCTCTGTAACATCAAATCATGCACGTACCGTTCGTGACATTTACTTATTTCAAACATTATCCACGTTCCCCAAAACTATCTCACGTTCGACATACAGGACTTTAAAGTAGGAAATTGACAGTATGTACACAAAACATTTTCGATTACGCCGAACTAATGAAGCAAATTAAAAACTAAACAATATAGAGGACCTACAAATATCTAATACCAACAGTGAAGCGATCCGATGTCTAGCAGCGGAGGTAAATAATTGAGGCCTTCCGGCCATGCTCCAGTTTTATAAACAGTTTTAAAAACATGCTAGGTATGTCAGGCTGTTCCGACCAATAATGCAAGAACTTCACATCTTCCTAAAATCTCATACTAGACTGACACTCTCCACGTTTCATTTACCCTGGTCGTTCCCTGAGAAGTGAGATTTTACATACTTTATATAGAATAGAATAGCAGACCGAGGAAAGTTTAGACAACTGATAGAGCCCTAACTTTCTCTGATAGGAGCTAGTAGCTCACTGTAATGGTGAATTTATATTGGATAGGGTGTTACGATAAGAACTCGATATAAAGTGATTTTTAGTGAACACTTGTGGAAAAGGAAAGTTTAACCTTACAGTGATGCTTTATCCTAGCGGCAATCTTTCAATTACGTAGAAAAACCTTTCAAAACATCTATTTTTTAGATATGCGTGAAAAACAGAATTTCACAAACACTTTTTTAGGGATGCTGCCTATTTATCGTCGCTGTGCTAACACCGCTCAACTTGACCCATCCATCCCTTAGTGGCCGCTCGTCACCGTCACAAACACGAACATTGCAGTGTCATTCTGTTGACATCTAACAATTTCCCTGTGGTCCTAGCTAATTGTTTTCACTGTTTAAATTACTGTAGTTGAACCGCACAAGGACGCGAGTCGTGAACTCGAATCGCACGGTGTGAGGGTTTCAGCCGGTAATTTGGCTGTCGCCATACGATTCGTTGACGTTAACGGTGAAATAAGTGATATTTGTATAAGAAGTCGATTAAGGAAAATATGTGTGGCAGCATATCCAAACACACAGGTACACGGTACACCACATCATTTATAAAGATTAATGATCGAGAATGTCATTTATAAACGTCGTTACTCCTTGTGTGTTCATTCATTTGTTAGGTAATATTAAACTAAACAAAAGACAGTTTACCACAGACATTAAAGCACTTTGAACTCAGTAAACATCTTTCACACGTCCTTTGAGAACCACAAGTGAACTTATAATTCGCGTAACAACATTTTCTCTAACTATTCGCCACGTTAATCCTGATTTCCCGATTGTAGTTGGTCGTGGCTTCGTCCAAACAAATTCTCGAGCGCCACAATGCCGTTGGAGGGAGGGTTCATGCAATTTAACTTTTTACTGAGCAGGCAGGCGACAACTTTATCTATGTCTCCGCTTATTCGATTAAGTGTGGAAATCATAGTTTTTTTTTTTCAATGGAACAATGATTTTTCTTTCTGTCGTAGGATCTGAAAGTTTTATTTTTACTTATCGTTTTAAGTTTAATCTGGATAGTGATGTTTTGTAAATTAGTGACAGTTTTTTTTTAAATCTTTATTGAAAAAAAGAGGATTTGATCATACATGATCATAAATTAGTGACAGTTGTATTTTTAGACTGATGCGTATTTTGACAGATATGAGAAACCGGAGCTTTGAAGGATCGCGGCATATCGCGGCTACCTGTCCACCATTTTGTTTTTTTTTTCAAAATGGCGGGACAGTAAGTAAGCAAAAATCTTCAATCCCTTTTATACGTATTATGTTCATATTTAGAAACTTGTAGGTAATTGGCCATTTTCTACATAATGTTACTGCATCCGTAAATGTACCTACTAGCTGTAAGTTTTCTTAGAATAAATAAAATTAACAATGAAAGCTGTGTATGCCGTTACCCACTGTTCTCTACTTTCAAAGTTATTTAAAGCAACTGCCTTCCATGCAAGAAACGGCTCCTATTTAGGGCAACTGTCAACAGAAAAAGCAGACACAATTAATAAGCCTTTACATCGTACTGTTCGAAGCTCTTTGTGAATAAACTCGGATCAATGAAAAACCCGGCCATGTAAATAAATAAAGCTGCTATTGAAAATATACAGCACAGGAGCTCGAGCTCGTTTGATTATCGGTGCTTGTTACACGCTCGTAGGTAATTTTTATAACTTAATAATAACCATCAAAAAAGCCTATAATGAACGCAGGTCATCGACCTCAAATTACCATTACACGGAATGTTTCCAGTGAACTGAAACCGGTAGTTCTTGTAAATTATAATTGAGGTAAGAAAATAAAGAACAAATTCATTTCAGGCAAAAATTGGCGATTATTATAATGCCCGGAAAGGTCACGAATGACAGCTTTGTTAATGAACATGTCTGTTTTAAATTGTGCAAAAAAATAATGTAGAGACGTATTCAAGACGATTCTTAATAGTCTCAAAAGACTTTTCCTGGAAAAAGGCGTTTCGTGTAGCATTGTCTTATTACTATTAGACATCAGCCTTTGCATTAAACAAGTTTAATTCTCTAGTGACTTCTTAATTTTGCCAATCGTTCAGGAGAGTATCACAATAATTACCAGAAAATAGGTCCTCATGATTCTAATCTGTCTCATACATTCACCCAATTAACTTCAACAACGCCTTCACTCGATTTGGGGTCATTACAAGTGCTAAAATGAGTACCTACTGAACAAAATTACTAACCTGCATTTAAAGTTATGTGGCATAACACCCCTTGGTGTTATAATAATAATAGATAATCATTTTATTATCAGGCAACTAAGGCCCATAAATAAAATACACAAAATAATCTTATACAATAATAAACTAATACATATAAAAAAACCTTAAAACTATGACTATATACACGTAACGTTGTCGGCGTCGTGTTTCGCTGCGTGGTGTCGCGTAACCGTCCTCGGAAACGTCGATATACGACACCTCTCGGCCAAAAGTCCTCTTTCAGACAGGTCTGTAGATGTTGGGTTGGAACTCGTACCATGGATGACTTAAAGAGTAGACAAACGGAACAGACATAAAGCTTCATACAACCGCGCGAATCAGTTGCACTACTACAAGCACGCGAGACATGTGTGCGTGACCACTGGCCGTTTGTCGCGTACGCGGTGAGACTGGAAAAAACCGTTTTACGCTGGCACTGCCAGTTGACAATCTCAGGCTCAGTGCAACACACGTTGCTTGTTTTTACCCGACTTCTATCCCGACAAAGGAGGTTTTTATGTTCGACTATGTTTTTTGTTTTATGTATTTTCACCAATTTGAAATTGTGAACCTATTTAAATCTTTTTTTTTTTGTTTTAAAAATGCGGACGCGAAAATGTTAAAATTTTACGTCATGGGTGTCGTTGTCGTGGTTTTCTAGGGTGCTTAAGCCGATAGTGAAGTCAAAATAAGAATCCAAGATGGCGGACGCGAAAGTTTCAAATTTTTCGTCAAGGGTGTCGTTTTCGTGGTTTTCTAGGGTGCTAAAGCCGATAGTGAAGCCAAAATGAAAATCCAAGATGGCGGACTCGAATAGTTTCAAAATTTTCGTCATGAGTGTCAATTTCGTGGTTAATTATGAATTAAAGAATTTACCACACTATTAAAAGAAACAGTAAATTATTAAAAAACAAAAATTATAACAAACAAAAAAAAAACAGAATCGGTTCAGCCGTTTGGGAGCTACGATGGCACAAACAGACACAGATACACACGTCAAACTTATAACACGGTGTTCTAAGTTTGACGTGTGTATCTGTGTCTGACAGAGGGGTGTTATTACACCCCTCTGTTTTGTCGAGGGTTAAAAAGAAAATAAAGTAAGTCAAACTCAAACTCAAAGCATTTATTCAATTAAACGAATTACAGGCACTTTTGAATTTTCAAGGGGCCGGTCAGTCAGAAAGATGAAGCTAGTTGTCCATTCCAAAGCGTAGGTACCTATGGAGAAGAACGGGCAAGAAACTCCATGGACACTCTTTTAAATCAAAATAAAAATAATTTGTAAAGTATTCTATCATACTGAATAATAAAGCTATTTAACAAATGTTTTGTTTAATTTGTCTTAACCTATTGTGACAACCTTACTAAAATAGGTAACAATTTTGCACGTTCTTATGAAGCTTTGCCTCTGGTCCGTTTGTCTACTCATTTGGTTATGCTACTGAACCGACGAAGATAGCTCGCTAATGTTCGTCGGTTAGATATAAACGGGTCTGGTCGCAATTAGGAATGCCCAAGCCAACGACCGTAACTTATAATAACAAGTAAAACCAGTATAACTTATATTTAATTAATTAACCAACTATAAACATTAAATTAAAAACAGTAAAACATCCCAACCTTTTACAAGTTAAAGGCAACATTTAAAATAAGAATGGAATGAAGTACTGCCAACCAACAGACAAATCAAAACAAATGTGCATTTGACAATTTTATTGGCAAGCGAAACATTCAGTTTTGGAATATTCAACGTAGGTACAGCGTGTTTGATATTGCACCAATGTGTTCCGCTCAGCATGTGTCAGGTATTCTGCTGGATTCTTGCAGTGACTACAGGTACAGTCCGTTCACAGTTATTTTACCTCCGGCAGAAACAACCTAACAGCAACCTCATTGTAACGAGAATAAAGATCGGAATGATTTTGACAGACTTCAGTGGCCGCAACCCAACAACAACCTTATTAAAATGAGATTAAAGATCACTGTGATTTGGACAGTGATGCAAAATCAGAGGTAAAATAACTGCGAAAGGGCTGTATTTCACACTTTATTATAAACTACATATTATATTATTATGTAAAACATAAAAACTACATACTAATTCCATGCAAAAAATTTTGTCATTTTTAATTTAGAATCTCACACATCTCGCGATCGCAGCGCACCGCGAACCACCAAATATCATCGAACGTTCAGAAACCACCGCCGAATATCATTCCTTGGCCTTAACACTAGTTGTATAAGTGTGGATGCGCCATTAGGTCGTTACACAGACAGTCTCCCGATTTACTGTTCAACTCAAACTTCGGCGGAAGTGTTCAATCTACGTAATTTTCCTCACCGCTTTTATGAAATAAAATTTGCATAGATGTGAATTTGAAACGTTACTGTTTATACTAACGTTTTGTACGGAGCCTTGCGCGTTGTTGAATGAATGTAGGTACCAGTATGATAAAGTGTTATATAATTTTAATCTCGACGGATTTGTTTGCTTTTCAAGTCATCTGTACGCTGTGAAACGGGTTTGTTAGTGTCCTGTAATATTCACAAAACAAAAACTTCGTACAGTAATCTGTACGAAATATTTGCTTTGGTGAAATTGTGCATGTCTGCATAGTGACACAAAATGATGGTCAGAGTTGTGCATAGAATAACGTACCAGATGTAATTATACAAAGACAAAGTTTCTCAGAATAAATATTTTTGACAAAACCAGATGCTTCAAAATTATATCTAAAGTTCGTTTTTTAATCCCAGAGACTAATCTGACATTTAAGTCTTTAGTGTTTGCGTTTTTTTTAATATAGAAGGTTGACATTACTCCTGTCAAATTAGTATATGGGTTTAAAAAACGAACTGTAGTAATATCTATTGGACTAAGAATAGTAGGGTAAGAACCAGGATTATTCTACATGTATGTAAAGACCATGTTTTTACTAAAATTGTATCCAACCAGAGAAGATCAGTTGCTAAACAAAACAGACACAATACTCAACAAATTCCTGTAGTGATTTTTTTTTTTAAATGGCCCTAATCTCACACCTCTCAAAGGCTCTACTCATAATGAACAGGCACTCCGTTATTTTGGACACGAGAATATAAAATTGAATATCTGTTAAATGGGTCGGTCATTTACATAATGTTTATGACTCATTTTATTTAGGCCTAACAACTGTGTCACAATAATATAGCTATCGTGGTAACTTAGAATTTAAACAAAACTCTATGAACAATCATATAATGTATGTCAAAAGAGTAAAAGCTACAGAATTGTGGACATAAGTACCTAGTGGAAGAAGTTATATCCAATGACAATGATCCTGTAGGTAATGTGCTGGTCGTCGAGTCAATCAATCAATCAAATCAGCCTGTTGCACTCTGCGCCACAACACCCTGTCCTCCGCCTTCCGCATCCAGTCCATCCCAGCCACCTTCTTTAGGTCGTCCGTCCTTTTAGCTGGGGGGCGTCCCACACTACGCTTGCCGATACGCGGTCTCCACACCAGGACTCGTCTGCCCCACCGGCCATCGATCCTTCGACAAACATGGCCAGCCCGCTGCCACTTCAGTTTGCTTATTCTGCAAGCTATGTCGGTAACTCCGGTACTTATCCGGATAATTTAATTCCTGATTTTATCCTTCAAAGAGACGCCAAGCATAGCTCGCTTCATAGCGCGCTGAGCGACCTTGAATTTGTGGACCAGCCTGACCGTCAGTCAACGTTTCGGCACTAAATGTCATGACGGGCATGAAGCACTGGTTGAAGACCTTAGTCTTCAAACACTGCGGGATGGGCGAAGAGAAGACTTGACTTGAGTTTTCCAAATGCTGCCCAACCAAACTAGATCCTTGTGTCGGCTTCTTTCTCAAAGTTGTGTCTACCGAGCTGGATTACTTGCCCTAGGTAGACATAATCCTTCACAACTTCGAGAAGCGACTCTTCGATATGGATTGGACTCGTCAAGACGTGCGAATTGTACATGACTTTCGTCTTGTCCAAATTCATGCCGAGGCCAACCCGTCGGGAGGCTCCATTTAGGTTGTGCAGCATTTGGTCTAGCTGTTCCAGCATCTCCGCCATTATGACGATATCATCGGCAAATCGAAGATGTGAAATGTACTCGCCGTTCACGTTGATACCCTGTCCAGTCAAGTCGTCTTGGAGGAGTCTTGAAGACGTCCTCCAACGCATTTGTAAACAATTTAGGGGATATTACATTCCCTGTCTCACCCCCTAAGCAATTGGATGCTTTCGATTTTTTGGTCGAAGGCTTTTGAAATGTTTTGGTCGAAGGCTTTCTCATAGTCCACAAATGCATACACAGCGGCTGATTGTACACCTCGGTCTTCTGTACAATTTGACGAACAGTATGGATGTGGTGTACGGTGGTGAAGCCTTTTCGAAAACCGGCTTGTTCTAGTGGCTGGAACTCCTCCTCCTCTCCTGGCGAGACGGTTCGCGACGACCCTCGAGAACACGTCACGGTCGTCGAGTGGCAAAAGTAAAAGAAAATTAAAGTTGTAGTATCGACTATTCTATGGTGACAAAAGGAAAAAAATAAATTACCATGTAGTATGTTTCGCCTGACATCATATTGGTCATCACCACACATATCTCATTATCTGATAACAATTAAGCTCAATCACAGTTTCAATTATTCATATCGAAAACAGGGGATGGTCGGGAGAAGGGCGACGGTAATCAATTTAAGGGCCCCGTGGAACCGACAAAGTTTCTCTCGTCACGTGCGGGAGCGATCGTCGCTAACTACGACACCAAATTGTCTTGCCGACTGCTAGCTCGTTAGCGTTTTCAGCCGAAACTATTAATTGAATACGTTCGTTTAGGTTTACCCGCACGAGACGTTGCTTGGTGTTATTGTTTTCATGTATGAACGAACGTAAGTTCTAAAGCAAGCGTGGGGGAATGGTTTTGAGAATTAACACAGGATGGAGAGTGTGTTTGCCAGAACTTTTGTCACAGCTGTGCCATAGGTTTGAAATGTTACCCGCTACACTTTCAACAGCTGTTGTACTGGCTATATGGGATATCATACACCTTCAGTACTGAAATGAGGGCCCGACAGTTCACGTCGACCTCAGAAAAGCGCAATGTTAAAAAAAACTCTTAAATTTTCACACTCCCGAGTCCGTGATACGCTCTAACGAGCTTTCATTAGAAAGTCAGGCAGTATGTTTACTACTCAATTACTTCTCAAAGCAACGTGTGTCGATAAAACTTTGCAGAACTTTGCGAAAAACGGCACCTGCACAGCAGTTCTACCAGAGTTCAACTACCCACCCGGATAATACTTATGCTGAGAAAATTACCTAACAAGTTAACCCCTCCCCCCTCCCTCTCGGGATACGGAGTGAGGAATTATTCCTCCTTTGTTACTCAATCACCTCTCGAATGGTAAATAACGAACGAAGTGCAACGTCGGTAAGAGCTTAGCTGAAACCGTGTTTTTAATCGAATTGAAAAACACTGATCAACTTTTTAATGAGAAATAAACAACAGAGAAATCGTTTTGACGATATTTTCCGGTTGTGAAGATGTACTGGGTAAACAGATTTAATTGGCTGATAAAATGGTTGTTATGAAGAGTTGGTGATGTCTTAAAATTTGTTCGTAACAGTTTGTAAATCTATGTAAAAGACACTTCAAACTTATAACTAATTCAAATCTTTATTGGGTAGTTACCAAAACAACATCTAAAGGTACTAAAATCAAAACAACGTTAGGTTGCAATCTAAAACCTTTCTATTTACGTGATATCGCGCGTGGAACGACTAGGTACAACCTGCTGAAAGTTTATTAATTTGTAATAGATTACTTATTTGTTTTCAGATTGCAACCTCAAATTTTTCATCTCGTTTGCGCTCCAAAATTCGTTTACCAACTACAAAAACCCCATCCATTTTTTCACACGGACATTTAAAATTGTCACGCCTTCTGGAGCACATGTGTTAATTAAAATACATCGGCATAGGTGACCAAGATTTCCGTGCCTACATATTCATAGGCACGAGACTGTTAGAACAGACATATCGGTCTCACGAAGGGCGTACGTTTGAGGAATTATCATAACCAAATTGTATCGGAGACGTTGTTGGTCGTCAGCTCCACTCTTTACACTAAAATGATTCGGTAAAACAAACTAGGACTACTAGAAGTAAAGGAATTGTTGGACTGGAACAGACATTTCTGCCCATGCCTTAATTAATATTAAGGCATGGGCAGAAATGTCTGTTCCAGGTGATTTAGGTAATCCTAAATCCTTGGATATTCAACAACTAGCTCCCACGACAGACGTTCTGTCCCAATAAATACAAAACTCTCATAAACAAGCAATTCCAATTTTTCCTGAATTTTCCAATTTCCCTAAAAAACTTAATTTAGACTATTACGAACATTTTAAAACAAAAACTACTCAACCGTTTTCAAGTGATACGCTTACCAACGACCACCATTTCATTTCTTTTTATACAGGGTGGATATCGACGCGCAACCTGTTATCATGGATTCAGTAGGTACATGATTCTGGAGCCCACCGTGTAAAAATGTTTCGTGGTTTGATAAAAAAAATGTTCTGTTTCCTACAAAAGTGCAAAACCTACGCGGTCAAAATGTACGGAACGGCAATTTTTTTTTTCAATAAGCGGCTAAAAATGTGTACTAGTTATCTTTCTTTTTTTTTCTAAATAATGGAAGTGTTAGGACACAATAACCTTACTACAGCATCTAGGATATCATTTAGAATGAGGGAGATAAATTCGCCTTTTCTACTAGTCGTATCACTAACTGTCGTGCGATTAGGCAGGCTGCCAGGATCCTGTATCCTAAAAGATAGCAGTCGGAAAAAGTTGCCGAAAACCTTTACATAGGAGTGTGAACGTTATTCAATTGTCATCAATTGGCAACACTACATAAACAATAGAATTAATCCCAAATATTACGTAGCATTAGTTGTTCTTTCACATATTTTGCGAATTCAATTCTTGTTAAATTACTACATAAGCTATCAAATTTAATAGAAGCCGTAATGGCTGCAGGCGCGCTTATCTTAAAATAATAATTTAATTTATTTCTACTTGGAATTTAAATGCAGTAGAGATATTATGAAGACAGAAAATTATGTGAAGCAATTAATATTTTCGTTTTCATTTTAAAATTACTATTATAATGTAAATATTATCTAATCCTAAAATTTGTGAGTTTGTATGTAGGGGATAATTTTTGGAACTACTGATCCGATTCAGACTTTTTTTCACTAATGGGAAGCTACAGTATTGACGAAAAGAAAGAAAGAAGAAAGAAAAAGTATTTATTGCGACTCGTACAGGAAGATCACAAACTAAACTAAATACAGCAAAATAAAAAACCAAGTTATTATGTATATAAATATAAAAAAGTAACAAAAGAAAAATGAAACAGAAAGTCCTATACGAGGCCAAAAGGCTCCTATCTCAGCATGATGCTACAACATTTAAAAAATAAATGTTGCAGCGACGAGTGTCATAGAATATTTTTTATACCCGGACGAATTCGCGGGCATAAGCTAGTCTAGTATTTAATACGGTTGAAAACAATATTTATTTATGATGGACCAATTTTTTTCCTTTTAACTCGCATTGTTGAATTTAACTTTGTTATCGCGAGCATAAAACATCGATATCCGGGTATCAATGAGTGCGTTTTCCTCGTATATCATGTTAACGAATATTTACTTGTTCATATTTCCGGGCCTCACACGCAAATATGACTCAAATTTAAATATAAACCAGATGAACATAACATTGTCAAAAATATGGAAAATACATACAATTTATATTCTCACGGGATAAGGAAACAACAATCGTGAAAATTTAACTTTTTCATTTGTTGAGAATTTTAAATGGCGTCAAAATATAAATAAGCTTTCGACAGCTGTCGTATTTTAGCATAGGAAGTTGTACAAACCTGCAGAATAATATTGGCACCCGTGTTGTTATTCAGACTCGGAATAAAACAACTGGAATGGATGCGACTGTAGTAGCCCGTATAAATATCACGAACAGAGCCCAAACGGAGTAAAGTTTAGATTTAAATAATGCTGACAAATCGACTAACTTCTTCAAAAAGATATACTTAAACAAAGTGAGAAAGAATGAACAAAAGAATGACATTTGTCAAATGGGGGCGAGTCTTCATCCTCTGTTGAAAATGGATCACACGTTTACTGACCTGAACTATTCTATAAAAGCTCAATTCAACTGGCTACAGTATTACCTACATACATAAAATACATCGTGTCATAATTACACTAAGTTAAAGGAAATGGAGGCTCCAAAACTAACAACTAGGTACAGACGCCAGCACATCAAGGTACTACAATCTGTCAAATTTCTTTAATAGATTTTCATCTTTATCGCTAAAGCATAAGGTTCAAAGTTGATTGGGGAAGTTTGACAGTTTCGGGTACCTTGATGTGCTGGCGTCTGTACTTTCTAAATCATTTTTGAGGCCTGTAGTTTAAAGCCCTTTGTACACACACATTTTTCTTGTCGTGAAAAATTACGGTTCATTCGCTGTGTGTAGGCAAGGTCATCAGTTGTGAAGCTTGTTGAAAGACACGTTTTTTCGACGGCGCGGGTTAATGTAAAGAAACCGTATGCCGTGTATAAAGGGCGTTAGGCTTTTCAAGCGTGGTGCTTGAACCAAATGACAACCGTTCATTATAGTGCTCTTAGGGGTTATAAAATTAAGAAGATTCTTGTTCCTCTAAAAAAGGTTTATCTTCACCCTCTAACAACACGAAAGTGTCCGGTGCCATAAAGCGTAAATTTGAGATTCACCCCGCGCATGCCGACACTCGCAGCTACCGTGAGTATTTGCAATTAGATTACCTACAGCGAATGTACAGTGGTGAGATTTAAATTATCCGACATATGCGACGACATTACCACTTGCAGACCTACGTGTGAATGCATAAGAATGCTGCAGCTGCTGCAAAGGTTATGTTAAAGCGCTTTATGTATGCATTGCGCTGGTGATACAAAAAATCTGATATATCATAGCGACAGATTGAAAAAAGTATGCGGAGCTCAAGCTGACTACAAAACTTTGCTCGATAAAGACTACTTAAATTAGAAAAGATATCATAAATCTAAGCTATTTTCTTTCAATAACAGGCAGACAAATGTCCCGTGGATTGCCTTTTTCTTTTATTCCAGTATCATTCCACCGTCTCTCAGTAGAGATTGACCTCACACTAGCCTGCTATTGCGAGTTAAACACAGCATTCGATGGAGGTTCGGCTGCGCCATTAGTGACCGGTGTCAGTGTTGATATCCGAGCTGGTGACCTGTCCCTTGCCACATTCCCTGATAAGGGACCGGAGCTGAGAACTTTATTTCTCATTAAGATAATCGTCACATTAAATCTTATTACTATTTATATTATATCAGTCGCTTAATAAAAGTAAATCTACAGTAAACTTCACATTCTCGAATTTTGACCTCAAATATGCCTGAAACTATTCTCCGAGTTGCCACTAACGTATAAAGGCACGTACCTAACTGAAGGATAAGTTTTCAGCGACAACACAGATTTAGCGACGCCAACAGCCTGCCTGTAAATCAGGAATGAAAATCATTTTACTTATTTTATACCTACCACGAAAGGAGAGAAGGTTCGATTCCTTTTTTTTTTGTGTATACAACATACAGTCAACCACGAGGCACATTAGTGATAATAAATTGACATTGGCAGTGCTTCTATGTCGTTGCAGTAGGGGCGATTTTCGTAGTGCATGTGTTACCACTTATGTTTGGATGACTGTATATTCCCTAAAAAAAGGATATCATTATCAAAATATTCCTTTCCTTGAATATTTCATAGAGATAACTCGATAAAGGGAATAGATAGCGGCGGCCTGCGGCGTGTGCGTACTGTGCAAATATCTGACACGAGCACTCACGATCGAAAAATACTGAGTTCGTGTTACCGCAGCCTTAAACGACACGAGTACGAGATACCTCGTAGCTTTCCCTATAAACACGACTTTGGTTCTCAGTTTTCATATGCCGCCAATGTTTCAGTTTATTCAGCGAAGTTCGCTTGCGGTTTTCAATTCGTGGCAAAAATATATGGAACGTGCGATGATTGGTGTGAAACATTAATTTATTAATTAACCATTTTAGTGTTAGATTTTGGTAACGATCAAATTTAAAATTTGTCCACAATTTTAAATTATAGACAATATTTCGAATTTAACTAATGAACCCTGCATTATTTTTATAAAGAGAAGTCGCTAAACGACTTTGGTTTTTACGACTTCACAAAACATCGAGATTTCTTTATAACGTACAGTAAGTTTAAATCATAATCCATCCGGAATAAATTATCTAAATGGTGGTAAAATTGCATCGAAATCCATTGCGTAATTTAGAAGAACAACACGGTCATAGAGACAAAAACGAAAAGCGACTTTAATTTATAATATCCTAGCAGCGCCCCGCGGTTTCACCCGCATATATGTGTCGATCCGGTGGGAATGTAGCGGTATCTACAACGCCACATGCAAACAACGCGTCATACTGACGTCACGCAAATCCTGCATCGCGCAAGCAGAGTTTACCGCGCAACTAGCATAGATACAACGGCCCGACATGAATCAACGGGCAGTTGCCCGCCAGACACAACACCCGTCTGGTCGGTCCCTTTTCTATGGAGGATGAGTGAACTTTACACCCTGTTCCTCATACCTCTATAGGAATATCTGGATAAAAAGCCTATATGGTAATCTAGGGTGTCAGCTACCTCCATACAAAATTTTATCAAAATTGGTCCAGCCGTTTGAGCGTGAAGAACTAACAAATATAAACACACATACACTCACAAACTTTCGCCTTTATAATATCAGTATGATATTGGTAGTGCATCGACGCACAACCTGTTACCAGTAAATAACCATGCAAGGATTCAGTAAATAGGTAACTGACGAAAAATTCCACGTCACGATTGTGTGATACGATACGATATTGTGCAAATCTCAAATCGTTTATTGCAATCCATAATGTACAATTACAGGTGGTAAATAAAAAAAAATAGAAACAATTATGGACCCTGTCGGGCACAGCAAATTTTTAAATAAGTAGAGAGAGAAAGAGCGCTTTATTAATTTTCCTTGCTACTAAGTTAGAATTATTTTATATCTTATTCTCTTATTCTATTAATATTTTATATGCAGGTCTATCTATTCATTTGTTATTTATTTAACTATATTAAATATTATTTATTTCTTTACTCTCTTAAAAATTGTTCATTTTTATTAATGTATTAGTTAAAATTAATTTTTGTTATTTTACTTATTAAAATATATCTGTTATTCATAATTATGTATTATTATTAAGTATTGAATTTATCCATTATAATTATTTTATATGCAGGTCTATCTATTAATTTATTATTTATTTAATTATATTTAACACTGCGGGACACTTAACGCCCCTCGACGTAATAACAATAAAACTTCTATTGTGTCTCGTTCAGTGTCCTTCAATGTGTTAATATTGCTTATTTATTTACTCGCTTAAAAATTGGTAGTATTATAGTATAATTTATTTTTGTTATTTTACTTACTAAAATATATCTGTTATTCATAGTTCTGTCTGTATTATGTTTTATTGAATTTATTCGTTAGATATTCTTGTACTGTGTAATAACTTTTTTTAATTAAGTATTGTTTTTGTTTATTTAAAAATACGAGTATACTGGCTTTATTTTGTTGTTTTATGTCTTCTGATAATTTATTATATATTTTTATTGACATTGAATATGGACTAGATGAATGTAGTTTAAGGTGGGACATATTTAGTCTATTTTTATGGCGCAACGAATAATTTGTTTGTATGTGTATGCTGTAAGAATCTAGATATTTACGGACTAGTTTACATAATTCTCAGATATAAATACTAACTAAGGTGAGAATCTTGTGTTTCACAAAGTAAGGCGTGCGAACAGATTGTGCGTCGATGGAGATGCCACACCCTGTATATTGTTGGTTTTTTTCTGAGTTTAATCTCCTATGGCTCATGCTTCAGCAATAGGTACAGACGCCAGCACATCAAGCTACTACAATCTGTCAAATTTCTTTAATAGATTTTCAACTTTATCCCTAAAGTTTAAGGTTCAAAGTTGATTGGGAAAATTTGACAGTTTCGGGTAGCTTGATGTGCTGGCGTCTGTACATTTAACAAACCGTGTGCCCATACTTCGGCAAGCCTCTACTATACTTAACCCTTTAAAAATGTGGGCAGTTTAGCCAAATAACATGAAAAAAAAGTTCAACCCTTTCACAGACTAAGTGTACAAGTTTACATTGGACCACAGCAGCTGAATAAATAATAAGTCTCTTTAACATCCATTAGAGCAGGTGATAAAGTAGCCAAGGAAGGGAGCCAAATAGCCTAAAGAGGGTGAGGGTAGTAAGGCGGCTATTTGTCGCAGGAGCTACCTTTACTTTATACTGTTAATTCACCATTGAAGGCAACCTGTGTACTAAGGTCCGGATAGTCTCGCCATTCGATAGTAATTGGACGTGCGAAATGGTTCCGGTACTCTGGGTATATTGCTTATACGTTATTTGTTCCTATAAATTAACACTCTTTTTAGTGTGTGTTTGGAAGGCCTAATTATAATGACGACGGACTTGGGGACGTCCGTCGCCCCACACACATCAGGACCCGAGGTAGCGACGCGTAGTGTTCCACGCGTGCCTCTCTTAGACGTCGCGGGGAGAATCAAACACCTCACTCCCCCCTGACCCGAGGAGGCTCGCGGTGGCGGGCCGGCACCAGTCGAGGGTTGCGGAAAGATCGTATGTTCCCGCGACCCCCGGCGTAGGTGTGAGATGGAACACCGGAATGGTTTTTAGTCAGTAAGAGTCTGACAGACCTCTCCGCCCGCCCCAGGGCGGAGGACATTCATGAGGATTTTCCACCCCGGAAACAAAAAAAAGGCCTATTTATGATTTTCAAGATTAGCGGTTGGCATGGGTCTGGCCGTAAATTATTTATTTGTTATTAAAAATACGCGAAAGAGTTACTATATTAGAGACAGGAAAATGAAATAATTTTCTACGGGACCAACGGGGCAGTTCTATTAGGGGGTAGCTAACTATTATAACTTCGGAACTACTGTTCCAATTGCGAAAATTATATCAGTACCTACTTGGAAGCTTCAGTATTGACACAGGATATTCATAAACAAGTAATTTCACGCGTACAAAGTCGCGAGCTGAAGCTAGTGATTTATACACATACACCTTCCGGAAGAAATTCTCTAAATGATGTTGAATACCACCCCAAAATCCGTTGCGTAGTTTAGAAGAACAACGCGTTCACTCAGGACATATACCAAAAGCGACATTATGAATGTATAGATATTCCAGTTTATATGGAATTACAAAAAAAATGTCCATGCAATATAGGTAAGTACGCCTTCTCACTATTACCTCATAAATTCATTTCTACTTACTCAACACAGAAATTTGCGTCAACATTCGATATGTTGGGCTCACACAAAATGAGTCTGTCAGTTGGATTATTTTTTGTTGCTAACCCGCTGCCTAGTAACAAAATTATATTTGTGTTTCATATAACGAGTGCTCGTAAAAGAAATTGTATATTTTTTCTATTAAACATAAATTGTATTTTATAAAAACAAACTTTTGCTCGCGGCTTCGCCCACGTGGAGGTCAGAAATTATTCGTTTCCGTGGGATAATTTCCGACCTGGGTACTATCATATCTCCTAACCCAGGTCATGGTCTAATGGTATGCCATCGGAAGCCCACAATCCCGCTGACCCGGATTATAATCTCGAAAGTAGCTCTGTCTGTTACAATTTCACGCACAAACGGCTGAACGGATTTGGATGAAATTTGGCACACAGATAGTTTATGACCAGGATTAACCCACGGGATTTTTTTATCCCGATATTTCCACGGGATCGACACTTATGCGGGTGTAATAATATCATAAACAGAAAGGATTTGATTGTTTGTTTGTTACACTTTCGCGCTAAAACGGCTAAACGGATTTGGATGAAATTCGGCACATGGGTAGTCCATGACCTGATTAGCACGTAGGATACTTTTTATTCCGATATCCCCACAGAATCGAAATTTACGTGGGTAAAACCGCGAGACGCAGCTAGTATTAAAATTTGGATGGCTAACCAACATTATCATCTACGGTCTGGTTTACCCTTGACCAGTCCTTGTTTACGACATAAAATATTGAGGGTAGCAGACATTTTCCTGATACCTACAATTTTATTATGATGTGTATTTTGCTCCGTACATAGGTACTATCATTCAAACGTGCCTCATCCTTTTCGCTTCGCCGTAATCGGGTAAAAATAGCTTTCCATTTTATTTTGAACGAGTTTCTCTAATAACCTGTGAGCGGCGACACGCAATACTTAACGCCTAATCGTATGAATTTAGTGATCCTTCTGATATGTCGCATTACACAAAATTATTTATAGGAATTTTAAATTATGAGGTAGTATGGAAAAGGATTTTCTTTATCACATAAACATCTTTTTCGGAATGCGCCTTTCTTCGTTACGTGTAAATACAGAACTACAGAATCAAAATATCATCAAATAAGAACGTTTTCCAATGCAAAACTTTACAGTAGTATAAGTAAATCATTTAAATTGCGGGTCTGCTTACACAATTTCACCCACTTCTTCACCACACCAAAAATAAAAAATTTGCGTATTTATGTCGTCAGCTCGACGTCCGTATGTCCCTGCAGGGATCCAGCAGAATACCAGCGTCAGGTATCTATATGAGCAAATGCTGAGCTGGACTCCCATTTTAAGGCTCCTTCTAACAGGCACGACACGACACGCGACACAATGGCACCGCAAGTCGCGCAACGAGCGGTGCGTTATGTGTCGCGCGCGATTATATCGTGTGTCGCGCCTGTTTGTAGGAGCCTTTATGCAACCTTGACAAAGAGTTCGTTTTAGTTTTTAATTTTAATTAAGTGCTAAAGCTCACTTCAATTGTTTTTTTTTTATCAAGGTACATAGGTTCCTTGGTATTAGTAGATAATTTAAGTTTTACGGTCTAAACTTCTATATGAAACCTAAACTCAAATTAACCCAGAGAGTTAACTATATATATTTACAATTTCAAATTTTTCACTATATCAAATAGGCCAAAAAAGGAACGTTCACTTATTTAAATTCGGTTCAGTTTATCGCTAAACCAAATATTAGGTAGATGTACTGAAATTCCCGTCGCGAATCATATAATCAGAGCTTCCACAGGTTCTAACGACTAAATCCTAGCATCTATTGTCGGGCTCAGACGGCTTAAATCGCCTCTCAGGCATCAGAATATTAAATGAGAATACCACGAGTTTACATATCTATCCTATGGAGTGAATATAATGTACTGTGTTTTTGTACTATTTGCGAACAAGTAAAGCTTTGATGGAGTATTTGCTGCATAATTTGTCAACTCGTTTCTTATATGTATACAAATCTAACATAATATCATGCCTGTATTCCCCAAAGGAATTTACAGATGTGTAGCAAATTAATAATATCATCATCTGCCTAGTCTTTTCCCAACTATGCTGGGGTCGGTTTCCAGTCTAACCGGATGCAGCTGAATACCAGTATTTTACATGGAGCGACTGCCTATCTGACCTCCACAACCCAGTTACTGGGTAATACGATACCCCTTGGTAAGACTGAGACGTTCGAGCTACTGACGACCCATAACGACTGTCAAAGATCCACGAATGACAGCCGGGACCAACGGTTTAACGTGCTTTCCGGGGCACGGAGGGGTCTTGATATGTGAAGATGGTCACCAATCCACAGACCAACCACGGCAAGCGTAGCTTAACCTGATCGATCGACCTGGGCGGCTGATATTACTTCGCCACAAGCCCCACTAGCATAATAATTGATAATTGTTAGTAAACATTAAACTTGATAACTTTGTTGGTAAACATGTAGGTTGGACAAAAAATGGACGGACGGGCAATCAAACTTCCGCGCAAATGGTATTCAGGAGGCTGTTCGAGACATTCAGGAGACTGCCTGAACCCTGCGAAGCCATCAGTGCGCGCATCAGCAAACATTCCCGTCGCACTGCAGAAGTGTGGCAGCCCCAGCAGAATCCTGAATGCAATGTTGCACGTTTTGGACTGGAAGAGCATTGATGGCTTTCCGCGTACAGCTTGTCTAAAGGAACGTGTAAAATGTCCGACAATATGCTTTAAAAAGCGTCACTTTCACTTCACAGTGTAGTATGGTATAGTACACCCACGTGTCGCCAGTTAGCCCTTACGTAAAAGTATCGCGGTGGGGTTTTATACCGCGCAGAATTTTCAACTCTCAGCGCTAAGGAGTGCGCTGAAAATACAATGCGCGAAAAAAAATCGCCGCGGGAAAGACACGCCCGTGCGAATCTGGGCTTATGTTGAATCTAATAAAAAGCAAAACAATTCCATTATGTCACACTTTAAAGAGAAGCATAAACATTGATTGTTGATAGTAATTTTTTCATGCATCCCTTCAGTATACGTTAAAAAACATCAAAGTGCAAGTCAGACTCGCGCACGTTGGAAGGAAAAATATATTTGCATTTTCAAAATAAAATTTTCCCCAATCCGTTTGTTGCTTTGTTATCTTTTACGTTTTAGTTACCTTTTTCTGGGCTTATGTTGAATCTAATAAAAAGCAAAAAGTTTTATTATGTCACACGTTGAAGAGAAGCAATATAACAAACATGTCCTTCTTTATACGTTAAAAAAACACCAAAGTGCAAGTCGGACTTGTGCACCTTGGAAGGAAAAATACATTTGCATTTTCAAAATAAAATTTTCCCCAATCCGTTTGTTATCTTTTACCCCTTAGTTACCTTTTCCATCGGGAACAACACGGAACAAAATGATTGACAATTATAAATATCACAAATGTTTAACTAAAACAGCTACCGGGCCTTGAAACTTACATCATAACTTACTAACTAGGGTCCAGAACATTACCTATAATGATTCTACATAGTCTAGCGCTGAAACAGCCAGAACATTGTTACCTTGACTCTTGTATGCCCCCGAGAGAATGTCAAAACCTAACATGAACTGCTTAAGCGACTCTGACACAAGGCCTAGGTATAGCTAGAAATATCTTGACGTAGTTTGTGGAATAACAAAACAGCTGGGATCGATAGGGATCAAGTGTAGATATTGTCTAACAAATGTTCATGTTTCACATGAAGGCGGCAAACTGCTTGAATAAAGTCTACGTGTCATATTTGAAAGATAAGTAGAAGGTTTTTCGGGTTATTTTTGTGAGTCCGCCTTAAAAGAAAGAGTGAACAGATATCTGCTGGGCACGCTCGTTTCATCATAGACCTCATCCATCGCTTTACATAAGGCGTGATCGAAGTCAAGAGCAGGCCCATTCACCAATAAAAATAAAAAGTACGAAATTAATAAGCTGTTTAATTGTTTAAACTAATAACCCTAAGATTATGTAAGTACCAATAGCTAAAATGCGCTTTAGGTACTATGAACGCACAAAACATTAAATTTTCCCACACTACATTTATTTCCTTTATTTTGGTACACCGCAACACCGCAATAGACCCTCGAGTCTGAACAGAAGCAAAACTAGCACCTATTCGAAGAAGTAACAATACTCTACACTTCTGGCAGTGAATACGACCCAGCTCCATTCTATTCAAAAGAACCTCCTTCCAACCTGTATGCAGTGTACACTTCGGGCGCAAGGCACCGACACCTTATTAATCGCGTTCCTAACCTAACCTAACCTAACCCATCAGGATGATATTCTTCGTTATGGTTATGTATCTACCGTCTTCTGGGATTAATTATGTGTACGTGTCTTTGGGTATCGGGATTTAGTTACGGAATGTAGAGAAAACATAAATCTGTCTGAGTATTTTCGAATTTCAGTTCTTTACATTCTTAGAATATCAATTTTCATTTTGTTTTATAGACAGTATACAAGGTGGAGACGACAATAAATTAAACTGCTAATATCTAATGACGTTACCAATCTGCATACGGAAATTCAATCAAATATACTACTTATAGCTAGTCAAAGATTTACGGCAATATATGTATTGCCGCTGCTTTTATTTATTGTCGTATTATGATCTCTGCATTATATATGTCGCAGGTTTATGATAAAATCGGGTTTTTAAAAAAACCTAGGCTTTTGATCAAGTACCGGAAGAAGATAAAATTATTACTTTATGTTTTCATAAACCTGAGAAAAACCAGTTTTTTTTTGTTTGTTTAGGTTTATGATAAAATATAAGCTCTTGACGCGATCGAATGGAAGATTTAGGTTGAAATGTATGCAAAATTATTAGATAACAGTTTTCTTTTATTTCAAATTATTTTTAACTTTTCTTGAGGCAACCTCAATTAGTGGAAAACCAATATGGATTATGTGCTAAATGTCAAATCAAATCATTTATTTTTTGCCAACACGGGTAGAGGTATAGATGTTATACATCTTTTGATAATGTTCTCCATGCTCTGCCGTCACTTGAGCATGCAAAATTTACACATAAATTACAACCTACTATCAAAATACCATGCTGAATAACAATAAATATTACAAAATATTAAATTGGAAAATCTTTTTAACCATTTTTTATTTATCACACACACACACACACACACACGCGCGTCACACAGGCATCACACATTTTTTTTTAATGCATGTAATTTCATAAGAAATAAATCATTGTTTATTGTCTCTTAATTATTTTATTTATTTAAAGAAATAGCAACCAACATTGTTTTTCTCATAAAATTAATCCAGTCTAGGTTTTTGATCAAAAAACTGGATTTTCTCAGGTTTATGATAACATAAAGTAATAATTTTGTCTTCTTCCGGTTCTTGATCAATAGCAATTGATCAAAAGCAATGATTTTGTCATAAACCTGCGACATATACAAGTTTCAAAATACGATCAGACTTTCTGAGCTACTTTCAGAGAATATAATTATGTAACTACAAAACATGAATGATTACGTTATATAGAGTAGATCACCTAGATTTTATTAACCTCCCCTACAATCATGTAACTTATTATTATTAAACTTTCATCTACGAACATAATAATTACAGAAGACAATAACAATCACACATTCATAATTCAAAAGTCATTACTCAACCCTCTAATGCTAACTAGTTCAAATTTAACAACCTTATCGTCAGTACGGGGCATGAAGCACTCAAACCATGCAAGATATCTTGGCGCTTTAATTATATACATGTACGTCCAAGCCAGTGTGGGGTTAATTAAAGGAAGTTCGTACGGATTCGTGAGGCAACTTTGAGTTCGTTATAATGACTATGTGTTTACGGTAGGAGCTTGCATGACTATGGAAATTATGGACTGCACGCAACGTGAATATGCCTTTTCTTAGCGCTTTCTTTTGGAGGGTTAAGCTCTCGTGACGTATAGATACATCGATATGACGTTTATAATACATAAAATCATTTTACGAGTGTCGTCAAATTTGTATACGGGATTTTAGAGATGTTGTCTTCAAAATGTGTGTGCGTCTGTGAACTTGTATGTGGGATGATTCAGATGATTTTATTAAATTTATTTTTATATTTTCGTGTGTGCGTGAGTTTGTTATTCTATTACGTGTCGAACCAGTGATAGCGTTTTAATTACCGTGATTCTGACAAACGCCTTCACTGTTACTTGAGTATTTTTAGTTAACTTAGTGAGCGTACTCTGAAGTTTTTATTTCTTTTCAGACTTCAAGGGGCCGAAAAAGGCCACTTTGGCAGAATCATAAATGGATAACATTATGAATCATAATATGGCGAAGACCCACCGTATTTATCTTTTTTTCGCTGCACTGCGTAGGTATAATCAAAGAGGATTGGATTTGGATTGGATTGATTGGAATTTTGGCACAGACAAAAAAAAATAACTGAAAAATCCTTCACCATTGGGATTTGATTCGATTACCTAAACAGTTAACTGTCCATTATGATTCATAATGTTATCATTTTATGATTCTGCCAAATATTCAATATTATTTATTTATTTATAATTAGATACCTTTACAACTATCATAACAGGATTAACCTAATGCGATGGTGTGGTATTTATACACTTACAATATTAAATTAACCTAATAAGGAACTTCTATAACATTATCCTATCCTAAAGTATATAAATCTCATACATAACAATAACACAGAACAACTATTTTATAACTTAATAACATTTAATTCTTAATACCACGATATTCTTAATACTTAATAACATTTAATAATTAATATTCAATAAATTTCGTACGCAAAATACGCGCATTGACGTGCAGTTGCGGACACCAGCCCGTATTACCTATTACGGTAAAGTGACCGTTTTAGACTCCCAGCACACTTGCTACGAGTATAATAATTTTCAATAGATAAATTTCTTTAATGAAATACAGGGTTTTTCAATAGAGACCGCGTAACACACTATTACTCTCAATTTGAATCATTTTGAAGCATTTGCGAATTCATTGCTCCATATGTTCGAAAAATGTGTCTGCTCAACAACGTAAATAACGCAATGAATGTTGTTGAACTGGCAAAATGGAACCCATTACTACGCAGTTACAATGCGTGCCACGAAAGATGAGACTTGACACACCACGTGGTTTGACATGCGCAGTACACGATTTTAGGTATCTTTAGCGGTATGAGGTCTGAGTGCGGGACGGGACCGGACGTCATAGGGGCGGCGGAAAGAGCGGGGGAGGCGGGGTCAAATCTCATCTTTCGTGGCACACATTGTACCATAATAAGTAATTACAATCAATTAACCTGCGGGTATATTTGATTTGAAATAAAAACACATTGATTGTTCACAATAATATTATGTATTTTTTTGAAGGCTCTCTTTTTGGCATTATTTATGGAATACCATATCATTTAAATGACCACCTCGGCTTCGTATCGTAGGGTGAATACGATAAATCCAATTTTCCATGATTTTTTTGACATAATATGCCTCGAATCTCGATACCTCTATCTCATTGATGACGCGTGTGATGTTAGTCTTTAGGTCTTCGACAGTTCTTGGCTTATTCTCATACACCAGTGATTTCGCATAACCCCACAAAAAATAATCACACTAATATTATAAAGGCGAATGTTTGTGTGTGTGTGCGTTTATATGATTGTTACTTCTTCACGTTCAAACGGCTGGACCAATTTTGATTAAATTTTGTGTGGACGTAGCTGACACCCTGGATTAACACCTTTTTACCCCGATATTCCCACGGGATCGATATTTACGCAGGTGAAACCCGGGGGCGCAGCTAGTCAAGATATATAATCAATCAATTCAATATGGACGCCATCGGCTGTCAAAGATACCTTGCCCCTATTGAAAAACCCTTTACAATTATTTTAATTGCCACTTTAAAATTATCAACTTATTGAACGCACCTTTATACGACTCAAATTAATGTTTAATTAATTTAATTAACAAAACAAATGAAAATACATAGGAGTACATAAGAATTAAAACACACCGATACATAGCCATCGATTATGTAAATAGTAAATCCATAACAAGCGGAACCGTGATTGTATGTACAAGAGTTAATTAACGAGTGATCCAATAATCGAATCTCACCCGGACACTACGAACGGTCCGGACAGTCGGATGACCCGGACAACCCGGACACGAAGACCGCTGCCGGATCCGGACCGTTATAATCGTATTTATTTTATTTCTGTCGTAACAATTGCGTTATGGCGATAATATTGATATTATTTTATGATTTTTCTTTCATATGTTTGATATTGGATTCATTAATAAAGTATGTGTTCTGGGTGTCGTAAATTCTGTCAAGCTGCGGTATGAGATATCACCTTTATGTTTTAGAGAACTAGATCACAAACCATAGCAAATTAAGAATGTATTTTCTAGATTTCCACGTGAAATCAAAATATGAAAATAAAAAATTAGATTTTAATTAAACCATAAACAGGGTAAATTTTTCAAGTGGGCGTGGAACGCCAAATCCGAAACTATGAGTAATAACGAAAAGTACCTACTCAAAGGAGTCTCCGGCAAAAAACTAAACTTAACTAAAACTACATCATTGGATTTTTTGAAAAATCAATATTTCTAGCCAGGAATAGAACCCGTTGATTTTGAAAAAAAAACACACTGTATTATTACACCATTTGATAGTGTCGCTAATAAGGAAAATGTTGGATTTTAATAAACTGCTTTTTATGTTAAAGTATTCATACCTACATTACCTGTACCTTGTTCGAAATGACGCTCAATATTTTTACTAACACACCCGCAGCGCAGTCTCCTTCACAACATTATGTTCTAAATTCAAATTTTATATTACGATCTTTGGAAAATATTCTAAATGGAATCAATAATATTGTAATGCTGAATACAGTCCTTGAGACGTCGAATCCATCCATGTAAAACAATGGCCATCATTTTGAACAATTAATCAGTTAAGGTTTAATAGTTAGGTAAAGGTAACAGAAGAAAAATAAAAAGGTACGTTGTTAAAAATGAGGTCTTTTCTTTAGTTTGCCGTATATCATTATTTCCCAGAATTTGATCCTTATTAGCGACACTATCGAATGGTGTAATAATACAGTGTGTGTGTGTTTTTTTTACAAAATCAACGGGTTCGATTCCTGGCTAGTAATATTGATTTTTCAAAAATCCAATGATTCAGTTTCAGTTTTCATCAAAATCGAGCTCGAGACTCCTTTGAGTATTTTTGGCTATTCCTCATAGTTTCGGATTTGGTCATACACGCCCACTTGAAAAATTCACCTGTATATACTGAAACGCTTGTTGTATACATAGATATACCGAATGAATATCCCAACCACGTCCTTATATATTTTGACTGACTTTTCATCCCATCCTATTAATAAACCGAAACTTCTAAACGCTTTATATCTTCCAATCTAAAATCAGCACAAAACTTCCCCTTATAGACTCTCAAAGTAATCTCTGTTATTTGTTCGGACGTTCATTGTTAATTTATGCCAAAGTTGCTAAACTGACGACTCTCAATAACTATTCCATTCCCCAGACAGTCGGCAAACAATACAGAAGCAGGGTTAGCTTCTTATTTTTATATCGTAATAAAACAAACAAGATTTTCCTTCCAGCCAATATACATTTATGTTAACAAAGTTAAGGATTTGGACCATCTCAGTCCTCCAGGGACAGTCCTCTTCATTAACAATGCAAAAAAAAATGTATTACAAACTCTTTCTACTTAGCATCTTTCTCCCCTCGTTCGTATTTCATAGAAAGTTTGGCAGCGTACTGGGTTATATGTATGGTGACCCATCGTTCACATAAATTAGAACCACAATTCCGGCTTTCTGCTCTTCATGTTAGGGTTATTAGATTATGTTAGATTATTTCATTTTTCATTTTTTTTTGTTTTTTGCCGCATGTTCCTGTCAATTTTGAATTGTTGTCTTGTTGCACTCACTATCGCGTTCTACTGTTTTGAAATTTTAATATCAATTTAACTGTTTATTTTTTTATTTTAATCTTAATGTTTTAATTCTTATTCTAATTCTAACGAAAATTTTGATTTTATTTAAGAAGTTATCATTTTTTTTTTTATGTAAGTGCTGTGTACGCCTGTAAGTGACTAATTCACCATAACACAATGAATATGTTATTAATTTATTATGTCATTATTTCTAGTGGATAAGTCGTTGGTGTACCTTTTAAATAAAATAAAATAAAAAATAAAATAAAATGTTAGACATAATGACATGACATGTTAGGTTTAGGATCAAACAATCGTCGTAAGCTTGGATTAGCGACTTATAACAATTTTTGAGAAACTAGTGAAGTTAATAAAGGGCGACACAAATTAGACGCACTCATTACAGCCAGACACGTACGTGTACAAATTACGACGAAAAAATTTGTGCCAATAAGTTGGTCCGTTACACTTTGCTGTAAGGACACGCCGTAAGTCGACAAATCCCTAGAGATTGATGTCCACCGACCAACATATTTCCTAAGCCGCCGAATACATGTTGTTGCTAAACATTAACGTTTATAGGACGTATAAACAGGGCCCACACGAATTGGGGAGGTGGGACTAATTTAAAACGTTACGCGGCGCCATGATAAAACGACGCCATTATCAACTCAAAGGGTTGCACGAAAAAGATATTACACCACTGAGACGTTCTTGTCGTTATAAATATAATAATTGTGTACTTTGCGGTAACGGTATACGATACGACGATTTGGGGCTGGAAGACACTTGAGCAAACATAATTTTCAAGAAAAAATGGTTACAGAAATATTGTTCTCCAAAGACAAACGGGTCTTCTAGTAAAACCAGGACTTATATACATTTTCAATAAAGAAACACACGCCCGATGCCATGCATAAATACATTGTATTATGTAAATACATAAGTACCTGTATAACGCGGTTTGCAAAAGGATTTCAGAAGCCACACAGTGGCAACCTCTGCGTAAAAATCACTAAAGTGACGAGTCTACCGAAATGTTTGAAGCACAATAACATGCTTTCCTACAAAGACTTGACTACTCACTATCCTTAAGTTATTACCCACTTTCAAAATGTTCCCAGCTCGTAACTTTCAGCAAAGTTTAATTTCCGCTTTCATAATGTAAAGACATGGCTCCTGGTGATCTGTTAGAGCCTCTACCTGGTTCGAGATCTTCTTTTCACTATATTAAATGGAGATAACTCGTAGAAGAGCGAAAAATTCCCCTTGTAGCTCAACACAGGGATTGGCTAAGACACTCAAGATATTTTATGGATTTGTATTGACCCTATAGCTCAGATTACAGAACAAAATAGGCCCTATACTGCAGATTCTTATTTTGACATGGTTTTCGTGTATAGGTTTTTTTTAATTTAAAATAAGTTTGCTCTTGACTCCAGTCTAGGTCAGAGGTGACAGAAACAAAATTGACGAGTGAGCTTACCCCGAAGAAGGTTTGATGCATGCATGTAGGTAAGATATAGTGTAACAGCGTGCAGCATTTATATACGTCATAAAAATCTTTATGTAGTACCTTATTTTGATGGTAGTAGCCAACATACGGCCACCAACACACGTCCACAGCACTTTTATGGGAGCACGTCCTATTCTGGGACCTGCAATGTAAAAATAGGCCGGATTTTGTTTTCCACCCAAAGGTTTTACGCTTTGTTAATTTGTGACTGTTACCGAGTGAGGCATGGTCTCTATAGTGCCAAAGACCTAATTGAAATCACGTTTCATAGTCACGCACAGGCTGTGAAAACCGCAGTTCGTACTGGCAGGGTGCCATCATACAGTTATCCGTTAGGATTTTACTACTTTCACACTATACGTAGAGCTAGAAATCGTAATTTAATTTTGATTTTACACTTCAAAGAAGATTTTTGTTTGTAGTTCAAGCAACAAAGTTATTTGTTTGTCCTTACCTTTTGCCATAACCTGTACAATTTCTCAAGCAAAAAATTCCTACTTCTTTCAAAGAAATTATTTAACAAAGTTTACTGATTAAATTACGGTGAGACGCCGTTGTTTATTTGACCGTAATTAATACTCAACTTGTACAGCTAAGCATTACTTAGGTACCTACTTGAAAACATTGAATAATTAATTTAAGGTCGGCCCGCCAACAGTCAACTTTTAATGCAAGAACAAGTATAAAAACAAAGTTAGTTTCATTCCTCTTTCCCTGATGGGATTGCAGTTAAACCTTTGCTGTCGTTGCTAATACCTACCTTTTTAGTTCGGAACGGTCGTCTTATTGAAAAGGGTAATAGATACAGCGATAAACAGGCAGGTAAACATTTGTATATATTCTGTGCTGAAGTTTATTTAATTCAAACTACCTGTGTAATCGGAAATAGGGATTGTTTTTTTTTATGGTAAAGACCTGTTTTAGCAGTTGAGGAATAAATTAACGAATAATCTAAACACAACAAACTGAAATCACA
Organism: Luperina nickerlii; assembly: GCA_963855955.1. Taxonomy (NCBI): domain Eukaryota; kingdom Metazoa; phylum Arthropoda; class Insecta; order Lepidoptera; family Noctuidae; genus Luperina; species Luperina nickerlii. The sequence continues at coordinate 9,797,643 of OY979666.1, forward strand.
GACGTGTACCTTATCACAACCCATCAATGTATATTGTATCTAGATTCTAGATTAATCATAATTTCACAAAAGAGTAACACATTTTAACAAACAAGTAGGTACACCGACCACATCGACGTCAATATAGGTACATTTTTGCGAGACAAGAAGTCATTCAACGAAAAAAAAAACACGATCGCCCGAACACACACCTACATACAAAAAGATACATAAGCATAAACAAGCGATTGTTTAAGTTTTCCGTCAAATTAGGTGCTTACGATTACACATCCGCTTGAGTTGACCTTTTTCGCACGTCGTAGCCAATGAGCTGGCATAACTGGTTGGCATTGAACGAGACCATGTTACAAACAATGGGATATTATTAATAGATAGAAAGATCGGTCAATTGTACATCAGGGACTACTGAAGGTCGGTAGCTTCGTGGGGCGGCAACCCTGGAATGCCTGTCAATAACATGAGGCGTTAGGACTGGTTCTTTATCTTCAAATGAGCTCACTGTCCACGGTCCTCTATGTCTATTTATAAATTGCTAGCGTCCCCCGCCCCTGCTTCGGTATTTCACGGTTTTTTTCACGGTTTAAAGGACTTGACAAAACATAGAGATTTGTTTTTTTTTTTCGTTAGCCTATATTGTGTCCACTGGGGGGCAAAGTCCTCCCCTTTTTCCTTTCAGACCTCCCTGTCTTGAGCGATCTCTGGCCATGTTGGCCCTGCAAACCTCATCTGATCGTCACACCACCTTGCCGTGCCGTTCGCCGTGGTCTACCTCGACGGTGATATATTTCTTTATTACCTATATGTAAGTTTAATATGAAAATGTATTAATTATGCCTATAAACCTTTTGAATACATTCTCTAAAAAAATAGCGTTGAAATCGCATTCTGCATCAATATTCGTTGCTGTTTAAAAGAACAACTCAGTCACACATAAAGACTCAAAAAGCGACTTTAATTTATATTTACTAGCTGCACCCCGCGGTTTTACCCACATAAATATCGATCCCGTGGGAATATCAGGATAAAAAGTAGCCTAAATGTTAATCCAGGGTGTCAGTTACCTCCGTACAAAATTTTATCACAATTGGTCCAGCCGTTTGAGCGTGAAGAAGTAACAAACATATAAACACACACACACACTCACAAACTTTCGCCTTTATAATATTAGTGTGATATAAATATTGAAGATTTACTAAAGAAAGTCGTAAAAAACTCCTCATATAATCGACGGGGCGATATATAGTATTTTTGTAGCCAGACACACAATACAACATGCAGTAGCCAGTAGGCTTCCAACAATCAGCGTTGCAAATGTGAGGATTTTTTGGATTAACACAAACATAACGTGGGATTGAATGCCAAAACACCGGCTCTGTTACAACATGGTGCAGGATAAATGACCGCACAACGTAATTCTCAATCATGCATCGAATGAAAAATACCAAACCGAACTGTGTGGAATATGACGATCAATGTTCTTAAAACAAAAAAGTATCATAAAGAATCAAGCACTGACAAAAACATGAAATGTAACTTTATTGTTTGAAAAAATCTGAAAACCGTTTTTAAAAAAATCTCGTGGTAAACTATTTTCATACCTACAAATTTGTACGGAACCCTCGGTGCGCGAGTCTGACTCGCACTTGACCGTTTTTTAATACTTACATTTCATTCGTGTGATCTTTCACTAATACCAACAGCGCCCCCTGTCAACGTTATTCGAACGCCAATATACCCTTGTAGTAATGTACAGACGTCAGCACATCAAGCTACTACAATCTGTCAAATTTATTTGATAGATTTTCAACTTTATCGCTAAAGCATGGCATAAGGTTCAAAGTTGATTGGGAAAAATTGACAGTTTCGGGTAGCTTGATGTGCTGGCGTCTGTACATACCCACGCGGGATCTGAACTGTCTTGTCATTTAACGTCCATTTCTAAAATTTCTGCTATTCTGCTGAAACAAATGTAATTAATTCTTAAATGGTAAATACATTTTTTTTTATGTAGTAACTCGTTGTCTCGTAGCGTTGAAGGTTCGAAATGCTACGAACTCCGACGCTTTTCTACTGACTTTATTCGGAGCAAAATGATGTGTTATGTTTTTCCGTCTGATATCGTGCGTTATTAGTGTACGTCAATTACATACGTTGTACGAAAAAATTAAATATGGCCAACATCAAATTCAAATACAATATATTGTATTTTACATAAACCTACATCGGCTGTTATGAAACGTCAGAAGCTAGGTGCACGGTTCCAATTGGTCGTTTCCTATGGAAGAATCAAGAAAAAAATCAATCAATTGCTGGCAAGAATCTCCACGGTTGCCATTTTAAAAATAATTGACTTTTTCAAAATTGTCAAATTAACGTGTTAATAGGTATGGGATAACAGTGTAGGCCTTTCATAAAATAATAAATATTATAAATGCGAAAGTGTGTTTATCTGTTTGTCTGTTAGCTCTTCACGCGTAAACCGCTGAACCGATTTAGATGAAATTTGGTATAGAGATATGTATTTGAGTCCAGGGAAATGACATAGGATAGTTTTTATCCCGATATGCCCACGGAATCAACACTTATGCGGGTAAAACCCCGGGGCGCTGCTAGTAATAAATGTTAACTACTTACTTGTATGTCCCTATGTTTTCTTTTTTGATGATATTTTTATAAGCACTATAGAGCCCTCAAAATATGCCTAGTTAAACCGCTGTCAACAGTGTACAAATTTGACAACTATTAAGCAAAAAGAAAAACGTAGCAACACAGAATATAGCCTTCTTATTCTGTTTATCTTTTAAATTGGTCCAATATTGGAGGAGAAAATAGGCGACAGCCAAACCTCGAATTATGACTTTTTATTTAGGCTTTTTCAAAAAAACTCTTCGACCGCATTTCCTCTTAAGCTTGTAACGATCTGTACCATATTTAAAATAGAGGGTAAGCAGACCGTCCAATAATTTTTATTAGGGAAGATAAAATACAGAAAGTTATAAAAACAGCTAGTTATAAAAATACTAAATAGCACGCACTCTCGGAAGTTTATAGTTCACACACGCGCGCACTCACTGGAGTTTTATAGTTCACGTTATGGAATCAGCTCAGCACTGTAGGAACGGGTATCAGGCGTCAGGGTAGCAAGTTATACGAGGTTAGCTCGCGAAGATTAGAAGTAGAAGGTCCCAGGTGGAATCTTTAGCTGGATCCCCTGGGTTAGTCAAAGATGTCGCAGCAGAACCAAGCAGTTCAAGTTGACACAGCAAAACCAAGCAGTTTTCTGATGCTTAATGTCTCAGTTCCAAGACTCGAATGCCAGCAGCCTCCAGCTGTTCGTGAGCTCGTTTCTAAGTCGTCTTCCTTTTTCAAATCTCAGTTTTCTTCTATGTGGCCATCATCTCATCTGACATGTGTATCCGGCCAAGACATATCCACGAGTGCGTAAAGAATATTACAAAACTAATTTAAAATTAAGTTATTTAGACTAAACAATCATAATAATCTTAATATTACAATAGCTAAACATATTGATAAAAATAATTTAAGTTATTTAGACCAAAGAGTAATTACCATAGACTAAGCCAGAAAGACATTTAAAAAGTAATTGACAGTTTTGACAATTGACGTGTCACAACATGAAAATTGAGTAAAAGTATAATGTAAACATATAAACAAATAAAAAGGATGATAAATAGTATTAAAGTGTAAGTAATGATAAATAGTATTATGCGTGATGAAAGTAAAGTGTAAGTAAGCATAAATACTGGCGCCAAACTGTAACGATCTGTACCATATTTAAAATAGAGGGTAAGCAGACCGTCCAATAATTTTTATTAGGGAAGATAAAATACAGAAAGTTATAAAAACAGCTAGTTATAAAAATACTAAATAGCACGCACTCTCGGAAGTTTATAGTTCACACACGCGCGCACTCACTGGAGTTTTATAGTTCACGTTATGGAATCAGCTCAGCACTGTAGGAACGGGTATCAGGCGTCAGGGTAGCAAGTTATACGAGGTTAGCTCGCGAAGATTAGAAGTAGAAGGTCCCAGGTGGAATCTTTAGCTGGATCCCCTGGGTTAGTCAAAGATGTCGCAGCAGAACCAAGCAGTTCAAGTTGACACAGCAAAACCAAGCAGTTTTCTGATGCTTAATGTCTCAGTTCCAAGACTCGAATGCCAGCAGCCTCCAGCTGTTCGTGAGCTCGTTTCTAAGTCGTCTTCCTTTTTCAAATCTCAGTTTTCTTCTATGTGGCCATCATCTCATCTGACATGTGTATCCGGCCAAGACATATCCACGAGTGCGTAAAGAATATTACAAAACTAATTTAAAATTAAGTTATTTAGACTAAACAATCATAATAATCTTAATATTACAATAGCTAAACATATTGATAAAAATAATTTAAGTTATTTAGACCAAAGAGTAATTACCATAGACTAAGCCAGAAAGACATTTAAAAAGTAATTGACAGTTTTGACAATTGACGTGTCACAACATGAAAATTGAGTAAAAGTATAATGTAAACATATAAACAAATAAAAAGGATGATAAATAGTATTAAAGTGTAAGTAATGATAAATAGTATTATGCGTGATGAAAGTAAAGTGTAAGTAAGCATAAATACTATAAGCTTTACAAAAAATAAGCATACAGTATAATAACTGGGCTAGCCACGTATGCCGTATGCCCAATGAGCTGCGTTATTTCTTTAACAGCCAGAAGGCATTGCGGCAAACCCCGTAGAAGATGGCGGAACGAGCTGGAGAAAATAACCAACCAGTGTGCAGTGGTCCACTTTAGCCCTGGATCGAAAGAGCTGGAAGTCACTGGGGGAAGCCTTTGCCAAGTACTGGGATGACGCAAGCTAACTGTTATAATAACTCTATAACAGCACGTCTGCCATGTAGTCCGTAAAAAATGGGCAGAGATAACGAAAGAGTAAAGAGTACCAGCGGTGTTAGATCACGGAAGATCGGCAACTAAATTCCGTCAGATGTGTTTCGACCCTTACCAGTAAGCATAATAAATGTGTAATCGCTTCAAAATATCCAACAAACCACAGAGGCGCATCGCTACACGTCTGATCGTGCGATGATGGAATGGACTTGAGGGAATTAAATTGGGTAATTCCAGCGCTTCCTCTGTACCGAAATGCGCCCGATAAGCCACGGATAGGCTTGCAACACTGCATCGATATTCAAAACTAAATTTTATTTCAGCTCAAACTGTATTAACTATCATCATCGTCCTTTCAGCCGGAAAAAAAAATCCACTGCTGGACACAGGCGTCCCGCAAGTACCGCCACTTAGACCGGTTCTGTGCTTCTCGCATCCTTTACAAAATTTAACACCTGACTGCTTCGTTGGTCTAGTGGTCGCAAGCGCTACTGCTAAGCGTGAGGTCCTGTCCAAAAAAACTGCATAAACAATGGGAAAAGGTACAAAATGTTCGAAACCTGAATGATGTCCTTTGTTGCACATTTTCAAAAAAAGTTTGCTTTTATAAACTTATGTTAGGATACTCCTGTGCTCATGGCCCTCTCGGGCCGGGGGCCCCCTCTGGCTGGGGGCCCGTGGCATTTTGTCCCAATGCCACCACTGCAAAAAAGAGTGTAGGTACATATTACTACAATCTTCGACCCCAATATACTGTACAATGAACCACGTGAGCGTAAACACATAACATCCCTCGGGTCACCTGGTTAATTGAAGTGGAAAGCGAAGTGAAATGAAACTGCATAAAATGTGCGATTGCTATCGTATATATTATTTAAAAAAATCCAACTATCTAATAGATAGAGAATTACAAATTTACGGTATTTGGATTTTTTCCTTTACTTGTGCTACATGAGATTGCTTCTTATCAAATTTCATGATTCTAGTATTGGAGCGTTCAATGTAAACGAATACACTATATGTCAATCTGTCAAGTCTTCGTCAACGCGAAGTGCTCTATAGGTTTTGATTCCCTTGCGAGTGTCAACATATGCGACATAAACGGACCACGCCCGTATCTTTTGATTGCGTTGACATATAAGTTATATTTTTTCACTGCTTCAAGGGATCGTAGCCCCGAGTATTAAAAAAGGGCATTGACAGACGGACAACGAAGTGATCTTATAAGGGTTCCGTTTTTACTTTTTGGGTACGGAACCCTAAAAACATCTTTATATGAATTTATTTTCGTTTTAGCTTGTTTAGATATCGATACCTATCACGTCTGTGGAGTTTCGTTGGTTTATTTAATTTGACCCTGCAGATGAAGATCTTTCAATGTCTGTATTGTATACAATGATGATATAATTTATTTTCTCGCTAGTTATCTTAGCGAGTTGACTGAATTCTAGTTAACATAATCTTTCGTTGATACTAGAAGTCAACTTGGGTCAAGTGGATGAATAAATTGTTATTACACTCACCGGCACGGAAACTTGGCCACATGTAAATTTCACGATATTTCGCAATTAAGCACCTTCAGTTAATTAATAAAAAGCACAAAACCACAATAATTATAAAAAGCTAACCGTAAACTTCGACAACACACATATTTAAACTAACAACTTAGTCGCTCAAGAGACACGATTCGACTAAAAATTGAAAGTTGCACCATAGTGCACTCAAACATTTTTAGTAAACATTTTTTGACCTACCCTCATAAGAAACAATTATTACTGGAAACACTTAAAGTTTTTGTTATTGCGAGTATTTGCAGAAAGATAATAACAGTCATTCCGAAGATAGCTTCGAAAGACAATCTGAATTTACTTCACTTTATTGATAGCGCTCACATATTGTTGTACTTGTTGCAAGAGTTAGGACGCATGTCGTGTAGTTACAACAATGTTTTCTAAAACTTTGTTTGTCTTTATTGCTGTATACTTTTTATCGGATTTCTCACGTGGGTATAATACAGTCGCTGTTTTGTATATTTATTGAAACTCAGTAAGCGCAATAAAAATAATTAAAAGATCAAAGTAATACAATTCAATATGCTGTGATGTGACTATTTTCTATTTCGTAGATGGACAAAGGGATAAAAAGTTTTTCCGGAAGGACTACTCTTACATAGAAGCAACGGAGAGTTTCTACAAGATGCACAAGACAACACAAACTTGGGCTGAGGCGAAGCGAGTCTGCGCTCTGGAAGGATCCAGTTTGTTCTACCCAAACAACAGCGCTGAGGCTCAAGCTGTGACTGCGTTTTGGAACAATACCTGGCCGCAAATAAGGGTGATATTTATGGGGATGTCAGACATATTGGTTGAAGGACTATTTGAGACCATTGACGGTACGCATATAATTCCAGTATTTATTTTGTCCGTTTAGTTTTGTTCCATTTAAAATAATTTCATAATCACTGCTCTCAAAACGGTGGAGGACACCATCGGGATGTCCTGGAACCAAACATGTGGTATCTCTACCAACCCGCACTCGGCCCGCTTGGTGGATTACGGCCCACTCCGTCTCATCGACAGGAGGCCTGTTTCCCAGCAATGGGAACCTTTAAAACAAATCTCATTTTTGAAGTGAAAACTTCTTTAGCATCGTTGTGATTTGAAATTTTATGAAACGAAAAAGAGACATATAAGATTTAACGTGGGAGAAAATGAGATAGCAAGCATTATACAGTGTTTTTGTTTTTTATTAAGTATTACTAATGACATCACATTTAATCCTATGCTACTAATTTGTGATATGATGATGGATGGATGGATGGATGGATGTTCTTTAGCATCGTTGTGATTCGAAAGTTTATGAAACGAAAAAGCGACAGTAAAAAGAGACATGTAAATTCATGAGATAGGAAGCATTATACAGTGTTTTTGAAGGTTTCACTTCTACCACGTGTGAATTGCACACATGCTGTTTTTTTTTTATAATTTTTCATGTAACTTTTCTAGGGAAGTCCATGTCCGAGGTGTACTACAACTGGCAGCCAGGTCAACCGGACGATTATCAGAGTAAACAGGATTGTGCTGTCTTATACCGGGCTGGCGACATGGATGATGGCAATTGTGACTCTAAGTTTTACTTCATTTGCAAGAAGAGTCTCCAGTCTCTAGAGTGGAACCAACAATGCGATACTCCTAATTTAGGTAAGTTTCTGTTAGGGCAGGGCGCAGTACAATTTATCGATAAAATGTAGTCGATAAATAACTAAATTGTAAAATTGCCTATCTGAATAATTAATACAATTGTCAAAGTTTAAAGTGCAACGTAGTTATTTACCTTGGTACTTAGTTTTACACTGAACCAAACTGTGAAGAACGAGAATGACCTTATTGCATTTTGTCATTTATCTACACCCGTGCTATAAATCCATACTAATATTATAAACGCGAAAGTGTCACTGTCTGTCTGTCTGTCTGTATATTACCTCTTCACGCTTAATTGGCGGAACCGATTTAGATGAAATTTGGTATAGAGATAGTTTGAGTCCCGGGAATGGACATAGGTTAGTTTTTTATCCCGATATTCCCCGATATTACGCGGGTAAAACCGCGGGTCGCAGCTAGCCCTCTATAAAAGTTTCTGAAACAGTTAGCTTATTGCCAACATTAAAACAACCAAAGTGTCATAGTAACCATAATATCATCCAAACGAGTGTTATAATGTTGTAATAAAGGATGTCACCAAAATCTGCCCAAACGAAGTACCGTGGTACACTTAGTGGCATAAAATAAACTAGATTACACTGAATAATATTGCATTAATATTTTTTCTTATGGGATACCCGAGGACGAGAATAAAATAACTTTTAACATAACAAAAAGCACGCCATTTTGGCAACCTTTCATTGGCACAATTATCTAGGTACTTTACTTATTTAAAAAAAACTGTCAAGTTGACAGCCTGCTGTCTGCTGTCGGCTTCCACCGCTATTGTTTCACATTTCTTTAGTTTCGAATATGTATAAATAATTCAATCGGAATTCAATAATAACTCGTACTTCTAAACGCAAAAAAGAACGGAATGATAAATTAATGACATTTACGAAAATAGCTCGAGTGTCAACCAAATGTAACGCAATTGTACATGTAAAGTTCCCACATGTTTTAATTGTGTTACAGGTAAAATAATAAAACATAATTTATTATGTTGTTTTAAATTATGTATGGAAAAGTATTTTTTTCGAATTCCTCTTTGTTTTCTCTACGATTTGGTACACGTGTACCTCGAGGTACATGTTTGGGCAAAGTTGTATGGGCTTTTGTTGACCTCCTTTCATTATCCAACTCCTTTTCAAAAAAAGAACATTGTCAAGCACGCGCGTTTCACTACCACAGCGCCGTAATAAAAAAAAACTTAAGAGGTTATTCGAATTCACGTCGTATCCCGCCATTTTCGTTCGATATTAAGTGTTGCAAAAATTTATTGCTTTGTTTTTTACAAAAATGAGTGAGACAAGCTTTGATAACACAACCAGATATTTCTAATGCAGCAATAAATCATTCTATTATTATTACCTATACATTGTTTGTATTAGATACTCGGCAATTAAACTTTCTATGAATTTACATACTTAGTTCTTACAACACTGTACAACACCCTATGGTTTCAGAACCTTCTATAGAGGATTCATATCATGTGTATAGATAAAGTCTTTTAAGCAACTGTACATAATTAAGTATTAAAACACTCATGTGATACTATTATCACACGAGGCTATTACATTAATAACTATTATCCAGTAGTTACATTCCTAAATTCTTCAACATCGAGGCAGACCAGAAGATAGCGGGACGAGCTTGTTGCCTACACACAGGATTGGTCTACACTAGCTCTAGCTAGATAGACACGAGTGGAAAGGAGAAACGGAGGCCTTTGCCCAGCAGTGCTAGCTAAAAATAAAATAAAATAATTCTACGGAAAGGCTTTAGTTTAGGTAAAAAAATATTAAATTCCTGACAATTTCTTTTTTTTTACAGATTACACTTTAAATAACGATATCGGCAAATGTTACAAACTGCACACCACACCATTGAACTGGATGGAAGCACACGCCGTATGTCGCGCGGAACAGTCCTACTTGGCTATGGTCAACAATCGGATGGAAGGAGACTACCTTGCGTCGTTAACGGAGTCCGCATCGAAACAAAGAGTCAGAGGGCACTACCTTAGAGGAATATTTCATCTGGGCTTCCATAACAGATTGTATGAGGGCTGGCAGACAGTTAGAGGTAACAAGTGTCCGTCTTACTATCTAACGATAAAATCCGCGGCCGTCCATTTATTTCTTGCAATTACGAAATCAAGTTGGCACAAAAAAAACGCACCAATTTAGCAACTTTCTTTACTGTTCATAATTATAAGTAGCCTTCATTATCCCTAATCTTGCGAAAGTTTGGCCTTTCTGAGCCTGACTTGTCACAAAGACTAGTAGGTACTTATGAAAGTATGTTTTCACCTAGACAAATCTTTGTGTTGATCTCCGTCTGCGCGCAGCTCCCATGTAATGAGGAAGCAAGCAAAATGTTGATTTGTGCTTTCTATAATTACCTACTTCAAATAATGTTGATTTGGTTTTCAAGGGACACCATTGAATGATGCCGTTGCCTGGTGGGGCAAATACCAACCTGAAGTAGACGAGAGTGAGCAGTGCGGCTCAATGTTCTACACCGGTCGTCTGACTCACATCGATTGTGCTACGAGGAGCTTCTTCATTTGTGAACACGAAGTAGACATCTCGAACTCGACCCAAGAGATATTGGAAGAACAGAATGCTTGAAGAATTGAAAATAACAGAACTGCAATGTAAACAATTTAATATAATATAATTTTCAGAAGCAGCTTTGTTTTTCAATCTTTTTAATTATTTACAATATTTTTGTTGGGCAATTTTTTTTTATTAGATACTATTTATTAAACGCTACTTAAATGATTCGTCATCGCAGTAGTGTACTCATAATGAGCTTATAAAGTACTCACTACTGGGAAGCCTAAGCCGGCCTCCTCTCGGTGAAAGGGAGTGGGCCATAATACACCACGCGGGCCCAGTGCAGGTTGGTAGATCTCACACGTCTTCGAATTTTTGGATCTAGGACATGCCGGTTTCCTCATAATGTTTTCCTTCACCGTTTTGAGAGTAGTAGTGATGAAATAATTTACACAAAGTAAAACGCCTGTCTGGGTTCGACCCTACCATCTACAGCATCTACAACTCCTAAGTAGGTACCACTGCCTAGTGTACTAGGCTGTAGGCATCACCAATTCACCACCCACGTACAGTCACAAGCATAAGTATGTATAAACTTGGCTTTATTCAAAGACGATTCTCTCCTTTAGTTTTGAATGAAATTTTATGTTATTACGAACAACGTATTTTCGAATCCATAGGTTTGTGTAAAGTGTCTTATTTCAACGTTGCATTTGTTATTTCACGAAAAAATCGCAATTGAAAGTTGCAAAGAGTTGACATATTAGTTCTCGTGACTGTACAGTCACCAAAAGAGATAAGTAATCAGGGTCGTCCGATATAGTTGAACTTTAGTAAGAAACCGATGGATATTTTTTTTGTTTGAAAGGGTATACTTTCCAGGTGGTCCCATTGTCATCAGGTCAGGATCTGTTGATGGGATCCTGGAGAAATAGAAGGCACTCTCTTCACGGGTTGCAATTCATCGTCTGCCTAGCCCTTTTCCCAACTATGTTGGGGTCGGCTTCCAGTCTAACCAGATCCAGCTGAATACCAGTATTTTACATGGAGCGACTGCCTATCTGACTTCCACAAACCAGTTACTGGGTAAAACGATACCCCTTGGTAAGACTGGTTGTCAGACTTTCGGGCTCCTGACCACCCACAATGACTGTCAAAGATCCAAGAATGACAGCCGGGACCAACAGCTTGACGTGCTTTCCGAGGCACGGAGGCGTCTCGGTATGTAAAGATGGTCACCCATCCACAGACCAACCGCGGCAAGCGTAGCTTAACCTGATCGATCGATCTGTGCGGCTGTAATTAATTAGCCCCGGAATCCCCTCCAGGGATTGCGATTCGATTACTTTAGTTTGGTTGATAAGCAATTTATGCTCGTAACAATGAATGGTGAAATGGAGTTGATGGAGGAATACCAGGAGAACTTCTCAACAATTAACGTCCCTGCATCGGGAAAAGCAATATTTTTTTAAAAGTCTGTGAACAAATTGACATAAGGCTATTGTAACGTAAGGCGAAAGCGCCAGGGTAGCCTGCGAAATTCATTTTTTTTTAGTTTTTTTGCCATTTGCTGGTCAGTATTAAGTTGTACGTTGATTAATATATGATTCGTGGCCGTAACAAATATGTATTTACAGAATTATATTTTTTTTTTGTTTTTTTTTTAATTTGAATTTTGTTTGAATTTGAGCTTGATGTGCTGGCGTCTGTCCTTAACTATGAATAAACATTATGCTTTAAAATTGTGAGGTAGGTGCCAGTTACTAGTCCCCTATCCAAAAAGTCCGTTCACTCATGACGGTCTGAACAACAACTCTGAAGCCGCAATAAACGTAGCCAAACCCTGGGCCCAAACAGTATAATAAAGATACGATACGATAAGAATATGGGAAAGTTTGAGTATACATAGAGAGTTTAAACTACCTCACATAACACTTCATTTGTAAAAGACACCAAGTTTTCTCACTCACCTATCATATACTAAATCCGTACCGGTACCTACATACTAATTCAGTTTGTATCCTTATCACCTCCAGACAAATAAAAGCTTAGAGAACTTCTTAGTCCATTGCACCATTAGTGCTTTAAAGCGTAATCTCAATCCCAGATATAAGGAAGCTATGCACTTAATGCACCATACCACTTTAGTTCGAACTACGCTCCGGATGTATCTCGACGTCCGACGTTATAGCCAACACGCTCTGCGGAAAGTAAACCCGACCATTAGCACGCTGTTGCAGAAAATAATGAAGAGTTAACGTTAAAGAGCAAACGATTAGTTATTTGAACATTTTACTGCCATATCATGAAAGTCTGACAACCAGTCTTGAGTCTTACCAAGGGGTTTCGTATTACCCAATAACTGGGTTGTGGAGGTCAGATGCAGTCACTCCATGTAAATACTGGTACTCAGCTGCATCCGGTTAGATTGGAAGCCGACCCTCACATATAATTGGGAAAAGGCTAGGCAGACGATGATCATGCTAAATAATAAAACAACTTGGTAGATAGGCACTTTAAAATATTTAATCATTTTCCCAATTTATTTAAAACTAGCAATCCGCCCTGCTTCGCACGGGTGCAATCTACGAATACCTAAATATGTGGTGACATGTCAGACCATCGAGGTTTCTTTATTGCTTTGTTTATGTTAACTATTGATGTATTTTACACATAAACCTTCCGGATTCAATAGGTGCCTATTATAAATGATGTTGAAAACCACATCAAAATCCATTGCGTAATTTAGGGTAGCAGGACACTTGCGCGAAATACATTTCCGCGAAAGACACTTGCGCGAACCCATTTGCGCGAAAAGACATTTCCGCGAATGGACTTTTGCGGGAACGGACAGTTGCTCAATAAAGTTGTGTAAATGAGATTTCTTCATAACATTACGCATGTATTCTTTCAAAGGCGTGTATAGTACACTCACAATTCACCAATTTTTCATCATGGATGTCGTTTATGGTTTTCGAGGGTGCTGAAGCCGATAGTGAGGTCAAAATGAAAATCCTAGATGGCAGCTGCGAAAAAACGAAAACCATGAAAACGAACACCCATGATGAAAAATCACCTAATCAAATTTGTTCAAAAATAATTAATTATTTGCGAAGGCGGTTTTATAAACATGAAAATTAATCCATATCCAAATAAGTAAGTCATTCATCACAGGTATTTAATTTTGAACAAAGTAGCCGTTGACATCATTTGATTTCAATGAATATCTATGCAGATATCATAGTTTTAAAATAACTCCGCAAGGCGGCCGGTCATGAGGGTTATAAGTAATACTCTTAAAGTACCTAATGGAAATTTGTTTTAGTAGGTCTTTCCCTCAAATTAACGCGGATGAAACCGCGGGACACAGCTAGTAAATTAATAAAAAGATGCAAGAAAAAATACTACGACTATCACTATTGACGCATAATTGGACTGTTTACTTCCGGTATATCTGTAACTTGAACATAACTGCATTGAAATTACGGTGAACTGTGTCCATACTATATACCCCTGTTCAACCCTTTGAAAGAAAACATGTATAAAGAATTAGAAAACTCATTTCCTCAACTTTGTCGCGCAACTGTCTCTTCGCGCAAGTGGATTGGCGCAAGTGTCTTTCGCGCAAGTGGATTCGTGCAAGTGTCCTTCGCGCATTTGTCTTTCGCGGAAGAGTCTTTCGCGCAAGTGTCCCTTCGCGCAAAAGTCCATTCGCGCAAAATTCCATTCGCGGAAATGTATCTTCTAGCAAGTGTCCCAGATCCTGGAGGGATTTTGAAATCGCCAGCGCGAGTCACTGGCGACTAAAATCGCTGCGTGTGTACCTAGCATTATGTAAATTTGACAACTCTTCAACAAATCAACATACCATCTGTCATCTGACTGACACAGGATGAGCATGAACATTGTTTTGTTTGTGGTTTAGTTAGTATGAGTAGTAGTGTTCTGTGCTTTATACTTCCGATTCCGAATTCGTAAATTTAACAAAATAGAAACTACTCAGTAGGGCTCGGTAATAGAACTGACGAAAATAAATCAGAAATATAAATAAATTAACCAAAAATGGTTCGCAGACAGCGTGAACATAGCACCACAGAGGATGAAATCGTAATTGGTAAATAATCTAACCTTTGTTTTGTTGACATTACCAATCGCTCAAAGTATTAATAAAAATGATAATTTATAGACACACCGCCACCGAAAAAACATAAAAGGCATAAGCACAAAAAGCATAAGAAGAGAAAACTAGAAAATGAATACGAGAGCGAATCGTCAATCGACGTATCGTTCGAAGACGCGCTGGACAAGCCGTATAAAATTAAAGTGAAAGGGCGCGACGTCCCGGGTACTTCTGCCGCAGATCTACTAAAGGCACAAACCATGAAGTCGTCATCAGACTCTCGGAGGTCCATACCGGGCTCGTCGTCGAGCACTCCACCTAAGGCGTCGTCTTCAAAGAAAAAGAAGAAAGGCAGGGACAGTGGCACTTCTAGCGAAGAAGAAAGATGGCTTGATGCTATAAAATCTGGCAAACTAGAAGAAGTAAGTAAAACTAATATTGCAATTCTCGTGAGTACATGAATACTTCTCAGGAACGTCTAGTAAGTTATTACATTTGTTACAATTTATCTTTTCAGGTTGATGAAGAGCTCAAAAAAATAAAACCTAAGGACCCAAAAATGATGACAGCAAGACAACGAGCCATGTACGAGCGAGGTACAGATAAAGAGACTAGTCCCGGAGGAGAAGTACTTCTTGCACTGCCCTCAGGGTACAAAGAAAAGGTTATGACAGAAGAAGCCATTCAAAAAGCTGCCTTGAAATCACAGAAACGCAAACAGATGGCTGATGAAAAGAGAGAGAAAGATAAAAAGAAAACAATGGACAGACTTCTAAAAAAGCAGGAATCTAAATTGAAGAATATGTCAAAAGGCAAACCAACTAGAAAACTAGAACCAATGATAGTTTACAAAAACAATAAAAATAACATCTCTTTAACATTGCCACCTGGCGTACCATTCCCATTGGATAGGAAAACTCCGGTTGACCCTCCAAAACCAGTAAAGTGTGGTGTAAATGGATGTGACAATTTAAAAAAGTATAACTGTTCAACAACAGGAGTTCCACTATGCAGTTTAGAATGTTACAAAAGAAATTTAATATCAACTCAATAAAGTATTTAACTAGTCCTAATATTATGTATATTTTATGTAAATGACATCTTACCACTTACATAATGCTGCTAGACTGCATTGTCATCATATCATTAGCAGGGAACATCCACTGCTAGACAAATGAATCTAATTAAAACTACTACAATATTGCATCATGTTATGTGCTATTAAATGTAATTTTTGGAACAAAATACATAGTATCGGCGCGCGGCGGCACCGTTGCCGGGTATCTTTTATAGTAACTTTTATCTCGCGAAGCGCGCTTTCCTTGTGGTTACCAAGTGTACAAATACGCTGTGAATGTGTGTGTAAGCTCATAAATTCGCGCGCAGGGGCCCTCGGTACCCGTCAGAAACAATGACGAAGTCGGAAGTGTGTACGTGTATGTATTATATGCTGAGACTAATCGTCTTCACGCACACAATCGCACCACCACTACCATAAGTACAGCGCGCGTCGCTTCGTGAGATTAAAATACTGTATCGCAATTGACAATAGAAATCGTTCACCACGGTTTAGGCATAAAAAATTTACGTGACAGCCGTTACGCGCCGGCGACATGGCATAGTGGCCAACAATGCACTCAGCATTGTTGGTGATAGAGCATGACTATGTAGACGAGAAAGGTCGATAGAAACACATTTTTTATAGCAATCAAGTTGCTATCATCAAGAATGTTGAGCCACCTTTCTCAATTATTTTTTTCCATCAATTTAGCTTTACTCAATTTTTTGCAGCATTTTAATCTTTCATTTCTCTAATACATAGTATCGAAATGGCACTATTATAATAATATAGTGTATTAAATACGGGCGCGAGCCTGCTTTTGGCATCACTGCTTGCCGAGCTATGCACTACCAGCCACTGCCATCTCAGTGTGAATTGTTGTCTGGAATTGAGCCTAATTCTCTTGTAAAATGCAAGAAATACATCTTGAAAAAGATTCCACACCCTGTAGGGCGTTCGTCCACCGTCGCCGTCAGTGAAAGTAAGATAAGAGTAAATGTTCCTTGAAGTAAGATGACGACGCCCCCCGTAGTAGGGATACATACATTTTCTAAGGCCGCGTGTCCACCGCATATCCGTCACCCGTTGTCTTGTCTATCATGCCGAGTTCAGTCGCGGTGGACACACAATCGCCGTCACAATGTGTGCTTTCAAATTTCTAACTTGTCGATATTATCGTGACCTTAGAAATTATAAAAGCGCACGTTGGGCTCGAATAATCTCGGTGACGTGACGTCCCGGTGACGGCGGCGGTGGACAAACGCCCAACTCCTATACATATATACTGCATATACATCTCACTAAAAAGTAGGTGAATATTACGACCTGTCAAAAAGAGTAGTGACCATGTAGTTAGTGGTGACTCTGCATCAGTGCACAATAATTATGCAGTAAAAAGTTTTAACAGCTGCCACTCGCATTGTATGGTTTAACTGCTTGTCCTCTGCATCTTTAATCTCTGCACAAAAATCAGGATTCATATAACCAATAAAACAATTGAAGACAGCTAAACAGTGAGCATATTATATTTTGTAAGGATATAACAAGTATTATTTATTTTACAAAAGTCATGATTCTCCACTCAAATGGCTTCTATCGTAATGAAACCAGTCTTGTAATGAAACTAGGAGGGACTCCTTACCCATTGTGTACAATGACCAATATTACTTATTTCTTAACCACCTTCTTTTTATTCAATCAATTTAATATTAGCCTCTAATTAATAGGCCGCGTCCTAATAGAAAGCGATCGTCGCGCTAATAAAGGCAAACGGGTGCGACGCGATTCTAGTAGAACAATTTCTTTATGAAGTTTTCATAGAAATTGTTCTACATAACTCGTCGCGCTTTGCGTTGCGCCTGTCTGCAGGACCCTAACTTAACTAACAAAGAAGACGGCGTGGTCACACCGACAGAGCGCAGCTTCCGATTTTCCAAACAATAAGTGACATACGAGAGAAATGCGACGATCGCGTTTTCGTACGACGATCGCTTTCTATTAGGACGCGGAATTATATTCATCATACTTATTTCGCTAAATCTAACTTTTATTTTATGAATGAAATGTCTTTGTTGGGTGAAACTAGTATTTTGTAAAAATTAAATGAACCTTATTATGCACGTGTGCTATGGTCACACAATAGAAAAGTACGACGCATACGTCATTATAAAAAAATTTTGGAAGGTACTTCACAGGTGCTGATTTACACATTTTTTTTCTAACACCTATTTCTAGCACCTATAGTGACGGTAATTTGATATGCACTATTACCTATATCTCCTCATATTATAAAAAGTCTAATGGAACAATAAAATATCAGACTAGACTGTGCAGATAATCTGAACTACCTTAATACCCTTCCATGTTTTTTTTTTACTATAATTAGGTATAATTCTCAATCAAGTACACTCGCATCACCTATATAATTTGGCAAAATCATACTTACACGCCACGACTGAGTGAGACTACATTAAGAGCTGATTTTTCCATTGCCAGATGATTTTATCCAAGGCATAATTTTGAATGTTCTTCCATACAAAATCTGTCAGACATTAATAAAAATAATCTGTCGATTGAAAAATCAACTTTATTTCTACTAATTGAAGAGTATCAATTTCATGTTTATAATGTATTTATGCCTTTATTTACAATATATCAAAAATTTGGCAATCTCCGGTGACAAAGATCATGATAGTAGTGCAATGCAGTAATCTATTACATATTGTATTGATTAATAAGAATATCGAATAACAGACATCAATGATTAAGTATAGACATCAAGGATTCTAGTCATTACTTAAGAGGAAATAAGAATAAATCTTAACAACAAAGTTGGTATTAAATTATGAGCTTCATCCACTAAAGATGCTTCAGGAACAAGATTCTAATACTAGACAACATTGATTTGGCAAATCACTTGAGCTGTGAAAATTGTCATAATAATAAGCGTAAAATTACTTTATATTATATTAGTATGACATAGATGTACTGCAAAGCTTGTACACATTGTTTCACATACAATCTTAGATAATACATTACACTATTTTACACTTGTTTAAACATATCATGCAACATTGAATTAATGTACATTTAATGCTTCAAGACTCCCAGTAGTACTTGCATAGTTCAATACTCCTGCCAATAAAGGGTCATTGGTGGATTATGACAAATCTTTAGCATTCATTGCATGTCAGCAATTTTCACTATACCTAAATTTACACATGAACAACAAATACTGTAGATTTAATCAAATACATTTATGAATCGTATACTACATAGACATCAATCACATTGTTGTAATAGAGATACACATGAATCTAAGATATGTAGAAGTCCTGCATCATGTTTAGCACTTTAATGTTGTTTTCTTCTATTTAACTTCTGGCAGAATTTACTCACTAGACACAGAACAGACACAAAGACACATAGTGTTAGCAGAAAGTTGTCCATAGTATGATCTGACTATAATCATAAATGCCTCATGCCATTTTCATTTCTCCATCAAGAGAGCCATGGAAAAGTGGTCAAACTGACCTATATTGAAGGACACAGCTCAGTAAAGTCTACAGACCAAAGCAGGGCAGCCAGCAAAATGGCAAAAAGAAGCCAGCCTGGTATCAGACATTAGTCCGTTTCGAGCTTCGAAGGCGCGCCAAGCCCGACTGTAACCGCTAAGATTGATTATTCTGCTTATTGGACCTGAGTCGGGCTAAGCCAGACCGTTCCTCCTCCTCGTCGCTAGTGCAGGACAGTCCGCCGACAGCGCCACGCGATGATGTTGCCTGTATTAAATCTTGATCAGGTCCATTCCTGCTCTCATACAGTAAAATTCCCAATGTCTCTTCATAAATCCTTGCTTCAGGGAATTCAACTTTGGTGTGCTTCTTGTCAGTTGCATACACAATGGAAGTGCAGCAGACTTCAGCACATTTCTTGCCATGTCCAAAGAATGACCAGCAGCAGATCTCGTTTGAACCAATCACATCCTTTATGAACAGCACACGCCCGCTGAAGCGCAGAGAGAGCTTGTCAAACAACTCAATATTCTTCAACAGGTTATCATCTGATGTGCTTGTGTATGAGTATTTGTTGTTGTGTCTGTTTATCAGGAGTTTGACAACAGGCTGAAACAGTAATAATATGATTGTATTACAACAATGTGAACAAAGGTATAAAAAGTAAGGATCAAATTGGTTCAGGAAATTGTTTAAAAATCATTTAATCAAATAAGTATAACAAGATTACGATATTTGAATACTATTCTACTGACAGTTAAGCCTAGCTCCCTTTTAACAAAATAGTCAATAGGTATATATTACTTGCTATGTCTTTACCTTAGATGTTGACATAATAAGCAGTTGTTCTTCTTTGTGAGAAGTTATCAAGGGAACTCTACAAATAGGTTCCGCTTCTCTTTCTTTCTTAGCCAACGCCTGTTGACAAGATTCAGTGAGTTCTTCTATCAGGAAGTACTTGGCTTCTGCCAGCAGTTCCATGATCTCACGGTAACTATCAGGGAGTGCCACAGTGCCATCGCGGAGGTAATTTAGTATGGTGCCGAAATGTTTTCCACAGCGATCAATAAGTATCCATCCTATAACAGAAAGGACATCAGTTTAACGAAATTTATTTCATATACGCTCATTAGGTACATCAAATTGTTAAAAGCGTGTTGTGATAGCAAGGTTGAACGTACCTTCGGAATCTGTTAGTACTTCCATCCTGCCACTGAACATCGTTCGCAGCATGTTATCACTTTTTGTCAGTGTGCCGATAGTTGTGTAAAACAGCGTTCCGCCCACGTTCAGCTTCACGTATTGCGACGGGCTGCCTTTTATCAATGTTTTGTGGTCGCCCGACATTTTAGCAGTCAGACTTGCGAATGCGGAATTTAGAAGTTTTACGAAAATACGACACCTCGTACTACAACTCTGATCGAAATTGGAATTATTTCGACTTATGAAAGCATTATCACATAATTAACTACATATTCATTAATCACTGATAAATAGAAATTTAATCACCAACACAAAATCCCGTAATTATCTATAATTCACCCAAAGACTAACAAGAGTTTATTTTATAGCAGAGAACTAGAGAAGAATCTTTAGTCGAATCGGGTGGTTCATCATTATTTATATTTTAGTAGTTGGAAAAACTGAGCTTAGTTTCGGGGAAATTTATTTTGTACCCTGGTAACAACTTTATTTTAATTTTATTACTTGTTTTGCCGGGAAATATGAAAACGTACGTTATGTTTTGTTTTATTATTCAGAACTAATAATTTTTTTAGTTGTTGCATTACTTGTATAGTTACTTGTATAAATGATTCAAATAAGGTATTTTATCATCCCATTCATTTATCGTTCGATAGTTTCGTTTTTGAAAGACAATATTTTATTGTTCATATCGTGCTTTTACCCAATCTACCCGACGTCATTGAAATGTCCTTCAATGCTTATTGCCACCTCAATAGATATAGAAGTTAGTTTGTGCGTTCAAACGTACATAGGTACAAACCAACTACCATGATTAATAATACTAGATCACTCAGGTAGAAGATTTAAATGAAAGGATAAAAAAGCTTCAATGACAACAATCACTTTTATTCTTGGTAAGTATATATTTTTTCAACTGTTCACCAACGAGAATTTAAATAACAGGAAGGTTAGAGTCTACTGTATCGTTTTTAATATTTACGGACACGTAATAAGTTCGATTATGTCTGCCAAATCTTTGGGCGTCTTCTAAGGTTTCTGGCAGTTTTACATTTAAAGTTTCAGGCAAAAAGAACGACGTTAAAACTCCGCCAAACATAGTGGTGATAATCAATATAGCATTTGAATAACGAACATCAAACCGACGTCCCTAAAAAGATGATAGATCTCATTAAAATGTAATTTAATTTATTTCTCTGTTATTTCATATACATACCTATATAAAAAAATAATAAAACTCACCAAATGTAATATGTACGGTGCAATCGCACCTGCTCCACCACTTACTACATTGCCTAATGACATTCCTGTTTGTCTAAGGCATGTTGGATAAAGTTCCATATTTAGCAAATTAATTATGTAATATGAAACACTTATAGTAAATCTGTTTGAAATAACCAGGGAAGTACCCACCCATGGACTTTTAAGCCATTCTGTACTACCTGAAATGATGCAATTTTAAATAATAATTCTCAATTAATCTTTAGAATAAATGAAAATTAAATAATACTCACTAATATCACGAAAACCATATACTATCCATATTAAAGTTGTTAACGCTGTTGAAATAATTCCTGTGTATCGACGGCCGATACGATCAGCTAGCCACGATGCTATAAAAAATCCGGGAATTTCAGCTAAAGATTGCCAAGCAAAGTCCAAGAATGGATTTCCACTGGACTTTTCCGCGGAACTTAATAAAACCACCGTGTAGTTTATCGAAACACAGACCCTTCAAAAACAAACACAGTTTAATTAGAATTTAACAAACATAATAAGTAGGTATGCCTACTGATTACACTGTTCATAAGTCTTTTCATATATATAGTACGGACGCCAGCACATCAACCTACCACAATCTGTCAGATTTCTTTAATAGATTTTCAACTTTATCGCTAAAGCATAAGGTTCAAAGTTGATTGGGAAAATCTGACAGATTGTGGTAGGTTGATGTGCTGGCGTCTGTACTTACCACAATAATAGTTGTAAGATAGTATTGATAGCTAATCGCCAGCCAGAAAATAATGCTAATGGTCCTAAGGCTTCCGTTTTGCTAGCTACCACATCTTGTGCGCTTGTCAATATTTCGTTCTCCACATTGGTACTCAGCTTGGTTTTGTTTACGTTTCCTATTTGCTTAAGTATTCGAATACATTTTTTATATTCTCTGTTTACCCAAAGCCACTGTGGAGATTCAATTAGATTCCTGAAATTATAAAAATAAAATACTTTAGTATTAAGTAGTTTTTTTTTTAATGCTTTCATTTGATAAAGAAAGTTAAATTGTTGATTACCAAGAAAATAGTAAATAGGGCAACTGCATTGCTGTTGTGAAAATCATGAAAGTTTTCCAACTCCTTAACCACCAGTAAAACAAAGGCATTAGGCACAAGCCAAAACTAGTGGAAACTAATCTTAATTTTGCGACACCAGCTCGTCGTTTAGGAGAAGATATTTCCATGGATATAATAGCTGTACTCTGCGTGGCTGACCATGATGGTAAAGAAGCTATGATACACCCGATTGCAAATAATACAAACGAAGAACTAGCTATCACTGATATAAATCGACCAACTATCAGCATAGCTAAAGATATTATACAGGGTTATTTTGCAACCACCATCCAAATTTTCAGAAATGATTTAGAATCGATAACCTTATTAATTAATGAAATAAAAAAAAATAAAAAAAATTACATGATTTTCACCATTATCCGCTACTAAAATCACAACGTGTGGAATAAATACAGTTGAACAATAGGTTGTTGAACTGTATGACCGCACACGCGCTTACCTCAAAATTCGGGAAAGAACAACATGCACTACGCCCCCCTCCCTCACACGTCGCAACCCGCGCAGCCCCCGATCGGCCCTGCGCCCGCGCCGGCTGTCAGTTGACCGTGACCTAGTTACGTGTGAACGTGTGCCATATTTTTTGTCACTCTCGCTGCATTTTCGCTTCAGAATTCCGTTCGATCATCATCGCACACATGGCGACTTTTTATTCTAATGCAGAGTATTATGAAATGGTCAGGTGTTATCTTTTAAGTGGCGAAAGTTTAAATAGTGCGCAAAGAATGTACCGTACAGAAAGTTTACCGCGTTTACAAAGACGAGGAATTAATTCGCGAGTGCCTAAAAAGACGTGTTTACGTTGAAGAAGCACAAAGTGTTGAGGACCTCCGTAGTAAAATAATAATAGCATTTAATGACATTAAAAATCAAACAGATACTTTAAACTTATTAAAAAATAGTTTAGAAAAACGTGCACGTTTGTGTATTGAGAGAAACGGACTCCATTTTGAACAATTGCTGAAGTACACGTGATTTGTAGGTTAATCGAGTTTATTTGGTAAGTTTAATTATTGTAAATAGCGAGTTGATTCCAATTTTTTAAATACGCCATAATAAAAACTAATAATTTCACATTCCTTATTTTATTATGTCGGTCCTAAGCCCGTAAAGTATGAAGGGAAAATTGGAATCAACCCTTTTAAGAACGCGTAGGTACCTACATCAGTCGCACTCGCAGCGAGCGAGGTCAATAACCTTGCTGTGTCTCTCTACATTCTGTTATTTTTCGGATATTTTCTTTTGAATGTTTTTTTTTGTTTTTGTTATTATTTGATTATAATGTTTCACATATGAAAATAAGTTAATTATAAGTCCTCAATTTTAAAATTTGGATGGTGGTTGCAAAATAACCCTGTATAGGTAGGTTTGCGTCCATATCTAAAAAAAAAGGAAATCAAAGTTTAAGTCTAACTGATTTATCAATTATATTGTCTCGGCAAACATAAAATTCGTAGGTAATAAAGAAATGGCACAATAATAAATAATTCAAAATAAAAATCTGTAAGGCACCACAAAACTAAACACTTTTTTAAAACATCATTCTTTCTCTGTCATCTTCAAATGATAGAGAGAAACAGATCGTCTAACGTTAATCGTGATTTGTGGTGACAAACGGGCCAGAGACCAGTACCCTAATTGCGCAACGCACTATCAATATAAATCTGAATTATTTTGATGGATATTGCTAATAGGGAATATGCATGAATTTTTTTATTTATTAACAAAATATGAAAATACCATAGTAGAGATGACAAAAAGTGAAATTAAAATTAAAATCGGCCAAGAAACACGGCCGATATGAGCATTTAAAACTATTGATTACACACCAATTAGACAGAGAGATCCGACATAGACTGTGACGTCACATGTCACTACGGCCATATAAACTCCGTGTTAAATTTCGTTTTGCGAGAAAGAGATAGAAACAAATCTTCGATGGCTCATATCTTTTTTAATTTCATAGTTATCCGAAAAACAGTTTTACTAAACTGTTTATTACATGAATGAGGATTAATTTTTTAAATAAAAAAAAATCATGCATATTCCTTATTGTCCGGTTAAGTAGTCACGACCTCTCAAGGTCAACTACGAGATGCCCCAGTCAAAAAAAAAAGAAAGATGGATATTGCTAATTAATCCATTGCTTCATATGTTCGAAAAATGTATCTGCTCAACAACGTAAATAACGCAATGAATGTAGCTGAACTGTCAAAATGAAACTCACTGCTACTGATAGTGTGTTTCGCAATAATTACCCCACAGGCACTAGTTAGCGTTTTAGCAATGCGCAACTTAAACTTTGGTGTCTTATATGATTAAAATATAATGATTTCGCAGTGTGTCATAACGATTTTTATTTAATAGGAGCTTTGTGTATTATTTATATTTCTTTATCAGTAAATAATAAAACTACAGAAATAAAATAATGTATCACTATTATAAGTACTAGGTACTTACACATCTCCAAACCACCCAAAAATAAAAGAACCAACGGTTTCCCCGATTTTACTGTACGCAAATATATTTGCCACATATAGTTCATTTTCACAAACCCAGTTGTTATCCGACGAGACTGTTGCTTCAAACCAAGTCTTGTCGTAATCATAGATACTACAAGCTGAAAACGAAATATCGATCATTTTATTGAAACTAGCTGCGCCCAAGGTTTCACCAGAATAAGTCGCGATCCCGTGAGAATATCGGGATAAAAAGTCCTATGTCCTAATCCAGGTCATGGTTTACTCATTTTTTTGTAAAATAATATTTTCTATTTTAAATTGAATTGCATATATTCTTGTATATTTGTACCTAAATCTAATAATGTTGTATTTGATACTGGATTATATTTGAACGCAATTCGAATTGTCACTGAATAATAATTGAATAGAATATGTCAAATTTCATCCAAATCCGTCCTGCCGTTTTACCGTGAAAGCGTAACAAACAAAAACACAAAAAATCAAATCTATTTTCTTTCTTATATTACTTTAGATATAGGAAAAATGACATAATCTAAAAATACCTCACACATAGCTATAGTAATCATTACCTTCAGTACGATTGTTTTCTTGCCTAGTGTATATTAAACAGTCACTAAATTTTGTTCCTCCAGATGCGTCTTCCACACTAAATTGCAACACAATTGAGAAAAAGAAATAAGTTAAAGTACACAACAACTATACATTTTAATAACTCAAATAAAACTTCACTTTATGAAAATGTTTATCTTACGTAGGAATGTATTTCAACTTCCAGAAATATTCACTCATATTAGTAGGATTTTCAGGAAGTTGGCATATATGTGGAGTAATCGTGAGTGCTAATATTATATTATTATATGCCATGGACCACAATGCGCAAAGCAAAACATTATAAAAAATATCAAATCTTATTTGAAATTTTCCTTCTTGACCTACTTCGGACAGCGCGCGATCATATAAAGAATCCATCCTACTACTATCACCCTTCTACTATGATTGTGCATAAATAACCGTCGGGTTTAAGTTATATATAATAAGAGATAAATTATCAATAGGTACTCATTATTTGCTTACATTCATATTTGTTATCTATCAGACACCGTTTCCTCATTAATCAAGTCTCTTTTATCATTATTGGTATAAACATACGGGCAAGTCGTCAATATTAAGTTCAGTAGAAGATTATATACCCTATTTGTTCAAATAAATTTAGAATAGAATATTTATTTGCTTAATATGTAGGTATTTACAATAAGATGGATAAAGAGTATTCTATTCTATTCTATTCTACAATAAGATGGAGACAGCATTTAATACGCCAATTTAGCATACATACATCAATTAAGCTAATAATACTTATTACTAATTAGGTACTTAATTATTATTATTATTTGCAGCATCTTGCGTCAGGTATTCATCTACAATTATTTCATGCTTAATAATGATTATATACCTTAAATATAAAATACGAACCATCATACATTTGTACCTACATCGAAGAAAGAAAAATAAATGTATACTTACATGTAAAGAAAGAGTTCAGTTTGAATCACCAGCAAACAAGTACCGACAACTTGGGGAAGCCGAGAGTATCCGGCCGTATTTGTAGTTAGCGACTAGACCGCAACTAGTTGGTAAAAAGTACCCACAAGTCTGATAAATAGCGAAATGAAGGTGTACCTCTGCCTTTTTTTCGGAGAATACAGGCGTGATATTAGAAAGCTGTCCAAGAAATAAGACGGCAATTTTGGAAAATCAAGAGCTGTTAACCCCGGCTATACACTGCTTAAACGGAGGTGATACTATTTAATTATCAATGAATATTATATATTAGTATTTCATGTTTATATTATGACTAAATAATGCCCACCATGTGTTGCAATGCCTCTTTCCTTTTTCTTTGTGCGGATTCTTCTCTGGTACGTACTTCTGCTTCGTAAATAGCTGCAGCTTTATTATCTTTCACTAAACAGCTATAATAGGATATTCTTCAAAATGAATATTATTCTCTTGAAGCAATATTCGGAGATTAGCTTTAGAATCAGAAATATTATAGTAGGTGGTTTGTTCACTTGTTTCACATGGTAACTTGCATTGTCCATCGCAAGTACCTACACTAGGTTTAGTGAGATTTGGTATCAATATTTCCTTAAGCCATTTCATGTATATTATTCATATCAACATGGTAGTCAGCTGATTTAGATTTTGTGCTGAATACCAATAATGCGTGTGGCACAAACCCTTCCCCCGGTCAAGATTTAGGAACAAAATAAAATATAAACAGAAACATCACAAAAACCGCAATAGGTTTGTCCGGATGGTGACAGTCTTCTAGTCTCTTTTGATGTTTTGTTCTAAGAATCTGTTTCTCCATGCCGCAATATCATAATTTTCTGTAAGCAAACTCCGTTAATTTTTATTGTTTTGAAACTCAAACCCGTTCTTGTGTAACAAAATTCTAAGTGTTTCACAGCATCCCATATAAATCCTATTGCTTCCCTCAGCTCATTGTGCAGGCTTCTCAGTGTTGGGACTTGATCACACCATAAAATTCGTTTATTTTGTTTCATAGAGCCGAATAATTATGAAAATAATCAAAATTGGAAACTGACAATTTTGACAGTCCTAAGATGTTTCCAACTTTCCATACTTTAAAGTTTAGAAAATAATTCGTGGTCAGCTTTCGTTAGCCAAACTATGTTGTGTATTCGGCTCATAACTTTAAGCCGGATCCAGACGTGTAGTAGTATGTACTATGTAATGTATCGTGTAATGTAACGTGAATTCTGCGTGTGGACGGCACTACGAGCATTACATGTAACGCTCGGAAGTCGCTCGCACTGATTCATCGGCTGTCGGTTTTTATCGCAAAAACAAAGGCTCTCGCAGTCGAACACATACAGGATTCACGTTGAGTAGGTATGCCGTCCACACTATTCGCATTACATTACACATATTATTACTTTATTCATATTTCATTGTTTTAAAATATTTATAAGATTGGCATGAAATCGTACTTTTATGGTGGAAATTCGTATACAGGTGACGCCCCTATGAGCACTAAGTCCGTTTTCATATCTATGACCGAAATCGATGATCGGTTTGGCTGACTCGGATTAGGCCAAAGTCATATTAATCGACCCGTCTCTAATTTCTAGGGCGCGCCACGGATATTTCTTAATTGTTAGAACACATAATTTCTTAAATTATGTATTTATTTATTTTTAGTTATTTTATAAATAGCATTGATCAAGCTATAACGGAAATACCCACATACCTATTGTAAATTATGATCTCGTCAAAAGTATTCATTCAATAATAGTTTGGCAGGTAAACCCATTAAACTCCAAACAAATCTTATTTTTAGGGTTCCGTACCTCAATAAAGTAAAAAACGGAACCCTTATAGGATCACTTTATTGTCCGTCCATCCATCCGTCTGTCTGTCAAGATCCTTTATCTCAGGAACGCGTGAAGGTATCGAGTTGAAATTAAAACCATATACTCAACTCTACAGTCCCTTGAAGCTGTGAAAAAATCAAACTTCTAAGTTAACGTAAAAAAAAGATACGGCCGTTTATACCGCAAAAAAGTATACATATTTCGACACTCAAGGGAATCAAATTTTATAGGGTACTTCCCGTTGACCTAGAATAATGAAATTTGGCAAGAAGCAAGATCACGTACCTACCACAAGTAAAGAAAAAAATCCGAAAACCGTAAATTTGTAAGTACAGACGCCAGCACATCAAGTTACTACAAGCTGTCAAATTTCTTTAATAGATTTACAACTTTATCACTAAAGCATAAGGTTCAAAGTTGATTGGGGAAATCTGACAGTTTCGGGTAGGTTGATGTGCTGACGTCCGTACTTTAAAAAAAACCCGTGATAAACTATTTACATATCTACAAAGTACTGAACTCTTGGTGCGCGAGTCCAACTCGCACTTGATCGGTTTTTTCATTTTAATATTATATTAAAGTAAAACTTTTTCATCCTTGATACAGTGGCCTTCACCTTATTTGACGTACGGAAAGACAAATAATTCGTTTTTATTAGGGGGTAAAATTACAACTTTACTAATGGCCCGTGAAATTGAAATATTCCAATGTTTTATGTAGCAGCCAAGTCTGAGGTTTCATATTGATTAAAATCCCATTCGTTACAATAACGAATAATGTATTTATGTAATAAAAATCTTAAGGGGACTATATGACCTAAAGTGCGGTCACTGTTGGACTGCATAGAAAAGAAAAAGAAGCGCGACGACACAACGCTGGTAATTTATTGCAAAATTTGAAGCAATTGAATAGTTACAAAAAATCTATTGGTTGGACTAAAAAATTAAAACATGCTTTAGTATGTTGCCTGTAGAATAATCTGACAAAAATCAGAATGATTGTATTTTATTGTGGCGTATCATATTACCTAGTTGTAATTATGTTTTCAACACACGATCTAACTAACATAATTATCCTGAAGAATGTCATATATTTTTCTGATTTTGTTTACTGTAGTCGATCATACACTGTAGGCATTATAAAACTTGCGTTTTTTGCGTCTAGGTTCTGTAGTCCCCTTAAATGGGCGGAAATATGACTATTTATAAAAACATGTTTGAGCTTAATACATATTCGGATGATCCCGATTCACATTCAACTTCGCCGAACTGGGCACGGATCTACAATACCTGCCACGGGCGCTGATTCACTGTACAATCTGTATAATTTAGACTAATATAGTATAATTCATTTTTAATTTTTGTACAAAACTATTTGAATGACTAAAATCACCTACAAATAAAAAAAAATGAGCTTAGTTTGGTGGAGTTGAAATATTTTTATTGGCAGCCCCATTCTCGGCGGTTGACTGACTCTGGTTAGCTTGCCGCCTGTGCGTTTTTCGGAGGTTTTCGCGCCTCATTTATTTATTTTATGTAATTATAATTCATGTTATTATCATTCCAACATGGGTGCGTATTTGTCTGAACCCGTTACGGAAAAAGTGTCCAGCGATGAAGCTAACGATAAACTTGAGTGCGGAGCAAGCTCCATGCAGGGATGGCGTGTCAATCAAGAGGTACTTTATTGTTTCGTTCGTGATAGTACATTTCAGTCTTTGAAAATGCCGATATTTATTAATAATCAATCACAATCACTACCTCCGATGGATCAGTTATCAATCAATATATAGTCCTATCATTGTGCTAATAACCGATCGTGGTTAGCGCTATGTTAAAATGTCGAGGCATTTTACCATGTCCAATGTCCAATGCACGATCCTATTTACTGAGAGATTTTTTGTAGTAGAAGTTTAGACAGCCTAGGTTTTGTATTCGGGATGCCTACGCTTTAAAGAGTCTTTATAACTTTAGTATTAGAGAGGTATTTATTACGTAGAAAGCTTATAAATTTTAGAATTATATTCATACATACTAACCATAATTTGATGTATCCGCTAATATACATTTAGAAAGCATCACAGTTAAAGATTTATAATAATACTGTTAATTTGATGCTAATACATCCTATATAATTCTAGGATGCACACAACACAATCCTAGAGTATGATACAAACACTTCTCTGTTTGCTGTGTATGATGGCCATGGGGGAGCTGAAGTGGCCACATATTGTTCCCAAAATCTGCCAAATTTTATCAAAAACACAGATGCATACAAAAGTGGAGAGCTCACGAAAGCTTTGGAAGATGCTTTCCTCGGATTTGACGCTTCCATTGCCACTAAAGAAGTCATGGACATTCTGAAAGAGCTAGCTGGTGAGTTGCTTAGTTATATCCTTTAAGTTTTAATAATAATAATATTTAAGCAGCACTGATCATTTCAAACCATATGAAAACTAAGTATAC
Organism: Luperina nickerlii; assembly: GCA_963855955.1. Lineage (NCBI taxonomy): Eukaryota > Metazoa > Arthropoda > Insecta > Lepidoptera > Noctuidae > Luperina > Luperina nickerlii. Next base: position 9,828,902 of record OY979666.1, read on the forward strand.
TTTTCTAATTTCTTATGTCTTCACAAAAATACTGATGCCAAATATAACCTACAAAAATAAGTGTTTTGTTTTCATTGAATAATTAGAGGTTAGGTAATATATCTATAGTCTACTAACTCAATAGCTGCAGTTAGGTTTTGTGTTTATGGTTTTGATAAAATTAACTGTATTTTACTGTAAGATACTGATATAAATTGAAAATATTGATCGACTTAAGTGTGTCTGTAATAGCATAATGTAGCAGAGGTGATTTGTTTTCATAATGACTTAGAATCACCGCATTTACAACTTTATGAAATTCTTGAAATTATAATTTATTATTGTTTGAATATAATGAAATTATTGTGTGGTTATGTTCATAATTTTACAACAAGCATAAAATCGTTGTTGCACATGCAAAAATCGCTGTGTTTTTAATGGACTTATTTGAGCTATATTAATTATAACATTTAGCGTTTATATGGAACTTTCGTTGCATGAATATCACATAACTACATTCCTTAACTCTTTAAATGTTGCACTTATCACATAGCTGTTTATACAGTATGTGTGTACATATTAATATAACGATTAAAACTGCATAAAGAACCAAAAATAACTAAATAACACATAGCGGCTTTTGCATGCGCAACAACGAAATATTGTGTTCTTCATGTGTAAATATACTCTTTTGCTTTGGTGAATTAAATTGTTTGATTCTTTTGTCTCATAGTAAGTATCTTCCATTGTGCCATTAGATTATAATAAGGGTGTAATAGTGTAGTTACACCATTAGATACACTTGCAAAATATAAACTATTGTCATGTTATTTTAATGTCTGATTGTTTTGTTGTGATTTATTATTATTTATTCCTTCTAATTGCATACTTATTATACCAGTCAAAAATTTCTAATTACAAGAAGTATCCAATTATTTGCAAACCAAAAGTTGATAAAAATACTCTTAGGGAATTGGTATGATAAAATTTAAATATATAAAATTACCCAAAAAAAAACAGTTTTTCTTATTTTATGAGATTTGATGCAATTACTTGGTGAAAGTAAAATTTTAAGATTGGTGCTATACAGTTGCACACTGTCTTTTTGTTACTAGGGATTTTGAATACCTATTCTACTAGATATTCTCTATGCACAAAAACATTGTGCATAGGGTACCTATAGAGTATAGACCATACCATTTTTTGTGAACGTCTTATGTCAATAATTTTAGGTGAAATAAATCCACCAGGCCCCAGTGATAATGAGGAAGAATATGAAGATGACAATGTGAACAACTTATTCCAAGAAGCAAAGCTCCCATTACAGGTTAACAATTACATATTTGAATTTAATATACTTTAAGGAATAGATTTTTTATAATATCTGTTTTTTTTTACACAAAGGAAGTTCTTTTTTCTTTTGTGATTAGTGTGTTGTATTCAGTGGGTAACAAAATAACAGTAGCATTTTACAGGGTTACATCTGTAGAGAGTGTTTATAGGCAACTTGTAAAATAAATAGATTATGATTTACTTTGCATTTTTGAGTATGGTGCTCAAATACACAAGTGGCATGTTGTCGACGGCTGTAGTTGCCGCTGCCATGTGTATGCACACTACCATGCAGTCACCAATCTGTCTGGAATGCTTAGTGATTATTTTACTTCATTGGAGGCTCATTTCCAGCAGTGGAATTTTATTTATGATCATGGTCTGACAAACAACAAATATATTATTGAAACTGACAAGAAATATTAATTTTTGTAAAAATTGTAGGAAGTATTGGCTAAATACGAAAATAGACTGAGCACTCTTCATCGTGCACGTCTCGGTGACACCGCCACGCCTTTGTCGCCATGCCTTCGCGCCAAGAAGAACACTGAGGAAGCTGGCGGTTCAGGTACATGGATATTTATTAATTATGCCATTTCAGTGAATTCTGAAAAAAAAACCTGACATTGAAAAGGTAGCATTTTAACGTCAACTTTCGAGGTTCCTAAAGTACGCGTACTTATTGGCTTAACGACCTTTATCGCCCATTTGTCACGTAAAGTACAGCTAGAAGTAAGTCACGTAAAGTGAACTACTTTTTCATACTTTGTTTAATATTAGGTGCTGGTGGATCAGGCTCCAGTTCTGGTTTAGTGTTTGCAGCTGGCACAAGCTCCGGATTGCCAAGTTTAGAGGCTTCATCCAGCAAGAATGGCTTGTCTTCTACAAAGGAAGCCGCAGAGGGCAGCAATGCAGATGAAGATACTGGAGGTGTCTCTTCCACAAACTCTAACGAAGATAAGGATGTCAATGGAGAAGTGAGTTTTGTGTTTTTCTTTTGCAAGTCAATTATTGTCTTATTACAAAACATGTTCTAACTTTAGTTCAAGCATAACAGCAAACCTTTGAGCCAGATTGTATTTTGATCTCTATTCCTACTGTGGTAAATACAAAATGGACAACTTAAGACTCCTCTAAAGTCAGTTTTCCTAATAAAAACTTTATCTGTCATGGCTAGAATAAAGTTCAAATTTACAATTACTGGCTCAAAGGTGACTTGGCTTAAGGCTTGAGTTAAAGGTAGAACTTATTTTGTAATACAATTATAAGGCCAACCAACATAGTTGATAGATCAGAAAAAAAAACTCCAGTTCCATATCCAGCGATAACCAGTACTAATATTTTACAGGTCTCAACCAGTGAGCCTGCTGAGAAAGCTAAGGAGCCAGTTGCTATGGAGGTGGACAAAGCCAATTCTACTGCCCCAGACAGTTCCGAAGACAACTGTCTTCAGCCAGAACAGAGTGCAGATGCCAAGAGCTCAGTAGCTACGGGTAATGGTGCTAGTTCTGACGCGTGCAACGGAGAGGTCACTGACTCCAAGCAAGTCGATGGCGAGGAAAGTAATATTACGTCATCCAATGGTTCAGCCACACCAAAGGGGAAAGGTAATTTGTGCAATATTTTTTTACCTTTCTGATTTTCCTGATCAGTTACAATGGTGCTTAGCAAACATAAGTTATTGTTGTATTACAGCCACGTAATCCTGACATAGTATATACGAACGTCGCCAAAATGTCTGTACGCGCACAATTTCCGAATGCACCAAATTGACTAATTCTTTTTTTGTTGTGTTCGGTATTGCGAGGACAAGGTTTGTATGAAACAAAATATAGAAAATTCAAAAAAAAAATTGCACCCGTACGAAGCTGGGGCGGGCTGCTAGTTTATGATAAACAAAAGTCGAAAAACAGTTGCCAAATCGTTGTCTGCTACATCAATGTTGCACAACTTTTGTTAACCATTCATGCAAGGCTTATTTTATTGTTCTTCTTTTTATTTCAGAGAAAGCAGCAGCTGTATCAAGTTCAGATGGTAAGGGCAGGCCCAAAGAGGCGAAGATGAGGCGCGCCGCTGCCGCCGTCTACGAGTCCTTACTGCGCCAGGCCGCCGAGGAAGACGACGACGAGAGCGACTCCAATGACGAAACCTTTGAGGGAGGAGAGGTCAACTCGTCTGATGAGGAAAATGTTAATGGTGTTGAGGAGTCTTCGAATGATGGTGAGTAGATTGTTGATTTGGTTAGTTCCCAAGTAAAGATTCGTGAGGTTATTCTGTAGTTATTTTTTCTTTTGTTGGCGGCCGACAACGCCGACGGCCGTTGTACGCAACAAAATGTCAATGACACCATTTTCTACTCTTTGCAGGAGATGGGGAGGAGGAAGAAGACGATGAACTGGAGGCAGAATCAAGTGATGAAGATGGAGAGGACATGTCTATGAATGAGGAGCCTGGCAACGACAGTGGCTGCACAGCTGTGGTAGCACTGCTCAGGGGTGAGTTACATACATGCTAGAACTCTACTTTCTAAAAACAAGTTCCATCATTTCATAACATTTGTTTATTGTATGTTTTTAGGTAATGAGCTATTTGTGGCGAACGCTGGAGACTCACGCTGCATCATTTGCAGAGAGGGCAAAGCCGTAGACATGTCAATAGACCACAAACCAGAGGATACCCCTGAACTTGAAAGAATCACCAAAGCTGGTGGAAAAGTCTCGAATGACGGCCGCATCAACGGTGGCCTCAACCTGTCCCGTGCCATCGGCGACCACTCCTACAAACAGAATAAAGACTTGGGTGCTAAGGAACAGATGATCACGGCATTGCCCGATGTAAAGACGTTAACGATCGATGCAGAGAAGGATCAGTTCATGGTGCTGGCGTGTGACGGTATATGGAACTTTATGTCTAGTCAAGACGTCTGTGACTTCATTCTACCGAGGTTGACCGAAGGTCGCGAGAGACTGTCGCAGATCTGCGAAGAGGTTTGTATTGTTTGCATTAGATTATATTTACTTTACTTGAAGGTTTCAGCTATATAATTTTAAAAAATTGTTTCCACAGATGTTCGACCACTGCCTAGCGCCGAGCACGATGGGCGATGGTACCGGGTGCGACAATATGACAGCTATTATTGTACGATTCAAAGACGGAGTCATCGGTGAGGTAGGGCAGCACACGAGTAACGCGGAGGGAGCTAAGAAACGCGCCGCTGAAGAGGAGCACAACCAGGAGGAGCAACAGGACTCGAAAAGGCAAAAAATCGATGATCCCCTCTCAAGTTCAGTAGTGACTTCAAGTGTCTAAACCATCAAACATTATAGACAAAAGTGTTCAAACCACGCATAGTATTGTGAAATGTATGGTGGAGACTTTGTAATTTAAATTATGATTAATAGACAGGTTCTGTCACATAAGGGTTCATTGAGCATATTCTACTTATTAATTGGTAATAATTTATCATTTATACTGAGCAAATTTTGCTACAAAAATCTCCCTCGTTTTTTATGAAAAATGTGTAACGTAAATTATATCGTGTCGGTATGCCTTACCCGGGTTCAATGCGGCCCGGTGTTTATTACTCGCGAGTGTCTTTAGAGATAGTTGTGTTGGAATTACTCAATTTGTAGACAAGTAGACGTACAAACAAAACATAGCAATTAATTATGCATGCACATAGTGTTTGTTGACGTAGTATAATGTCAGCGGCATCCACCAACGCAACATGTTCGACTGTTCATCCAGTCGCGCCACTTTTGAAAATAGTTTCAAGCATTTATATATTAATTGGTAGGTAGTTTGTTGCAATTGATAATGTGATTGAAACATGCACTTACTACAATTGTACAACTTGCACACAAATAAAACTGATTGAAGCTTGATAAGTGAAATATTGGCGTGTTTCCAATATAAGGTAGCACATTGTAGTAAGTTTACTGTTTAGAGGGAGAGAATTAATGATAAATTCCAGAACTGATTGTTGACGATAGCAACTAGTAAGTAAGCTAATCTGTTAGTGTAAGTTACAGAAGTTAATGTGTACGATCTAATTATTTTGAATCCCACTTTAAATATATTGCAGAGTAAATATTTCTTGGTTTTCGTTGCTAGGACTGGCATTTTTGTTCTCCTTTAATGGTAATGAAACCTCTTCTTCGTGTTGCTGACACGACTGTATTTTAAATCTTCTTTCCCAAAACTGCCACTTCCACGGCGTTGTCGGTGGCATTGCAGAGGTCACTTTGACTGCATGTTTTGGGACACAGAGGGTAGGATAATGAAACTGAATATAGATGATAGGAGTATTTGAACATAGTATCCTTATAATTAAATTTGAAAAGATTCTGTGATTAGTTAAGCTTATGTCACATTTGTTTTCCTAACGGCGGTAGCATTGACTTGTATACAAAACTCACAGGAAGCAGCAATGTTTGTATTCGTGCCACTGTTATTTATTCATTTTCAATATTTTATAAACAGACATTTTTGTAATTATGACGTGATTAAAATGTGTACTTTGACTAATATAATAAATTAACTAATAATCCAAGATAGACTCTTGAAATATCAAAGATTGACTCTTTGATTCTAGATAAGTCAAGACAGCTCGATTTGGACATATTGGTGTTTGGTAAATGTAAAATTATGACATTGGCATGTTCCTACATAAAATTAAATGATAAAAAAATTGGAATCAAGGGAATGTATGTATATTTCAATTATTTATCTGTGTTACTCTGTAGTAATAAGTAGTTATATTTTTGTAATCACAGGTATTGTAAAATAAACTTAAATCCTACATAGTTTTGTGATTAAGTTGACATAATTCCAAATTGTGACTATAGTAGAAATTAAATTGAATTACAAGCGAATTCGGATAACCCCATAACAATAATAATAGCTATGATTTACAGATTGACAATAGGAACTGTGTTAATTACAATGTGTGTTTCAGTGAAAATTACATTTTTACCGACTGAATCTTAGTTTTATTTTGTATTTTTTTCACATTTTTCATCAAAGGCCGAAAACTGCGGCCTAAAAAAAAAGAAAAAATGTTCGAGAATGTGCAAACTGCGCTCTTTCATAATTATGATACCCCACATGCTGTACTAGCCCTACTTCGAATTTTTCAGTAGGTACCTGTTGCAAAAAAAATACATATATTTTTATTTCTTTCTTATTTGCAAAATAGTTGGGCAAAAGTCATCTTAAATCAACTATTTCAAGTTGATAGCATTAGTAGTTCTTGAGATATCCAGCTGTAACTGACAGACTGAGTCTCACCATAAGGGTTCCGTTTTACCATTTTGGTACGGAACCCTAAAACCCGGAAAGTTGCGAGAGGGACTCGCGCACTGAGGGTTCCTTCCTAAAGCTAAGCCCATTAATTTCAAATTCCATATTCACGGATAAACTTCAACTTTGTATTTGAGAAAATATTCTCCCGTACATCGTCGTCATATCATCTACGTCACGGCCAATTTTCCAACTGCAAATTCAAGTTTGTAAGAAATAAAAAGTGATATAATTATACAAATTATCGTAATGCTAGGTCAACGGGAAGTAGGTAGGTACAAGATTTTTGATCTGTTAGCGAGTGTCAACTCATAATATGCGGCATGAATTTTTTATTGCATTGAATTAGAAATTTAAGCTCCAAGGGACCGTAGATACCTAGTTTTGATATCAATTTCAACTATACAATACCGCCACTCGTTCCTGGGAAAAAGGTTTTTCACAGACAGACGGACATAACGAAGTGTCTTGATGGGATGGGTTCCGTTTTAGAGTACAAGTGTCATTGTGGAGGGTAAAAGAAAAAACCAGGTCAATAAATTATTCTTTTTTTTAAATCACATTTTCCTCAATTATCTTTGCAATAGAAAACTAATATTTTGACAATTTAGTGCAGTTCTAAAGACAAACCGAAAAAGAAAAATAAGTTGATCATAACAAAAATTTAAATTATCTTATTTGCGTCAAATACTCAATAGTTTCCATTTGTGTGGCTTCTAAAATCTGAAGTGCATCATACTCACTATCCAGCTGCTCCAGTATCATGGACTTGTCGTTAATCTCTGCCTGAAAATAAAGACAACTTCTTATTTCCGTGCTCCATGAAAAAAAAAACTAGATACGAGACACAAATGCTAGTTTTCATTGCACGCTATTGAATTTACAACTGTTGGCCAATATAAAGTCTATGGTTGGCGCTTAGCAGTGTTGAAAATCCAATAGCGCGGTTTTCATTTAGGCACGGATTTAGGTGTCGCCTAGTGTTATGAACTTATCGATGCCTTATTTCACAATTGCACTAACTACGAAATTCACATTTTTGAGGAGAGAGCTTTAAAGTTTTTAAAAGTTTAGACGCGAACAGTAGAAAATCCAAGTAAAATAACAAAAAAATATGCATCTATTCATAAGACTAGTCCTTTTACTCCATCATATCTCAATATTGTAATATTAGTTTAAACATTACCTTTTCAAAATGGCCAAATAAACATAAAACCCCCCATTTAATACATTTGTGCACTAAGATTGATTATCAAAAATATTTAACAGCTTTACCAGGCTAGTTCAAGGTCCAAGAAGAAGGATAATAATAGTTATGGATATTGCATTAAATAGACAAAATAATAAACCAGTGATCCATATTCATAATGTTTATTTTTATTATAAAACACAAACAGTTTTTATCCACAATCAAATAAAATAATTTTCAAAATCACAACAAAAAAATTAAAAGGACTGAAACCCAATTATAGGCCAATCTTTAGCTATTTCACAAAACAGTTATTAGTTTCTGAATCATTAAAATAAGATTTCATCATCAATCATCATCATAGCATTCATAGCCGCAGAAGTGGATGGAATATCTTTGTAATAGTGCTCATATTCGGATGGTATAAAAGTACTTAATACACTTGTACAATTCGGACTATTTATCTCAAAACGGTTTAATGTATTTGTGCACTTAAAAAATTGCCCAGTAAAAGTACTTAGCACACTTGTGCATCAAACTTTCTTGATTCTTTTGTACTACCAACACATAATACACTCTTGTAGCACTGCTAAAAAGTATGAGCAGATATTGCAAATGTACCTATATACATAATACGTTTGTGTTTTGAAATTTCCTGCAGTTGAGAAACTTAAAATTAGTTAAAGTATATCTTGATTGGTTTTACAAAAATAAAGACCATTAGTATAATACCACCTTCATGGAACATTTTCAGTATATTACAAAGTACTCTGTGTGGAACATTAAACGAACTCATTTAATACAACTGTAACCCACGTTTTTGGTAGAAAGAGACGGAATAACGGTATTTCGATGCGCGGAAACGAAAGAGCATGAAATTTAGTTTATTTGGCATTAAAAAAGTAAAAATTGAAAATTTTGTAGTTAGTGCAATTGTGAACTAAGGCATCGTTATGATAGTGAAAACGTAATAGGTAATACGGGCTGGTGTCCGCAACTCCACGTCAATGCGCGTATTTTGCGTACTAGTGAAAACGTATTACCTACTTATGTGGTAAAATAAAGATAGGTAACTAACTTGCAGTTTAGCTTGCTCCGCCTCCCTTTCTTTCGAAGTAGATTTTAATAGGTTCATGGAACCTATGGCAGCCATTTTTTTCTTCTCGACGTTATCACCAAGTTCTTTGAGCTCCTCTAGCAACGCGTTGATTATCTTCCCGAAATCTTGAATCTCTGTAAAGGTGAGAATAGAGGTCAAAAAGTATCTGAGCACAGACTTGCTTGATCCTCCGGTTCGGTACGAGACTCGTACATGACACATTTACTGAAGAGCCCATTTCGTTAAAACAGATTGCAGCCAGAATGCACACATGCACATAAGTACAGACGCCAGCACATCACCCAAGTAGCACAAAATAGCTTTATAATCGATGGATAACAGAATTAGCATATTATTATAGCTTTATAAGAAGTCTACATATAGGCATTATAAACCACTATACAGCTCTTGTAATGCTAATTTGGGCCCCAAATTATACAGCCTTAAGTGTAAGAATGGCATTTTAGCAGCATTATATTGGTTGTCTACCGGAATGATAAACGCATTATAATGGGCTGTGAAAACAGGTTAAAGCAGTGCGCATATGTTAAATGCGGCTCTTATACAGCTTGTACCATTACAAAGGCAAAATAAAAACATTTTCAAATATTATTTTTAATTTCTGTTATTATTAATAAATCTTGTGTAAAAAGAACATGGATACTTTCAACAAAAAATATAAGTGCTACAAGGCAAGTAATTAAACTCTTGTTTTTGTTCTCTATGAGTGAATTAAGGTTGCGAGTATCAGTTTACTGTGAAAGTATGTATATATTTGAATCAAATATTTCATGCGCCTTCAAATTAAAGAGCTATTTATTACAAAAATATTATAAAAATATGTGGAATTGTAAAAAAAATTATGCTCTTACGAAGAAATTTTTAGTTTTAGTCATTATGATACCTGTATTGTACCGGCCGGTCAATACCATAGGTTGAAGTCCTTTCTAAAGGACTATTTACCATAAAATAAAATTTTAAATATTATCGATACAAAAAGCAAAATGGCGTAAGCATAATTAAAAACTTTAGGCATGCGGATGGCCGGTATACGACTTATTGCTTGTTAAAATTCTTGTCATTATACGTTTGTATAGATAAAAGCTATATAATATTATGATGAAATGCTTTTAAAAAGCTGGCATTAAAACAGCACCAATGTACACCGTTAAACAGTTGTGACCCATGCGAAAGGTCGTTATAAAACATAGAGCAGTTTTAAAGAATTTTAAAATGCTTTTTAATAGCCTAAGCCGTAATTAATGCTTACATACGGCCTACACTTTTGTATAATGCTTACAGCTGTATTAGAAGCTGTATAGAGACATAAATTATGTCTAAAATAAAACCTTTAGCTGCACAAAAGATTGAAAAAGAGGATTATATAGCTTTAGGAACTACAAAGTTAATAAAATGCTGTTATACAGAAGCAAGACATTGCTAAAACCCTTCAAATTCTATAACGAAGCTAGAAGAAATTTTCTGGTCATCACTTTTTCCATTATATCGATTTTGTGTTACTTGGGCAACCTACCACAATCTGTCAGATTTTTCTAATCAACTTTGAACCTTATGCTTTAGCGATAAAGTTGAAAATCTATTAAAGAAATCTGACAGATTGTGGTAGGTTGATGTGCTGGCGTCCGTACATACATTCGTAATCAAATTTGCTGCCTCATTGGCGTGGAAAGATACAATTGATCCAAATATGGAGATTCGACAGCTTGGTCTATCCGGATTTCGATATTGGACTTGTGCTTTCATACAAACTTATGAAATGAAAGCAGTGAAGTGCCACGGAGTTATGCTCTAGAGTGCACGGCAATGTGCACGGTTTTAAATCTTCCGTAATTAGTCAATGCTTCCGGGTTTGTTCGGTTATAGTACCTACCTAACTAGTATATTATAAACTAGCAGCGCCCCGCGGTTTCACCCGCATAAGTGTCGGTCCCGTGGGAATATCGGGATAAAAACTATCCTATGTCCCGGGACTCAAACTATCTATAGACCAAATATATAAGTCAATGCAAATTTCATCTAAATCAGTTCAGCGGTAAAAGCGTGAACAGGTAACAGACAAACACACTTTCGCATTCATAATATTAGTATGGATATATAGCACAGCATATAATATTAAAATAATGGTGAGTACCTACAGTTTCTTAGGTTAACGTAAAATAGGTACGCACTTGTGTCATAATCCTTGCATGTGTCCATTAGATCCTCGGTTTCTTTTAAGACATTTGTTTCTATCACTCGGATTTTGTTAATATCATCATAGTACAAATGGACCTTCTGTAACTCTTCTGCCATTATTAATTTTATGATATCATTTCCGATTAACCAGGAATTTCGTGAAAGATTTTTGTTATGATGGCCACGTTACTAGGCAACAAAAACAAAACTATAAAATGTTAAAAACTATAAACTGTTTGTGTCACATACAGTGGACATAAAGCTAACATTTAAAAAGACACATTAGTCTATAATAATTCAACTATACTATAAGGACATGATTTAATGATATTGTAGTGTAAGTGTGGGAATATTCGATTCGTCCGTTTTTGTTTGAATTCCATTTTAAGTGGGTAGGTCATATATTACTTTCCTCTATGGGTTAGGTTAGGCAGGTCGTGTTACCTTGGTGCACAGAGTACATGCCTTGGTGGCCCGTGGCTGTATAATTGATTTCAGTCTATTAAAAAGTACTCTGTGATAATTGACTGGGTTACTGCGTTTTCATAAGTGAAATAAGTACATGCCATAAAGTCGGAGTCGCGCACCGAGGATTCTGTACCATCATTATGTTTTTAAATTTTCATCGGCGAGGCGTATAAGAAGAGAAGAGATAAGAGAATTTTGACACTGCACCTGCGGTGTAGAATATTGCAGTCTTGGGTCAGCGCCATCTCTTGACCGATAGTGGAACTAGTGTAACTTTTATTGATGATTTCTGAAAAAGTGATCGTTTATTTTTACTGTAATCTTTACATAAACTTCTATCACAGAATTATTTCAGATTTTTCTCTTTGCAAACTTCGGAGATAAGGGGGAGTGGTATTTTTTAAACATTTTTCATTGAAAGTCGAAAATTATGCGGCCTAAAATACCCCACATGACCTAGCCCAGTAGCTCCTTTCAGACCCTGTGAAATTTTTGTTTCGAAAGAAACAAAAATTTTTTTTGCAATTTTTTTATTTTGCAAATAAGAAATTATTTGCAAAATAGATGGCAAACGTTATCTAAAACTATTCTAAATTTCAAGCATTAGTAGTTCTTGAGATATCCAGCTGTGACAGACAGACTTGAGTCTCACCATAAGGGTTCCGTTTTACCAATTTGGTACGGAACCCTAAAAAGTATTGGTCTTACCAGTCTAGAAATTACTACACTTAATCGGTAAAAATAGAATAAAATTGTCTGTTCAACATTGCGTGATAGCTCACATGTAAAGCAATATTATGTAGTTTCACTGCACTATTTTTCAAAACCTTACATTATGAGAGATTGTCTATAAAACAAGAAAAAGTATTTCATTCATCACAATATTTTAGATGGGTAATGGTTTTTTTAAATATAGCATCTCTACCGTATAAGCTGTCAGTCGTTTCACGACTGAAGGACATGTATCCATGTCATGATCATGAATAAATTATAAAAAAACCTATCCTGTCAGTGCTGTCACTGTTAGCTGAACTGAAGTTAATTTTTAATTTAGTTGGAACACTAAAATGTAAAATAAATTTGAACTCTAAGCCACAGAACCTAAAATTCATTTTGAAATGACGAAATTTTGATTTTATCAAGGGTATATTTTTGTTTTTTGCAAAGGTTGTTATTCATTGTTCGATCATTTTGTAAAATAACAATCTAAACGGACAAACGGTGCTTCAATGTTGTGCTAAATAAATATGGAGGGATTAACACAAAATGAGAAAATTATTTGGTCATGTTGGAAAGAAAAGTCTCCGAGGGATGTGGTCAGGGAGGCGGCTGCAAAGGGAACACACATCGAGCTGGCGATCACGTATCTCATGGAAAAAAATGGATGGAATGAATCTACTGCCAGAGAATGGTTTCTAGCAGAGGTGATAACCTTTTTATTTGTATTACAATTACAACAATAGACTGATAGTCTGGCGTCTGAAAATAATAATAGACGCCTACTTAGAATTGCAATATCTAATAATGATAATTTAGACATGTTACTCTTACATACTCATTGCCATATTTTTTGTTTTATATATTTATTATTGTAAATTCCAACACCAAACATGCAGTTTAACAAAATTAATCATTATTTTTAGGTGAAAGCATGGACGGTTCAGCTATTATTAAGAAAACAAATATTCAAAGTTCTACACATTCTTAACAAGGTCAAGGTAAGCCCTGAGTTGCACCTGATGACCCTTGCGCAGGACTCTGCCCAAATTGAACACCGAGATTTTATTGTTGAACATCTTGAGAAACTGTCCAAAGACATGAATAATGAAACACGGGAAAAATGGCTTGTGTTTAAGAGACATTGGAATCTCCTAAGATATCTTGAGAAATCATTTGAAAGTGATGGGACCTTCAAGCAGAACAAGGTCTTTGGGACTGGAAAAGACAGAATCGTTGTCAATGAGAGTGAAATCAAAGCCTTAACTATTGAGAAAATAGAGAAATATCCACAGCAATGGAAAAGTAAAATTGCTACTGCATTGTTTTTTCATTCTTTTGGTAAGTAATATTCTTCAAAAAACTTGAAATATGTTTAGCACCAAAATTCAGCCATGCAGACTTGCTCACTGAAACAGTTATGAGGTTGTCGAGGGAACAGATGATAGGGCAGGTAAATAATATTTAGTATATCATTTAAATTCAATGTTAATGATGTAACTAATATTTTTGTAAAAATATATTCTTGACAATTCAAAGTGCCTCTAAATGGTTTAATTAAAATAAATGCTTTGAGTTTGAGCAGTTTGCATAGAGGTTTCTTAAGATATTCTTTGGAGTAATATTTTAAACATAGTATGTAGAGTATTATTATTTTAGAAAGCGGCATGCGCCTTACTTGTGGTAACCAAGTGTACAAACACTGTGAATATGTGTGTGAAGATGAGTAGTGTCAGCACATAACATATGCAAGCAACCACACATACACTGTTTTTCTGTTTGCCATGTTAGCCTATTACCTAAAACCATAATTACCTATTCTCATTAAAATCTTTACATAGCATAAAACAAAGTCGCTCCCGCGCCCTGTTAACTTAGATCTTGTTTTCAGCAATAGCTAGAGTGATTCAAGAGGAAGGTTAATATGTATAATATGCATGTATTATTATAGTAGAGAAAAGCCGAGAAATTTAAAGATTTGCAATGTGACATCGTAACAAACATATTTTTGTGCGCTTACATTGCAAATGCTGGCTAAACCTTACGAGATAGATCAAATTAATGTACTACAGAATAAAAAAGTCCGCGATGATATATGTTATCTCCTAAGGATAACCCACAGTAACCATTTTTATCTTTTACATATTACAAAAATATTATGGGTTATTCACCAACCTATTTTAAACAATATAGTATTATTCCTTATCCAATTAAATACATTAAATACGTTGTGCATTTCATGGAGATCAAAATTGCCCTTTACAGCATATCATTAAAATGAATATCTTAGAAGATATCAGAAATTTAAAAAGCGGGGGCAGAGTGGCTGGCGGGGCGGTACGAAGTTCGCCAGGTCACCTAGTATTACACAAGATAACATTAAGCTAGAGCCCCAAGGTTCTTGCTAATTAGATCTTTATGAAATGTTTACCTAGCCTCTGGCTGGTGTCATGCTTTTTACTAAATATGCACACAGTGACTCATAGGTTGATCTAACTTATTGGTCAAAGCTTGCAATGTTGACTTAATACTGCTATTAAAAAACGTGGGTAACGGTGGGGGTGGTTGATGGCTGTGAGACAAGGCACGTGACAAAGATGTCCATTTTCCATGTGGTAACTGCTTCCACTACTGTTAAGTTAAGACCCATATTTAAGATGGCCTACTTAGGTGGTAAACATTTAAAGAACTGGGCTATTTGGTAACTTATTACTGGACAACATAAGTATGTATTGATAACATAACATTGTTTATTCATAGATGCTAATGTTAGTTATTTATTCTGTTATTATTATGTTGGTTATATCTATCTAACACTGATGCTATTAGCACAGTGTTGTAAGCTTATTGATTTATGTTGTGTACTTGCACATCATTTTGAACCTTTACAACAGACACAAGAATCAAAATTAATATTAGTCTCTGTAACTTACTACTTTTATTTCTATTTCAGAATTTTCCTTATTAGACTTCTCAGCACCTGTTGAAATGTGGAACTATTTGGTTGAGAACAACAAAGCCATGATCCTAGTCCGCTGGATCAATGTACACACATCGGAAGTAGTTCGTGATATGAACGCGCGGTATATCTTCTTCAACAACGACGGATTCGTGAAGAAACTCCTCAATGTCGACACCAAGGGCTTCGATACGCATGTCTTAGAAAACTTAGACGAAATATTTCGTAAATGGTCAGTCACCAACGAAATGATCGAAAATGTTGCCAAAAGCAACTGTTTTGCTTACACCAAACTATGCATTTACGATACACTGTCCTCATACGGCATTGTGAATGACAGTGAGAGAAACAACTTGTATCTAATTATATCAAGATTGTCACGCACGCAGAACTTGAAACTCATTGACGACATTTTTACTGAATCGTGCTCCACTATTAGTAGACAGCACTTCTACGTGGAGCTAGCCAAGTATTGCGTCAAACACAAGTTATATAAAGTGCTGACGCTATGTGTAGAAGGCAATATATTAGATACTGACTTATCTGACGTGGAAAAGGAGGCGAAAGACTGCATAGAGCTGTGGTTGTTATTCAAGAGCATTGAACAAACTTCTGACAGACAAAGCCATGTGCTTCCGGTATACAACACTTGTGTACAAATTGCTAACGAAAATATTGACGACTATGTGTCATCTAATCCCCACTTAGTTCTAGGAATGATTCTTCTCGAAGATGCTAAAAAGTTATTTGATATATTCTGCAAAGAGGACTTTTTACAGTTCAAAGACTTTAAATTGCCAAATAAGATATACAAAGACAAGCTTCCACATTTGTATAATGTTTATAAGAAATATACAGATGTGAATCAAACATATGAGTCTAAAGACGTGAACGTATACCAGTTGCTCTCTGGTTACCGCGGTTTAGACGTCTCCAAAATATTTGAATTTCAACTGGTCAATCAGAGCACCAACAGCTTCCTGTCTGACAAGCCAGACAGGCGCAGCCTGGGCAGTCTGCTGTCAAGCGACGTAGATGTTAAAGCTGCCGGTATAAAGGCTTTATCCCAAAGAGCTATGGAGATGCCCGATTTCGCGGATGAGAAACTTATGAAAAAATATGGCTATGTTGCCAAGTTGAATCATGTATATTATTTGAAACAGTACCGGCCTTGTAACGCAAGTCAAGCGTTCGTATCGCAGCAGTATCAGACATACAATCGTTTGCACGACAAAAGTGTGAAGAGCGCATGCTGTGAGGCCCATGCTTTAGCTTTGCAGAATTGGTTCGACGGCGCTATGACCGCCTGTACGGTGTCTTTCATAGCAATGATAGGCTGCAATCCTACAAGATGCAGAGTACACATTTCTGCAGCTAAATTGATAAAGAACCACTTGATGAAATACAGAGGGTTTCCTGAAGAAAAAGCGAATAAAACTGTAAATGAATACATGTCGAAACTGATCCAGAGTAATGACGAAGCTGCTAGAGAGATGTTGCGTTTCATAGAGGAAATCACATTGAGCAGATTAGCAGACAGGCAGAAATTGGACGGAAAGGTCGATATGTCGGTGGTACTGTACGAATCTCAGACGATGGTCAAGTTCGCAACATTGCACAACTTACCATTACCAGAATTGCAGTTACGGGAGTTTGTGAAGACGAACTCCTGGTTTAACTTCCTTCTTTTCGGCGACGTGTTCCGCTACCCGCTCAGCCAGATGCTGCAATTATCTCAGGAGTTTGAAAGGAGGTCGTATGCGGAGCATTTGAAACATATTATGCTACATCGAACTGTAGACGAGGGCGTCGAAAAAGATAATAAGGTTACCACTAGTAATGGTCAAAGACGAATTTCGAGAATGAATTCGGTGGAAATTGTAAGTTAACTTTTATATTATTTTCCTGATATTCTGTTTATCTAATAACTTTATTTCCAAAATGTGCTGCAATTAATGAATCAATTGAGAGAATGAGGAGTTGTGCATTAAATGCACCCTAAGCTTGCACCAATACACTACTGTTTTGTGTAGCACATCTTACGCCCTGTGGACTCCATATAAAACACTTACCAAACTCCACTAACTGTTACTTCCAAAAACTGTCTAAATTATAGTCTCCGGTGCCTTGTGTCATTCCATGTAGGGTTCTGTTCTCATACAGACTCCCAGCACGACGCAGGGCAGTAGTTTCGAGTTCCCTTTTAGCGCATACGTAGGCCGTGAGCTGTGGGCGGTAGCGGCCGCGTGTCACGGCCCGGAGAACCCGCCGGCGGCCTACACACACTTTCACTTATCGAATTTCGCATTGCACTTCCCAAAACTATCCAAATTCTAATCTCTTGAAACTTATGCCATTCCATATAGGGTTCTGTTCTCATACAGACTCCCAGTCCGACACAGGGCGGCAGTTTCGAGTTCCCATCGAGTGCATACATGGGCCGCGAACTGTGGGAGGTTGCGGCCGCGTGTCATGGCCCGGAGGACCCGCCGGCGGCCTTGCTGAGGGCGGCTGATATCTGCAGGGAACCCTTGCTTGTACTTATTGCTAGCTGTTATGAGGTTTGTAGCAATGTATTTAATTTAAAACTTTAATAAACTAACATCAGGCCTGTTTTTCCCGAAGGCTTAGGCATAGGTGTACCTACACAGGTCACCCATATTTCGTCAGATATGAAGTCCCACGTAATGAGGGGCGAGCATATTGTCATAAAAGAAACACAAAATTAAATAAAAGTAACTATTAATTGGTGATGTTTTTTATAGTCTGTGTGGGTTTTTTTTTGAGATAAATTATGTTTGAATGTAATTTATAATTCGTTTTAATACTAATGTATATCCGACATGGATAGACACATCAGCCTAAAACTGTTAAGTTTAAAATAACGAAAAATATACACAGTTATGCAATAAATATTATCCGTATCTTATTTTTATAAACCGGGGCACAAATCCAGACTCCAGTCATTTGCGAACACAGCGGATTATTTTTGGGTGATAGTGATAAAACATGTGTTATACAAAAGGTCGTTGGTGATGCGGCCAGGCGGATCTGAAGATGGAACTGACAATGTAGAAATCCTTTAATACTACTAGATTCTGCCCGCTACTTCATTCGCCTATTTTAAATTAAACATCTATGGCACTCCGTGTAGGTTTATAACAGTGGAAGAATTTATGTCAAGCTGATCATACTCGTACTTCCAGAGATGACATACAATCATATAAACAATTTTACCTCTATACAATGATCTTTTGGCGCTCAGATGACATTGTCAGGGGCGCGCAGTTGGTAAACAAAACAATTACTTTTGAAATGTATTCAAAAAACAAGATGGCAGCTTTAGTTTCGCCATTTTTTTTTTAATTTGGGCTACGCTCCGTAAGATCCCTGTACAGCTTAAGTTCAAATAAATCAACTAGACCTATCTTAGACTACTGGCTGAATATAAGCCTCTTTTAATTCTTACCTTTTTAAACTCAATTCTCCTTTCTAGCCAAACGCCATAGACGTACTATGGCCTCAATGGATTCTTTCCTCCTTGTCTCCAAGCGCTCGATCTCAAGGAGTGCTGCAACAGTTAATGACGCAGCAGCATATAGCCTCGGAGCAGTTCCAGAAAGTCGCAGAACTGTGTTTGTTAGAGGGCTATGTGACCACACTACATGAAGCTATGATGATATTTTTACCGGTGAGTTCTGGATGTATTGTAATTTTGAAGAGGTTTTAACCGGTTTAGAACGTCAACAACAGTTAATGGATTTTGCTTTCGTCCATAAAAATATAGTTTTCATGGATGCTCTTTAACTGTTCCTGTGAGTCGATCAAAAGGTTAAATTTTTAAGGTTCGTATTTCTTATGTAAGTGAATTATAATTCTTGGGAAATAAAGATATCTCAATCCTTTTCCTTTGTGTTTTCGAGAGAAGGTTTTATGTTATACCACCACAATTTTAATGTTTCCAGGAGAGTCCCCTGACCTCATTCACATCGTTCCTCCACCGTTGTATTCGCCACCACAACTTCGACTCGGAAACCACGAAACTCCTCACGAGTTTTCTACAACACGCACAGCGTAAATACAGCGTTGGCGCTAGTGGCGCCCCGTGGCAACTGTCCAAAGAGGCCCTGCAAAGAGTCTCTGTGTCTTTGGTCAAGATTGCACTGAGCCATAACTTTGATAGCGCTTATCATCAGAGGGAGTTCCTCAAGTGTCTGGCTGTTAATCAGTTCGAAAAGGGATTCACAGGTACGAACATTTTAGTGCTTTTTCTTTTCTTGTTAACTTACAGGAAAGAAGAGTGGGATGATAAATGTTTTTTGCCTTCCAGTGACGACGCCAAACTTTTCAACGCTGTATGAAATACTGAAAATATCTATGGAGACATCGTTAGCAGTGAATATATCAAAAATGCTTCAAGACGACTCTCAGCATTATTTAGAAGAATGTGTCGAAATGTATACGGCTAGTCGGAACTATGACGTAGCTCTGAAAATCGCGAAACTTTCTGGGGTACCCGTCAATGGGATTTTGATAGCAGAATGGACGCATAAGTACGAGAATCTTCTTGCAAAAGACGAAATGCTTGATGATAAAGCTATTACTTTCTTCATAGCAGAGTGTAGTGAAGCCTTTAAAAAGGCAGCGGTGACATTTAAAGACGCTACAGAATTCCTTGTATCCCACGTAAACAACATCTCAGATACGACACAAAAATTCTACTCCTACAGAATCATAATGAGTTGGTTCGAAGAGAATTTAGAATACGGACGAAGACGCGAGGAGATCGAACACCTAATGTGGGATGCATACTTCAAAAGCGAGTCACAGACCAGCATATTCCTCAACAGTTATCAAAGCACGATGCATTTTATAATCAACGGACAGAAAGACGCGAATATTTCGAAGAAGATCGGTATGGCTAACGCAGAGAAACCATTTTCTATGATGCTGGATGAAATAGAAATTGAATCGGATGTTAGTAATATAGAAAACGTAGTTTCACTCGAAGAGCCTGAAGCCATTGACAGTTGGAGACAAGTTATGAATCATTTACTAGAGTTAAAACTTCTAGTTGATGCATTTCGATTATCAGCCTTGTTTAAAAGTCCGCCGGAGTATAGATACAGGCCTCCTGCGTGTCCTGTGCAAATAGTGAGGACTTGTTTGAAGCTGGCGGAAGGATTGTGTACGCCGTATGAACTACCGCAAGAGTTGAGACTCGTGATATCGTCTCCTTTACGGCAAAATAAATTGTCAAGTAAGTTATTTGAAGGTAATTTGGATATGTAATTTTGTTCGATGGCTTAGTGGTTGCAAGCTCGATTGCTGAGCGTGGTGGGGTCTCGGGTCCGATTCTCGGGTCGGGCAAACTATTATTGAGTTTTCCGCATCAAGAGGATATTTTCAGAATTTATGCTCGGCAATAGGTTCGTCTCTAATTAATATGGGACTTAAACTTACCATTATTGGCAGAATATGGTTTATTAGACATTTCTGCTTAGCCTTTCAGATAATAAAAGCGTGTTTGTTTTATTTTTTGAATACGACTTTCTGGTTATGTTCACTTTCTAGCAGATTTTTATCATTCCTATTTTCAGTATCAGGTATATCGGACGCAAGTTTCGAAGAGCTGGTGGTGATTCAGGAGAAACAAGAAAATGTGCCGGAGAGCGCTCACTTGGCGGCGCGCGAGGAAGCGGACCGGTTGTCTGCACTCGACGCTCTGGCTGTCAGAAGTGGACTCACGCTTGCAAAGCAGGTAATACCTTGTTACCTTGGCTGATCTAGTTTATAAGTATAGACCAAAAAGTTTACTTGTAAAATTGTATTAAAAGATCTTGTATTTACAAAAATAAACATCATTTCATTAAATAGATTTGTTCTGATCATAATAATATGAGTGTGTATTATTTGCCAGCAATATAGTAAATTATCCGAGATAGAAAATATCTATAGGTAAATGTGTTGGTACTAAGCTATCTTTAGTTAGCTTAATCTCGGATGATTTTGAGCTTATTGTTGGTATGGGATTATACGGCAGACAATTTCGTTCAGTCATGATATGGGATCCTTATTACCTCATCTTTTAATTTTTTTCATCATCACTGTTTAATTTTAAGTTGGTTACAAGTATAACAGACCAAACATTTATTTGCCCAGGTTGCCAGCTACTTCCGCATTGCGCTACAAATAGGATGGGACTACATATCCGTATTGAAATATCAGAACCGCGCCGTTGACTTTATCAACTTAGTGAGTGGACGAGCTAGAATGTCCCTCGCCAATCTTGTGTTCAAGACATTCAATATACCTTCTAAACAGGTACGTTGCTATAACACAGTTAAAATACATCAATAATAATTTGTACGAATCTGTCTGTCTATAAGTAAAAGACCTCGCCCATTGCCCGGACTAGCGGCGCCTAGCTTATAAATATTAGAGCATTGACAAACTGAAAAAAAAAAACATTTGTTTAAAAATATATGGTGTACCATATAGCTTAAAGTCCGACTTTCAATACGATGGTTAAATGGTCGATGACGGTATTTCTAAGGACTGTTATTTTTTAGGTCGCCGAATACCTCTGCAAAGAAATAGTAGCAGCTATAATATCCCCCCACCTAGTGAAAACCTCAGCATTTAGACAAAAAGAGCACTTCCAATACACTCTATGGGGCTACGCGCTGAACGCAGACACCGAAATGTTCCTCAACATGCGACCCGACGCCTGCAGCCATATCGGCAAATTAATCTTAGATCACCTGATGGCCTTCCAAAAAATATACAAATGTACTGGGACTTCTAAATTACCAGACAATTTGTTAGACGACAGTTGTCTGGATGTTGAAAATTTGATAGACGAAGAGTACCAAAACGTAGAAGGCGATGAAGTTGAATCAGTTTTGACTGAAGAAGGAACTATATTATCAGCTGAGACTGAGTCAGTATATTCAGTGTCGACCGTTTACACAGTCTATAGTAACAAAATGTCAAGAGATAGCAGAAGGAATTTGTTTGATGTGATTAACAAGAATAATGTGCATGTTCGGTATGAGGTCAAGTCGAATATCAGGAAGATAACCAAAGGAGCCAAGTTGTCTACGAAGCAGGTAGCTATGCTTGTTTAGACCACTTAAGTTAATTTAAAACTAATTGTTTTTATTTTATGAAAACGTCTATTATTTGATATTGTTTTGCGCTTAAAAGAAGAAAGAAAATACGTTTATATGCGGCAAACATGACGCATAAAAATAAAAAACACAAACAACAGAAAAACAAAATAACAATTTAGTTTTATCCCTCCTTTGATTTTATGAACACAAGTTCTTATTTTGTCATTATAAGGTGAACATAATCTGCCTCGAGCTCCTCGTAGTGGCACACGAGTGTTTCGCGTGCGCGTGCGACACGGAGGGCGTGGCCACGACTCTGCGGTCTGCGCAGGCGCTGGCGGCGCGACTGCTGGCGGCGCGCTCGTGGAGACTCATGGTGCGACTGCTTACGGGGCTTGCACGGTACACTGAGTGTGCTTATGTGTTCCAGGTAAGTGACTAGTTATCTAGTATTCTAAAAAGATAGCCTGACAACATATATGGTTGGAAGCAACTTAAACTGTAAGACTAACTTGGCTGACGTACACACGATCCCATATCAAACTATACATTTCCAGTTTTACGTGACCTCGTATTATCTATATAATACGACGTCACGTAAAACTGGAAATGTATGTAATACGAAAAGCCTATGCTTTTCGTTCAATGACAAGTCAGCTTATACTGGAAATGTATAGCTTAATATGTCGTCGTGCGTACCAGCTGAAAAGAAAAAGTAACAAAGAAATGTGCGGAGTTCTATGGAAGACAGCTTTACCAAACAGTTGTAAATTATAGGAAAAAACAATGTCGCCATTGACTAAAGTGAAATAAATAGTAAGTACCTCGGTCCGTGACACACTTCTTAATTAATAATTTAACAAAAACATTAATAGCCGTAGCTTTGTGGGAATCCCTTGTCAACTGTCTCTCTTTTTGCAACAACCGCATATTTGAACAACTGACATCCATCTGACTATGTCATACATCTATCTGGCTGTATAATCTTCAAATCAATATAAACGGCTCAATTTCCAGGCTCTACGCGATAACCATCAGTTCGAATTTCTCCTGGGTCAGTTCGACTACATGCTAGGCCAGCAAGGGGACAAGATAGCAGAGTTCAAGCAAGGACTCCTTGACTTCCTCAAGAACCATTGTCCAGGAGATACGGATACCTACATAATGGTTGCGTTGCATTTCAATATGTATGCAGAGGCTGCGAATGTGAAGAGAAAACAGGCGCTGAACCTCATCGATGACTTGGAGAAAATGGCTTTGGATGCTGCGAAGGTATGTTATGAAGTGGAATTACCTCTTTTTGCACTGCTTAAAGCGATGAATATATAAGGAACGGTTTCCGCCTTTACTTTGAAAGTGTCAAACGAATTCTGGGATGTTTCCTCAAAATTCACTAGACTCGGACCACAAGATAGGTCTTCATGTACCTTTAAGTTGACTGTAATAAGTGAAAAGCGGAGGCATTTTTAACAACTAAGCTGCACAACTTTCAGGGTTTTTTTTTGCCGAGTTAGAAGTTTTGTAAAGTAACGCCTGATTCATAACTTATGGCATTTTCTGTATATCAGGCAACATCCAAAAAGCCGTTTCAACCGCCGACATGGCTGCAGATACACGACAACGTGTCAACGAGGTCCCTCCTAGACACAGCATTGATACATTGTATGGACGCCGCCGAGCTCTACCTACAGGGTGGATGTACCGGCTTCGCGGGAGAAATGGCGGCGCTTGCGCAACAAATAGCGCTGCAAATATCACTGCTGAACGCGTCACCCACGAGACTTATATTGAATAGAAGCACCGAGCAATTGTATCGGCTTGTTAGCGAATATTTGAGGTGAGTTGGTTTGTTTCCCTCTCTTTATTTTGTATTGTCTCCGTTTTTTAAACCTCTTTTATTCGTCTTTGTATTTATTTTACAAGGTGTAGAACTAGTTACTGAAATATCAGTAGTAGGCCAGAAAATTTTGTGACGTTGTAGATTCCTAAAAACAACAATATAGCATTCTATATTGTTGTTTTTAGGAATCTACAACGTTCCTCAAGGTTGACAGTAGACACTATAGAACAGCAGATCTCGAGACATATTTTCCAAACTCACTATTTACTATTTTCTCAACTCGCAACATCATCGTGAGGAAACATGCATGTCCTAGAACAAAATTATTTGAAGACACGTGACATCCGTCAACCCACACTGGGCCCGCGTTGTGGATTATGGCCCACTCTTACAGAGGTGAAGGCCTGTGTCCCAGCAGTGGGAATGTTATAAGGCTATGTCATAACTCTCGTAGATGTTTTGAAATTTGATCCACTGGAGGAAACACCATTCTAATCAGGGCCGTCTTTACCCGGGGGTGCAAGCGGTGCGCGGCACCCAGGCGCAAGGTCTTAGGGGGCGCAGGCCGATCAGGTCATTACTAATCACTCATTATAACCGCAACGCTCCAGTGCTGTAACCGCACGTCACCGCCTCGAAAAAATCCCTTGGGAAAAAATTGGTGGAAATCATCTTAAAAATGGAACACAAAAATTACGTTTAATTTCTTTTTGTTGGCAAGCTGATTTTCGCACCCCGGCTCCCAATATGGTTAAGACGGCCCTGCTTCTAATCATTAACAATTCGCATTCCAGTTTCATGGAGGGCCTAGTGCTATTGGCTGGTCGCGGCGGCGAGGCGTGGCGTGAACTTGCATACAGACGCACTCTGACCAACGACCAGGCGTACCTACGAGATATGGCGATGTATAGGCCAGATGTTACCCATGATTTCCTCAACAGGTATGTTTATCAACCTTGTCCTGTTATACCTCTAGGAGAAAAATAACCTGTATATTTTTGTTCACTGCGATTTAAAATAGGTTAAACTAAGTAGGTTAAACCAAGTCTAGAATCGAGAAATGTCTATCAATTGGTTCTCTAAAGAATAATCGTGGGTTTTTCTACCGTTATATTACAAAATTTCAAGACACCTAAAGTTCGTTTTTTAAACCCAGATACTAATTTGACAGGTGTAATGTCAAACTTCTATAGTAAAAAACGCAACCACAAAAGACATAAATGTCAGATTAGTGTCTGGGATTAAAAAACGAACTTTAGGTGTGTGTTGTATAAACCGTGATAGATTTACAACAGCTAAATATTGGATGAACAGTAGCGTTGGAAGGTCTCCCGCTAGGTGGACCGATGACCTGGTGAAGGCAACAGGAATCGGCCGGATTCGAGAAATACAACCGGTCGAAGCGACGGTGCTTGGGAGAAGCCTTTGTCCAGCAGTGGACATCTTTTCGACTGGAATGATGATGATAATGTTTAAAAAATGTTGCAGATATAAGATGGAAAGGAACAAAACAACAGTATCCCAAGCAGCTATGACAGAGCTACGCAATCTGTGCAGATGATATAAACTAAAATAATTTACTCCGAGACAGGTAGATCTCTACTATTTGTACTATTTGTAATGCTCATTTGTAACTAGGAAATAAGTTTCAATATTGTACCAAATATCATAATATCTTACTAAATGGCTTAAATGCGTATATAAATATGTTATTTTTCAATTTAAAGTTTATTGAAAAAAAGGAATTTAAATCGATTGCTGTGATAATTTTTTTGACTTGACTGATGAATTAAGTGTATTTTTGTATATCATGTTTAAAATCTATATTAAATATTATTATGTTTAACTTTTGTTACTTTAATATAAATTAATAACTGTATAATATAATGTAGAATACCCACTAGGCTAAAAAAAAACTGTTGACAAGCAAACTTAATATGAATTGAGAGAATTAAGTAAAAGAAAGTTTTGCTTTGTTAAGGGTTTGGAGTAAGGTGCATTAGAGTTTATATTTCATACTGTGGTATCCTGCTTTATTTTAAGTCAAAGTTAATAGTCGATGAGGGGTTTTTAATAAAACGATATCATACTTAAAATAGATTTTATTTATAAATTAAAACAAAACCCAACACAAGACATTGGCTACACTCTATTACATAAGGTGAAAGAGATTATAAAGCCCTAATTTAGGGTACAAGTGAAAAGAACCTCAGTCCTTCTAATACTTGAACATACTCGCGATTCAGTACCAATTTGTATAAACTATAAAAATACAAAGAATAGAAGAATTAAGTAACATATCAACGGTACTGAACGCTAAAACAACATTATATACAAACATACTGAAGTAAATATTAAAATATTTATATCTACTAACAACTTGTCACATAGTGTTTGAGATTGTTGTATCATAACATTAAAATATATTTATTTATAGTATTAAACATTAACTATAAACAAAACGAAAGTGGTTTAAATTTGGAAAAGGTACTTTATAATTTTGATTTACTAATAATAATAATAACGGAGCTGCTTAACAATCCCTTGGTTCAAAAGTCCTCAAAACGAGCAAGAATAATTTTATTGCTCCGTTTTGAGGCTTTTGAATAGCCACAACTCACAAAATTCTAATAATCATTTCACTAGTCCAAATATACCAGACTACAACCTAAAATATAAATTCTTTTTTATATAAATATTCGCGTTACAAAATTTCATATATAAATGAATGACCAAACAAAAAATATCTTTAAAATCACATCTTTAGCGACCACATCCATGTAACATCGATACTCCGGCGACGGACTGAGGACTACAGAATACAAATTGGAATGTAAATTATTCGAAGTAAATGCTTTATTTACAAAAAATATCACCTAAAAGTGAAGTCAGAGTATATTTTTATCAAGTCACAATAATTTTGTTCCCGATGTTCAGGTGTGTATTTACAAGAAATATTTAAAACAGTACTCTATAATGGAATAAATGTAGGACCCTACAAATATAGAATTAATTTGCAATGAGACCTACTTATTTTAAACAACGGAGATGCATTTTCATAAACTTTAACATACAACAAACATACAGAAATAAAAATGGGGCTGCATATAAAATAACACAAGACAATTGATTTTATGTACGATGATAACAAATACAAAAATATGTATAAAAAGAATGATACTATTAATATACAGGACTATGGTATAATATAATACATAACAAATACTAATTTACGTTGCAACATTATAAGTAGGTATACAACAGTTTGTTCGCTTGGTAACTAAAGGCAACATGATTATTATCAACAAAGAGTTTACAAAAATACATCTTTACAAATATTTACTACGTGTAGTACCCGGTCGCAAATATGGCACATGCTTTAGAAAGAGACGTCACTATTACTTTCTACTATACAGCATTTATCAGAAAGGTGTGGTTAAATTTAAGGGTGTGGTACAGACCATAAAGGCACCTACCTGCAAACAGGCGCGACGCGCGACGCGAATCGCGCGCGACACAAAGGCACCGTTCGTTGCGCGACTTGCGGTGCCTTTGTGTCGCGTGTCGCGTCGCGCCTGTGTGTACGAGCCTTAATGCTGAACAACTTTGTCAATGGTTTCAACATCGTAATCTTGAAACAATTCTGAACTGTCCCGTACAAAACTGCGATACCTATTCGACCCAAATGGGCTGATGATTTTTGCGCGATTATGATGTTGGTCCCATAGAGAAATTGGTTTAGTTAGACGATACATCCTGTATAGGGTCTACTATGTATATAGATATATAGGTATGAGTGATAGAGACGACGACGCTTTACAAAGTCGAACTTGCGCCATATTTACAGCTAGGTACCTGATGTTAGAGCATTGGTGTAAGCAATGATTATAATTTATACCTAAATGTACTTACATTAAATGTAACTAATATGCAATGTAGATAATTTATTACATAATTGACTTCGGTAACATTGTAA
The DNA here is from genome assembly GCA_963855955.1 of Luperina nickerlii. NCBI lineage: Eukaryota > Metazoa > Arthropoda > Insecta > Lepidoptera > Noctuidae > Luperina > Luperina nickerlii. The sequence goes on from OY979666.1 coordinate 9,857,073, forward strand.
GCTACTTCTACAGTCTAGTTATTGTACTTAGTGGTAGCTTCGCAAGTCTTAATTAATCAATTTAAAGTAAAAAGGCGATACAATAACGTGAATATAGTTTAATTTTATTTTGGCCACCGGTGCTGCCATCTGTCGGCTGTAAAAAGTATGTAGCCAGCGTAAACGAAAGCATTTTGAATGGCCCCCATAAACGTTCTTTGGGTATAGTATAAGCCATTCAATATTAAGCAGAGAATAACACCCGCACGTGTCGATCGATCAGGTTAAGCTACGCTTGCCGCGGTTTGTCCATGGATGGGTGACCATCTTCACATACCAAGACCCCTCCGTGCCTCGGAAAGCACGTTAAGCCAAAGAGCCACGAATGACAGCCGGGACCAATCCCGGCTGTAATTCGTGGATCTTTGACAGTCGTTACGGGTCGCTAGTAGTCCGAAAGTCTGACAACCAGTCTTACCAAGGGGTATTGTATTACCCAGTAACTGGGTTGTGGAGGTCAGATTGACAGTCGATCCATGTAAAATACTGGTATTCAGCTGCATCCGGTTAGACTGGAAACCGACCCCAACATAGTTGGGACAAGGCTAGGCAAATGATGAGTCACTTTTTATGTTGGCTACAAAACATTCGACTGCTTCTAGTTAGATAGTAGCACCGTTCGGGAAACCAAACGTGATTATGAATAAATATATCGACGACAATATTCTGTATTCATTGCGTTTATAGGCAAGATAGACTTTAGGCACAGATAATATAATACTGTACAGGTAACGCAATGGACTCAAAGAAATTGTCGCGACCAACCTACATGTTAAAATTAAAGTGTCTTAAACATTTGTCATACGCTTTGGCAGTAGAATTTATACAAAGAAAGAGTAATAAGAGTATCTAATCATATTATTCGAACTGATAGGATTGCTTGTGTTTGAGCAAATCAATGTATTGCGTGGGTCACGCCGTTAAGCAAATTGAAAGAATTTCAAAGAGGGCACACATTTAATTTGTGGTTACAACCATAATTTTTCCAATGCAAGGAAGGGATAGAGCTATGCAAGACGCATAGCGCCATCCCTTTTTCGCAACAGAACTATAATGAATTTAACAATTTACTATGTGGCCCCAGACTAATTAAAAAATAAACGTTTTCAACGTTGATATGTTATACATTGGGACGAGGTATGGTTCCCTAAAGGCTCTGACATTTATGTTGTACCGCGTTCAAAATTGATGTTAGAAAAACGCTTGATTTTATTTGCTTATCATTCTTATCATCGAATTCTGAAAGTCAAATGCAATTGAGTGCTGTTTGCTGGTTATGTAAGTTGATGTGATTGGCTAACAGCTAATCTTATGTCGACATAAAATTGACAGTAGATTTCAGATCTATCTATTAGACTTTCACAAAACTTGTCTAAGTAGAGCTACACACATGTTCAGGTCGCATTGATTCCGCACGATTCGTTACAGGCCGGGCGAGAAAATCGAATGTTTGTTTTGCCGGTCGGCTGTACCGAATCCAGTCGAACCATGCCGCCCCGAACAAGAATGTAGCACGCCTTGAACGTGCTACCATAATATGCCAGAGCCGTGCATCAGAAACTTATATCAATATTCTTATATACTAAATTATGTACAAAATAATATAACTACCGTTGCGGCACGTGCACACATCCACAAACACATCGCTTAACTTTAACATTTCCACACTAGCATCATCACAGTCTTCTCACAGGTTCTTATACTAAACTACAAGTTAATTTTGACACTGGTTTTGTCAATTTGTTTTAATATCAATTAAATTGAAATTCTGAGTAATTTTAACTATGTATGTACAAAAGATTCATAGAGATAGGCATCTGAGTCACATTAAGAGTAATACCTCACCAGGACACCATGGCAACGTCGCCAGGTCGCGCTGCCAACCAAATGTATACAGCTGTACAAGGTGTAACAGAATAGACGCAAGTCCTGAAAGTAGTTTGTTCATAATTGACGGTAGTCCGCGCGGAACTAGTTGGCCGCGCCTTAGGTATGTGAGCGGTGGGACGGAGGGGCGGGGGCGCTTGCTGTCATTAATCTCATGTGCGTTGCGAACACTATGCAATTCGCCACCTAACCCCCGTCCCCACCTAAGGCGCGGCCAACTAGTTCCGTGCGGACTATACTCAATGGATTTCACTTTTAAAATACCGGTATTTAAAAAAAATGTGTTGCCATACTGACCGCTGATTGAACCATAGAAAATAAAAAACATATTGTTGGCGACGCGACCTGGCTGCGCCAGCATTACGTCCCGGTGAGGTATAACTCTAAGCTTAGGAACGATAAAATATAATAACATTGTCATGTCATTAGCTCAGCAAAACGATATAAAATAACAAATACTTAGTAAAAAAAACTTTGCTTATACAGTAGAATTGTTTTCTTTTAATTTTATATTAAAGTTGCTCATTTCGAAGACAAGTAACCTTTTTTTTGTCATAATTAGGCTTTTCATATGAAAGATAGGGATCTTTTAGGGAGTCGCATTTTGTCATGTCTTTAATAATATTGGTATTCTGCTTTTCGGTCTGAAGGTGATTAGTCTAGTTGACCAATATTAAAAACAACAATATCTAGAGTTGCTTAATTAACTCTACTGCAAGAACTTTGTGCATTGGAATTTGTTATTTTATTGAAACTTTCATCAACAATGACTTCTACAAAACTTATTAAACAGGCAATATCATCTCGGCAAGTTACGAGTCAAAATAAAGGCATATTCTTGATGATAAAGTCGGCGAAATTAATTGTTTACCAAATTGATTACCTTCTTAAATTGCCTGTATAATTAAATTACAACTGTCATTCTCTGACAGGTGAATGATATGGCTATAACACGACAAATTGGCGTAGTGTGTCAATTTGATAAACATTTAATTTCCCTGAGTGTACATAGTTTGGCTATACCAAAGCAGAGTTCTGTTTGATCATATGCGACATTGAAGTAAGAAACCAATGCTATGCTAAAATAGTACAAATCATGCCGATCTAATTTTCTTTATAAAGTTATAAGATTCAGTCGTCTACATTGCAAGACACAGTAGCATTTACTAATTGTCCATGTCTTTGATTACCTACATTCATAGTGTATGGAAGATACCTCATTACATATCAGCACCTTAATTGTGTAACACACTATATCTATGACTATCTGAATCATTTTGAAAGACATCCATTGCTTCATAGGTATGTCCGAAAAAATTGTTTCCTCAAAAACGTAAATAACGCAATGAATATTGTTGAACTGTCAAATTGAAAGCCATTCCTACTGTTAATATGTGACGAATTTACCCCGCAGTTCTAAACTTTAGTCCAAACATGAACGTTTGTCAGTCGTCAGTTTTTGTATTTTTAATTTTATTCCGACTGCGCTAAAGTTCATATTACAACATTGACAATTTAGACTCGGGTTTACTGACAGCTTTTGTATCAAGAACCTTACCACAGTCGAAATAAAGTTTGGAATAAAAAATCTGGCGCGAAGATTTAGACTTGGAACTGCAGGGTTAGAGGGTTTGACTTGACTCGTTTTGTAATAAGCATGAAAGAGTTTAAAGAAGTAGGTATATCTAACGTTATATCTCATTTTAGTAACGTTCTCATTTACATTACGCTACTATGCAAGTATGCAGATATAATTGTCATCAGCTTAGAGCGAACTCGAACTTGTTACGTACGTGTATATCATCCAGGTTTTACGATTGAATTTCATCTCGGAAGCAAACAGCATCACTTTTATCTTCATTACTCCACAGACTCCTTAATATTCCTACACGGTACACCTCAACTTTCCACTCTTCAAAGTCTCTACTAAGTCTGCTTTTCCATCACATTCTATACCACAGATAAAATATATCCGTACGTCATAGCACTACGCCATTTTCTACAGATAATATATCCATAAGTTTTACATTTCTTTGTCATTTTCCATCACACACATTATACCACAGATAACATGTCACATCATAGTTCTATCTACTTTACTTACACGGTATGTGTGAGTCTATAGCGATGCCTTTCGTCGAGGACTGTGCGTATGGTGCGGTGCACATTCTCCGGGAGATGGTCGAGTAGCATGCGAGGCATTACTTGTAGCTCAATGAAGTCTTCAGGGCACGCCCATCGCATCTCGTACGTGGGTTCTGTTGTGCGCACTTTTCTGTAATATTGGGAGTGAATTAGTTATTTTTGTTAATCGTATAGCAAACGAGTCATCGGTCTGCATCTAGGGACATTGTTGGACTGCTTACTTGGCCCGTCAAATATAAGGAAAAAAAATAATTTAAGTATTGAAAAAAGCACTAATTTTATTTATATATTCTTTTCTAAATTATATTATGTAGTCACTAGTTGTGCGAATGCGTTTCTAATATTTACAGTTTCCTTAAAGTTGTGACATTTTTATTTTAGTATTTAGTGCCATAGCAGGTGTGAAAAGTGGTAATTAGCATATAGTAATTAAAGTGTTTTATAGTAACGATTGACGCATTATTTCTGTTTGCATATTGAGATTTTTATAACTAGTTCTCCTTCTGGGAAGGTTTCCTTCGAAATGAGGGAAAACTTTAATGAATGAATGAAATGAGGGAGAACACTTTAAAGACAAAAATCTGTTTTGAAGCTCTTTTTAGGTACTCATACTTTGAATTGAACTGTAAATAATACACAAATGTATAAAATAAAATAAATACCTTTCCTCGCCTCCTTCATCACTTTGGTAAGACATGGTTGAAAACGTGTGAATAAAAATTAGCCAAAACAATAGTGGATAAAGTGTAATATACAAAGTGAATTTAGTACTCTAGAGGGATAGTCCCATTAAAGAACTGAAGCTTTGTTCATTATGCGCGTGCGCTTGTGTTTCCAGTTTTCTATATTTTTGCTTTATTACATACACAGAGTTGCTCATTACTTTCAGAAAAAAATAAAGCACCAATATAATAATAAGTGTGAATTAACTTACTTCTCGATACCCATGCGCTTGCGCCGCACGATGTGCAGTATCCGTCCTGGTGTGAACAGCCTCGCTGAAGAGAACCGCCGCGCAAACACGTCACGAGAAACTAGTGCTGCTTCCTATAACACACGGGTATTACGATCTATTATCTATATCAATACTTATCATAAAAGTCGCTTTTCGTGTCTGTCTGTGTGACCGTGTTCTTCTAAACTACGCAACGGATTTTGATTTGGTTTTCATCCATAATTTAGAAATTCCGGAAGGTTTACAATACATTAATTTCAAACTAACTTATAATGAAGAAATGACTTTTGTCAAGTCGTAAAAACCGTGCTAGTTTTAAGTATAAGTTACTGGTAAGCTTTTGGTCTATGCTCGGAGATGCTCCTCTTCCGTCTACGGTTGGTCGTTACAATTTTAATGTATTGACTACTCTCAAGTCTTGGCTTCTCCTCTGCTGTGTGGTGTTATGCCTAATTAATGGTAGCGGCCGGTCGATGTCGTAAATTGAGACATTTTGGACTTTTTTTTTTCTTCGACCCTTAAAGTTTTATTTTAATTTTTTGGTACTCATTGAATTCTTTAATAAAATTCTATTTTCTACAAAATTCTATTAACCTTATTATTATTAAAAACTGATCGTATTAACATAATTAACAATTAGGTAAATATTTATAAAACACCTACAAATACATATATTAAACTGAAAGCAGAAACAGATTTATACATAACCTACATCAAATATCAAATAAATATAATTAATTAAATCATTCATCGTATTTTAATGTTTTTTTAATGTCTAAATTGAACAAACATTTAATAATAATATAAAACTTCCATAATATATTGCACATTTATTAAATAATAATAAATGCTATAAGTAAAAACAAATACAAAAGTCAATTAAAATTATAATTAATTATGTATTCCGCAACCAAAAATTAAAACACACGAACACACTCAATGCAAACCATATAATAAAATAATAAATAAAAATAATAAAATAAAAATGGTTATGTAATGCGAATGCCCGCGAAGTTAATGATTGATATCTACCTATCTGAAATATAGGTACTTTTTGATTGTCACTATATTTTTGACAAAGTAATTATACTTATCATTTTCAGTAGGATAGTGTAAATCATTTATAATACGGAAAGACGATACATAAGAGATATAATTGAATTAAATTTAGAATAAATAGAGAATATGAAAGTTAATATTTCAGATTGATCTTGAGTTTTTTTTTAATGAAGATGGCGCCTGTCGTACCTATATTACGCGCCGCCGCGCCGTTCGAAACTTGTTTCTTTCCTTACCAGACTTATTAAAATAGATAGAAAAACATGTTATTTAATACGCATGCAGTATATTGTGCTGAAGGTTAAAAACAACGGTTAGAAACTTTTAAAATTAATTTTCCTTCGAAAAATGTAAAGATCATAAAGTTGTAATTGCCTGCCAGTTTTTAGTCATATACAGGTATTTTTCGTTATTGTGTACTTATATCAGTCAGTTTTCACTTTTGTATTAAAGGTTACAGAAAGTTTTTATTTTTGTATTAAAACTTTATCAACAACATCTTATATCATCCTATCTTTATCAACTTTTTAAACAAGTATGAAAAGTTTCTCTTGTCATACTTGTTTGAAAAGTTAAATAAAGTTTTCATTTTTCATGAACAGGGTTCAGATACAGCTTTCTTGTATGAAAAGTAAAGTTTATGACCGTAGAAGTCGACATGGAAGTGCGACGATAAACTGGCAATAAGGACATCAGGGCAATAGGGCATCGACATTATTACGAAGTATTAATGCCGCCATGATTCCAGTGCGAAAAAGGGATGGTGCTATCGGTCATGTATAGCTCCGTCTCTCTCTTACACTGGAATCATTATGGCATTAAGCCGTCAAGATTATGGCACCAGATTAAAATCAGATCTAACCAAAGCTCTCGGTCCCAATTAAGTTAAAAAACGCATAAATAAATTGTAAAAAAAGAAGCCTTACCACTACACGAAACAAATCAAAGGCCAAAAAGAAGCTCACACAAGCCACACGCTAGTATAAAGATGGTAACTGACAGCACTCACTGTGGACACGCTATGGACCAGTAGCGCGTCGGCCGAATCGTCCGAGTGCTGCGCCTCCAGCTGCTCCGGCCGGCGCCACGTGGACTCCAGGTCGCGCGCCGGCACGCCGAACAACGCATAGCCGAAGCCGTTCAGCATTATCCGGTACTGGGAGGAAAAGGTGCCGTGAGGTGATAGTTTGTTTATTAATTAGGTGTGTATAGTAAAAGTGCGCAGTGCTGCACACCCCCCACCCTATTTCAAGTTAAACAAATATGAACTTTATCTCAATGACAATTAAGTTGATTTCAGAGTGACTAACACTATTGAAAGAATTTTAAAAATGTTTGAAGTTGTAGCGTAAACCGAACTTTATTGTGTAGGAATTAAAGTTATTTTTCCATTAATTCATATTTGTTTACATTATTGGCAAATAAATCGCGAACGCAGATTAGAGTTGAAATTAGGAGAAGCAGCAGCAGTCTAATTTTCGTGTTTGACAACACGAACCAGTCGATATATTCTTTAAAAATCTCTCCGTGAAAACTTAGTAAAGTGATCTTGAAGTGAGCTGTCTATATTGCCAGGGATTGGCATCAAGCATCAAGTGGAATGACAGCTCACTTCATCTAAGTTTTCACAGTGTGATTTTTACTGTATACTCTGGCTGCTCCGTTTGGGTTGAGTGACGCTCATCCTACCATTCCTACCAACACCAACTTTAGAATAGCACTCCAATATTATTTTTGGGTTAGTAATTTTGTGCACCTTTTGCTTTGGTGCAGGGTGAAAAAGACTCAATATTTTTTAAGTGGCTGGACAAATTATTCTCAACCACTTCGTCTCAAGAACTGGCTGAGTAACCTAAGGCAGATTTTTCCATCGTCACATAACTTTTATCTGAGGAATAAACACGATGGTTTGACAGCTTTCCTATAGATTATTCTGAAGATAAAAGTTAGTCCAAGTAAGGAAGGGTAGAAGATAGAAGTCTGAAGATTGAAAAATCGGCCCTAAGTAAGCTGTTTAGACTTTAAGTGTAGTGGTCTTGTTGCTTTGCTCACGAGGAGTTTCTTACCTTAGGCAACTTAGTGGCGTGTATCGTCTGAATGATCTTGGTCCTGAGATTCTCGATGCTGTGCACGGAGAGCCGCATGACCAGGTCGTCGCCGACGCCCACTGTCATCACGAACGTCTCCGTGAACCGCGCCGCTTCACGGCTTATTAGACCGGCTGGAAAAAAAATGTTCGCTAATGATAGTTTGCTGAGTTTATGGACGTTAATAATTTTCGTAAACGAATTGGTTTCGGCTACGTGTTGATTATAGACCCTTATTTCAGCGGCGTTTTTGATTACTCGTAGCCCGCCATGTTAGAGTCAGCCTCAAAATAATCCGAGAACAACAGATTAGTAAAGAGTTCTGTAACACAAGTGGTAGAATCTCAGGCGGTCGTCAAGCGGTCGACTTGTTGCTAACTTCTTTTAAATGTAAATAAAGCAATATTATTTTGATAAAACTCTGATCAGTGATATAAACATGTGCCTATGCATTTAATTACGTCACCGTGCCATAACGTTGTTAAAACATTCTATAAGGCCGTTTACACATGAGGCGAGTTTTGATAAGACCTATCAAAACTCGCCGCCGCGGCTCCACGTGTACTAAGGGTTCATACAAATCCAAGGGTAACTAATACAGCGGCACCGCTACGGGCGGCGGGCGGTGCCGCTGCAGCTACGGCATAGTGTGTACACGGCCTTATGGACAAGGTGCCGTAATCAAAGCCGTGCTCCCTCTGCCTTTGTACCTACACTTATAAGAAAGTATCTTCCTTCTCTTAGTATAATATTTCAACAGATGAGCCACCTGAACCCGTAATAACTTAAGCTTTTAAGACTACAAGCGTGCAGGAGATTAAAAACGATGTAAATGTTTCGCAAAATTCAAGTACCCACGTATTTTAGCTTCTGAGAAAACGAGATACCTACAGACGGAGTAAGGGGTGAAACGTACTGTTTTCCGAGGAAATTGATGATGGTCGCATTTGGCTTTTAAAACGAACGAGTATTTGGGACCCATATAATTACTAAAATTATGATTACATTTGGGGATCGTTAGGGTAGGTATGTTTTATTACTACAATTTAGTAAGTTATTTGGGGGAAATTTATTCTCACCTGGTGTTGAAAACGCGAATACTTTGAGATGTGGGTACCTCGGCCTTAATTTTAAAGCTACTAATACTGCTACTCCTGCACCTAGACTGTGACCTGGAAAGCATAAAAAAGTATTTAGTCTTTTTTTTTACTTTTAGTTTATACATATTAACATTAGTTATAAGCTAAATTCTTGTTACTAACTGCCTTGCCTTGACTATGGACTTTTTTATGGATTTTTTTAATTTTTTTAAATTCATTTGATAGAGGTAAAAAAAAGCTTCAAACACGTGTATAAAAACTTTACTACGTGCTTAAATAATTTTTTATAACTTCTTACTATGAATGATAACTTTTCGTCGCATCGCATGAAAAAATATCGCCTTTCGAATCTTTACTAGCTGTCAGCAGCAAATTCCGAGTCGATATAAGTTCATAGAGTTTCTTTCTTAAATGTTTAATTACAAGTGAGTCATCATCTACCTAGCCATTTCCAAACTATGTTGGGGTTGGCTTCCAGTCTAACCGAATGCAGCTGAATACCAGTATTTTACATGGAGCGACTGCCTATCTGACCTCCACAACCCAGTTTCTAGGTAATACGATACCCCTTGGTAAGACTGATTATCAGACTTGAGGGCTTTCAGGGTTTAATTACCAGTAAGTACGAGGTCATAATGCGGGAACTGTGCGAAGGAGCGGTCGAGTACGGGCAGAAGCCGTTTTAGCATCTTTGCGGCGCCCATCGACATGCCCTTGTGAGCTGCTGTGTTTTCTGGTAGACCTGTTGAGCATAAAATAATGTTATGTTTCGGAGAACAAAGGTTCCGAAGGACCTGTGCTTAATGACGATGGATTATAGGCAGGCCCCTCTTTTCCATTGGGCACTCTGGGCAAGTGCCCAGGGCCCCACGATCTTCGGGGGCCCTGGCCTGCTCTCATAAAAGAACATTCTTTGCAGCCGCCATTCCATTCAACGCATTATTATATAGTAACCGATTCAATGACAAATTAAGTGATTTGCAGTGCGATTTAAAATAATTTTCTAGCCCCCCCCCCCCAGTTATGAAATATTAGTATGTTTCTCTCATTGTCTCTTATCTAGACAGGAGCCCCGTGATCCATAGGTGCCAGGGCCTACAATTGGTTAAAGACGGCCCTGATTATAGGTATGTAGGTAATAATTAGTTATCATTTTTTGTAAATTGTTAACTGCAACTAGCCATAGTTTAGCCATGTTTGTAGGGACATTTTGATAGGCACTCTGTATTGGTTTCTTTTTTTTTTTCACTTTTAACATGCCTATACCGGCTTTTCACACGGGACTGAAAGAAATTAAAGAAAGTAAATTTCGTTGCTTTTTATTCACAGTATTCTGTGACGGAAGACGTAGTGACTTAGTGCACATTTGCACAAACCCAATCTGCCACCAAAAAACACCTAAGTATGTCAGATGTACAGTTTTTTGGTTACCTAGTCATAGGTTTATTTGCATAAAAGCTTGTGTAATGCATTTCATCCGAATTCAAACTGGTTTCTAAACTCGATTAATGAAACTAATTTCATTCGATCCGAACTCGAACAGTTTTCAAAACTTTGTATCCATTAAAACTTACCCTCAGCCTCGAACCGTTCTGAGCCAGCGGTGAAGTCTGTGAAGATGTCCCTCAGGGAGATGGAACCCCTCACTGCCACCACGATGCTTTCACGCTCGTGGTCCGCTATCACGCAGAATGGGAGCTAGACGACAAAAATAAAGTTGAATCCAACATATACACAAGGCTGAAAGCAGGGCCGTCTTTACCCGACGGTGCAAGGGGTGCGTGGCACCCGGGCGCAGGGTCTTAGGAGGCGCCAGGGTAGCCCGTGAAATTCAAAATTAGTATTTCATGAAATATCAATCAATAGGATTATATGAACTTAGAGGGTTGTATTGATATACAACCCTCTAAGTCAATTGCAAGACAAAATATACAACCTGACACTGACCTGCAAATTGCAAAAAACGTAAGAAATTTTCGCGGGCTACCTTGGTGCTTCTCCCTAAAAATTGGACTCGAAAATCAAGTTTCTTTTTTGGTGCCAAAAAACAAACAGCCTACTCCCCCCAGACAGTTTTTCGCACCCCGGCGCCCAATATGTTTAAGACGGCCCTGGCTGAAAGAATAGTAGTCACTATGAGAAAGTAAGGATTTCAGAAAAGTGGTAAGGACGGGCTCGGGTAGTAAAAAATATATATTTATTAATTAGAATGAGAAAGACGATAGTGTTGAAGTAGGAATGATTTGTTTTTGCTAGCTGTACTTCAACAGGCCCAATATCGGAAAGCATCATCATCTGCCTAGCCTTTTCTTAATGTTGGGTTCGGTTTCGAGTCTACCCGGATGTAGTTGAATACCAGTGTATTTTGCACAACGGAAACCATATTGTGAAAATGTTTAGCTACGTAGAAAATATCTGACGATGGAAATTTGCTTCCTTATTAGTTTTTGTATATCTAGATTTGTGGAATGGCCTATTAAATACTGGCTAGAAAACTACGTACCTATTCATATTTATGTTATTTAATGAAACACAACAGGTGCATCACGTTTGTCAGACGGCTTCTGCACGATCACATCACCGCTGTCTTTGAGCAGCCGAGTCATCGATGACGGCGTGTCGCGTAAGAATCGGAATGAATCACAAAATGAATACCTAGAGATATTTTTAGAACTTGCTATTTCTAGGAATCAGACTTGACTTGATTTTTTTCTTGTGGATTACATTGAAATCGGATTTAAGATGCATTAAAATGCTTTTGTTAATCGTCCGTGTCCCTACACGGACGATTAAAATAACAACACTTAGGTAAATTACATTAAATATGGTAAATGGTATCGTAAATTACATTTTCAAGAGGCGAAATGTTAAATAAATTAATAATTGCGCTACCGAGTGTGAGTGCTGACCGTGGCAACCGAGAAAATAATCCTTATTTAATTCATTTAGGGTTTATTAGAGAGCCACCCTTTTAAATGCTTTCTTGAATGGGCATTATTCATATTTTTTAAAATGTTGTAATTGAAAAACCATATCGAGGAATAGCGTTATTGATCATTACGGACTAATTAATTATGAAAAATAGTCATATTTTATTGATATTTTTGATAAAATACGATTGACCCTCTTTGCCCTTCAAATTACGTCGGCTTTGGCCGTACAGTTTTGTATCGTTACCTCTGAAAAAAAAAGTAAGATTGTCTACATCTGTCAAATGTCAAATTATTATGAAATGTCAAAAATATAAACATTCTAGTTTATATCTCATTACATTACATAGGTACATTATTTCAACACTCGACAATATTAATTAAAATACCTACTGGAAGAGTTATAGAATACAGGAAATGCTTTGTTCCAACTTGCAGCAATAATAGTAATAATGTCGCCGCGTGCGTTATTATTCTGTTTCTAAGTCACCGCGTCGATTGTTCTAGTGACGATAGAGAGTAGAATATTCCTTGGAGGACACTTACACATAAAAAACACCATTTGTAAATAAATACGCTAAGATAGGATTCGATTATTTAAGACGTCTATTCGGCCTATTGACACTTTGACAGATGTGACAGTACTCTTTGGATTGATGACGTTGTGTTGACAGATTAAAATTTTTAATTATGTACTAGTCACGCAACGGCACTTAATCTTTATGCCACTGATGACGTCACCTACCTTAAAAACTTAAAATAATTAAATATTTTTTTTTAAATAACTATTGAGCCAATCATCAAAATATTCGAATTAGTTTCTCAAAATACTCAAAATTTTCAAAAAATAAAATTAAATCTGTAGGGACTGTGTCTTACGTACCCATCCCTTGCATAGTTTTAAGAATGTAATATTTTTATAGAGGAACTTATTGTAATTATTTTTAGAAAGTTTCATTTTTGTGTTTTTCCCACGTTGAACATCTGCAAGCAATTTAAGTTATAGGTAGGTACTATTGTCTTTCATGATTCTTTACTTTTAAGGTTCATTGTTCTATTATGTTTAGTTATCTTGTATTGTACCCATTTGCTATTTATAGTTAAGGTTCATTGTTCTGTTATTTTTAGTTGTCTTGTATTGTACCCATTTGTATTTCTCGTGTTTTATTATACTTTTAAAGGCAGATGTGGGATTTGCCGCGTCCTTTGTTTAGTGAACGGCAGATTAGGAGAGTTTTGGTTCGGAGCTTCAGTCTGTGCTGAACTACGATCGTGCGAGGTCCTCTCTGACCCCCGATCATATTTTACTCGCCGAAGCTCGCCGTAATAGTTTACGGCGAGCTTCGTGTTTCTAGTAGAAAGAGTTTCGCGAGTGCTAAATCAAAGTACGTGTTAAAATGGCGAGCGATCCAGCGGGAGTCACTAGCGGCGGATGACGCGCATTCCCAGCCAGCCAGCTCCCACGGCTTCAACGGGTATCCTGACCACCAGCATGCAGCGACCGCGCATACCTGGTCATCACCCTCAGCCTCATCAGCAACCTCGGCACAGCACACTGCACTTTCGGCCGGTCAACAAGCAGAGCTCAATTCCTCTCCTGGTCGACGCAGCATCCAGCCTCAACCCGGCGCTGTACCCCATCCGACGCACTGGAGCATAACGCAGCGCCCGCGCCACCCCGACTCACTGGGGACATCTCCGCAGACAGTTCCGACTCACCGTGAACTATGCGGCAACCGGTTCCGACTCACTGGAACCATAACGCAGCGCCCGCGCCACCCCGACTCACTGGGGACATCTTCGCAGACAGTTCCGACTCACCGTGAACTATGCGGCAACCGGTTCCGACTCACTGGAACCATAACGCAGCGCCCGCGCCACCCCGACTCACTGGGGACATCTCCGCAGACAGTTCCGACTCACCGTGAACTATGCGGCAACCGATTCCGACTCACTGGAACCATAACGCAGCGCCCGCGCCACCCCGACTCACTGGGGACATCTTCGCAGACAGTTCCGACTCACCGTGAACTATGCGGCAACCGGTTCCGACTCACTGGAACCATAACGCAGCGCCCGCGCCACCCCGACTCACTGGGGACATCTTCGCAGACAGTTCCGACTCACCGTGAACTATGCGGCAACCGGTTCCGACTCACTGGAACCTAAGTTGGCCTGGCAAGCATATTCCTCGCCGTTCTGGTAGGCGAGTTAAATTTCCTGATTACTATCAGGCAGGTGTTTCGTGATCTTTATCACTGGTAGGGGGGTACTGTAGGGACTGTGTCTTACGTACCCATCCCTTGCATAGTTTTAAGAATGTAATATTTTTATAGAGGACTTATTGTAATTATTTTTAGAAAGTTTCATTTTTGTGTTTTTCCCACGTTGAACATCTGCAAGCAATTTAAGTTATAGGTAGGTACTATTGTCTTTCATGATTCTTTACTTTTAAGGTTCATTGTTCTATTATGTTTAGTTATCTTGTATTGTACCCATTTGCTATTTATAGTTAAGGTTCATTGTTCTGTTATTTTTAGTTGTCTTGTATTGTACCCATTTGTATTTCTCGTGTTTTATTATACTTTTAAAGGCAGATGTGGGATTTGCCGCGTCCTTTGTTTAGTGAACGGCAGATTAGGAGAGTTTTGGTTCGGAGCTTCAGTCTGTGCTGAACTACGATCGTGCGAGGTCCTCTCTGACCCCCGATCATATTTTACTCGCCGAAGCTCGCCGTAATAGTTTACGGCGAGCTTCGTGTTTCTATTAGTTTTACTCTTCATGTAACCTTATTTAATTTTACTTTTTCGTGTCAAGTGTAACTGCTAGCTTTAGTTACTTGATATCGTAATAAATTAATCGTTATTTACCTACAACTCACTTCTGTGTATCACTCGCCCACGCGGTCACGAATTCCGCACAAATCTAATGGTTAGAAATTTTGGACAATCCCCATTAGGTACTATCTAGGTATGTGGAAGCAACTAAGCACATTTTGCGTAATCTTTCGCAAGACTTGATCAAAAATTTTGAAAAATAATAATCTGCCTAGATTTTTCCTATGTTTCCATTACATATGGCATATTGCTTCCGGTACATTCAGATGTAGCTGAATGCCAGTATTTTACAAGGTGCGTTTGCCTATTAAACTTTCACGACCTAGTTACTGAGTACAACGATATCCAATATCCAGGCATACATTTTGAAAAATTATATAGGAATGATAAATATAAACCGGGAAAAATATAAACTAAAGGTGTGAAAAATGCAAGGTTGTTAGCGTAGAGTACGTACTTCAAAGACGCGGTTGTTGAAAGAAGCGAAGATGATGTCGTCTGCGGCGAGGTTCGACATGTACTTGACGCCTGCGAAGTTGCACATGCAGCAGTTGTCGTCGGTCACTATCGAGTTCTTTGGCCTGTGGATAAATAAAGTCTTTTGTAATACCTGTAGGAAAAACTCGTCTAACAAAGACGAGTTACTGAGAGTACTGGCGTTAAACCAAAGTTTTACCTAACAAAGGTAAAACTTTGGTTTAACGCCAGTATGTCTGTCTCTGTATACGAAAGTATACAATATCAGTGTTTATTAGTCTCCGCTGAGATTGGCCGCCTTGGCCGAAATCGGTGTGGTCGTCTGATAGTCCTCCCATCATTATACAGTAGGTAAACAGAGCCTTATGTCCCATAATCAGCCGATAATGTCCCCACTGCTGAGACACAGGCCTACTCTTTGCGAAAGGTTGTTGGCCGTTATCCACCACGCAGCATTTATTTTGCTATTATAATTCATATTAAAGGCCGTGTAGGTACTTTTAACGTAAGACTGAGACTCGTTCCTACGTCACACTTATTTCAGAGAAGGCTAAATATAGCACCTGGCAAGAAGAAAAGTAAATAACGTTGTCAAAAGTTAACCATCCGTCACCACAATCAGTGGGTTGAACTTGAGGCTGTTCTTTCATGAACTTTCGAACTTTACCTAACATAATGAGATTGTTTTTTTGGAGCTAAAACTAAGTTAGGGACAAAAATTACCTACTTGTTTTTTAACAAACAATCTATTGAAAATCCAAGCCAATAAAGAAGAAATGGGGCCCCAAAATCTTGCCCTGACAAAAACACCTAAACAGTTGAAGCCTGGAAAGAATTAATTAAATTACTTTAAAGCTTCGATAGTGAGTGCTCAAGTTTGTTGTCTTTTCATTTCCAAAGTTACCAGTGTCAAAAGCTGCTGAACAGCGTTGCGTAATCGGTTGATAAATAAACCTTTCTAAAATTGCTTTAATTGGCTAAAATTGTGTTAAATTGTCTAGACTTGAGTTTATTAATTAATATGAAACCCAGCCTTGTCAAGACATCAAATGAAGTCAATGTTGAAAGAGCTTTGTGAATTCAATTTTTTGAATGCGCTCTGAAACGTTTATATGTCAAGGTCTCGGAAATTGTTTTTTCGAATGCAAAATACATAACACGATCACTTTATTTATACATATTATATTATAGTAGTAAGTTGCTGGTCTTGAGTTGTCGGGTTGAGCTTCGAGTCTCGTTACGAGTAAGTTATAGCTAGGGTTTGATTAATTTATGAATAATGAATGCTCATCACTCATCAGTTTGAATGTAAACGCGGTAGGCAGCTACCTATAGTTGAACGAGAACTGACATAGAGCCCTTTAATATTAATATATATATGTTTATGAGTTATGTTTAGTTCTGTAGCCCTCCAAAGAATGATTAAAATAGCCCTCAAAGTTTCCAAAAAGGTGACTGCCATAGATAATGCAATGAAAATGACCTAGCAGTAACAATAAGCCCGTACCGTATTTCAAAATAATCTCTGCAATCGTAAGAACAGCAAAACTCCAATATAACTAAGTATTTTATTATTAGGTATGTATTACATGTTTTGATTTAGTGCAAAGCCGATAAGATTACTTTTATTTTATCTACTTTCGTATTTATCTTTAAGATTATAAGGTAATCAATAATAAGTAAGTAATCGTATTTAAAGCGATCAAAGTTTACTCCAGTCTTTAAGATAAATGATTTGCAACTCTGCTTAAGACTCATACATAATTGTTGATTCAATCATAATATTATAAATAATCATAATATTTGATCAATGCATGTTTTGATTCTAGAAAGTATCAATCTCGTTTATGGGTATGATAGAGATAACACTGCAGACAGAAGTAATTATGTTAGTAATCGTAATCGTATCGCGGCAGACCACGTAGTAGATAGCGGGACGTGCTGGATAGGTTCCGTCAAAACTGGAAAGAGGACGCGTGGCCTCGCGAAAGATGGAAGGAGTGGAGGGAGGCCTTTGCCCAGGAGTGGGACAGAGTAAGCAAGTAAAAAAATTAAAATCGTATCCATAATGTTGTCGTAAAAAAGATATGCTGCAAAAAAATTCTAATTTCATGTCAGAAATTAGGACATTGGTCTATGTTACAAGACAATGGAGGATCATCCCATCGGAGGATCGATAGGCATAGGCAGTGCCTGATTTAGAGTTCTGACAGCCCTAGGCTAACTATGAATATGCGCCCCCCTCCCCCGGGCCTGTCCTGGCTAGCTGATGAACCTGCTTACTAAATTTTTATATTTTACTAGATTTACGAACCGTGGTTCTTCTACTAGTATTTAGGCGCATATTTTAAATTAAGTGCCAAATTTTATTCTGTAAATAAATGGTGCTTGGAAGAGCAAGCTCAACGCCCCCTCGGTCCTTGCGCCCTAGGCTAGAGCCTAGTTAGCGTGTGGGTAAGTCAGGCCCTGTCGATAGGGAGGTACATACAAGCAGATGATAATGATGAAGGTAGTTTTATGAATAGTTTAATAAATATATCTATTTTTTTAAACTATTCTACCTTATCGATATGGGGCCACGTTATAAAACAAAGCCGCTTTTCGTGCCTGTCTGTGTGACCACGTTGTTATTGTAAACTACGCAACTGATTTTAATACGATGTTCGCCATCATTTAGAGAATTTTTTCTGAACGGTTTATACATATGTAGAGTGGCTATACATAAGAAAAAAAATCGAAATAATAATAATTAGGTACTTAATAATCAGCATAAACATATACCTACCTAATAAAGAAATCTCGATGTGTTGTCATGACGTAAAAACTGTAAGAGGCAGGGGCGGGTCGCTAGATAAGAATATTTTTTATAATAAAACAAAGAATACCTACAATTGCCAGAACATACAACGTAATTTTCTGGAGGATTGCATTGAACATTGTAATGTCAAAGCCGTATAAATGACATAATAGCATGATAATGATAAACAGCTGACAGAAAATACTTGTAGTCTCATCATTACGAAATAATTTCGAAACTTCCCTATATTCGACCCTCGTTAAAATTATTTGAAACTGTCATCGAGTTTTTGGTTTTTCCTACAACCAGAAGTTATTCTGACAGCTAAAATTAGCATTTCCGCAACAGAATTACAATATTTACAATACACGCTTGTTGTATTTCAACAAAGTATATTGTTGTGTTTGGAAACGCTATTGAAAACATTATGCAAATGAAGTAGAACTTGACCGCGTCGGTAGGTAGGTAGGTCTTGCTACTTTTACCGTCACACGAACTTGGCCTTTTTTACCGACTTCAAAAAAAAGGAGGTTATCAATTCGACACGTATGTATGTAATATTATTGGAATTGCATTATATTCACATAATTATGACAATCTATTAGGACTTCCAAACAAATATACAAAATTTAAATAAACGTATGGTAGGTATGTATGTTTGTCGACGCATTACTCCGCAACTATTAATCGGATCATGACCATTTTTTTTATTGGCTTACATTTACTTCAACTTAGGGAACAGTGCAAGTTTCATCAAAATCGATTCATAAATTTTCAAGATATGAACTAATACGTGTAAGTGTGACGGCCTGGCTTATTGATACGAGCTACGGGTGTAGTGTCAAAGGGAAAACATCTCAAAACCTTAATCAAATTCTAGTGCAATATTCAAAATTCAATAACAAAACTGTTTGCTACTTACCACAAACACATATTCCACTTTTTACTTAAAACTAAAAATTACGAAATAAAAAATTAATTTAAAAAAATTAAACCGACTTCAAAAATAAATTTACTCAAAATTATGAAATAACTTTAATTTCGGAAGTCGGTGGCAAAAAACTAAAACTAAAATACAGATCCCAAGACACCGACTTCCGAAATCAAAGTTATTTCATAATTTGAGTTAATTTCTTTTGAAGTCGGTTTAATTTTTGTTAAATTACCTTTTTTATTAGAAATATGTTTATCGTTAGTTACGCCAGTGTGCTTAACTTTAATAGTTTTATGTAGATAATAGTATCTATGTCGTAGTAAGATGGTTGAGCCGTGATATAGTTATAATATCCCTATGGATATAAGCATCATTCCACTAGATTAGTTTAGTGCGATAGTTATATTTCTAGATCGTGCTCGTATCATAGTTATAATTGCTAGTAAGACAATTATGAACTGCTCTGCTCTGCTCGTATAACTATGTTACGGTATTTAGCTTCTTCTTCTTCTTCGCTAGGTATATAATTATATCACGGCTTCAAGCATCTTACTGCGACATCTATACTAATCTCTTTCACGTTATTAGACGAATCCTAAATTTACTAATCTCTAAAAGGTCTTGCGTAGTTTCAAAATATAGACAAGATAGTAAGAACCTACTTAAAAGTTGTAAAAGATAACTTCAAAAATAGGTAAGTAATAGTACTCAATTAATTAACTATATGACGTTTGTTTTCAAAATTATCAATCTAATAAGACATCGACAGTACCTACATCAAATAAAATACTGTTGACGAGATTAGGTTGAAAATGTAGGTAATTATTTATTGGAACATCGTGGATAAGCTTTGCAACGTGGTTGATAAATAAGGATCCATTTATCAGGATCACTTGTAATGCTGGATGATACTCGTAAATTAATAGAAAAACAACCATCCGTCTCGGTAAGTTATTTCTTAGGTGTTAAATATAATAAGAACAATAAATGTTGCTAATTTATAGAAATTTATCGCGAAGGATTATTATTATTTGGTTAGACACACTAGCAGCTAATTAACTGATGGGTGTGTATCGTATAGCTTGATGATTAAATAGGATGATCCATTGGTTATAGGTATATCTACGTAACTGAACTGCGTATGAAGAGTTAAGAGAGTTAGGTATAATATTCGTATACATATTATTATATTGGTTTTCCTACCAAAAGAGGACTTCCTAAATGTTGATTATCGCAATGATTTTCATGACCTAGTTTTGTTACAGGTACCTACCTATTTATAAAAATCATGGGATACCTACCTCAATATCTTGGAATCGCTACTGAAATAAATCAATAGGCATGATCAACGATGACATCAGACCGTATTGTTTCGTGCTATGACTAACGTGAAGTTTCCGTGGTTTCCATAAATAATTCACGACTCGCACATTTTATTTTGAACGATAGTAAATCAAATATCGTATTACATTTCGTTCTAGAACATGTAACAATGATATCTTTATTTTAGCAAAACGAAAAAATAAATTACCTTAACTGCCTAGTGGCAAACGTTTTATATCGCTAACTCTCCGATACCAATCAAAGAAGACTCTAAAAGATATTTCCATAAAACTACTATGTTATTCTTTGAACATACAAAACGTTGCAGGATTACCATAATAGAGTTGAGACAAGCAATTGTCCAAGATTGCATGAACGCGAGGTATAAAGGGTATTGTTATATGACGGAAGTATTAGAATAGAAGAATTTATTAATAGGATTGAACTTAATGTTCTTCCTTGTTGTGGATCTATTCGTAACGCCTTGTTATGAGTGAATGGACTTTCTTCGGAAAAGCGACGCTATATTTAAGAATCGTCACGTGTACATGGAATTATTGTGTTAGGAATGGTTGCGTCATTATTTCGCGATAGTAATGATACTCATATACGAAAGACGGAAAGGGAAGACTTCAAAATTCAACAACAAAAAAAAAAACATAAACCAACTACACGAAAATTCATAAATTTTCTATCACTCTTTAATACAACTCAAACGTCCAACGCTAAAAACAAAAACAAAACACAACACAAAGTTTTAAACAAAGAATCAGCAAAACGAACTTACCGACAGCAACAGCAAGTCAAATGCCTCGCCAGTTTACAGAAACCGGTGAAGCAGTGCTGATACAGCACATAAGGCCATCCATACGCGGCTATGGACAGCCTCAGGTAATGCAAAGCGTCCTCCAGGTTCATCCACGGAGGGGTCTCGGAGAATATCTTGTTCACATCCGTGGTGTATATCGGTTCTTCGTCGTTCAGCATTTGGATCCTCCTCATTTCTCTTGTCTCTCTCTTCTGACGGACCCTGAGGAGGACGCAGCCGGCGACCACGTCAGATGGTACTAGGTCCGTTGATCGGAATAGGGCGCTGAGTAGAGCTGGAAAGAAGAGAGTCGATTAGTAGGTTTCAGTTAAATACCTAGCCTTTGCTAGTGGCGTAACTCTGAATGGCTACCCGGAGTTTAAACCTAAATACAATTCCTACTTTTAAACAGCATGAGTAATTCTAACATAGTTCGTGCCAATTCGAAAGAAGCAGTAGAACCGTCGTCTTCCAACCTTGAGTATGGACCTATAACCAGGCGGAAAGCATTCTCTTCCGTCATCATTTTCATATTTAAAAGTAAAACTTCAAGCCTATACATTTTCCAGGAAAACAATAAAATATGTACCTACAACGACGTGAGGATTGAATTAATGAGGCGAATCGTAAAGTTTTCTCATTTTGATGCACATAAATTGCGCGGAGCTGTATCTGTTCGAGTCAACCGATTTTTCCTTCAACTACGGTACTTAGCAAAAGTTGGTTTTTGCTGGAATTTAAAAGTTAAACTTGGCAATGGTATTTCCGTAACTTGTTGCATTAGAAAGTATCTTGTATTAAAAGTATTCATTGCACGCAAGGCCTGATTTAAATATACGAAGGTAATGTTGCTTTTGAAGTTGTAAAAAACAATATTACAGTTAACAATTTATTATATTGTTTCTATAAATACGAATTCAATTTTGGAAAACAATTAGGAAGGTAAATACGTAAAATGGCAATGCTCATTTTATTGTGGACGCGATTTCCGTAATCAGAGCGGAACACTTGTGTAGGGCGCAAAACTCGGTTATTGCGTATACTTTCACGTAACTAAATATGTTCCCGGGATTATAATAATGTAATGGAATGATAATGCTGACATAAAATAAAGTGTCTGTTTTTTTCTCAAAGAGAAAGGCAATCGTGCACATGGTGAGGTGTATCTTTTGCATACTTTCTCAGTTTGCGACCAGCCCAGCATAGCATGGCCTTGTATCTCTACCAAGAATAGACATAATTATCTCTTTATCTAAAAAGACATTTTCTTCTTCGTTTTTGACATCGAGCCGTAAAAATCTTTCTACAAACAGTTATAGAGGTATGAGGAACAGAGTTTAAAGTTCACTCAACCTCCATAGAAAAGGGAGGATCCTCCGACCAGACGGGTGTTGTGTCTGGCGGGCAACTGCCCATTGATTCGTGTCGGGCCGTTGTATCTATGCTAGTTGCGCGGTAAACTCTGCTTGCGCGATGCAGGATTTGCGTGACGTCAGTACGACGCGTTGTTTGTATGTGGCGTTGTAGATACCGCTACACAGTCATTTTGACTTTAGTCTTTTCCATTTCTACGGTGGTCATGGTACGCGAGCATGCTAGATGTGTTGCGAAATGGTTATTTTCAGTTTTAAATAGCCTTCTTACTAATCCATACGACCAACGACAATTTAAACTATGTGTCATAAACCAAAAGAAATTTTTATCTCTTAAAAAACGGATCTTCTCAAAATACCGTCACATTTCATTTGAAGTGTTTCCGGTCTCTAACTACCTATAATAATGATGTATTTGTATATAGCTCTTTGCTATGTTATTTCCGGGCAGGTAAGGGTCATCTCCGGTCTTTATCTGAAGACACCTATTTCAAGAGTAAAGAGGTGGTAAAATCTTTTGCTAATAAGAACTTTTTGGAGTCGCCAATTGATTTTCCAAGAATGAATGAAGTGTTAGTTGGCTATACCTTGGGAAGGTGAACAGTTGACTTTAATTTCTATTTGGACGTTAATCTGTATTAGCAAACATTTTTGGGATATAGGCAATGATAAATTGGCTTGTTTCTTATTGATAACAGTTTTACTTTTTACGAGTAGGTATGTTTCAGACTCGATCATAAAATTAACTGAAAATATTATGTATTTTAGCAAAGTTATTAGTTATTTATTACCTATAATAGCTCATAGCTGCACTATTAAGAATTCAGGTACTTATTCATATTATTTACCTGCAACTTGTTGAAAAGCTTCCTTTCCATGTTCATCTCTCTTCAACCAGCAGAAGGCCCACCGGAATCTTCTGGACCACAGTCCTGTAACCTTTCTATGATGTCGGACCTGGTTGGGCGTATCTTGCATGTCACCATAGTTCACTGAGCCCAGAGGGTCAAACACCATGAAAAGACCGAACACAGTGAGGCCTAGTTGTACCCAGTTGAATAGAACTATACCTGTGAAAGAAATTATATATACTTAATTAAATCATCGAGCATCGAAGTGCTACTTACTATACGTAATAATAATATGAGGTGTTATAGGATGACGCGTACTGAATATTGATTGACCACATGCATAAAGGCTCCTTCAAACAGGCGCGACACGACACACCGCAAGTCGCGCAACGAGCGGTGCCTTTGTGTCGCGCGCGATTATATCGCGTGTCGCGCCTGTTTGTAGGAGCCTTAAGGCGACTGATAAATACAATCAGCCTATAATGTTCCCACTGCTGGGACACAGGCCTCCTCTCTGTGAGAGGAAGTGAGCCGTAATCCACGGGCACAGTGCGGGTTGGTAGACGTCACATGTCTTCAAATTTTTGGTTCTAAGACATGCCGGTTTCCTCACGATGTTTTCCTTCACCGGTTTGAGGGCTGTGGTGATTAAGTAATTAACGCAAAGTAAAGCGTCTGTCTGGGTTCGAACCTACGACCTTACTACTCGTAAGTCGCGGCCGTTACTATACTGAGCCACCTGACTGCTCTAAAGGGCGACTGATTGAATACTCGTAACTACCGGTTTGAAAGCCTTTTGAATTTAATTTATCATTCAAAATGCATGTGCAGTGATTGGCTGTAGTTAATTCCGACGTTGAATTTGAATACACTTGATCAGGCTTTCAGAAATCGTGTATATGAAGAGCTTTTTCAGCTGCGACAGTCACAGTATAGAATAGAATTTTCTTTATTTTAAAGAGACCAAGACTCAAACTCAAACAAGATTGTTAGTAAAATTTACTACTTACTATATTAGTAAGCACAGACACTAAACAAAACACAAGAAATAACGGTTGGCCACCGTTGCGACATCCCATGAGAGACGGCACAACAGTGACCCACGTAAACATAGTCAATTCGACTCGCAACCATGTTTAAGACACTGTTGGAGCCACCCCACACCCTGCGCACCAGGGAAGCGCACCTTTTACGCATTATTGCGTAAAAGCAATCTATGTACATGCGCATCTGCGATCAACCCTGACGCACTGGCGCGTATATCTAGCCCTCAGGCTGCACACAGTGTAAAAAGCAGTACAGTAGGCACGAGCGTGATAGCGCGTGGGGTATAGGCATCTATTAATTAAAATCATCAAAGCAAGTAATTAATAAAAAAACTATATTTCAAGCGGTGTTTCTCATTGTTGGAGTTTGTTGACAGAATGTTGAAACTTCTGTTGCTTCTGTTGTGATTTCTATCCAGTCAGTGACAAGATTGTTTTTAGCGCAATTTGGATTTTATACTATTGTAAGGCTTCCCACGGGTGCAATTTGTTTTTTCGAATTTCCGAAATTTTCTTTCATACAACCTTGTCCTGGCAGTACCGAACTCAACAAAAAATAATTATCCAATTTGGTGCAGTCATTCGGTCAGAAGTGTTAGGTATGCGCGTACAAACATTTCGGCGACTTTGTTTTTTACTATGTAAGGATGCTGTTTTATTAATTTAATATATTACAGTCTAATCAAAAGGGTCTATTTATTGGTCAAGACCCCAAAACCACAGCTTTGATTGACAAGAAACACTTAGAAACATATAATGATTAATTAAGGGCTGGATCTACGCCATTGACCTTGGTCATGTGGGCGTTACCAAGACAAAGCCCCCCGCGTGCGCCTCCCCACCCCTAACAATAACTTCGTGCAACGCGAATATAATTTTGTGCTATAATGTTGCATCGCAGCGCCCGGCGCCCGGCCCTCGCCGCCCGCCGCATGCTATCTATCGCTATCAATCCAGTAGCTGTAGCTAATGCAGAGGTGTAAAACCTTTTGAATGTCCAAGACCGAAAGCAAGGGAAAATATAATTATGTATATGTATATTGTATAATTTATAGTTTTTACGCGTTTTAGGTTTAACTATGATGAAGAGACTTTTACATGTTACCATTGTATATCTTGATTTACTCGATAAAATTTACTACTTACTTAAAAAAAATCTGGGACATTATGAACCTGGAAGGACCGGTCAGATTTACCAAAACTGTCAATCTGACTCCATCCTTCCGAGACCGGGTTACCTATAACATCGCCAATTTGCGTAATTTTGAAGGGTTCTATTATAGTAACAAAATGTATATGATGTTGCTGTTGTGTTACCATGACAATAAAATTATACCGTTGTCAGACTACCAAAACTGTTAGTTGAAAAAATCTATTACTTATAATTTAATAGTCGTACATTTTAGGCCAGATGTGATGTAATTTCTTGAAATTGATCGTGTCCACATCCTGCAACTATTGCGCCAATCACACCACATGTATTTAGGTTAATTTTTTCTGGACTATTGTTTCCATCGACTACAAAAATCATATTGCATAAACGACACTTCAGCGTCAATTTAGTCACTAGGCCTGTCAGTCGTTCAGATATAATTTCAATCGACTGTAAGCCGCAATTCAAAGGCTCATGGGATGATAACTATGTTCTGTAGTTCTTTAAAAAAAATGGCTTACATTTACAATACGTCTACCAATAGTTTTTAGTCTGAAACAAAATTAATTTAAGTTAATGGAACAAACTGTTCTATCTATTTCACTCAAGATTGTTAAAGAACATAAAGAACCTGGTATCTTCTGTTTCTTTATCATCTGTTATTTGGTTTCGATCTTGCTGCAAACTATGCTCAATAGGTGGTGACTCTTGAGTACTTGGGGGACTCTTGGTAGTAGAACTGAAAAGTCACGAAGATCATTGTGTAAGTGTAATAAATAAATGTAGTTGTTGCTATTACCCAATTTCTTTCCTCAATCTGTAATATCTTGAGTTGTGAGTTTATTTAAAACAAAATTATACATGTTTTCTCCATAATTTATTAAATGCACCGATTTTTGTTGTACGCTGGGTGATAATAATTTATTTATTTAAACTTTTCGCACAAAAAGGTACAAAGGCGGACTTAATGCCTTAGGCATTCTCTACCAGTCAACCAAGGGTGGTGAAGAGATTGGATGGCAGGTGCTTTGTTTGAGAGGAACAATGATAAAAAAAAATCTATTAAAACTAGGCTATTTATTGGCAGTGGAGCTGTAAACAAACAACGATTGTTTAATGCAAAATGTTGGGTTCAATCACGGAATAGAAAAAAATCGTGAAACTGTCGATATTCATAAAATAACCGCTGTCACCAAACTGACACAATATTTGAGTGTACGTCATCATTGCGAAGTTCATTACCGCGATGTACGTTACTGCGAAAGTTTGTTATTGCAAACTTACGTTGCAATAACAAACTTTCGCAGTAACGTACATCGCAGTACTTTCGCGATAACGTACATCGCAATAAAGAACTTTCGCGATAACGTACTTCGCAATCAAGAACTTTCGCGATAACGTATTTCGCAGTAAAGAACTTTCGCGATAATGTACTTCGCAGTAAAGAACTTTCGCGATAACGTACTTCGCGCGCCTCAAAGAGCTCTCAGCAATCTGACGGAGCCCCCATAGAGGGCCAAACGCCTGCCGGGGTCGTGGGACTGTCTTATCAGGTAACCGTGACCCTGAAACGTAAAGGGCTATTGATGAACTCATTGGATGATACCTAATCGTACAGTGATTGTATTGTAATTAATTAATGATTGTATTGTGATAAAATTTAATTAAAATATTTTTGGAACAAAATATAACATGGGTGTAAAAATTATTGGAATCGATTCAGTTACTGATTCTGAACAAACTATATTCAGGTTTCGCATATCCTAAAAATAATGTTGTAGATATCTACACAAACTTTATAAAAATAAAATTGACAAAATGTTTAACATCCATGTTCGTTACTTTCATACTTTTTGTTGACATAGTATTAAGTTCATAATACCGAAATATCAACCATAAATGATTTATAAAATAATAGTGCCCTTCAAAACATTTTTGTGTGACAGTGGCGGATTGGCGGTGGCTAGCGGCTTCTACAAAGGCAGACAATACGAAGTTACGAACAGAATAATAAAACGTTTCTCCCGTCGAAATAGAGTTCATTATTAGTTGCGAGGTGCTCTTTTTTATGAAAATATTGGACCGAAATAAGACCTTATTTTTATAAAGTTAACCGTGTAATTCGATTGTGCATCGGATTCTCAGAATAATTTTAGTAAACTGCGTACTTACCTAGTTTAGAAAAATTTTTAGTTTTCACCGTTTATGGTTTAGTAATAAAGACCTAATTCTTTTTTCGTACCTATTAGTTTATGTTATAGAGTCTGTACCGTATACCTACTAATTTTGTGTATACCTACTTTAAAATTCTAATTGGTTGGGCTACCGACAATAATTTTGTTTCTTTATTTCTTTTTAAAGAAAACGTTGCCCCACACTAGGAATTACTCCTGTATCGTGGATGCGTTTACAAACATTTAAATTCACATACACAAACAGCCAGACCCGGAACAACTACCTGTAGGCAATACAAATATTTGTTCCGTGCGGGAATCGAACCCGCGACACGCAGCGCAGCAGTCAATCGCTCAGCCACTGCGCCAACCGTGTCGTCAAAGTGTGTTTGCGGAGAAAAGTATCACAGGTCCGTTCAGCACAGCGTCTCGTCCCGCACTGATTTATTGGGCGCCGGAGGGGTGGCTACGCGATCTGCGAGTAGCGATTACGTAAAATAATCGATTATAAATAATTAAGAAAGTTATTGGCAAAAATAAGCCGAAGGGGACATCGGCATTACTTAATATACCTAATATATTGGTGGCAATTAAAAGATCCTGTGATTGATAGTTTAGGAGAAAAATGGTAGTAAGTTATAAAAACAGAGGTCACTTTGCGTATTTATTTATGATATTTCAAATATATTTTTATTTTTTTTGAAGCGAAGAGGACATGCTTTATATTGTGTAGATTATTATATATTTTTTTGAAAAAAAATCTTGTAAGGGTTACGGAATAAAAAGGTTCTAATGTATCCTAAATGAAGCCCAATTCACGTCTACCCACGCCTTAAATCATTCACAAAAGGGAATAAATCATACAAAATGTACAATCTTGACGTTAAAAGCCGTTCATTGTGCCGCATGCCGCGTTGAAAGGCAGCGCACAAAGGGTGGTCTAATTTACACTGCGAGGGTGAAATATTAACTCACTTTGTATGACTATGCTGGAGAATTTGTCCTCGACGGAGCACTGTATTACTTCGCAGAACATCCACATGGTACCCATGACGTTTAGGGCCGTTTCTGGGAACACCAACAGCACTCTGCAATAAAACATTTATTAAAATTTGTGAGCGGTCATAAACAGGTGGATACAATCTATACTACAAATAATAAAGCTGAAGAGTTTGTTTGTTTGAACGCGCTAATCTCTGGAACTATCAGTCGGATTTGAAAAATCCTTTTTGCATTTCATGGCCCAATTCTCGAGGAAGACTATAGGCTATTTAACTTCACGCTAATCCTAGCGTGAAGTTACCGCATTTTTGCTCGGCTCCTATGGATCCCCATATACAGGAGCCGAGCAAAAAGAAAAGAAGTCAGGAAGAACGCTAAGCGAAAACGGAGTACATAACAGCATCGGCAGGCGATGCATTGCGACGTGGTGTGTCGGGGGAATAAAAAATATTACGCGAGCGAAGTCGCGGGCAGAAGCTAGTCTTTAAAAAATATTGGTGCCCGTGTCAGACGTCAGTTATCAAATGAACCCCTGGTAACACTATAGTTCAGATGAACTTCCTATTAGTTACAAATAACTAGTTAGGTAGCCAAGTTGTTTCCGGTTCGGGACCTATTTATTTCACAATAGTTCACAGAGTTTAACTGTTATTCGTCGAGATATAAATAAAGGCATAGTAGGTCAAGATTGAAGACAAAACATAAACAAATCATTTGATTTAGCACGTATTGTTACCGGCGTGTGGACATAATTTTCATTCATTATTATGCACACTCACAAACTGCCTGTAAATACACTCTTAGAGGCTAAAAATGGCACATCTATATTAGTTTTACTTCATAAATGTGAAGAATATTACGACCACGGTTGTAAAAGTCGAGCATCCCACTTCACAGAGAAATATAACTGTAAATATTTATTATTCACGCATTCGCAATTACTTATATAAAGAAAACGAGATTACAATACATAAGTAGACTTTTATGAATGTCTAACGTTAGTGAATCAACTTCTATCGTTCTATTTTAATTACCGAATCAAATCTAGCCAGGAAATAGAAATGTGTGCCAACAGGTGTACCATGCGAGCACAAAAAATTGCGGATACGTAACAAAAATACCAACGTACCGTAGAAGTATGAACTTCTAAAACTTTTGGATCTAATGGCAACTGCGCAATTCGCTCATAAAAGTTTTCACAACTTCGATAAACACTTTTCTTTGTCTGGAAGTGTACACTTGTATGTTTTATTCTCATACAAGTGTACACTTCCAGACATGAAAAGTGTTTATAAATGATGACGTGAGTGTGCTCAACTATTGTAGGTTATTAGCGCCTCAGATTAGAAACTTATTGCCACTCCTAATGCACCAGCTGCGTTGGATAGAGAAAGTAATATTAACCACGTTTTGTGAAGAGAGAAAATGTACGAACGTTGGGTGTTTACGGTTATATTTATAACGCGTCTAAGGCCGACCTGAAAACGTACACAAGACAACATCAACTGTTTATTTTATGATAAAAAATGATTAACTAACATAGGTATGCGTGTAACAACAAATAAGCAGATTATCAGGTACGTGATTTTATTTGATTTTTTGCTATAAAAAGAAAAGTAAACATTTTCGTCGATTATGTATTATTTATTTTGCGATCTCATAAGCTCTTTAGGGAGCTCTCGGTCACGCAAACCGTTTTTATTCGTTACCAAGGGCTCTTGGAACAAATATACGAGATTTGTGAGTGCTTAATTTTTTGCCAACGTACAAAACGTTGGCAAAAAATTAGGCATCATATTTAAAATTATTGTAATAGGTACGCAACCGCGCATTACAAGGAAGTTGCCTCATATTTAATTTTAATACTATAATCAATCTGTAGAATCTCTTTTATAGATGCACAAATAATTTTCGCTTGTTACGAAATAAGAAAATCTCGGAAAATTCAGCGCTTAGGTAAAGTGTTTGAAATATTGACATATATATTACTAGCAATACTAGCAGTTTGGAATGGAAATGAAAATAAATTGTTTTAATTGTAGCGCGATGTTTATTGACCTTTTGACCGCCACACGTCAAAAAATCAAAAACGTGCCCTCGGCGGTCTGTCATGTAGTCGAACCGTGGCGTGCTGGGTACATGTGGGTTTGTCATCTATACATAACTGTGGCGGTCAAAAATTTAAGGAGATTTTTCATAGAAAAAGGGTTTCAGGAGCGTATACTGTCTAAAGGGTATAGTGGCTAAAAAAATAAAGTGTAAGTTTCCCTAATAAAAAATTACAACTTACTTTATTAGAAGCAGTGGCGACACCATCTTCCTAGCATCGATGTCGGTGATGGTCCCTCTTGCCGACTGCTGAGCCAGTGCTGCCAACATCAGCATAAGTACTGCTTGCAGCGTCAGGGTCGCGATGAGGTACAGTCTGACAAACGCGCCGCCTTGCCAGCCTTCCGACTGACACTGCCATGTTACTGGGTACAGGACTTCCACCACCAGTGCTATTAAAACAAGCCTGTGAACAAAAGGAAATGTGTAAATTAGCTTTCGTTTATAACCTTCAGGGTTCGGACTTAGACCCTTGTCAAACGGTTTACGGAGCAAATGTTTGTTGAACAGGCGCTGCATAAATACACATTAAGAAGCGCTATTCTGTTTGGGAATAATAAATCCAATCCTGAAGCTGGCATTATAAATTAATGGATTAATCAAATTAAACACTAATTTGCTAGCCCGAAACTTCCCAGCGCTATTGTAAATGTTTTCCGTTTTCAAAATCCTTTTTTTGTATCTTAAAGATCATTGTGATTTCAAAGACAGAAGATAGGACAGCTGTTGAAACATAAAACCACAAAGAGCAATGTTTTGACGTCTCACAAAACATCAAAAAGTGTTTGTGACCTAAATCAAGCTGAAATATCTTGTAAATAAAAATGCTAATGCATCTCTCATGAATGGCATACCGTACCAAATGATGCGGAAACCGCACTGTATCTGTAACATGTTACATCAGACGTCTGTGATGCTCGTCTTTATTTTATTTTTTTAATAGGAATGTCAAATAACAAATTGCATTGGAATTGTAACAAAATGTGAATGAATATCGAGAAATAAATTTACACTACAAAGGCGCGAATACTGAAGCCATTTGACCTACATTGAAGTTTGAACAATCGTAAAAATTTCCTCTTTATTTTTTTCTACAACACTATTTTTTTAATAATGAATGAGAACCCTCAATTCCTACACCTAAGTTAGGCGATATTCGTAGTAACGGACGCCGGGCATGGTCAATCAAACGATGGATGTTGCTACAATTTAAAATCCATTACGGGGCAATCAGACCGAGATCCGAAGGTCGGCTGAAGTGCAGAGAAAATGCGAGCCAATATCGAGAGCGAAAGCTCATTCATATTAATGTGGTTCGCAACAAGTGAGGTTCGAGACCCGAAGGACTGGCCGCCATGTTTGATCAACAAATCGAGACGATGTTTTTTACGCTTAAATACTTATATCACGTCCTAAGAACATTCAACCGTTAAGGTTACAAACATTTTCTTTTCAACATTTATTCTTATTCAATTCTGTGAAAATTCACTCTTTGTTAAATCAAAACCTTCATTAAGTTCATCATTGTTATCGAGTTTACCGGAGGGACGAGTAAATTAATTTCTTTCATGATATTTACAGCTTTTTCCTTCCATTTATTCTCTTGTGTAGCTACGACTAAGTTTGAAGATTTCTGAGAATTTTCTTTCCATTCATTGTTTTTATATTTGCTGTAAAACGCTGTTCCCGAAGACCCTTTTATCGAACTTTACATATCGGTTAATACTTGAGGGAATCCCTTTTATTGGCAAAGTTTTTATGCGGAACAGTTTTATCGCCTATATTGCATCTCCCCTTGTTTAATCAAGTTACTGAAGATCTATGATTTACTGTGATTGACGTAATCAGAAAATGTTACTGTACAAGATAAATGTTTAATTTGTTTTTGTTATCGTCTTAAACGCGACTATAGTTTAAATATAACTTACTATAAACAAGAACTAATGATCTGTGGACGATTACTTCGTGCAGTATGATTTAATTTATCTAACTAGGTAGCTAGATGAAAGTGAGCCACTGATGTAACTTCTCGGTGCAAGATGTCCTCATACGTGAAAACGTGATTCCGATATCCTTCTTACAGAATTGTAATGTTCGGGTGAGAGAAGGGGTGTTTACGAAGAATAAAACAGCAGACAAAGCAGCAATTTAGTATCTCTAAGACTGATTTAATGTTCAGACGTAACCGAGATGGTGCTAGCTCAACAGATCGGACAGAACTCTCTCTTTAATGGGAATGAGGGTCTTTTATATATGGTATAGATAACACAATGAATGTTCAAGGGTCACAACAACAACCATTAGGAATACAAACAAATCATAACTTAACGAGATGAGAACTACAAACAATCAATTAGATAATATTATAATCAACATTGTGCCCATGATATTTTTATCGTGAATATACATTCATTACAATCCTCCCCCATTAAGATA
This sequence comes from Luperina nickerlii, assembly GCA_963855955.1. NCBI lineage: Eukaryota > Metazoa > Arthropoda > Insecta > Lepidoptera > Noctuidae > Luperina > Luperina nickerlii. Next base: position 9,890,595 of record OY979666.1, read on the forward strand.
GACAACGGGTTGTCTTTACATAATAACAATACAATAGTTAATACACTATATTATTTCTAAAATACATGTCTTATTTTTATATATCTTTTTTTTTTAAAGAACAGCAATTAATTAGTTTTTAATTGAGCAACTCTAGTGCTTCTGCGTAATGGTTTTACAATAACTTCTTCGTTTGAACTAGTCGATGGTATTTCTTCTAATTCTATGTCACTTAAGCTGTTATTTACTTTTAAAGTTATACAATTTGTTATTCTGGAGCAACAATTCCTTGAATCTTCTAATGCTAACAATCTACTTTGACTTGTACAAAAGAACTTACGATTATAAATATATTTTCCAATACGATATACTAAATAACATCCCAATATTTTTACAATTGACATGAAAATATACACAAAATAAACATTACTTACAACTTTGTTATACATGGTATCTTCTTCTATTCTAGACATTAATTCATCAATCTTATCAATTTGATGACTTGCTAAATTTAGACTTTCTATGTCTAGTCTTTCATGTGTTCTTAAAGGAACAAATTCAATCTTAGTCACGTTTTTATCTTTAAGTTTCTTACAACAATCATCATTAATTATGTCAATTACAGGTAAGAATGAATTACGTTCACTCACCAATCCATAAATTTCACTTTGAAGTACAATATTTGCAGTATATAATTTACAACTATCTACAATTGTTAATATTCCAGTATCAATTAGATCAAAGTCGATTGGTTCTTTATTTTTACAACTTAATGTGGCTACTGTTCTGTGCGGTACTACAAATAACCAATTATTTTCGTTGTGCATTTTGTACCATTGTTCATGAGTAATATAGGATATTCTTGTATCACATTCTAAAGGAACCTTCGATTTTCCTAGCATTAATTCTGTTTCACACGTTGGATTTCCATGTACAGAATACAAAGGTGAATTTAATTTACAAATGTAATTATGTGACACCTTCTTACACTTATTCAAATTTTCAATATAAGTATAATACAATTTATTACTAGATATCATAAAATATTTCTCTTTAGGTAAAATGAATATAAATGTATTGTCTCTATTTCTTAAAGGTACAGGTAAAATATTATATAATTCATAATTAGTTTGAGTAATTAAAGGTGTTTTAATAACAAAGACAAGTTTGTCATTCATATAATATGATATAAGATTCACCAATGATAACAATTCTGGTGTATTATTTATATTTAAACTTAACGGATACTTGGTTTGTGAAGGCAAGTGCGACACGGTTTTCTTAAGCTCATTTATATATTGTTCTGGAGTAATAATAATTGGATGTAAAGCATTATTCTTAGTAAATAAAATTGCATTTATTATAGTAGAGATCTCATTATTAACTTCCGACGTAATTAAGGTTAATAAAGATAAATGTTCTTCAATGTCTTGTTTTAAATTAATATCGAAAAGAATCGCATCAGTGCTTTTAGTATAATTAGCTAAAATACCCAAATTCTTGTTAAATATCTTTTCATTGCTAGAAAGCTCAGTAACAGTATTAGCGATTGTTGTTCTAACAATGTTGGTTTGAGTTTTCAATAAAGATAATATCTCATGTTCATGTGAATCTAACTCATTAATAGCTTTGTCATATCGTTGAGCGTCTTCAACGTCTAATGTACCAAATAAAATCTTAAATAATGTTCCAATGCCATCAATATAAGATCGCTTAACTCTGTGAATATTATCTGTTCTACCTGTTAATTCTCTTAAAACATTTTCTTCGTTATACAGTTGAGGAACTATTTGATCGAGTATAGCGATTGATGTATCACAAAGCGAAAATTTACTAAACTTATCATGATTACATATTTCCTTAGTACTACTAAATGTACTACTTACAAGATCAACTTTCTTATGTATTTCTGAAATATCTAAATAACTTATCATAGTCCATTCACTATCGTAATGGTTAACCTTACCTAAACTTTCAAAATATATACCTCCCTTATCTACTTTACTTATATTATATGATTCTAAACTAATTGCTTCTATTCCACATATTATTGTGAGAGTCTTCAGAATCACGATCACCCGGATCATTCTGAAACAAACGCACGTTTCAGTCTGTTGGTGTGAACTCTTAACTTTTTCTTAGCTTGTATAGTAACATTAACTGGTGAATTGATTTCTAGTATCTTATAGGGTCCTAACCAATAAGGTGATAATTTCCTTGTTTTTCCAGTTTTTATTTGTTCGTTACTTAGATAAACAAAGTCTCCTACTTTGTAATCAACTTCTTTACTCTTTTTATCATATGTTTGCTTATTTGCTAATTTTGATTCTATTAGTTTATCCCGTGCTAACTGTCTAGATTTCCTTAGTTTCAATACGAGTTCATCTAAATAATTGTCATAACTATACTTAAAATCAGGTGGTTTCGTAATTGATGTTGGTAATTTTGCTTTATTACCGAATACTAATTCGAAAGGTGTGAATTGGGTTGAACTATGAATGTTCGTGTTATAAGAAAACATGGCAAAATCTAACCATTTATCCCAGTTTGATTGGTCTTCGTTAACATAATGCTTCAAATAATCTGCTAGTGTTAAATGACTTCTTTCTAAAGCTCCATTTGATTGTGGATGGTAAGAAGTAGTATTGATTTTTTTCATTTTAAATAATTTTGACATTTCTTTTATTAATGTCGACGTAAAATCTGCGCCTTTATCTGACAATAATATATCAGGTATACCAAATCTACAGATGAAGTTTTTAACGAAACAATCTGCTATTGTTGTAGCGTCGTGTTGTTGCAGAGGGTACGCTTGTGAAAATTTTGTTAAGTCATCTTGAAGTGTTAGAATGTATTTGTTCCCACTTTCTGTAACTGGTAAAGGTCCTACTATGTCTACAGAAACTTTTTGAAAAGCTTCTGTTGATGTGGATGTAATTTCCATCGGTTGTTTACTCCTTTTCCTATCTAACTTATTTTCTTGACAAGATTTACAATTTTGAATATATTCTTTAATATCTTTCTTCATTGAATCCCAGTGGTATTTGGATTTTATTTTCTTATAAGTTTTATGAAAGCCTGTATGTCCTGAAATAGGATTTGAGTGATTTTCTTCTAAAATTAATGGTATATCCTCCCTCTTTATAGACATGACACTTTCATGAAAAATTTTGATTTTTATATCCGTATCCCTAAATAAATATCTTAACATTGTTCTGATTTTATGCCATTTTAAATGAAATCGACAAAATCCACCAAAATTAATTTCTTTTATTTTAGATTCATATACTTTTATTTTTAATTCTTTTAGTGTTTCAAAAATATCTTCGTATGTTACACTATCCCAATAATTTAATTTTATAAATGCAAAAAATAAAACATTATTATCTGGATTATTTATGTTTAAAACGTTGTATTGTTTAGGATTTTTTGATTTTAAATTATCAACTAGAGATTCATAATCAGCGAGTTGTTTGTCATTTTGAATATCTAAATCACACGACGTAAATATCACTTTGTTAGCCTTTTTAGGTATTGGATCACTATATTCGTCTATATTGTTCGATAATATAGGTTTTCTTTCTATTTGTTTTAAAAATGTTGAATAACTTTCTCCACTTCTAGTAACTACGTATAAATGTTCTTCTTTATTATTCCCTAAATTATTTTCTTCTGGTTTTATTCTACTTAATGCATCAGCATTCTGATTTAATTTTCCTTGTTTATAAATAATCTCGTAGTCATACTCTTCTAATAATAATCTCCACCTAACTAATCTAGAACCTGGGTCTTTGACATTCATTAACCAAGTTAAAGGTTTGTGATCGGTAATTATTATAAATTTCCGTCCATATAGATATGGTCTAAAATGCCTAACAGACCACACGATTGCTAACAACTCCTTTTCAGTTGTAGAGTAATTAATTTCACTTTTGTTGAGAATTCTACTTGCATATGCGATTGGAAGATCGTTTGGTGTTTCTCCTTGTGATAAAACACTACCTATAGCGTAATTGCTAGCATCTGTCGTTAAATTAAAAGTTTTAAGAAAATCTGGATATTGTAATATTGGTTCTTTGCATAATTTTGATTTTAATGTTTCAAAAGCTTTTTGTTGTAAGCTTGTCCAATTAAATGGTTCCTCTTTTTTTAAGAGTTTAGTTAAAGGTTGACTATAATTGCTAAAGTTTTCAATAAATCTTCTATAATAACCTGCTAAGCCTAGGAAACCTTTTATATCTTTTGGGGTTTTTGGTACCGGATAATTCATCACTGCTTCAATTTTCTTTGGGTCTGGTTTTACCCCATTCTGTGTGATTAAATGACCTAAATACATAACTTCTGTCTTCAAAAATTCGCATTTATCTGGCTGTAATTTTAATTGGTGCTCAGACAATTTATCAAGTACTTCCCTTAACTTCATATTATGATCTTGCAATGAGTTTCCGTAAACAACTATATCGTCTAAATAAACAAAGCATTTAATTCCTTGTAACCCACTTAATACGTTATTCATAAGCCTTTGAAACGTTGCTGGAGCATTTTTCAAGCCAAAAGGCATACGAGTATACTCATAATGTCCTAATGGGACACTAAACGCTGTTTTCATTTGGTCTTTGGGATCCATTTTAATTTGATGAAAACCTGATGCTAAATCTAATGTAGTAAAATATTTGCTATGACCCAATTGGTCTAATATGTCATTAATTTGTGGTAAAGGGTAGACATCACCTATACTTATTTCGTTTAACTTCCTATAGTCTATAACAAGACGCCATTTTTTCTTTCCAGAAGCATCCATTTTTTTTGGTACTACCCATACCGGAGAGTTCCATGGACTGCTTGATGGTTTTATTATTTTATCCTTTAACAGTTTGTCTATTTGTTGATTAACCTCATCTTTCAATGCTTCAGGGTATCTATAAGTTTTAGCATTAATGGGTGTGTTATTATTTGTAACTATTTCATGCATGACAGTATCAGTTGCTGTTAATGTATCGCCTTCTAAATGAAAAACATGATTATATTCTTTACATAACTCTATTAGTGACGTTTTTTCTTCCTTATTCAAGTGACCAGTTCTCAATGTTTTCTCTAACTTTTCTAAACGACTACTTTCGTACAATTCATTAACTTTATTTATCTTAACACAATCCTTATCATTTTTTTTCTCATTATCTAACGGTTCTATTTTTATTTTCATATTATTTATCTTAATTAACTCATTTGTCGTATTCAAACATACTGTTAACGCCTTATTATCACTAACTTTTACAATACTTGGACATAAATATACTCCTTTCGATAAAGTTATCGTTTCTGGAATTATTCCTTCCTTCAAATCTTTGTCACAATCTACATAAATGGAAATTATTTTTTCACATCTTGGTTCTACTTGAAAACCGAATTCTTTAAAGTATTCTTCATTCCTATTAATATTAAACTCGTTTTCGTTGTAACATACATCATCATTATCACTATTTTCACATTCACTTTGATCATCATTACTCGTTTTATATTTTTCATCAATATCTTTATTCGCTTCGTACTCATTTCTTTTATTATTCTCACTTTCAATATTTAATTTTATTCCGCAAACTTCTATTATATTTTCTTTATAATTTATAACTGCATTATATCTTGACATAAAGTCACCGCCTATGACTCCATGACTTTCTATAGGAAAGCTGTCAGGTATCACATGAAGTGTATGACAAACTCTGTTATATCCTAATAGAAATGACATGCGTACATAACCAATCGTGTCGGTTGGCTTGGCATCCTTATCAATACCTTTTAATTTCAGTATTTTATCATCATATATTATCGTATCTCTATTCAACGCACCTATTTTAATTAATGATACCTCGGCTCCTGTATCAATTAAAAAATTACTTTTTCCTTTTGAATCTACTGATTCTAGACTAACATAAATGGAGGTTTTTGTATCAATATATCTTACTCGGCCTGTATCATATTGATCGTCCATGGGTTGGCCATCGTCCGTGGACGGTTTTAGTTTAAATTTCTCTTACTGTGTTCTTGGTCATTAGATGCATTATTACTGCTATTATTGTTGTTTGACCTATTATTATAACTACGATGTCCTGATCTAAATTTGTTGAATGAAGAACCACCATGTTCACGGTCACCAGTTCGAGACTGATGATTATTCGTATTTTGGTTTTTTTGTTGATTATGCCAGCAATCTTTTGCAAGATGTCCTCTCTTCTTACACACAAAACAAGTTGGAATATTTTTATTTACTTGCATGTGCCTATTATAAACTCCTGACTGATTTTTATTGTGTGAGAATTTATTTGGACGCGAATCTTGTCTACAGTTCATTTCATATCTAGATTTAATTTCCTGTTCTTCTGAAATAGCTATAGATACAGCTTCTTCGAAGTTGGTAGGTTTTTGAGATTTTAATAATATATGTAACTGAGGTGTAAGACCGCTAATAAATATATTTAATGCTTGATTTTTTAATAATTCTATATTTGCATCCCGTGCACTACTAGCGAGTTTTGGGTCAAGAGATTTTATTAGTTTAATTAAGCAACTTTCGACTCTATTTGAATATTGTAATACTGGCTCGTTATTTCTTTGTCTACACGAATTTAACTCTAATTGCCATTGAGCAAACGTACGTTTTTCAGAATAATTTTCTAATAAATGTTCTTTAAGATCATTCCACGAAGCAAACGACCGATTTAGTAGTGTCGCTCTGATATTACCTTCTATTTTAGAGAGTACTACTGAAACAAATGCAATTCCATACGTAGGATTAAGGAGACTATACGCGTTGTTACAATTATCTATAAAAACATGCAAATTAGCCTTGTCACCATTATATCTATTTATCATTCTTTCTGCTAGAGATATATCTATGAAACCGCCACATGTCTTCACATCTCCTGAATTGGTCATCTTAATTAACTATGATAATGATACACTCTTTATAACACTCACTTTTTATGTTCTTGGAGAGCGCCGATAATAACTTCGCAGTGGTAGCAATTCGAAATTGCCGAAGAACCGCTGGTACAGTTTGTTGGTAGCTCCTGCTGAAACTTGTCGCTGAAGAAGCTCGGTCAAGTGTCGAGTGTATTGCGCCTCGACTTTTCTCGACTTTGCTGTTTCTCGTTGAACCGCCTTACGCCTTGATGCTGTGCTAGACTCAGCACGCAGTGGTTATCGCTTTGAACACGATACTGCAGACTGGAGTTGAAATACCGCAAAGAGTTTTTACACTACTTTACACAACGGATTTTACGCACGCACTTTTACCCGTCGTCAGGATACGATCGCGAGATTCCTTTGTTTATAAGGATAACACTTTCCGCGAAGAAAATATCCCACTTCTGACACCAAAATGTAATGTTCGGGTGAGAGAAGGGGTGTTTACGAAGAATAAAACAGCAGACAAAGCAGCAATTTAGTATCTCTAAGACTGATTTAATGTTCAGACGTAACCGAGATGGTGCTAGCTCAACAGATCGGACAGAACTCTCTCTTTAATGGGAATGAGGGTCTTTTATATATGGTATAGATAACACAATGAATGTTCAAGGGTCACAACAACAACCATTAGGAATACAAACAAATCATAACTTAACGAGATGAGAACTACAAACAATCAATTAGATAATATTATAATCAACATTGTGCCCATGATATTTTTATCGTGAATATACATTCATTACAGAATAAACAATTTCATTTCATTTCACACACTCTTGTGGTCAACGGAAGAAGTTCCAAAACAGCTCTATTTAAGTCTAATTACTTATATCGATAATTATTCTAAACTATTGGTACCTATATCAGTTATTGTTTTGTCATAATGGGGGTTTTCGTCAAAATTTACGACACCAGTTGGCACCACTTTGATAAGATAAGAGGTCTTCCATTTCGACAATGAATATAAAAGATATCAAGACGTTCATCATTCGTTTCATTCATTCGTTCATCATTCAGTCGTGACTAATGAAAATATAGGCTGGACCTGACGTGCCAGTGCTGCCACCTAGCGAACGTCATTTCAGAAAACCCTCATTATATCTTTCAACTGACAAAAAAATACTTACCTAGTAGTTAAACAAGTAGGTAAGTAGTAATCTTGTAAGGTGCTGATCATAGAAATGTGAACTTATTGGTGTCTCAAAATTGTAACTAAGGACGTTAAAAGGTCTTCTACTTGGGAATATTTGGCACAGGATAATCCGGAATATAAATCCAGGAATATCGATATAGATGGATACTTTCAGAACTTGATGAATTTTCAATATGATGTACCTACCTACCCACTTACTACATAACGCGATCATTGAGTCTTGTGGCCTGTTTATTTTATTATCGTTATATAATCGATTCGATGGATGTTTTATTAACTAGTAGGTACCACTCAAATTTTATTGCCAAATATTGTTAATATTATAAACCTGTTCAAGAGTCGAGAATACATTTGACTATGTATTTTTAACTATAGCTACAAAATAAAATAAAAATTGACGTTTTTATGTACCTAGTAGATACGTAAGGAAATAAAAATAAAATCTAATCGCTTACCAATTTCGTCTCCCGAGTTATTTTTAATTTAAATTCAAAAGATAAAAAATCATCGATGCATTCGACTTTTTTTGGAATTTTATGACCGATTCGAAATTGTAATACTTAGGTAAGTACCTACTTACTTTTTATTGTTGAACTACGGTTGTTTGGAAACTGATCAATTTATTGTTAAACCTCACAGTTAATTAATTTGTAGGATAAATATTAACCTGCTATTATTTTAGAAAAAATATCCCAGCTATATTTTCGCAATTTTTTCGTAATTATGTACCTACTTAGTTCAGCCAAGCTCTTTCAATTAGGCCTTAAAACAATTTTGCAGATTTTTGTCTTCAAAAATACCACTCGATAGCTGGCAGGTAGGTATTGCCGAAGAAACCCGTTTCAATAAAGAAAAAGTTTTTGTTTCTTCGATATTTAATGGTCTCTGTCATTTTTTTTGAGGTTATCAGTCAGTTGCAATATTTTTAAGTCCTAAAAAATGTTATTGATACAATTCGGTCTTCAATAATACCACTTGATAGCTGGTTTGTATTGCTGAAAAAACAAATAGTCCAGCCCTTTTATTTATAAAGAAAAAAAGTGTTTGTTTCCCCGATATTTAATGGTATGTGTCTTTTTTTTGTGGTTGTCAGTCAGTTGCAATATTTTTAGGTCCTAAAAAATGTTATTGATAGGTACAATTCGGTCTTCAATAATACCACTTGATAGCTGGTTTGTATTGCTGAAAAAATAAATTGTGCAGCCCTTTTATTTATAAAGAAAAAAGTTTTTGTTTCTTCGATTTAAATGGCACTTGTAATTTTTTTGAGGTTATTCAGCCAAGCCACAGAGTACTTTTATATTGAGCCAAGCTTAATATTTTTTGGGTCTTAAAAAATATTTAAGCTATCTGCTCTTAGATAAATAAATAAAAAAATAATAGATTTAGGGCTGATTTTTCAATCGAACGATATTTTTTTATTTGTGGAATAAAATTGACGTCTGACGGTCTGACAGTTTTTGTATGGAAGAACCACTGACCTGTATTATACACTTGTATTATAGAGGTCAGTGGGAAGAACCAAAGAACATATTTACTCTAGGAAGAACTGTCAGAAATTCAAAATTATTCCTCAGTTATAGTTATCTGGCGTTGGAAAAATCAGCCCTAAGCTAGAAGTTGCGAAATTATAAGCCCGAGATGGTAAAACTGGCTATTAGATACATACCACACAAATCTGAAGAGAAGTTCGAAGATGCTGGGGAACACGAGATCGTCTGAGGCTGCCAGCCATTTTCGCCCCAGCAGCCTGAGCGCTGGCATTCTGGAACAACGACAAGAAAACTTAAGGTATTGTTACACACTTTCCATTTACGTTTGGCACATCAACATCTATACTATACAATAAGCTAGGTGGGAGGGGTTCCTGCCTAACCTGTCTGGGAATGCAGGTGTGGTTTTATATTATTTACTAGCTTTTGCCCGCGGCTTCGCCCGCGTGTAGGGCGGAACTTATTCACAGAAAATTCAACCCACATTTCACCCTCTTACGGGTGGAATTTCGAAAAACCCTTTGTTAGTGGAGACCTACTCTTTACAAAGAACACACCCACCTCATGTCTCTAGGACCCGCGGGTTAGGCTTTTCGTTGATATATCAGTCAGTCAGGACTTTGAATTTTGTATATGTATATAGATACATAGATAGAAAATGTTTATAGTTATTAAACTTTTACAGTTTTGACGCCGATATAACCAAGGGCTATGCCAGCCAATCGTATCCATCAAGCATTTCATAAAAGTATGTAATTCCAATATTTTTAATACTCTGACTTACACGTAGAAGTGGCCGACACCTAATAACGATTTAATAAAAAAAAGTAGGTGTCGCCTACACTTCGTAAATAACAGCTGCGAACAAAATCCTCCAATTAATTACAGCAATTGAGACAAATGTGAGGAAAAAGTGGAAAAACTGTCGGATCCTTTCAGAAAAACCCGAACTCGGCGTAAAAGGCGGGATACGGGATAATGAAACTTACCACTCGGATCTAGTGTTGTCGCCAAAGCTATTGGCGACCGACATTAGTCCTCGTTATAAGAGTAAGGGACATTACTTTTATTTTTTTTGTTCCACCCGACGATAGCCTAGGGTCTGGGTTTGGACGGAAATAGTGAGAATGCGATATCAGTTCAGTATAAAGTGGTGAATACTTAGAGTCGAGTGCTGGGCACTTATGCTGTGATCGACATCCCGATTAGGGTTTTAGCCGACTCTTCAAGTGTAGGCGTTGATTTTTTTTTGGTACGATTTTAAGTGGCCTCGTAATGTTATATGTGTGAAAAGTGTGTGTCTTTTAAAAGAAGTGAGATAAGTATAAGCACTTAGAGTTTTTGGGACTGATAAAACGCGAGGTTATGTTTTAAAAGTGCGCGTTCTTTTTGTGCCAACCATAATATTGTATCTTTTTAACACTACTATGCTTAGGTAAAACACAAAACCAAACAGTTTTTATGGGTACATAGGTATCAGTGGCGAAGGTTCCATACAAAGGTTCGATTCCTACCGGTTTCCCTTTGAAAAATGGCATAGTCAGTATTCTATAGACAAATAATATAATCATATTAAAGATATAATTATCTTCTCCGGCTTACCTCTTACAAAAATTGACCCTTCGCTACTGACTGGTTTGTAGTATTCCTACTATTCCAACGGTCATGGTTAGACCTGAGTATTATAATGCCAATGGCGCCCAGAGAATTCCAGCCTTGTTGTGTAACATCAACTTTGCGTACCTAAGTTAATTGACGCAAACGCTGAACAATTTGCTAATTTAGTTAAATACATGCCTTTGCACATTACAGCAGTTGCTTACATTGTGCTTAAAGGGCAAAAAACCGTTGATACAAATCGAATCAATTGAACAATCGTTGCTCAATATAGTAATTAAATTCGACAGAACCTTGCAGACAATTCACAGTATCCTAATTAACTATTGTCTATGCCAAAGGAACTAAAAAGTTTGGGACTCATTTTTTTTTTTGTTTTGGAGAGCTCCACGTTGTTGCGTAAAATTTTAGCGAGGTCTGAGTGTCCCCAAGGTAAAAAAAATGAGGCCAAGCCATCCAAACTGTGCTCAGAACCTGAATAATTAAAGTCTCATGATTGCGGAAGAAGGTTGTTAAAGCTATTAATAACCTTATAGCAAGGGCTACAAAATAAATAATCTGCTACATAATAATTATTCAAGTATGTGGTAATTACGTAAATCTTGGTTTTATCATACATAGGTACCTAATGAGAATTACACATCTCCATTCTTTGCGAAGTACCTGCTTATGTTTTAATTTTTAATGTTTCAACAGAAATAATGATATTTTTACACTATCAAACAAAATCTGAATCATTTTGAAGGATATTGCTAATCCATATGTTCGAAAAATTGGCCTGCTAACAACGTAACGCAAAGAATGTTATTGAAAAGTCGCCATTACCCCGCTTTTTTTATCTCTTATAAGTAGTACCTATTCAAGTATCAATATTTCTTTAGACTTACGAGAGAAAGTATAGGTAAATGTTTATAAAAACTAAGTATAATTTCTAATTAGAAGTTAAATTCAAAAACATCGAACTAAATAAATGAATCCCGTCTGATAAAATGATTGTTCAAAAACCGCTGATAATAAATTGAGTTCAGGATAATTTATCGTAAAAGTCAAAGTCGGCAGTTTGAATAGTTATCTACACCGTTTTTGCAAACCGATTAGAAAGTTACAAAAACCATTAATATGTGGCGACTATATGCCTGAATAATTATGGACTTCCTTTAGGTACCTACCTTGCTACTTACTGCTACCAAAAGTATAACGCTGACTGAGTAATTGGGTACTCTACGTCATTTCTAGTTACCCAGATAGTAAGTACCTACCGAATAGCCAATTGTAAAGCAGTCCATTACCCTGATTGCCTAACACACTATCAATCTCAATCTGAATCATTTTGAAAGATATTGCTAATCCATTGCTTCATATGTTAGAAAATTTGTCTATTCAACAACGTAAATAACGCAATGAATATTGTTGAACTGTCAAAATGAAAGCAATTCTACTGTTCGTGTGTTACGCAATTACCCCGCAGATGAGTATTACGCTATTACGTGGAAAAGCATAATCATTATTTGTGTAAGGTAACATTGAAATCGGTCCAAATCACGTCCACATTGGTAATGGGCACGTGGCCGGCTCATTTACATGCGTCGCACAGCCGTGGCGCCGCGCGCCGTCTGCCGACCGCTGTCGCATGCTTCCCGGTCTGTGAACCCGGGATCCCGGTAACTCGAACCCAAGTATTTCGGGACGGAGACCGCACTCCAAACTTTTTACGCAATTTGCTCCTATGGATCGGTCAGTAGGGTACGTTATTTTTAACTTTATCAGGTGTAATGTTTATTTTTACTTTCTACTGATTATTTTGGTTAATCGTTTCGCTCGTGCGATTTATTTTCTAAGCAGCTGATTAAACAGTTATATAAAGAATTAATTTATTAATTTGCACGGTACACACGGGCACAGTTGCACGATTTTTGTATTATCAGTATCAGATATTGAGTTTAGCTGAATCAGCTAAATGGCACATTAAGAAATACGATAGTGCGAAGTGTATTATGATACTAACGACGTACTTACCTAACCAACAATGGCAATTCGATTTCGTTATCTACCGTCTCTGTATTTTGTGCTACCGTGATCTACAATACTTATAGTAATTTGTTACTTACTTGTTTTGTTATTGTACCTACACTAAGTAAGTACTTAGTGTAGGTACAATAAGTAACAAATTACGATATTGTAGACCTAACTTTACCTAAAGTTCGTAACTTTAATTATGGGTACTTGTACTTACTTAGTTGTTGAGTAGGTACGTAGTATTGCATTTTCCATGTATGTAACTGACGAAATATACGTACCATCGACCCTGTACTTATTTTTGTTGCTGACGATCCTTCAGGAATAAAAACAATAGAAAAAGCGGATCAAACCGGGATGAGAAAGTTTATAGTGGATAAGACAGAGATTAAAACAGAATAAGAACTAGCAGGGGAACGAGGAGGGGGTGGAGGTTCAGGGGATCACACCGGAATAACTCGAGGAAACTTACATCTGCTCAATTTGAAAACAAAATGCCGTCCACACGATGACCACATCTGTTAGCAAGTGTTCTATAGCGGCCGAGCGCTGCAAGCAAGAATAGCAGGTTACGATTTTCAACTTTATCGCTAAAGCATAAGGTTCAAAGTTGATTGGGAAAATTTGACAGTTTCGGGTAGCTTGATGTGCTGGCGTCTGCATTAATACATTTAATGAGCTTCTCGTTAAAATGTTTCTTTCCGTCAAACGCAACATTAATGAATATTTAATGGGTTGTGATTTCAATAAAGATAACTGCAAAACGACATCTACTTTCCACTATTGTCGAAGTCATATTAAAGAGGTGTGACAACACAGGCACGGTTACGCTGCAGCCAACGATTAAGTAAAAAAAAGGCGTTTATATTTATAGTCATAAAATAACTAGCTTTTGGCCGAGACTTCGCCCGCGTGGATGTCGGAAAATATCCCATATAAACATTGTTTTCATATAACTCTTTGGTTTACGCGGCGCACGCCAATAAAGCTCCCAGTCGGCATGATTTTATCCGACATATTCAACAATTTTATTTACACAAAACATTAATGAATTATTTATTTAAACCTTCCATAAGAATCACTCCGTCCTTTGATGAAAACCGTACGAAAATTCGTTCGGTAGTTTTTGAGTATATCGCGTACAGACAGACAGACAAATGCGGCGGGGGGACTTTGTAGTGATGCTAAGTAATTAATGTTCCGGAAGCTTCACAATTTCGTCACACCTCTACAAATGTTAATTAAAGATAAGTACTGATGACGTCAACTTCATGTACCTGTTTGCCTTTTCTCATATTTATTGTTGTTTTTTTTATCCCTTATTAAAAAGAACCAGGTTCTTAATAATTGATTACAATCTAGCCTAAAACACTAAAAAGCTATTTAAATCTAACTTAATTTTTTACGTGATAATTATTTTAAAACTTAGAATTGTCTTGGTTGCACTTTACACAAGTCCACTTTCTTAGAGTCTGATATAATTATATTATAAACACTTTGTACATGTGTTCAAGGGGTATCGTATTACCCAGTAATTGCATTGTGGAGGTCAGATAGGCAGCTCCATGTAAAATACTGGTATTCAGCTGCGTCCGGTTAGACTGGAAGCCAACCCCAACATAGTCGGGAAAAGGCTAGGCAGATGATGATGACTTTGTACACGTGTTATTATGTGTTGAATAAAACTATAGATAACTAGCTAGACAGTTTTACTGTCAAGAATGTGTAACTATCGACTATTGTAACTCGTATCGGTTTGTTCCCATATATCTGTTCATTGACAATGTCGAATGGTATTGTTCTATTTCTGTAGCGACCATCCGCGTAACTAAGACGTATGTGTCGCATGAGAGCGGGCCTCAAAACCCTATTAGGCTCCCAGTCCACTGGAGCGGAGAAGAATAGAGCTAGGAAAACATTAACCTGTATAATTCTATTAAATTCTCGTTTCGTACTACCTTTGCCGACAACTGCGCAAATGATGCAGCTCTGCGTACATAATGTACGGTTGGGTCCACTCAGGCAGTGATCTATAAATGTTACTTAGCAAGTATTATGGCCTATTAGTTATTCTGTGCTATGGCTAAGCGTGACCCGCGCTGGGCTCGCGTGGTGGATTACGGCTCATTCCCTCTCATTGAGACAAGGCCTTTGTCCTAGCAGTTATGGTTATAACCATAAACAGCCTATAATGTATACTGCTAGGCTGCTAAGCGTTATTCCTGCCACTGTGACACAACTGTCAAACTACAAGTCATGTTTAAGCCACAGCACGTGCAGAGACTGAGCAGACACTGAGGCTGAGACCTATAAACGTCACTACGTTTATAGGTCTCAGCCTCAGTGTCTGCTTTGATAGCTTCTTCGCTCATGCACCGCGCTTTTGCGTATTCCGTTTCGGGTAATCTGCTTCCTCATTCTTTTCCGTTTACTCGCTCCGCTCCAATGGAAAGGTAGCCTTATAGTTTGTGAGAGAGTTATGAAAGGCCGGCTGAAAGGGGAGGTTCTCACTGACAATTTGTCTTATTGTTAAAGCTTAAGCCTTGACACCGGTGTTATATTATGTGAAAGCTTTCGTGTTTAAAGCTGTTTATGAACTAGAGAGTTTACGGCTGTTTATTGTAGAAATGTGTAAAACTTTTCCACCTTTTCACATATTTTGTGAAAATAATACCTATCTATTAAAGCTGGTGTAGAATCGTGTAGTCGCAGGTATATTACCTACTCAGTTTGTCGGAAACCTAAAATTACTTTCTGAATTTTAGTAAAAAAACAGAGCAGTGGTGGCCCAGATGTATCGGCCCCGACTTACGAGTTTGTAGGTCGTGAGTTCAAACCCCAGGTACATTTTACTTAGTGTATTTGATTTAATCACCACTGCTCTCAAAAACTGTGAAGGAAAACATCGTGAGGAAACCGACATGTCCTAAAACCAAAAAACCGAAGACATTATGTGACATCCACCAACCCGCACTGGGACCGCCTGGTGGATTATGGCCCACTCCCTATCACAGAAAGGAGGCCTGTGTGCCAGCAACGATGTGAAAGTAGAGTTCTACCGTCTAAGCAGCCTGCACTCCTGCAGAGAGGCTGATAATGCGTTAAAAGTAGGTACTACTCTAAAATATAAGTAGGTATATAAAATTGCTCATTAAATATCATGTAAGGTAAGTATCGCGCTAACATTTTGCCTCAAAAGCAATCCTATAATTTATTACTGTCTAGTGTTTACTATGTACGGCTGGCACCTCGTGGTTTGAAACTTTGACATGGGAGCAATAAAATTATTACTTTCTATTTCCCACCCCTTTGTAGTAAGCCATTAATATTTGAGCCTCTAACTTATGACTCGTTATAATATTCTTCTTTGATGTGGACCTGTGCCCGCCTGTACGTGTGAAATATAGGTAGGTACTGAACTAAACAAGAAATTATTTTAAATTGCCATTAACATTTAAGATGCTGAAGTGTTTTTAGGTACATACATAAAAGATGTTAACCTAACATCAGACTTCTCGGAGATGTAGGTAAAAATCAAGATTTACATAATACACGACATTTTAACGTTCAAATACGAATAACCTTTATTTAACCGTCTATGAACGAATGAGAAAGCTTTTTAAAACGATGTTTTTTTTTTCTCGAAACGTGTCACTGCGGGACTCTGTTTTTGCCGTGTCAATATAGCAAGCCAGCAATGGGTACTTAGGGGAGATGTTTACTGATATCCCATGACACTGCCAGGCTGGCGCCATCATTTTGCTACTGAGAACCTGTCACTAAACCCATTGAAATGTTCAATTAACTAAACAGTTCTTATACAGTATTTATTATTCAAAATTGAACTAGGTACATACATCTATGATGACCAAAAAAGTTACTTAAGGTGAATGGATAGTGGTAGACCGCGAAATTCAAATTTTCTTACGTTTTTTGCAATTTGCAGGTCAGTGTCAGATTGTATCTTGATCAAAATATGATTCGCGACAATAACAGGTACTATTTAGAGAATTATAATCATAAGAATCATTAATATATCTTTCTAAGTTAGATTTCTACCACCAACCACCAATCTCTTATGGAAAAGTGTTAGTGGTAGAAATCTAACTTAGAAAGATGTATTATTGATTCTAATGATTATACTTCTCTAAATATGTACTTGCTATTGTCGCGAATCATATTTTGATCAAGATACAACCTGACACTGACCTGCAAATTGCAAAAAACGTAAGAAAATTTGAATTTCGCGGTCTCAACTACCCATTCGCCTTAACAATTTTAAATGTAAACGTAGCTGTTCGTAGCACAGCGTAGCTCCATAAAATTATATGAAACCCCCTTGAAATGTCCACTAATTGAAAAGGGAATTTTATAGTTGAAATGAAAATACAAACAGCAATTCAAAACATTAAAAAAATTATGCATTTCGTAGCTCTTCGTAGCACAGCGTAGCTCTATAAAATTATATGAAACCCCTTAAAATGTCCACTAATTGAAAAAGACCTTGAATTTTATAGCCAAAATTAAAATAAAAAAAGCAATTAAAAACAGATTCACAGTTTTATGCATTTCATAGCTCTCCGTAGCACGAGCGTAGCACTTTTATGAAACTCCGTTTTCATTGCGTATTTTTATCGTTGCATGTTTAGCAGCCTTTGTTTTCTATTATAAATGCATTAAAATTTCAGATCAGATTATAAAATACTGATAATGCTTGATTTATAATCAGCATGTAACACTAATCACGATACAATTTGCATATAAAACATGCGACGGAATAATTTAAGGTCATTCGCCCTATGAATGAATGCGTCTGATTTTGTTATCGTCATTTCAAGCTTGAGTGAGTAAACCATGGTTTATCCCATTAGCAACGTAGAAGCGTCATAAGTTTTTATGGGCGAATAAAATAATATACAATTATATGTAGGTATATACAAAGTTGATACGACAGAGGGGCTTTTCTTTAAACTGCCTATACTAGATACCATTTTCAAGCTCTGTACCAAAAATCAATTAAATAGGAGCAGTAGTTTAGTCACAAATGATTTTTGAAGTTTTTGCTACGTTTGAACACGATGTATATTTCCTAACAGCTGATTATCTCATACGCATAGGTCATGCACCTTAAAACGATAATCTGAGTATAAGATACATTGTTGCCGCACAAGTACAACCAAATATTTCACGAAGCAATAAATACACACACACTTGCACTTTCACTATGAGAGTGACAATCATAGCAAAACCCCCGCGCCTTTTTCCCGCGCGTAAAAGGAATAGAAATAGGTCAGTATGTTGCTATTGCATTCTAGATCCTTGGGAATTTGCTAAAAAACTTTCTTTCAGTGGACAGTGCGCAAGCGTCATCCACTCGGGACGTACGTTACGTAATACGGGAGCCCCCCGCCGCCGCGCCTTTATGTTTTGTCGAACTCGCTGACAATAATTGTGATTTTGTTTTGTTATTGTGATAGACACTAAATAAGTTTAACTTGGGAATATTATTATTTAGTGTTAGTGTTTTTTTGTGTTTGACTGTTTTTATTGTGATAGGATACGTAATTAAACGTTGGTTGTGTGTGTGTGTAATCATTAAAGTGTTCAGCAATGCCTCGTGTAACTTACACGGCGTCAGAATACACTTACATGATTTTAATTTACGGTGAATGCCGTGGAAACGCAGATTTAGCTCTGCGAACATACCGAGAAAGGTATGGTGACCGGCGCAATAGCCCTAGGAACGCCGCGCGCCGGCACCATACAATTGGCAGTACAAAGATTACGGGAATTAAAGTGCTTAGCGACGGACAGTGATTTAATAAATAACAATATTCTCCGTCGGTATAATTTGTGCATTAATATGAATCGAGGACACATCGAGAATTTAAAAATTTTGTGTTTTTGTGTGTGCGCGTACTTAACAACCAGCCGGGCGCGGACGGCGCGAGCGGTCTAAACCGCCCGCCCCCCGCGCCCCCGCCAAGAGAGATAACACACACGCACACGCGCTCCTGCGCGACTTTGTTACCTAGGCATCTAACTAAGGTCAGTCAAATTTATTTATAAAGGGTGGTTGCGTTTCACTCTGACTTTAAGCTATTTAGTTTGTTTGAAAAAAAAAAAATCTCATTTTTGGCGCTTTCTATTTTTGTACTGTATCGAATTAATACTATACACGTATAGTATACGTAGTGTAATTTAATGCCCCTCTGTCATATCAACTCTGTATAAATGCCGGTATGTTATACGTTGTATTTTAGTAAGGGTTGCCGCCGAAACTAAGTAAATGAAAACAAGAAAATAGTTGTAATCTTTTCGCTGACGAAATAAAAATCACTTTATTAGAGAAAGTCACTTTATTATTCTACCGTGTAGCTGAGATAAAACATGCTATGCAAGAGTGCACAGCAGAAGTCTTGCATATGATTTATCAAGATAATATGCAAGATGTTGTCTCTTTGTTAGTGGGTACATGGGAGCAATATAGCCCTAATAGCCTGAGGAGCAATATCTCATGCCTTAGCCTCGCATCTCGAGCTTGGGCTGCCCTTATCAGTTTAATAAAGCATTTTACGTGCATTCGGGGTTCGTTGGTTCGTGTGGATACGAATAAAAGTGGAACATACGTGAATTCAAGCTCAATATTCATTTGAAACGGGTCCGTGCACTGCAGTTGTATATCAAATCAGGCATTGACCACGTATCTATTTCTCAGTACCTAATGTCATAAAAGTGATCAAGATAGATAATCCGTTACTTTTACAATTTGGTAACGACAAAATAACAGTTCGAAGCCTTCACCGAATTGTTTTTAACCACTGAATTAGCGCAAAAGACGTCATTATATAATATTAAGCTGTCTGGCTGTCATCGACATTTTTTGATGCCGTTACACCAAACTTAATCTATTCGGCATTGATATACAGGATTATTGGTAAAACATTAACAACCTTTTAAGAGGTCATTGTACTCATCATTATGAACAACTTTTACTATGGGACCAAACCTGAATCGCGAAAAAAAATCAGCTGTTCTCTACAGTTCTCTGCATAAAGGCTCGTACACACAGGCGCGACGCGACACGCGACACAAAGGCACCGCAAGTCGCGCAACGAGCGGTGCCTTTGTGTCGCGTGTCGCGTCGCGCCTGTGTCTACGAGCCTTAACTCGTCGAAATGTAGGGGCTGATTTTTTTCGCGATTTCAGGTCTCACAACGTTGAAGGAAAACGGCATGTCCTAGAACCAAAAATTCGAAGACATGTGACATCCACCAACCCGCACTGGGCCGGCACGGCGTGGTAGTTTATAGCCCACTCCCTCGAAGATAGGTGGCCTGTGTCCCAGAAGTGGGAACCGATTATCGGCTGATTATGAAGATCGTTTCCCAATTGGTCCGTTTTCGTTCGACATGTTTTACATTATCGATCACCATTCGATTCCCCAATGCGATCGACGAAGATCAAGGCATCTATGCAATGTCGATCGTGTAGGTGTAGCAACCCTTTGGGCAGCCCTAATTCTGGAAAAATTAGAGTTAGGTACCTACTCCTAAAGCTCTCCGTTATAGTAGGTTAATTGGGCAATGGCGCGCATAATTAAAGTCAAATAATTATCGCTCCAGTGCTCGGGTTGGTATTTGTTTAGCTAATATAGTGAGGTGCTAAGAGATTTAGCGTATCGTTGGTTTATCTCGGATATTGTTTGGTGTGGTAGAGATAACGGTTGGTTTGTTTTGCAGACGATGCTGATAATTTAATCTTTTTTTTATGAATTGTCGAGATATCATTACCTATAATTTAACAAACCTCAGGTAGACAGTGTTTTTTATTATATTGCTGAAGAATTTGTCAGATTATAATATGTAGGTACGTCTTCTGTATACT
The DNA here is from genome assembly GCA_963855955.1 of Luperina nickerlii. Taxonomy (NCBI): domain Eukaryota; kingdom Metazoa; phylum Arthropoda; class Insecta; order Lepidoptera; family Noctuidae; genus Luperina; species Luperina nickerlii. Next base: position 9,911,706 of record OY979666.1, read on the forward strand.
ACTTCCTTGGCTATAAGTGCAAATAAAATTAGCTTACGAAAGTTTAATTTGATGTTAAGACTCCTACAAACAGGCGCGACACGCGTTAAGGCTCCTGCAAACAGGCGCGTCGCGCGACGCGTATTTCGCGCGACACAAAGGCACCGCTCGTTGCGCGACTTGCGGTGCCTTTGTGTCGCATGTCGTGTCGCGCCTGTTTGAAGGAGCCCTACGATAAGTGAGGTTTACTACTCTACTGGGTATCTACCTAATAGGTACTTACCTTATTTGATTGTTTTTTTAAGATGCATGCTGATTATTACTAAATAACTTCTGCCCGCGGCCTCGCCCGCGAGAATATTGGAAATTATCCCACAGGAACGTGCTACCGGGACAAAAAGTAGCCTATATTACTCCTTATAACATCAGTTAAGTCTGTCCAGCCGTTTTGAAGATTAGCCGGTACAAACAGAAACCAGCCAAAAATTAAAAAAAAGTGTCACAAGTACCTACCGTATATACCTATTACATACTATATGCATTTAGTAAAAAGCTGTTATTTCGAAATTACTAACAGACACTTAAACTTGATTTATTTGTTGATTTAATGAAACATTCTTAAAATAATTCATATATTCAAGATGCAAATGGCTCACTCGAAATAGCATCCAAATGGACGTTTTAGACTAACTAAAAATAGCTCAGAATTATGAATAGTGCACACCGTAGGATGCCTGCGTGGGCTACTGGGCTCTAAGCCGATTAAAATATCGATCGGTAATCCACGGGATACATCAGCGTTATCACAAGCGTTAATTATTGACGTCAAGCAAGGTGTGGGCAGTGACCGTATTCTGGACATTTATCAAAATTATAACGAGGCATGGCTTAGGTTTCGTTAGGTAATGGGCGTTTATATAATTTTTATCGTGACGATATTGTCGTGGACGTCCACAGCCTCATGATAACACAGGGAAGTAAAATGTAAATAGGTATATGTAAAAATATATGAAGACGGTTTTAAATATCCGTCCACGATATCGTTATAACGTGCACGTAATGCCATACATTTTATGGACGTGGTACGTCCACGATAATATCGACAAGTTAGAAAAAACATATAAAAGCACACGATGGGCAGCAGACGATGCTGGCACCGGGCAAAATTTATTGATAAGTACTTACACACATTACATTCATAAACACCAACACACATACACACACCCTCACACACATCGAACACACGAATACTTCTTTTTATATTGATTGTTTTTTGTTTTTTTATCGGACTGACCGAAGTAAGGGGCAAAAAAATTATAAGAAATATTGACACAAAACGGCTAACAAAGATGTATAGAAAAAAAGGCGCTTCCACTCCCACATGAATTGACTTGAAAATTCAGGAGAATGATGACGAAAACAACGAAACCATAACGAGCAGGTACGACGAAAACATAACTGTTGCGTGCCAGGGTTCGAGGTTCTACCTCAATGTGGCAATCATTAGCTGAATTATTTAATATTATAAAGTAAAACGTCAGCCAACGTTTATCATAATTAACGATTATCGATTACACGTAGGTACCTGTAGATTCCGTGACCTTTGCAAGCGATTGAACTGACATTCGGAACATAACATATTATTGCATCTCGTCAAGGGGAACATATGGTTTGTATCAAAATAAATGGTATTTTTGCTATAGCTCGGGTTTAGTTTAGCTAATCTGACGATGGTAGTGTAAAGGCTCCTTCAAACAGGCGCGACACGCGATAAAATCACGCGCTACACAAAGGCATCGCAAGTTGCGCAACGAGCGGTGCCTTTGTGTCGCGCACGATCATATCGTGTGTCGCGTCTGTTTGTAGGAGCCTTAATTTTCGACCATAAACAGGTTATTCTCAATATTTCAATTAAAAGGTTTGCAGAGAGGAAAACTACGCTTATGCAAATACTATTGTAGTTTTAAAAGAAGATGAAAAACACAAAACATTTTCATACTTTGGATGCAAAGAAACTTTTTTACTTTTTACTGTAAATGTTGAAGTCTCGGGAGGAGATAAATTTCTTTGTTACTCACAAGTCTCCGGGGCAATCAATGTCGATAAAAGTTGTTTGAAAAGAAACTAACTCAAGTAAAGGAGAGAAGCCACTTTGTCTTTGGGTTAATAATTAATATAAACATCAACTTAAAGGTTTAATAGGTTCCTAAGATTCTTTGAAAAACGTTAACCCAAATTATTTGTTTATTTACCTGGCAGTTTGTATGTTTTATACCAATTTATTATGGCAGTTTTTCGGTTAGTCGCATTTCAACTTTTTTAAGACGAATGAGATCATAAATAAACGCATTTAGGTCAATATTTCCGTTTTAATAAGATGTCTTTTTAATATTTTATGGACATTTAATTAAAATGAAGCCGGTTACCATAAATAATATTTATTACCTACCTACATGTGTTATTTCTGCAGTTCGCTTTTTTGTACCTACCAAAAGTAAGTTAAATGAACTAAAACTCGATATAAAAACTCTATTTATATTGACTATTCACATTCGTGAAAGCCATAATTAATATTTATAACTCTGTGTTCATCGTAAGCTATTCCATAGTCCAAAAATAAATCGTTAAACTTAAAACCATTATTATCATCATCTGCCTAGCCTTTTCCCAACTATGTTGGGGTCCGCTTCCAGTCTAACCGGATACAGCTACATGAAGCGACTGCCTATCTGACCTCCACAACCCTGTTACTGGGTGATACGATACCCCTTGGTAAGACTGGTTGTCAGACTTTAAATTGTTAAAACCATTTGCTAAAAACAGGAAATTTCTAAAAAAATTAATTTGTAAGGATCGCTACTGTGAACGTTCAAAGGGAACACGTTGTAGGCACGCTTGGTATCTAGTGTTTAGGCAGCGGGTTGTCTTTCCACTTGATGTGATCCTTTAGTTAGCAGGAATATAATATCGAATTATTATAATATTGTGAGAAATAATAATGGTAGATAATGAAAGAAGCTACTGAAAAATTTGCAACGGAAAAATCCATTCCCTCTTGCAAAGTTTTCAGCAATTTTACAGATTTATGATTGCTCCTGAAACTGAGACCTAAATAATGAGTTTCTAACAGGATTACTTCCACCCATCCTTCGCTAACACAAACGGATGAACTTGAAATAAAAAATAAATTAAAACTTCATAATATTTGTACAGGACAGTCGAGTACAAAATACTTTTTAATATTTTGCATAGCCAAAAACACCAATCTAATATAAAAGTATTCCTAATATTTGGCATTTAATAAAATCAGCTGTTACAAGCCAATGAAAAAAAACTTGTTTATCTATGAATCTCAGATTATACACTGACCGACCACAAGTTCTCGTCATTGAAAATCGTGATAATGATCGAATAATGTGCGTTTCCTTTTAACAGAAGTTTTCCGCAGCCGATGTGTGTATAATATCGATGTGTAATAACTTTTATGATCTACGGCCAAACAATCAATTAACACATTGTTCCAGCTATATACATTGTGAAGTAGTTACTCGGTTTATAATCTGTGAGAGGACGATTTTTCGCGTAGGCAGTTAGCAAAAATTTTACTTCATGCGAAACGCAGAGCATGTAACACTATAATACGAAATATCTTGGTAAACAAGTTATTGACAAAGAAGCAATTATGTGATGAAAATAACGATATTGGATCGACATGTCAAGTTCACAGATGTTGCCCAATCAATCCAATTTCGCGTAAAAGTCCAAATTCGTAAAAAGGCATTCTTGAAATAAGGGAATCAGGATCAGAAGTCGAGACAACCGTGACGTCAAACAACCCACAGTACGGCGAAATGGGGTGAAAAACGACACGACGCTCATTTAATAAGCTTACAGCCACGCTGTTACAGCGAAACAACATATTATCATTATGTCACTCTTCAGAGCAGGATGGCTATATTTTTTTGTTGACGGTACGTCAATATCGTGGGTAATCTTTGCTTTATATTTAAATCTAAATATAATTAAAAATATTGTCATGTTGTTTAATGGCGTCTCTATGTCGTGGCCCATTATATCCATGTTTAACTTGTGAAGTATTGTGGAACGTTAATCAAAACATAATTAACGTTTGCCAGTGTCTGTTTTTTTTGTTACTGCTCTGTGTGAACGTAGGGCAGTGATTTTACGGTTACGCGCTACCTACCGTTAGTTCTCGGACCGTTAGTCGGCGGACGATAACAAGCAACTTTAATTGTTAAACATGTTATTTTTGAACAACACTAGGGGATATTTACGTACGTTCTTTATCTCATTACTACCGTACCGTAGATAATAGACAACGTCCAGTATGTTTCGGTCTTTCTTCTCAGAGCATTCAAGAAACGCCGAACTCATCTGGTTTTAAAAACAAAGTTAAATTTTGTGTAAAAGGGTTTTTTGAATCAATGTACAGAAACAAATAATATCATTTATCATTTAACACCATTCGCACGAACGAAATAGTAGAACATTGGAAATAGCTAAAGTTCTAGATAGAGATAGCTTTTTCGTCTGTCGGTCTATTCTGTAAAAATCACAGCATGAAAACTCAGGTGAAGTGGAGCTGTTATTTCACCGGAAGCTCTGTAAAAATCACACTGTGAAAAGTGTGAAAACTCAGGTGAAAGAAGCTGTCATTTCACCGGATGCTAGGAATTAAAGCTATTGACAGCTCTATTCTGTAAAAATTACACTGTTAAAAGTTTGAAAACTCAGGTGAAGTGAGCTGTCATTTCACCGGATGCTAGGAATTAAAGCTATTGACAGCTCTATTCTGTAAAAATTACACTGTGAAAAGTGTGAAAACTCAGGTGAAGTGAGCTGTCATTTCACCGGAAGCTAGGATTTAACGCTATTGACAGAGATTTTTACAGAATAAATCGGCTGGTCTAGATTGTGTAATTACCACTCTCGTGGAGTTAGCGTGATGTGAACTCGTAATTTCTAGCGTGCTAACCAGATAGAATTCTATACTGGTAAGTGGACGAGGTATGCGGACATTTGCGTAATATTGTACTCAGTGTGTACTTATCTTGTTTCTTGAAAATATCTTTCAAGATCGTTGTCTTTTTGACAACGTTACGTAATTCGTGCAGGTTATGGAGTCTGCGTAATGTGTGACGCCCCCCAGCTAGATGGACAGACGACCTTAAAAAGGTGGCTGGGACAGTCTGGATACGCAAGGCGGAGGACAGGGTTTTGTGACGCAGCATGAGAGAACCTTATTTCCAGCAATGGACTGCGATAGGCTGAGTTGATTGAATGATGGTGTCTGTAGAAGTTATATTTGTATGGGGCGCGTGGATTGGCACATGAAAAGAGAGGCCTATGCTCACCAGTGGCTGAGATGATGATAATGATGGTTTGGTTCAGCAAATCTATACTAATATTATAAAGCTGAAGAGTTTGTTTGTTTGTTTGGTTGAACGCGCTAATCTCTGGAATTACCAGTCGGATTTAAAAAATTATTTTTGCATTTCATAGCCCAATTCTTAAGGAAGGCTATAGGCTATTTAACATCACGCTATGACCTTTAGGAGCCGAGCAAAAAGAAAAAAAGTCAGGAAGTACGCTAAGCAAAAACGAAGTAATAGCGCGGGCAGGCGATGCGATGTGACGGGGTGGGTCGGAGTAACAAGAAATTTCACGCGGACGAAGTCGCGGGCAGAAGCTAGTTCAACAATATAAACAAACGTACATGGATGTTCTTCGTTGAATAAGATAGGTACCTATAAAAATGTTGCTTCCAAAGTTTCGAAGTCAGAACAAAATTTATTTTACAGGCAAACTACGTAAGGTATCATTTGGGAGTTGACCTCGTAACCTGTACGTAGACTCGAAATAAATAAAGAGATACCAAGCAACATTACGGACCGTATGAATGTAATAAAAGTATAACGTTGTTAATATTTCAAATGGAGCATAAGGTACTAAACACGGCGGAGGCAAAAGATATAAATTGAAGGTTAAAAGAATTATACTCCTTCATTCGTTACATAACGATGTATTTACAGACGTCTAACTATAGCTGGTGGGTATTTAGGTACAATTAGCTTATTTCTGATTGCCCTTTTTCTAATAAAGTTTCTGTACCTGTGTAAAAATAACTATGGAGAGAAAAAGAGGGAGAGAGAGAGATTTTTTTTTCGCAAATGTGTTTTTATATTTTCGGACGTAACTGTAGATGCAGCTTTCAGTTCCATTTAGCTTTCTATTTCTGTTACATTTGTCAGGATTTTAAGCTCAAATTCATATTTTTTTAGAATGTAGATTTACAATGTATGATTTTAAAACTATAATGACCCCTTTACATTCTACCGTTACATAGGGTGCGCAAAATTTAATGTCATCTTGCATTGCACAATGCTATTATATTAATTAAATTTTAAAAAAGGATGTGTCCGACTTTATCCAATCACAGCGAACCAAAAGGAGGGCAATGTATGCGCACACGCGGTTGTAATGTAACCGTCTAATGCATATTTACTTGGCACTCCATGCGAGTTATTTTTATCTAAGAATTTATTTATATCTGCATTATCTGCTTATAGAAGTTTCTACGTAGAAACGTAGTAAAATTTAAGTAAAGTATATTTAAACTATTTACAGGATGGCCGGAAACACTTCCTTGTTTCCTATTATGAATGTTTTCCCTAATATAACAGGTACTTGTAATGAAATATTAAAAAATAATCAAAATGATTAAACGGAATACTATGGCTTAAAATATCTCCTGTTCGTGCGGTTAGAGACAAACAGATTATTTCGCAATTTTCCGTGTTCTATTCTAATTTCCTTATACGTTTAGTAGCTTGCTACATAAAATGGTAGGTAGGTATACAATATAAAGGCTTCTAACTAACTATCTCATGGTTTGACAGTCAAAACAATTAGCAGTAACCCCGCTCCACTTCACACGATTTAACAAAATTTCGGGTCAGATCTCTATCGAAGCACGTATAAGTACTTACAACCTGCATGATATCGTCACACACTCCTGCAGGGACGAATTCGTCCCACCGAGACTAGAACCTCAAGGATTATTGGTAGGCCCACCAATCCTGAAAGCTCCGTGATCACGGATTCTAATATTTTTAATAAAAAATAAAAGTTAACGTTTAGACGAACAAGATTTGCTTGGTCGGCGTGGATTTGATTGGCCGGAAATATTTTAATTAAATTATTTATTATTAAATTTCCATATTTTTTTTTCCGTCATCACGGATTTTGATCAATCTTATATAGAATTTTGTGTGAAATTATGTTTAACAAGAAAAAATCCGGCCGACCAATGATTTTTAGCCGGAAAGGTCACGCATACCTATTTGAATGGTGTGATAAGGGGTAAAATTTATCCACTATCACGGAATCCTTTTTCTTTTTTTTTAATTCACGTGTTTTAATGTCGCATTTATAGTTACCTTGGTATGCGTGCTTACAAACTGCCGAAAGTATCGCGCATACCAAATTTTATTGTGTGAGTGAGGATTATACTGTTATAGATTTCACTTACTTGATGACATTTCTTTTAGGGTCTTTCTTCTACCTCTGGTCTCTTCCTTAAGTTTTTAACTATTTATTATACTAATTAATATGGAAAAGAGGAAAAACAGGAAATTTTTTATTTGGGTTGATTATACAATAAATGAAGGTTGATACAGAAAATATGTTCAATTCAAGTTTATTAATCAATAATCATCTACATCATTATCATCAAAATTATCATTCCTCTCTTCTTCTGATTCTTCGCTTTCTTCCTCATTCTGTTGGCAACTTAATATTTCCTCAACCTTTAACGGTGCCGATGGGCCAATGTACCACAATGGTTCGAGTTTACTGGATTCATTTACTTGCCATCCACATTCTGTTGGATCGCATAATGTACAAATAGGTTCGGTAGCATTTTGCCACATTGCGTTTACAAAAATGGTGCGTAATATTTTTTGCGTTAAAGTTTTCCAGCATGGTGGAATATTATTTGAATTGAAATTTATCATACCTTTGTAAAATTTTACTTTGTCGGTTGTACTTGCAAAAAATTTTAAGAATAATTCAAATCTTGCAATATTAGGTGCATCAGTCTGTCGAGCTCTACCGGGCTTCCATGCTTTTACAGGTTGTGATTATACAGCAGCTTTTGTTCGTAAAGGAAAAATTAAAGCCTACAACCTCCTGTTAGAAAATGAAAAATATCAGAACATGTTCGAGCATTTAACAAATCCGGAAGACATAAGTGATAAAGAAAAGACATATTTAGTTCAAAGATTTACAAATGAAGCGTAAAAAATAATGATGTTAATATTGCAAGATTTGAATTATTCTTAAAATTTTTTGCAAGTACAACCGACAAAGAAAAATTTTACAAAGGTATGATAAATTTCATTTCAAATAATATTCCACCATGCTGGAAAACTTTAACGCAAAATATATTACGCACCATTTTTGTAAACGCAATGTGGCAAAATGCTACTGAACCTATTTGTACATTATACGATCCAACAGAATGTGGATGGCAAGTAAATGAATCCAGTAAACTCGAACCATTGTGGTACATTGGCCCATCGGCACCGTTAAAGGTTGAGGAAATATTAAGTTGCCAACAGAATGAGGAAGAAAGCGAAGAATCAGAAGAAGAGAGGAATGATAATTTTGATGATAATGATGTAGATGATTATTGATTAATAAACTTGAATTGAACATATTTTCTGTATCAACCTTCATTTATTGTATAATCAACCCAAATAAAAAATTTCCTGTTTTTCCTCTTTTCCATATTAATTAGTATAATAAATAGTTAAAAACTTAAAGAAGAGACCAGAGGTAAAAGAAAGAACCTAAAAGAAATGTCATCAAGTAAGTGAAATCTATAACAGTATAATCCTCACTCACACAATAAAATTTGGTATGCGCGATACTTTCGGCAGTTTGTAAGCACGCATACCAAGATAATTATAAATGCGACATTAAAACACGTGAATTTAAAAAAAAGAAAAAGGTTTCCGTGATAATGGATAAATTTTACCCCTTATCACACCATTCAAATAGGTATGCGTGACCTTTCCGGCTAAAAATCATTGGTCGGCCGGATTTTTTCTTGTTGAACATAATTTCACACAAAATTCTATATAAGATTGATCAAAATCCGTGATGACGGAAAAAAAATTATGGAAATTTAATAATAAATAATTTAATTAAAATATTTCCGGCCAATCAAATCCACGCCGACCAAGCAAATCTTGTTCGTCTAAACGTTAACTTTTATTTTTTATTAAAAATATTAGAATCCGTGATCACGGAGCTTTCAGGATTGGTGGCTCCCGGACCATGGAAAGACCTTCTAGTTTCACTGTATCCAAACTATTGATTTACGAGAAAATGCCGATTGGCCATTCCAATATGAATCTTTCGTAATAAAATATCTCCAGAGTTTAAGCTAAAGGTTCAATAACGGACTGAAAGCAGAGAATTTCAGGATTCCAAGTTTGGTTTATTGGAAAACGTCACGTGTTCTTTTGATCCTAAATCTATTGTTGTCTTCGTTGATCGGGATCGTTCACACGTTCAAATTTGTTCAAAAATAAGGTAGTATCGATCCTTATTCCGGACCTGTGTGTAATTATAAAGTCTACGAGTACTTACTATGTTCGTTAGTGTAATGGTCGAAAGCGCGCCTGGGTCCGAAGTTTCGTACCCGGGTTCTCCCCCTATTAATATTATGGGACTTCTACAAATTTAAGGGTGTGGTACAGACCATCAAACTGAACAACTTTCTCCATGGGACCAACCGTAATCGCGAATAAAAATTCAGCCGTCCCATACGTTTAGGTCGAGTATATAGGTATTGAAGTTTTCTATGTGACAGTTGAAAATTTTTTCGGGATTATGATATTGGTCCCATGGAGAGAGTTGTTCAGATTGATGGTCTGTACCACACCCTTAAATTTGGCTGGTCTTTGAAAAATAACACTGTATATCTACACCTTCATAGATATTATACGACGGATTTTGATGCGGTTTTCAACATCATTTGGAGAATTTATTCCGGAAGTTTTATGTGTACCTACAAGTAATTTTATTAGTTTGCAAGTTAATTTATTACAAGAAGTTTAGCAAATACCTATATATTATTGTCTTCTTTTCCTTGATTAATATAACGATACTTACTAAAAATATTTCCCAGTGAAAAAAAAAGTAAGTAATACATTTTGATTAAACTCTTATAATAAAGAAATCTCCGTGTTTTCTCAAGTCGTAAAAACCATAAGTACATATACATATTATGATTTTTATATTTCTATAGTAAAAATCGTTAGAAGCAACCAACCAACCCCGATTGCTAGTAAGTTATAAAAAGTCACTTTTCGTGTCTGTGTGACCGCGTTATTCATTTAAACTGTGCAACGGGTTTTGTTGCGGTTTATCCATCATTTAGAGAATTTATTCCGGACGGTTCTATCTATGTTTATGAGCTATACATTTATTAAACTTGGCTGTAATAAAGAAATCTCGATGTTTTGTTAAGAAGTAAAAACCGTGCGAGTAGAGAAAATGTTACCTTTACCTTTGCTACTGGCTACTCCTTTGGAAAATAGAAGCGTAATGCCATGTTAATTGCCATTGCATTGTCTCAAGGTCATTCGTTACTATGTTAGTAACAATTGCATTCGTAATGAAGCATTCTAAGACGCAATTGTTTATAATACAAAGATGCAATAGTCATTTGATATTTCTTTACTAGAGCTAGAGGTTGTTCATATACTATTGGTATTCACAGCATTAAAGGTCATATTGTTTATTCCTGATAATCTTATATGTATGTATAGCTGCTTGTCATTGATTTTTTAACCGACTTCAAAAAAGGTGGAGGATCTCAATTCGGATGCTTATATATATTTTTTAAAACCAACGCACCAGAATTTCTCGTTCTGAAATTCATCTTTTCCGCCAGAATTAGTCGTGCATAGATTTACAGATTGACTGTAGCGAACGAAAGACAGGTGCAGGCTTTCAGACAATCCTGCCACGCCTCGTTCATGAAGTTCTTTCTGTTTTTTTTTTTCCACCGGAAGTGTAAAGCTACACACAGAAAAGGAGTTATTTTTGGAACCAAGAAAGAAAAATCTTTACACAGGGCATTTAAAAAAATAAAATAATATAACATAATATCTCGCCTATATTTCTCGAAGGGTTAGGCAGATGTGTGCTTACCTGTAGTTTACCCAATTTCGCCTGTTGTGTTTTTTAAGTCACAACACTCATGTAACAGGGGGCGAGTCAGAAAAACTCAAAGCATTTATTTCAATTAAAACATTTACAGGCACTTTTGAATTGCCAAGAAGTCGGTCAGTCAGAAAAAATGAAGTAGTTGCCCATTCCAAAGCGTAGGTACCTACCTATGGAGACGAACGGGCAAGAAACTCCATGGACACTCTTTATAAATTATATTTTACAAAAATATTAGTAACATCATTACTTTTGATTTTAAAATTATATAATGTGAGAACGATGTAAAAAATTAAGAAAGACGTACGTGTTAAAAGCGTCCAGAGTACAACAAATAGTACTTAACAAACGACAATCCAAAAATAAAATAATTAAAAATAAGCCGAGGCAGCTAAGTGATGACCAGCCCCAACTGACGGCGCCCGTTCACGAACATGACGCATAAATTAGCACCCACCACCAGATGGGAGCTAAATGATCCAACACACGCCACCGTCATCGTCAGCGAGATATTTGAGTCTATTGCCATCAACCGGGTACAGACTCCGGAAGTCCGGACTGATTGAGAAATTCCCAATGGAAAATCCCAATAAAACTTTGCCCGAACCTGGAAATCTAACCCAGGACCACATGATCAGTTTTTTTAGGTACGCTCAGAAGAACTAAAGACTTTTAGGTATACCATGAAACAACTACTCACAAGGTTGTAGCTAAGTGCCTGCACATTAACTTCTTTAATATTATACTATAGCTGCGCCACACGGTTTTACCCGCATAAGTTTCGATCCCGTGGGAATATCGGGATAAAAAGTAGCCTATATGTTAATCCAGGGTGTCAGCTACTTCCATAGCAAATTTTATAAAAATTGGTCCAGCCGTTTGAGCGTGAAGAAGTAACAAACATTAAACACACACACACATACACTCACAAACTTTCGCCTTTAGTGTGATACCCCGTAACTACTGACATCAATCTACAGGATGCGGTGGGCTGCGAAGCGTAGGCCAAAGGCCAAACAAACATAAAGCAAGGACATGAATTATTCGGCCATGCTTACGTTTTTCGACCGCTAGGGAACAAGCTGGATGTCGGGGTTTACATCACTAAGTAGCGCGTATTTTCGTAGTCGTTATTACTGGCAATATTGGGTTTAGTTCATTTGTTTAGGTATGCACATAGTAAACCTATATATAATATACAAATCCTAATAATAATTCAGTAGGTTAATTAGTTAATAAAGTTCCAAATATCTTTGCTCACAGCTTCGCTTGTGTGGGATAATCATCATCATCTGACTAGCCTTTTCCCAACTATGTTGGGGTCGGCTTCCAGTCTGAATACCAGTATTATACATGGAGCTAGTACTGCCTATCGGACCTTCACAACCCGGTTACTAGTCTAGCCACAGGACGTAGCTACAAAATAAAACAAAAATCACGAAAATCGGATTAGTAGTTCTCGAGTTATAAGCGCATTAACGGACAGACAGACAGAGAGGCGTTTCGTCACAGATTACTAAATAGGTTTCGTTTTTAAGAATACGCGTCAGACGTACACGTGCTTCTGTTTTTGTTTAACTATGTCGTGATAAAACTTATCACATGTAAATAGAGCTATCGTACACCGAACCCATGTTTATACAAAATAATAGTTGAATACCATTTTATTAAACACGTTGGGTCAGGTCAGGGTTCCAGGAAAGCCGTCTTGAGTTCGTTCTTGAAATGTTGTATGAAAAAATTAAACAATGGATTTCCTGTCGGTTGAATAGTTAATAACTGTTTCGAAACGCCAGTTCAGTAGCAATATTAATAGCTACTTACATGCTAATTGCGAAGTAGTGCTTGTAAGTAATCAGAAGCCTCATTACGTAACACACTATAAATGTCAATCTGAACCTATTTGAAGGATACAGCTAATCCATTGCTTCAAATGTTCGAAAAAATTGTCTATTCAGCAACGTAAATAACGTAATGGTTATTTTTGAACTGTCAAAATGAAAGCCATTGCTACTGATAGTGTGCTACGCAATTAAACAGGCGCGACACGCGATACAATCGTGCGCGACACAAAGGCACCGCAAGTCGCGCAACGAGCGGTGCCTTTGTGTCGCGCGCGATTCGTGTCGCGCGTCGCGCCTGTTTGCAGGAGCTTTTACCCTGCATTAGGCTGTTTCATCTGCTGTAGTTTAGTGCCTGAAATGGGCAAAGTTGATGTAAAAGACTTTTTACTTTTAGATACTAATTAGTACGTACTAAGTATACATATTTCACTGTTTAAGACGAGGAGTTAAGTAGGTCATCAAATAAAATGTTCGGTGTTGGAAATAAAGTTAGTAAAACAAAAACATCCCTTCACGTGTAAAAGATTTACTGCCTGGCGTTTCCTAATAAATATTCAATACGCAGTACCTATCTCTGTTTCCACATGGACAGATTTACAATCGAATAAAGGCTCCTACAAACAGGCGCGACACGCAATATAATCGCGTGCGACACAAAGGCACCGCTCGTTGCGCGACTTGGGGTGCCTATGTGTCGCGCGCGATCTTATCGCGTGTTGCGCCTGTTTGAAGGAGCCTTAAAGTGAAGTGAATTTCTTCAAATTTTGTTTTCAATGTAAATATTCTGCATATTTATTTCGCGGTATCGGTAAAATGCCAGGCAACCGGGTACGGTCGAATTAAGGCTCGTACACACAGGCGCGACGCGACACGCGACACAAAGGCACCGCAAGTCGCGCAACGAGCGGTGCCTTTGTGTCGCACGCGATTCGCGTCGCGCGTCGCGCCTGTTTGCAGGAGCCTTTACACGAGTAGGTGCGACCCATTATATGACGACACACTGGGGAGCAAGTGAACAGTGAACACACAGTTCAACATCGTGTCGCCGAGGAAAACAACACCGCACAACGCACAACTTGGCATAATTGAATTAGCTCCCTTGTTCTCCAAACTCATTTAGCTCAGTTAAATGCGTATAACCGACGGTGCCACCAGTCTGCCAAGGACGCCTCCACAAAATGATTTACAGAAGGGCAAAATAAATTGTTTTACGTCGAACAGATTGGAGCACTCTTCGTGCTAATAAAATTTAGCTTTCCCACTTTTATTGTGGCCGAGGGGGGCTCCTCAGATAAAGTGACTCACACAATAGGCCTCTATTTGGAAACTGTATTATTGAGGCATAAAACTTTCTGGTGTTCAATTAAACATCTAAGAGATACGTCTGTCTTTAGAGAGAAGACTGGCAAGCGTTTCTAAACGTTTCACATTTTATGACTAGACTAGATCTTGAGACTGTGATTAGAATCAATTGCGATTAGACATTAATAGCTGCATACATACAGCTACAAAGTATGTTGGCGTTAAAGATGTTTTTGGGTTTTAATCATATACATACCTATATAAAAAACATGCTGTCGGCACGTATTCAACACTAACCCACATTTACCGTTTCTGCTTGCGTCTGCAATTTAAGAGTACTACCAAAACACTCTGCTGTACAGATTACAGTGGCACTGCCCTCAGGTACAGTCAACTTCAGAAGTCGGAACACAAAAACTGTTGATACTATTCACGTATCAACGGAGTTGAGAATACAAATCAGATCAACAAAAGCGAAACATCAAAGAACTCGCAATTCCTTTATGTTCCTGATTGTACGCTGTCCTCGATTATTTCAGTATCGATAAATATTATAAAGCGTTAAGTATCTGCTGTACGTCTAAGCAGAGAAGTGCAACATCACCATTGACGTCAGAGCAGGCCAATGACCGACTTTGCTGCATCTAACTATTCTCGAAGAGGTGAAGGCACGACTTATATTATGTGTTCAGAAGTTATCGCTTTAACCGAAACAACATGCAGTTAACAAGAAAACATTTTACTGCGAATTGGGTACACTTTGGATATTTTCTGCTGAAATATCAGAGAAAATGTTTTGGCAACTCTATAAATATCAAGACAAGTGTTGTTCGCTGGTCTTAAATCATCTAGATAGGTAAATTCCGTAGTTTATTTCATGCATTTACGTATTTTCCTACCGCAAAGTTTGACCAATAGAGTTATTAATTTAATAATTATGAATTTGTATTTTCCAATATTTATTTCATAATGGATCCTTGAAATCGGTATATATGTATAGTCTGTAAAAGATAGCTTGATCTCTGCGACATAAGTCAAACTGATATTCCTAGCCTCCTAGGGTTGTCATGATATAAAAAATTGTCGATAGAAATTATCGACGTTTCTTACTATTATCGATGCCAATGTAACATTTAATTGGGTTTAATTTAATTACAAACGTTACTAAATTTAACGAATATTTGAATATAAAATACATTTATTCTCGTAACGGAGTACACCCCAAATCCATATTCAGATATAGATTTATGTGGATATGGATCAGTTTCTGAATCGCAAGAACAATCTTGTATATTTATTATAAACTCTTGTTATGAAATTAAAATAAAATATACAATAAAATAATTAATTTTAAATTAAGTTTTATTTAAAATATCGATAGTTTATAGTCTGTGGTCACGTTGATTCATCACCCATCACTAAGTAGGTGGGCATGCCCATAAAGTATGACATTTACAGGTACTGTCTGTCTCTGTACTACTATGAAATTCAGAACTTTATAGGCGTGATCTTACTGACAGCTGTCGCAGAGATCATGCTATCTTTTACAGAGTATATGGGCAAATAGCACCACAAAGCGTGACATAGACAAACTTAAGTGGCCACACCTCGACCACATTCAATGTCAAAACTTGAATGAATGATGAAAAAAAACCCATGACAGAAGATTGGCGACATAATAATAATATTATAATATTTCCTTGGTTAGGAACCGCATATCTTTCAACAAGCCTTGATTAGACTCCATTATTTATTTCTGGATTTTCCTACTGAAAATACCCGTTTTATTATTAAGACGTTGACAATAGACGTTCAAAACTTTGTAACTTTCGCGCTTTTGCCTACTACAGGCTAGTTAACTTTGATCGTTAAAAGTCTGTTAAGATACAAAAGGTTAACCTATCTTTGTAGTCTTTCACATCTTTATTTTGATGTAATTGGCGCTTTCAAATACGTTTGACTTACAGGCAATAGAGCCGAGATACAGGATCCGTCCTATATAGTTCGGCAACAGAGGATTCCATATTAAAAAAATTAAACAATATCATATATGAATATGATATTGTTTAATTTTTGTGGTGAAATAAATATATTATATTATTATTATTATAACAGATAATTAGTGTTCTACTATTAAAATAGAATTGTTCATCATATCTTACTTATCTTATGTCGTAGGTTCATGAAAATATTTCTTAGCTTCTAGCTAGGCTGACAGTTGCAGGTTTACTTACCTACCTAGTACCTAGTCATCGGAAGTGGCAATAGATGGGTATAAATCCGATGATCATAAATCTTTTTGCTCAAATGAACATGAACATGAGTCATATTTTCTTTGCCTATAATAATCATGTACATATGTATTAACATAATTATTTTATTATTATTTTTTGAGACACTTGTGGTGATAAAAAAAGTTTCGTTTCGTTTCGTCTTCGACCGATGGAGATTTTTTGCTTTTAAAGTTCATGGAGGGCCCATAATGACCTAATGATAAGAAAACAATTTGAACATTAAAAATATATACTTTTGTTATTTTCCTGATTAGTGACCGCGTATATCTGCCTAGACTAGGCCAGAAGGACTAGTGTTTGCCTACTATTCTGGAAAGCAACGCACGCCACTGTATGTACGCCATACCTACATTCTCTTTATTCTTGCCTTTGAATAATCGAAGGATCCACAATAATAGAACCACAGGGCACGCTGTAAACAAAAGCACCCAGGATCCATTTTCATCAACCAATCAATCAATTGTAGTAACCGGGATTATCGCCAGTCATATCTACGTATAATATTAATTAGGTAATTGTTTGCGAGCAGCGACAAACCCGGCGAGGGGCGAACGCGATCCAATTAATTCAATTAACGGGGGACAAACATCCAGTTACTCAAATTAATTGAGCCGATGAAACCTTCAATTTGATGGAATATGATAAACCGTCGCATGTCGTCGTCCAACTAATCATAAGCCTTAAAGTGTCTAAATGTAGACACGCAAAGTGCCTATTGACATCATGATATTGAAATTCGAGCGGCTAATACCTACCATAATATTTTGCGCAGAGCTTAACTATTCCAAACATTCTTCTAACTTAACTTACACCACAGATTACCTGCAGTATTATCTCTCCTTCCTCTCTAAATCCATCCAAAGCTGCAAAACTGGTCTGTAAAAGATCACTTTTAGAGTTTTAGCGATAAGACCGCCCATTGTATCACCCCTTGTAAAATTTCTACATGTATTTATCTGTAATATTAATGGTGTAAATGATAAGGAGTATTATTCTATTCTTCTAACTTGTTTTGTGAAGCATTGAAATAAGAGCTACCTTGCAAACACAATCTCTTCGTTCATTGCGGAAGGACCAGTGGCATGTTATGCGATAATCTATTTTCATTCTTGGACAGGAGATTATAGTCGTCGAACTCGAACGTTCCAGTCTTATTTGATCTATTAGTAGCAGACATAGCTGCTGTACCTAATATTAGGTTTACGATCGAACACTTATTGATGCTATATTCGACATTCCAGTCACTCACTCTGACTTTATTGTTATTTAACAAATCAATCAATCAACAATTGGCATGTTTGTTTATATGAAAGAGTTTATTTGAGAAGTTCCTGATGGAATTAAGTATCGTGCTGAATAAATTCATGAGACGTATTCCCACAGTATTGAAATAACAACTTTGGGAACAAAACAATTTTTAAGAAAGAACACGCGTATTTTTTTGCGTCGGGTTTTTCAACTTTTTTTTTTGCTTTTTTCCCGTCATCTTCTATTCTTCGTGAGTAAAAAGGACGTGTTTCGGTTTTGTTTCGAGTCTGGTGCCTTTTGTCTGTTGTCAAAAGTTTGTGTTTGCCTCAACGAGATGCGGAATCCTTATGAGATTTTGTCTGTGTGCAGTAAACGACAGGGCTGTCTCGTCACAATACCATAAAAATGTATTGGGGCAACTTTGCATTTAAGTTGTCTTATAAATAAAGGACCAATCTTTGTATACTTAAGTCTTGCTTTCTTCTGGTGTATTGGAATCTCCAAGAACTTTTGACTTCTTTTTATTTATGAGGGTTAAACTCAATTTAAATCACATTTCGCCTGTCAGTAGAGATAAACTACGATAACATGGCGCGCCCCTCCAAATTACTGTTTCGATGTGTTTAGCCATATCCTTACGAAAGTTTTTGTATGTAGTTGTAAGTGTTCGTCTTCAGTAGCAGGCCGGCAGCGGTCTGAGACAGTCAAGTTGTTGATACTACATCGCTCAGTGACACGAAAGTACTGATTGCAAAATAAGTTAGTCATGGAAAATTTGGGGAGTGTTAAAAAACTATGTTGCAAACAAAAATATAGACCATAACTACACATCTATAATGAAATTACTTCATGAACATCTAGACATGATCGATTGCACAATGTGGACCAACACTTGCAGACATGTGGAGGAGACGGAATCCAAATACTGGGATAACTACGACGACGAGCAAGAATTTATTATTCACGTAGGAGAATCAGATTCTGAAAACGACACATCAAGCTTCTATGACAGCGATGAACAAAATTTTAGTTCCTGTGCTAATAGAGATAATTAAGATTTTTTATTTTATATAAATGTTGTGGGCCAAGTGATTAATGAGGGTATTATTAATAACGCCCGGGCAGTATGAATAATGCCCTCATTGTCACTTGGACCATAATGTATATTATGTACTTTTTTATAATAATTATGATTACGTATTTTTGTTAATTAATGATTTTGATGTCTTAGTAACTAAAAATAAATGTGTTACAAATATGTATATTATAAAGGTTTCATTTATTAAATATTTATTTTATAAAGCATTAATGATTAATATAATAAACAGTCATAAATTATTAATATGTATAAAAATAATAAGAGTCACATTTCATTCATTCATTCATTTTATTGAAAACATTAAACATCAAAATATTAGATTTAGAGTAAATTAAATTTCAATATTTGAACACAATAAAATTTATTCATAGTTTTGTGCAATCGGTACTCGTAATATCTCACTTATTACCAGATTTGTTGGTCAACTAATCATAACTAGCCGACCGCGCAAGACAACGCACGTGTTCGTTTCATAGAATACCTCAGTGCAGCGCCATACTAATAATAATGAGCGATTAATGACGGCACTAGTCGAGCAACATATCCGTGGATTTGTTTTTGTTTGACGGTTTTTGCATTACACACACATGCGTTGTGAGTGTTGGTGGTGCTTTGTAAATACTTACACAAATACTTTCAAACGTTTCTGAATTTTGGAGGGGCGCGCCATGTTATCGTAGTTAATCTTCAAAACAATAACTACTTGTAATGTTTGATTTTTTATAAGTATCTCGAAGTATTAGGTACGTAACTTTTCAGAAGATACTTTTTATTTGATCTAAGTACGTCAAACTTGGCGTCTTATTTTTTGCCCAAAATAGTTTTTGACGTTTTCCTACGAGTATAATACCTACCCGATCATTACTCGCAACTTGTTTTTAACTTGTCATCGTATAATTACATTTGATTTCGGTTTACCTACGTCATTTTGTTCTTGTAACGAAATATTTATTAACAAAAAATTAGGATGTTAATAATATAAGGATAATAAGTAGGTACAGACGCCAGTACATCAAGTTACTACAATCTGTCAAATTTATTTAATAGATTTTCAACTTTATCGCTAAACCATAAGGTTCAAAGTTGATAGGCAAAATTTTACAGTTTCGGGTAGTTTGATGTGCTGGCGTGTGTACTTACGCACGGCTACACATCAAGCTATAATAACCAGTAGGTATACGCTGACTCTGATTGTACGAAAAACCTATACAATGCGAGGTCAGCTAAAACTGGAAATGTATAGCTTCATGTGTAGCCGTGTGTACCTATGTGATGTTATTTACAAACATACAATATGTAACAAAAACCCTGTTGTTCCTTTTAGGGACGTATACATTTACCTACAAGCACAACATTGACGAAATTATAATTTAAAAAAGTAAGCATTGGCTAGCCCAGAGGTCAAAATCAAATAACTATTAAAATCGACACATTCAAAAAAATGTTGAGTATCTGAGTTTATAAGTACATAAATTATTTCGCTAAAAGACTTCTCCAAACAGGCGCGACACGACACGCGACACAAAGGCACCGCAAGTCGCGCAACGAGCGGTGACTTTGTGTCGCGCGCAATTATATCGCGTGTCGCGCCTGTTTGTAGGAACCTAAATAGCCTACGAGCTCGGCGGCTTTCTTTTATGCAATATAAGATGCCGCCAAAAGCTAGCGCGGCGCACGGGGGCGCCCCGGGTCGGTACCGCGTGCCTACGTAAAGGCTCCTGCAAACAGGCGCGACATCGCGCGCGACACAAAGGCACCGCTCGTTGCGCGACTTGCGGTTCCTTTGGGTCGCGCGCGATTTTTTCGCGTGTCGCGCCTGTTTGAAGGAGCCTTTACCCTTTACCCCGCCACGGCCGCCATCCGCCGTCCAGTGCGAATTTCACTTCCTTAGTCGCTCGCGCAGATTACTTTTTAACGGATGTTATTGTTGACCCGCGTAGTGAGTGACTTGTGTTTTGTTTACATAAACGTTGGTCATTTCCTATTCTAACTTACACGTAGAATATTTTAATAAGTACATACTTAATTATATGTTGATGGGTCTTGGAAAATGAGTCATTTTCAAAAAAAATGTACATTCTCTCATAATTTTTTGTCTTCGTTGAAAAATCACGTAATATTATGGACTTATTGCCGATTTTATGAATTCGTTTTGTTCTAATCATTGTTTATAATTTTAACTCATCAATGTAAACTCCAAATACCCACTACTTTTTATTTTAATAAAAAAAATTGCAAAATAAAAACGAAGAATCTTAATCCGTTTAGTACAAATTATGTTTGTCTCACTTAAGCTTTTGACAACAAAAACATTAACTGACGCTTAGCTGAATGGTATATTATTCAATTTAATACGGGGTATAATAATTAAGGTACTGATCTACCGAAAAAAAAATATATTTGCATAAAACGTTAAACTAAATTAAATAGAATAGAATTTAAATATATGTCCACTTTTGTAGTACTTTGTGTAACACCTCTGTGTAACGTCGAAATCATGCTTCATTTGATTGACTTTAAACGCATCTCTAGTTGATTTAGCAGTGGCAACACAATACGCAACTACCAACCTAACGAAATAAAAACGCAGCCATCTCGTTTTTCTGACATTTTGATTTGACTGTGATCCTCGATTTTTGTCACAAAATATTTTCCTCCGACTAACGTGGATTTAATAGGTAAAGTACCAATAAATAACAAAAAACTTTATATATACATGTGACTTTGCATACTAATGAGAGAATCCAACTGAAATAAAATAATTCTAGTGAGATATTTGTCTGTAATTTGTTCGACATTATTTTGACACCGCGTTATGTTGTTATTTTGTGTAACATTGTGTAACGTTACACAAAGTAAACGGTATAAAGCTGTGTGCATATTGCTAGAGTCCAGTGTTTTTAACCGACTTTTAAAAAAGAGGTGCCCTCAATTCCACTGATTTTTTAACGTACATAATATGACGCAATAAATTATGAATCGATTTTGATGATTATTTTTGTGTTTTAAAACTTTTTTTTATATGGTACTATGGACCAACACTGAAATTGCGAAAAAATATCAGCTGATCCATGCATTTAAAAACCATGACATGTAAAAGTGCTCAAAAAAGTCAAGTTAAGTGAAGTGCAAAATGTTCTGCTAGTTTTTTTTTAGTTTCCTCTCAACAATACCAAGACAAGACAGGTGGAAAACGGCAGTATGAACTATTCTTTACAATGTCTTTTGTGTAATATTATGCTCCTTTATGTAACGAATATATGAATTCCCTTGTGTTTCTTTTGTGAAACGTACAATTTTTTTGAAAATGACTCAAATGTGACTGCAATTATGCAGAAGCACGCAGACTCTGCCAAGAACGTTTTGCGAGTCTACCATCACCGTCGGCGCGGCGATGGCATTACAACGTTTGCACATACGATACGTACACTACAATACCGGCAGTGTGCACGGGCGAGACCAACGGCTAGCTGACGCAGGCAGACCGAGGACTCGAGACAGTGACATCGAGGAGCAAGTCAGGTTTTATGTGACAGACGCGGCGACTTTTTTAATGTAGGTAGTGAAGTGTTAAATGTAGTTTTAACAATTATCAATTGTGCATAAAAATAACCAACATTTTCAAAGATTCATTCGTTAAAGTGATAAACAACAGCTGACAAAGTCACGAACTTGTGTACAAAACAGGTAGTTCAGCGCCGGAGTGCGCCGGCGCAGCGGCACAGTATCAAAGAGTGGCGGGAACGTTCTATCTCTTTCTGGTTTTGCGTCTTCGCTTCTTGCAGAGGTAAGAAATCAGATAAACATTACAAATACCTATTTATATTTTATTCTTGTTGAACAGTTTTTATAAATGACCTGCATTATTGCGTATGTATACCGATTCTTAAAACGTAGATAGAAGGAACAACAGAGTTTTTGTTACATATCGTCGTTGCGCGTGCAAAAGTCTCTGTGTTTTTAGTGAACTTATTTGAGGTATAATTAATATGAATTATATGTTTAAGTATACGGAACTTTCGATGTATGAATATCACATAGCTGCATTCCGTAACTCTATAAATATTGCACTTATCACATAGTTATTTTTACAGTATGTGTGTATTGAAATAACGATTAAAACTGCATAAAGGACCGAAAATAACTGAATAACACATAGCTACTTTTGCACGCGCAACGACGATATTGTGTATTTGTAACCTCTTTTTGATCGCGAATTGTCTCCAATACCACATCCGTTATACCCTGCTGATCATTATGATTGTTTTTTTGGGATGTTATTACTCGTACAATAATAACCTAGGTAGTGATTTATGGTCGTCGTACTCGTCATGGTGGCCCAGTGGTAACGGCCCCGGCTTACGAGTTGTAGGTCGTAAGTTCAAACCCAGGCCTGTCTTTATTACTTTGTGTAATTTATTTCATCACCATTGCTCTCAAAACGGAGTAGGAAAACATCGTGAGGAAACCGGCTTGTCCTGGAACCAAATACATATTCGAAAACATGTGACATCTACCAACCTGCACTGCCCCTGTGGTTGATTTCGTTACATACCTCTCACAGAGAAGCCTGGGTCCCAGCAGTTGTTATATGTATGCTGATTATGCTCATGCTTATTAGGTAAAATTATAACTTAGGTAGTGATTTATGGTCGTCTCGTATTTTTTCCATCTAAATCCACAAGATACTTGTGTGTGTAAAATGACTTCAAATGTTTGTTAGATTGTAACTCAAAGATAAAAACTACCTGTTAAATAAGTTTATTACCTCTGGTCCTATTAAGGGGGAAAATAATAGGTGAATATTGGTCATGTCTTTTCAGATGTTTCTCGAAAGTCGAGAAACCGTCTCCATCAGGATGAATGGTGACTAAGCGTATTTAACGTTGAATTTATGCTCAAAAATTGCTTCCCTATTGCTTCTATTTGCTTCCTATTCTCAAACAATTGCAAATTTAAAGGTGACCGTTCATTCTGATGTTCTGTACCAATTTGGTGGTAACAATTTTGTTGTTCGTTGAGTACTAATTATTTACCAAATATGGAAGCCATTGGCGTTGGTAGTCACGGACATAAAATATTGATAAACAACACATTTGTCGATGTCTTTATTGCCGTGATAGTTAGTTTTATCGTTGTAAATCATTGAGAGAAGCAAACGGGTAGTAATTAATGGCCACCGTGAATTTCAATAATTATATTTATCAGGTACATTACGACTCGGTAACCAGCCGTCCTGACATCAGAATGAACGGTCATCCTTAAAATGTATTTTTCTTCTAGAATACGATGGAAGCAATTGTTTGAGAATAGGAAGCAAATAGAAGCAATAGGGAAGCAGTTCTTGGGCATAAATTCAACGTTAAGTACGCCTAGTGATCGTTCATCCTGACGGAGACGAGAAACCGACCTTTGTAACAGAATAGTTGGATTGGAAATCTTAGAAAATAGTTTTGTTGTGGCGAAACTTGGAGTTCAGAAACAGATTAAGATTGATTAAATATATTGATGTGGTTCTAACTGAAATTAATCCCACGGCAGGAAGTTTATGTTATAACTTTATGAAGGAAAACAAAGGAATACAGATACAGGTGCTCGCAATTCGCGTCTGAGTACTGTTTCCATCTCATTCATCGTTTCTAATTCTTAGCTTATTAAACCTCACTTCAAAGCAAAAGTTTTCTACAAACATAGATCGGATCGGAGCGTCCAACAACTAAAAGTACCTATCACATAATTATACCAACTCAGGTACACTCGGGGAACGAAAGGGTTGAGCTAATAGCTCATTATGAAGAAAGTGTTTATATCCTTATATCACACTCTATGAACGTACTTGTGTAAAGTACAACATTCCACGACTGTACATATTATTTGTATGAATTCGTATTGACCTAACTGAGTATTTACAAGTTAATTCGATTAACCCGCTTTTGATCGACGCAATTGAATTAAAGCTCGGTGTGCATGATAAAAAGTCCATTTGATGTAGTAATTAACCAAATAATGAACCTTTTGAAGGCTAAGGCTATTGTGTCCATTGTAATGAAGGTAAATGATAGTAGAATTAATATTGTAAGTCCGCGTACGCACGGACGTAAAAATTTCGCGGCGGGATTTTATCGAGTACCGGATTTTCAACTCTAGGATTGAGAATCCAACAGACTGCTTCCCAGCGCTTCAATAAAACACATTCTTAGATTTTGAACTTTCGTCGCTAAGCAGTGCGTTGAAAATCCAGTGCACAAAAAAAGTCGTCGCGGGAAAAACCCGCCCGTACTACCTGGGCTAAACGTATCACTTTTTTCTACTTTAATTTAGTGACAGGTTCTTTTTATTGATGAACCACCTCCTATATTATAAATGCCAAAGTGTGTCTGTCTGTCTGTTACCTCTTCACGCTTAAACCGCTGAACTAATTTGGGTGAAATTTGGTATAGAGATAATTTGAGTCCCGGGAAAGGACATAGGATAGTTTTTATCCCGATATTCTCACGGGATCGACACTTATGCGGGTGAAACCGCGGGACGCTGCTAGTTTATAAATATACGAGTTTTTGAGAAGAATCGAAGAGTATCTTCCATTTTTTTTTAAACGTGAAGTACCTGCCACGTTTAAAAAAAAAGAAGACGTTGAAATCGAAAATAATATTCCTTTTACCCACATCAATAAAATCCCTTTATGATTTCATCCCGTCAAGTTTGAACAACCTAATCTATTAAACCTTAGAAATGGCGGTAGGTACAAAGAATAAGCCTGCAGTCTCATAGTCTGTACAAACAGTCTACAAAAGGCAGGCTCCATTCATATTTATACAATAAAAAGATATCTGATATTTCTTCAGCTTCCAGAACAAATCGGATTACCTTGCATAATACAGGCGCGAAGGGCCGAAGGGCAGAGGAGAAACGAAAGCAATAAGAGTGTGAAATAAATATACTTGAGGTTATTGGGTTTCTTTTCAATAATATTTACGTGAACGCCCACGCGTTTTGTTATTACGTATAAAAACAACCGAATCTTTAATATAAAGTCGATTTAACATTATCTATACTAATAATAAACCTGGAGTTTGTTGAATTGAAAAATCATGCATTGATAGCCCAATTCCTCAAAAAGGCTATATATAGGCTATTTAACATCACGCTCAGACTCATAGGAGACGAGCAAAAAGAAAAAGTAAGAATGAACGCTAAGCGAAAACGAAGTAAAAGCGCGGGCAGGCGATGCGATGCGATGCGACAGGGTGGGTCGGTAAACAAGAAATTTTACGCTGACGAAGCTAGTTTCACATAAAGTCGATTTTTGGTTTTCAGTTTTTTTTAACCCTATGGTCGATTTTTGCTTTTCAGTTTATTTTAACCCTAAGTTTTTTACCGCAGTCGGGTTCTTTTTTATTTATTTCCAGCTTTTTAGTTTACAAAATAATGTGAAAGATTTCGCAGACGATTTAGTTCTTGGTGCGGGTTTTTTACGATTTGTCACTTCGAATTACTTTTAACCATAGAAGTTGTTTATATTTTTGTAATCACCTTTTAAAACCCTTTATTTTGATACCCCACTTGAAAGGTTTTGAGAAAGAAAAAAAATTTTCAAGACAATACGGCGTCAAAAATCTGTCATTGTCATTTTTTTTTTCATTTTTAATATACCCAGTGTCACTTTTACAATTAGGACGAATCTAACGGCACCTCTCAAGCTGAATTCGATCAAGCCGTTTAGGCTACAGAGCGTGCTAAAGAAATATACATACATACATACCTACATAACATAACCCTCCTTCTGGCGCAGTTGGGTAAAAATATACACTGTCGGCCTATACGCGTCAAAAAGCCAAATCCAAATACAGAGATCATATACGGTTGGAAAGGGCTTCTCAAGAGCAATCGAATAGTATCGACAAAACACCATATGACTTAGTCACGCAGTGCCGGGAACGTAAAAGAATGAATACGGCCGAGCGGATCAACCCCGTTACGTAAACGTATTCACGTACAACACCCGGCCGTGTCCATGACACGCCACACTTCTTTTTTTTATCCCCGTAGTACGTTACCGTGGGATAATATCCGACATCGACGCGGATAAAGCCGCGGGGCAAAATTTAGTTCTCTTGTCGTCACGCCCAAAGGGACGTTTCCTTATCGAAAACACTTTATTTTACACATTTTTAGTACTTACCTGTCTCTATTGTATATTTTTCTAGTGAGTGACTAAGTTTCTTTGACAAGACACCTTTGAGGATGTTCCGCAATATCTTTAAAGAGCCGTATATTGTAAAAGGGTGTTAAAAGATTTTATATTCACAAGGAGACGTTTACGACCGTGTGATATTTGCGTTTATGGCGTTCATATTTTAATATTCTAAGTACCTATGACATTAAAAAGTTAGGTTCTCTTTACTTTATTGACATTAGAGCCTAACACTATAAATCATTTGCAAATGTCGATGATATACATAATATTCATGTGGTACTACTTAAAACCCACGGTCATTTATACTTACATCTAAAATACACGTTATTTTAAGGAGAAAAGTAAAGTGGTAGACCGCGAAATTCAAATTTTCTTACGTTTTTTGCAATTTGCAGGTCAGTGTCAGATTGTATCTTGATCAAAATATGATTCGCGACAATAACAGGTACATATTTAAGGAATTATAATCATTAGAATCATTAATATATCTTTCGAAGTTAGATTTCTACCACCAACCACCAATCTCTTATGGAAAAGTGTTAGTGGTAGAAATCTAACTTAGAAAGATGGATTATTGATTCTAATGATTATACTTCTCTAAATATGTACCTGCTATTGTCGCGAATCATATTTTGATCAAGATACAACCTGACACTGACCTGCAAATTGCAAAAAACGTAAGAAAATTTGAATTTCGCGGTCTCAACTACCCATTCACCTTAAGTGTCATCACTTCATCAGATCAGAGTCAGCCTAGTTCTTACCCACAACGTTCTTTATTAGCGGTCGGTTGAACTGTGGCCATATTTTATGCCCACATCAAAACAACGGTCGATCGCCATATAAAATTGACTACAAGAAAGATGTTCGCCTACTTTCTTGTCATGTTTAGAACTATCATTGTAGACTTGATAGATGCAAATTCTTCCGGTTTTAGAATGTCGAGTCGTTTAAGGGGCTTACATGACCTAAAGCGCGGTCACTGTCTGACTGCATAGAAATAAAGAAAGAGACGCGCAATGCAATGACACAACGCAAAATATGAAGGAATTATTTAATTACAAAAAATCTATTGTTCTATTGTTTGGACTAAAAAACTAAAACACTAGTATTTTAGTATGTTGCTTGTAGAATAATCTGACAAAAAATCAGAATGCTGTATGTATAATTATTGTACGCAAAATACGCGCATTGACTTGGAGTTACGGACACCAGCCCATATTACCACCTATGTATAGGAGTATTAGTATGATTTTTATTGTAAAAAGAAAGTTTTTAGAGGTGATGATTTTTTTCTATCGTATCATATTAGTTGTATTATGTTTTCAAAACATTATCTACCTAGCATATTATATCCTGGAGAATATCATATATTTTTTTGATTTTGTTTACTGTAGTGGTTCGTATACTTTTATTGTTTCTAAAACTTGCGATTTTTGCGTTCAGGCCCTGTAAGCCCTAGTCTAGCTAGATTTTTCCGGTGACGAGACAAAAACCGAAACGAGTTCACAAAGAGTTCAGAACAAACATGATTCATAATAATTTCGATGTCGTGTTCTACTTGTGTAGCTATAAAACCAGTAAGTATTATCTCTACTTGCAGTCAATACTCACAGTAGAAAATTAAAACGTTTAAGTATGTATTCTCAATTTGCATGAGCTCGCTGGCACGACTACAGTTTCGTTTAATATTTGAGGAGTGCGCTCGAAGCCATTACACCCGCCGGAATGAGAGCACTCTCAAATACCCACAGCTTTTCACATTACCACCGAAATTTTCGGTTGTTTCATGTGGCTGTACTTATAACGTCTGTGGGCGACCTTTCTTTGGCCAAAACAGGCGCCGCTTTTCACTCAGACCCCGTTTTTAGAGTTCCGAACCCAAAGGGTAAAAACGGGACCCTATTACTAATACTCCACTGTCCGTCTGTATGTCTGTCACCAGGCTGTATCTCATGAACCGTGATAGCTAGACAGTTGAAATTTTGAATATTTGTTGGTATTAGGAACAGGATGTAAAGTTCACTCATACTCTATAGAAAAGGGAGGATCCTCCGACCAGACGGGTGTGTCTGGCGGGCCACTGCCCGATGATTCATGCATGACGGACCGTTGTATCTATGCTAGTTGCGCGAAAACTCTGCTTGCGAGATGCAGGCTCATGCAGGATTTTGCGTGACGTCAGTATAACGCGTTGTTCTCATGTGGCGTTGTAGATACCGCTACATTTCTGTTGCCGCTATAACAACAAATACTAAAAACAATAAAATAAATAAAGTTTTTGCCTTGTGGTACGGAACCCTTCGTGTGCGAGTCCGACTCGCACTTGGCCAGTTTTTACTTTCATCGTTTTATATCGCAATGTCGTTGACGTAATGTTGTGGATTAACGAGTGTTTTTATTAGTTTCATGAAAACTCGGCGGTGTTGAAGTAAATAAAGGATATTTATTGAGTACCTATTCTCAATAACGTCGTACCTAACCTTTGATGTACCTAAGTACATTCAGACTTTATGAGAGTCGATGCATATTACGAGTGAGATATTTGATATGCTGATGTATATTATGTGTATTGTCTAAGACTATTGATTCTCTATCAAAACTCGGAGTGTATCGTGACATTATGGGACAAGGCAGTCGGCATTGGGCAACGTTGCCGGGGACAAACACGCAATACAAATTGCTAATTACAATCCTTGGAAACTCGCTAGAGAAAGTTATGGTATACGATATCAGAGTCTAAAGGTTATTAAAGTAGTGTTTAAGAGAGATGCGATCATTAAAACTGTTTGTTTACAAATACCGATCGAATGTCTGTACGAGTGATATATTTTACGAGTTGTTTTCTCATAGAGTGGGCACCTTGTCTAGTGGCAGATGACGTCACGTCGCCGACACGTCGTGTGACGTGTGTCGTGGTATCTGCGTCGTGTCACACACAACTCAGAAAACATTTCCCTCGTGTGCCCTATCAGTGTCTGGAGAGAGGTAGGTACCGCGGCGTCACTCATGCGGCAATGCTGTAATAATGTTTGAGATGCTTTGAGTTCTTTCCGGTGGTCTTATAAGGTGCTTAAAGGATTTTATTGACAACATAATCGGGATACTTAGTAAGGAATGATTTTTGATGTGTAGATATTAAAAAATAGACCTTCAAATTAAAAAATAGGTAAGTCAGTTTGGTCTGAGCACGTGAATCATGCAATATTGTTTTAATCAACTTCACGAAAACAGGTTTTCTAATTGTGCTCTTTTGTTTTTAATGACAATTTTCTTATACCTTGTGGCAGCATTTTTTATTGCCAAACTGGGTATGTAAATTTATTCGTAAGCTAATGTTACCTGTGTAAACTTCCGTATGGGAAGGGTCTACTACGCAAAGCTATGAAGACTCTGCTTTATTATTGGCAAATATACACGAGTCTTAATTTCACAAATAATGGTCCTTAAATTATAGGAATACCTAAAACCATTAACAAAGTAACTTTAACCACTGTAAGAACAGTTTTTGTTATTTTTATCGTTTCACTATCGATCTGTCATCCCACACAAAGTTGCTATCCTGCGATTGATAGCTCCCCCAATAAAATGTAGGGGACTGACATATAAACGTCTAAAAGTTACGTGATCCGAAAATATCTATCCTGTTAACGTTCCGTCGATGTTAATAGGATTGTGTTTACGGTCGTAAAAAATACATTGTCTAGGAAAGCATCGTAATATGTTAGAGTAGATGAATCACTAAGGAAGATCGGGTACTGGGTTGTTTAGATGTCTTGGCAATACAGTGCTAGTTGCCAACACAGATGTTGGCTGCTGATTGGCAAGTGAATAGTATATTTCATTACAAGTGCGCAAAGGTTGTCATTGCAAAGAGTTCCGACAAATGTCTACCCGAGCCGAGGCGCAGCCGAAGGCGAGGGTTGACTATCGGAACAAGTTGCAATGACGGTTTCGCACGTGTACTGAACGACTATTTTTAATATAATTGCGAAAAAATGTAGCAATTTAATAAAATAATAAAAACACAATAAACTCAACTAACTAATCTGTGCTAATGGCGCCAACCATAGAATATAAGCAGAGATTTTTTTTCTTCACCCATTCTGGTAGGCAAAGGGAACTATGCCCATACAGCCAAGTCTTCAGTAGATTTTTTTTATTGATATGAAATGAAAATGAAATTTAATGAGATGAAATGAAATGAAACCTAACCTAACTCATTCAATAAAATCATTAAATCTGATATTGAAACAAATTAGTAGCTTCTTTTTAGAAATATACGTATTTGCATGAATCATAAAAACTTCTATGAATTTTTTTAGTAAAAACTTCATGGTTGGTTTTTCTTTTAATAGACATTATTTTGACAGTTAGGAAAGAGAACGCACGAGTTCGGGAAAGGTAAAAAAAAAACACGAGTATGTAATAGCCCACATCCCGAACGCTATACGTCCCTGCAATACGCCACTTTTTGAGCAACTGTATTACTACTAGGTATCGATGTTTACCTAAATATATCTCCTTTTATGTAAGTTTAAAACGCTGGTGTTTTTGTATTTGGTAGAGACCTTCTAGGTTAGCAAGATTATGCAATAAAACGATTTCTGTAAAAAGTGTCCCTTACTAGGTTTTGAAATGGGACAGCCGATTGGTCCCTGCGGTCATTTTTAGATCTTTAAGTATCGTGCGGGTAGTCTGCTGAAGCCTAAAAGTCTGACAACCATTCTTACCAAAGGGGTATCGTATAAACGCCTGTCGCCGTTCGCAGTCGCGTAAAAAAGAAGTCAGCAATAATTATGTCAAATTCAGTATGTACCAGTCAACAAAAGAGATCAGTATGCAGGATCGTCGGATATAATGAAGTTTAGTAAGAAAACGATGGATGTTGTCGACTGAAATTTAATATGATAAATGAGCTGTTTGTTTTATATTAATAAAATTAAATTTTATTCGAGAACATCCATCGTTTTCTTACTAAACTTCAATTATATCCGACGATCCTGCATACTTGTCTCTTTTGTTGACTGTACACCGAGTTTCATAATTTACCAAGTGTAAGGATACACGGGGCACTTTGTACCCGTCTCATAAGTAGGGTATTCAGTATGTGATCGTCATTTATTTCCCACTCGCGCTGCTCATAAACATGGGGGAACAATGGAAGTGAAACGTCACTAGATAGGCTAGGTACTCCGTGATTGGATCAATTTCTACTTCATATAAAGACAGGCCTTAGGGCAAACAGGCGCGATACGCGATAAAATCGCGCGCAACACAAAGGCACCGCAAGTCGCGCAACGAGCGGTGCCTTTGGGTCGCGCGTGATTCGCGTCACGCATCGCGCCTTTTTGTAGGATATTATCAAATAACTTCTCCAGCTCTGGTCGGAGCGGGAGGTCGTGTCAGGCTTTTATAGACTAAAACCCACCCGTGTTCCTTCATTTGCCTGTGCCAGGGGCTACGGCATCTCTTCCGAACAACCCGCGACCCTGGCAGAAAAAGATTTATTAATTCAACCTTACGTCAAAAGTAAAACGTCTAACTAATTAATGAGCTTTTAGTACCTACAACACTACACTACACTACTAAGTTTCAAGGACTGGAATTGTTATGCATGAAGCACACTCCAGGCAACACGACTAGGGTCTTAAAAGGTAATCTTTTAAGGGACGGGAACAACTATCCTGACTGACTAGTGATATGTTTACCAATACTGGTTATTCTGATTATTTTCACTAAAGCCAGCTTAGGTTGAGTACGTCCGGAACACCCAGGGCAGTTATCCCCTCTAGCACCTTACTGAGTGGCCACACGGCGAAACCTGATCTCTTTGTGCCGATACGAGTGACGAAGTCAACCTCATTATAGCTATTAGGGAAATTGTAGACTGCAAGAGGGAAAATCCTTTTTGAGGCACCCGATATTGTTTTCGCGATCAACACAATTCAATGAAGAGTCAGATACTGTCAATTCACAATGACAATACATTCGACGGTTTTAGTCTATATTAGTAAACAAAATACAAACATTTGAATGTCGATAGCAGTTGACAAGTTCGACACTACAACAATAGGCGTGTTGACTATCAATGTTGATCACAGAAGGGTGTCACTACAACCCTTTGCTTCACGCGTTCGACTGTCACGTCAATGTTCAAACTTGCACAAGTGGTACGAGTAGGTACGCAAGTAAATACGTCTTGTACAAGTAATGACATTGTATGACAGCTGCTTGCTTATCACTGGGTTCCGTGGTATTGTGTGGGTTGTAAAGATCGCATCAGTGCATAAGTAGGGCGCATTGCAAGAGTATCGCTTTTACTACACCTTGCTTCCGTGTGTTGCCAAGCGATAAAGACTATGAAAGGCTTCTTCGTTGCAAATCACCATAAATACATTATTTTCTGGATCATCTAATCTGAGGCAACTAGCGTACAAAAACGCAGGTACCGTAAGTACCTGCGTTTTTTAAAGCAAGTTGTCCTAAGGTGTAAACCTGTGTTTCAATCGAATAGGAACCTATTTTCTTTCAACTGGACTATAAGTAACTGAACTTTAACTGTAATGCAAGTGCTGACTATAAAGAACACTTGAGTCTAATCTTCCCCTTAACTTATAGTGAAAAAGAAAGACGTTGTTGGACGATTTCTTAATTTTATAGATATGTACTTAGCAGTTTTAGTTATAATTTAAATTACTAGATTGTAATGTAAATTAAGTATCACCGATTGGGATACTTTAAAAAGGTTTTTTTTTTAACTGGACTATTTCATCGAGACTGGCCGTTGGCGACTTAAGACAATGTAGATCAACTTTCACGATTTAAATGAATTAAACGACTTCAGTTCTCAGACTTAATAAAATAACTATTAACAGGGTACCTATTGTTATTGTTAATCCTTATTTTTTTCTTTAAAACTTGTTTTCCTTGAGAAAATTTATAGTCCAATTGGAACTATTATAAGCATAACAATTTCTTTATGAACGACGTGCCTAAACATAGTAAACTTTGATTTACGAACACTCGAGCTAAAGATAACAAAGCTCTGCGTAGGCGCCGTTTGTAAATATTTAAATATGGAATGATTGCTCGGTTTTATTAATATCTTTATGAAGTATAAAATGAATCGTTTATTTTATTACTTCCGCAATTACACAAAGTTATGATTTTATTATTGTCTCTTCTTTTTTTTTGTTCACATAAGTAAATACTACGTAGAATTAATTCAGATGAAGTTGGTTGCATCCGCATTGTCGTAATAAAACCTTTAATATTGTGTCCATGTGTGACAGATGCAATATTAATAATTATATTTCAGTTGCAAGGACACAAAGATGTAAAATATGTACAATACTTTACACAGTTTACATTCCTGGTCATGATTATGTTTACCTACGACTTAATTATTTTATAAATTGTAATATTTCTCATAGTTCATATCATTTAAGTATTTGAATTCCACTGTTTGTAAATATCCTGAATAATTTAGTAGCAAGCTAAATACATAACTACCTACGTAATAACTTATTATAGGTAGGTACTTAGTTTATATTAGGATTACGTTCTTCACAGAACCGCGTAGGTAAGTACCTCACCTATAAAGAGTGCCTACCAAGGTATCATATTAGGCAAATCCCAGCCTAAATAAGGTACTAACTAACTCTTTTAGTCTGTCTACAAAATCTGGATTTTATTTATATTAGGCTTGTTCTAAAAAAGGCTGGGAGAAAAGCTTTTCACGGAAAATAAAGCTCACATTTTTTTACCGCTATTGTGAGGTAGGTGAGTATCACGGAACAGATAATATGTTCCGTGGTGAGTATGATACCTACTCTCCTTAAAGCAAAACGCTTAGAAGCCAGAAACTAAAAATATACCATAATAACTAAAATGCCTACATTAAATAAATATATTAGTAATTCTAATGCTTAATAATTTAATTTGAATGTAAAGATTACCCATAATTTTACAAACCATATTTGTACGTCAGAAACGACAGAATATTATGATCGTAATATGTATTGCACATAACAACTTTGTACAATATTCTGACAAATAAATGCATTCTATTTTATTGTAAAGCTAAATCTCTCAAAACGATAAAGGAAAACATAGTGAGGAAACCGGCATGTCCTAGAAGCAAAAATTCGAAGACGTACCTATATGTATGTGTCATCTACCAACCCGCACTAGGCCCGCGTGGTGATTACATAGTGGTGGTTAATAAAACGTATAGCGCCAAAATATAATGTACAGACTATGTGTACATAGCGTATAGCGTGTGCTATAACGGCTCTGACTTCGCGCTATATTATAGCGCCTCAAACTACTCAACGAATAAAAGTTTAAACGCGCACAGCGGGGCCAGAACGAGATAGCAAGATAGCGTTAATAATCGCGCGCGACACAAAGGCACCGCTCTTTGCGCGACATGCGATGCCTTTGTGTCGCGCGCGATTTTACTTCGTGTCGCGCCTGTTTGTAGGAGCCTTTAGCGACTAGCGAGTAGCAACTTAGCAAACTTTAACGCTTGCACGAAATATGTATTATTATAATTATTCTTTATTCAATAATGCGTTGCGAAATAACATCTACCGCGTATCATCAATTCATCAAGTCCGTTTAGCGTGATAGCATGTTGCTAAATTATAGCGTCTTCGCGTTCAGACTGCGCCCGAGTTTTGAAATAGCGCGCTATAATTATAGCGTACTTATAAAATAACAGACTATATGAATATATTTTATAATTTATAACACGTCTACAGTTTATAGCGGATTTGAACATCACTTGTTACAGCCCACTCTCTCTCTCTGAGAAAAGGCCTGTGTCCTAGCAGGCCAAGTTCCCACAGTCCTGACTGTGCTATGCACATAAAGCCACGTCTACAACAGCCACATTCTCGTGATTAAGAATAACTTAAAGGTCATTCGATACATCTGGCGATGTTCTGTTACGGAATAGACCCCAATTCTGTTATAAATTTAAATCATTGGTGCTGGTCTTGATGAATAATCGATGTGCCGCCGCTGTTGAGTGCAATGCTTTGTGTGCCGTATTCATGTAAAGGAATCCGCTTCATTGGCTCAATTATTAAGTTGATTCGATTATATTGATACCGGAATGTTCGGCCCGATTTGTGCATGGAATTTGTTTGTTACATACCTACTTAGGTACAACACCATATAATGTTTTGTGTCGTGTGCTTACGTTCATACTATATTTAGTAAGCAGGTTTTTGAAGTGAAACTTGTTAGCCAGCGATTCGATAATTGGACGAGAATTGAGAGCGAAATACTTTTAGGTACATTTCGTTACATGAGAGAGAAGAAAAATATTACTGGCTCTGTCTCTCGCACGAAATCATCGCTTATCTTATTTGGGGCCCTGTACCCAAAGGGTGCCAACGGGACTAAGCCTCAATCCGCCCGTCCGTCCGTCTGTCAGCGGGCCGTATCTTTTGAACCGTAATATTTTAATTTAATTTTTAATTTTCACATAGTATCTATTTCCATTGCCCGCTAGAACAACAAATAATAAAAATGAAATAAACTTAAAAATTTAAGGGGGTCTCCATACAAGTAACGTGTTTTTTTTTTCTAAAATATGTAGTGTTATTAAATATTGTACGTCGGTGGTACGGAACCTCGTGTGCGAGTCCGTCTCGCACTTGGCCGGTTTCACTACTATCACGTTTACAGTGCAATTTTTTTTTGTTAATCTATTTATATTATAAAACTTTAAAATGAAATACCACTAGGTACATGGGAAGTTTGGAGTACCTACTCAGGATTCACAACACACCGCTATTTTTTTTTTCAGAAGACCCTATTCTGTCTGGCAACTTGGCTTAGGTCTCTCCTAAAGACTTCCTCATCAGTTTAAATGAGTTTATTTGCAGGAAGTATAAAAATCCGTTTGTTTTTTTTTTTTGCCATATCGTTTATGTACAGAAACATCAATAAAAAATATGAGGATAACTAGATACTCAATACTTAACCACCAAGTAAAATAAAAAAATCAGAGCAAGGCTGAAATTACCTATTTGGCATTGCATATTTAGTATATTCAGTGCCAGGGCTGCGTCGTGTTTCAAGATTAAAAGAATTACATCACTTGTCGTAAAGTCGCATGCATATTCATAAACTTCCTGATAAAATCTGCTCGTGTAAAATATCCTTTAGGTTTATGTCACAAAGGACTCCAAGTTTAAGTATCTACGTACATTAGAAGGCTTATTCTGTGTACTTAGTTAAATAAAACAGACGTATAAAGTCGAGACTCGACATAGAGAATGTTACTTAACTTCGGTCCCAAAAGATACACACACGCCTTCTCTGGGGACCTCTGTCTTAATGTGATACAGGTGTTAAAGTAAGTAAGTAGTTAATTAACGTGACACGGCTCACATAGACAGCTTGTAAAGTCGGGGAAATTAATTGATGAGCAAATTGACTTCTAAATTGTCGGTATATTCAAATCACAACTGTCAATTCTTTGACAATTGTATGAAATGGCAACACGGCAAATTGACGTTGGCTGTCAATTTGATGAATAATTATTATGATATAGGTAGCCAGTTACAGGAAAATCCTGATTCGGGTTCGAAATCAAGTGCAGTAAGCAGGTGTAGCAGGTGTGTTCAGGCCCTACCTACCTACGCTAAGCTTAAGACATCTTACCTAAGTGCTTGCCAGGGACAATTTATCTCCCCTGCAAAATTCTCGCCTGCTCCTTTGCAACCTACGATACAATATTAGGTACAATAGACAGAGGTACGTACGGACGCCATCACATCAACCTACCACAATCTGTCAGATTTCTTTAATAGATTTTCAACTTTATCGCTAAAGCATAAGGTTGAAAGTTGATTGGGAAAATCTGAAAGATTGTGGTAGGTTGATGTGCTGGCGTCTGTACATCACTATCGATTTCTCTCAAACTCACGCAAGTTTTCATGGAAATTCAGATTTGCTTTTAATTTTCTTGGTAACTTACTGTCCTAGAACAAATCTGTTGAAGCAAGCAGAATTATTCAATGTTTTAGCAGAATATTTCAGTTCTTAGTTACTGTTTTGTATATCAACGAAATAAACTCATTTATTTACATTTTAAAGCATTCATCATGTAGTTGTATGTACTAACATACTAAATAATGTAAATGTTTTCAGTGACATTTTCGATCAAACACTTAAATAAATACTTAACATTTATCACTGCCACTATTCAAATAACTGTTTTAATGGTCGTTTTAATTAATTTTGGCGATTAGTATAGAGTAATGATTTCAATAAATTAAAAAGTCATACATTTAGCTGTATAAAAATAAAAATAATTCGCACTCGTCACTTCAGACGTCGGTATATTCTAGGTAAAAGAATTTAATATATATTAGAATCAATATAATATTACAAAGGTTATAAAAAAGTAGCTTGTAATATTTAACACATGTTTTCTTTATTTACTTATAAAATAACCATGTAAGTATCCGATCTTATTTCACGTGACATTTGAAAAATGGCGTCGATATTTTTTCATACAAAATTGAACCCACGCGTCTCTTTCAATCAATTACTTATAAAAGAGGTTATTACTTTTGAAGGTGTATTGAAACTTGATCTATATAACGCTCGAATTCAATTTAAGAGGGGAAATATCTTTCGTGTCTCGCGTCAGACGAAGGCTAGAGTCATCAGTCGAGTTAAGGACCGGACATATTTCAATTTTATTTATCGATAAAATGGTTTCTGCCTTAAAGGGCTTATGTATTTTCGGAAGGTGTACCTTGTAAAGTTGTAAGGTCAAAAACATATTTTTTTAAACCAGCCCTAAAATGGTAATACCTACCTACATTTTGTTTTATAACAAAAAGAAATGTGCTACAATTCTATTTCATTGCGGAACTGGCAGTTTAAAATACTCACGAGATATAAGGAAGCTGTAAAGAAAACTAAACATTTGCTAAATCAATCGTGCAACGAGAAATGTAATTTCCAAATATGCAAACATAACATAACCTTCATAGCTAGTTCATCGCGTGTTCATAGTACATGTGGCTAGTGGTTAGCAAGCATTGCCACTTTATTATACTGTGTGAAAACACAGGTGTTACCTCTTTGTCTTTGAATGAATGAAGGAAAACCGTTGGCGTATTCTTCTTTTGAAAATGGTGCACTCTATTCTCGTTGTGTTTTGAAAACTAGGTAAGTAGTTCTTTTTTTAAACATCGATACGTAAATACGTACGTAATATGTTGTGTGTACCTATAGTTAAAACTTAATTCTATGAGAGAGTAAATTCCTTTAAAGCAAGAGTGAACAGGGATCTTCTGGGCACGGTCGTGCCATCATAGACCTCATCCATCGCTTTCCATCAGGCGTGATAGAGGCCAAGAGCGCCCCCCATTCAGCAATAAAAATAATAATAGAACGATGATTTTACTTTTGTCTGCTTCGATCGAAGTTTGTCTGGGAAAAATTTTAACGCTAATAAATTCAAACTTTGAAAGCAGTAAAGTTGCAAAGCATAACTTTATCAAAACCCTAGCAAATTTTATAACAACTTAGATTGATATCAGTCCTCGTTCATTTTTATATAAAAGACAAGTGAATAATGGTTCTTCTAAACTTGCTAATAGAAAGATAACATCGTAACAGCCGAGGGACTAATGGCTGGTATCATGGACGAGTTTAATGGTCGATGATAGATAACCTAGTGGTATGTAATTATACTAATTATGTATAAACTACCATAGTTCCTCGTAAAGTGGGGCTACTTCGACGAAACGGCAGCAGGGTGTGGACGTGGAGCTGTGTCAAAAACTATGCTTCACCTCCTATCCTGTCCCCTCTTTCCCCAAAACATGCAGACAAAGTGACCTCTGCGCTGCCACCAATAACGCCGTGGAAGTGGCGAAGTTTTGGGCCAACAAAATTTGTACAACTGTCGTGCCAGCAACACGAAGATGAAATGAAGATCACAGTTAGCCAGCAAAACAGCCAAACATATAGGTAGTAGGGATTTTCTGTGAAAGGAACGGTTTCTTGGAAGCGGTAGCAGAAGCAGACTACAATAGATTAAATCCACGACTAGATCGATGAGAGAGTTGGAAGAAGTTCAGTGTCATACCCTTGCCTTGAGGTCGTATGATTGAACCTCTTTTGTGATGGCCACCTATGTATCCAGCGTGGGCCAGTGTGTGTAGCTATGTTCAGACGTGGTAAAATTGAACCCATTAAATGTAACGTACTTAAAAATGTCAATATTGTCTCGTATCTCGGAGCTCGGTGTTACAAACTTCGCCCACGTTCTATAAAGCTGGCTCGGTAAATAAACTTGCTATTTACATAGGAACCGTACAATGCATACTAGACCGCACGTAGGTTGCTAAAGTTGGAAGTACAGACGCCAGCACATCAAGCTACTACAATCTGTCAAATTCCTTTAATAGATTTTCACCTTTATAGATAAAGTATAAGGTTCAAAGTTGATTGGGAAAATTTTACAGTTTCGGGTAGCTTGATGTGCTGGCGTCTGTACATAACTAATATGTATATCGGGAGAGTAGAATCAAGACTTTGATGTAAGGCCCAATATTAGGTTATTTACAATATTCTGCACACTAATTGCGTAACACTTAATCTCAATCTGAATTATTTTGAAGGATATTAGTAATCCATTGCTTCATATGTTCGAAAAACTTGTCTGCTCAACAACGGAAACAACGCAATGAATTTTGTTGAACTGTCAAAATCAAAGCGCGGGATGTTAAAAAAACAATTATGCTAAAAATACCTACTGGGAAAATGATCAAGGTGCAGGTCACGCTATTTCCATGAAGTAGTTCTGCATAACTTGTACTTAAAAAATCAATATAATTGTATTATATGGTGACGTCGTATGCAACAACATATGTAGGTAATTGTCGTGTCTGCAATTTATTCACATCATAAGACGCTATTTTAAAACTTCTAAAACAAAAGCGCATATTTCAAGCCTATCAACATAATGAATGAGCAAATACTTTTTAATTTTAATTGCCTAACTAATTTGAAAGAACACAGGCTTCGGGTTTAATTAAAATCGTACTGGCCACTAATTTAAAATCCTTTCAGCGTTGGTAATTTATTTTCGGAACTCAAAGCAGTCCGTACGCGTCGTGTCGTGAATATTTATATGAGAGTATGTGAAGGTACAGACGCCAGCACATCAAGCTACCCGAAACTGTCAAATTTTCCCAATCAACTTTGAACCTTATGTTTTAGCGATAAAGTTGAAAATCTATTATAGAAATTTGACAGATTGGAGTAGGTTGATGTGCTGGCGTCTGTACATAAAGTACGCTCGTGTATTTTACATGTCCCAAGTCCCAAATGACGTGAGGTTATGTTTTCACTATTTTAATGAAATAAATAGAGGGAAATTGTATAGTTTCGGAAGAAAATGATTTTTTTTCTTTAGCACCCAAAAGAGAACTCTACATAATATTTTGATGTCAAAAATGCTATGTCTAGATATTTTCAGTCGTCTCTTATTTTTATTTCTATTATGAAGCAATGATTTGTTTTAAAATGAATAGCTTAGAACTAAACCAAGTATGAAGAAACTGTCTGGAAATCCCGTTTACATAATGAGTTTATCTTAAATATGAATCAGGGTTTGATAAATGATCAGGGTTTGACGTAACAAAAAGCTTAGGTACCTAGATACCTGTACGTGTACCTAAGAAAACAACAGGCTATAGATAATATTATTGCCCATAAACAATAATCAATTTTTTGAGAGCCCCGTGGCAAATTAATAACAGCCGCACAGGTCAATCGATCAGGTTAAGCTACGCTTGCCGCGGTTGGTCGGTGGATGGGTGACAATCTCTACATACCGTGACCCCTCCGTGCCACGGAAAGCACGTTAAGCCGTTGGTCCCGGCTGTCATTCGTGGATCTTTGACAGTCGTTACGGGTAGTCAGAAGCCCGAAAATCTGACCACCAGTCTTACCAAGGGGTATCGTATTACCCAGTTACTGGTTGTGGAGGTCAGATAGGCAGTCGCTCCATGTAAAATACTGTATTCAGCTGCATCCAGTTAGACTGGAAGCCGACCCCAACATGTTGGGAAAAGGCTAGGCAGATGATGATGAAACAATAATTAATCAATTTTAATAATAATAATAGAGACTAAGGGCATGCAGAATCAGCATTAC
The DNA here is from genome assembly GCA_963855955.1 of Luperina nickerlii. Classification (NCBI taxonomy): domain Eukaryota; kingdom Metazoa; phylum Arthropoda; class Insecta; order Lepidoptera; family Noctuidae; genus Luperina; species Luperina nickerlii. Next base: position 9,954,135 of record OY979666.1, read on the forward strand.
AACACAAGTAGGTACACACCGACCTTGTGTTTGCCGAGATAGGTACACAAAACATTGGATGCCATAATACTGGTCCTTTGCCAATAGCCGAGTAAGGTGTTACAATCGGCTGGTCTTTATCGGGTGGAATGTGGCGACCGCGGCATCCCTGACACGGATATCTAAGCACCTAGGTTACCAACCTACGTACCCATAGCTACTTCGGTTATAATGTACCCGGGTTGCCACTTTACTGGAGATATATCTACCTGTTTGATTCCATTATTTTGATTTTAGCTGAAGGTGGAGAAAAAACGTGCTTTTTTCTATTATATTTGTACCTGAAAAAAAAACCCGGAAAAGAACGTTTCCCTTTCAGCCTTTTATAGATCTAAAATCAAAGATAGTAACTTTCCCGCTTTTTCCGCCATGATTTTTGTTTCAGGACAAGGAAATCTTGTGGATTTACCACAACACTCGAGCGACCTTAAAAATAGCATTGAACGAAAAAGAGCGTCTCAGGTGGGTACATGAGTGGTATTGAGCATCATTGACGGAACGCAACAATTAGAAATCATTATTGCTGCAAATCAACGATGAAGGATAAAAATTAAATACAGCAACCGATCAGTATGATGTTATACTCGTACTACGTCCTATAAATATATCTTTGACAAGTGGCAAAAACAAGAACTAAATTGAATTGTACTGAATTTGACATTATTTTTGACGTTTTTTTAAGCAAGTGTCTCCATCATAAGCTACCAAGCTTGGTAGCTTATGAATAAGCCTAATAAGCCTATTGGTAAACTGGTATCAAGGTAATTAGACTGTGACTGCATAGCATTCAATAATTTTACAAGTTTTATCTAAGTACCATAATTATCTCACGCCATTCGATGAAAAAGCTACAAAGATCATAACGATTAAATTCTGGATATAATAACTCAGTGATCAGTTTTATTACCGTTCCGTTCTAAATTGCTAGTAATCTTATCTGATGTAAATAAACACTTAAGTTTAAGGCTCCTGCAAACAGGCGCGACGCGTGACGCGAATCGCGCGCGACACATAGGCACCGCTCGTTGCGCGACTTGCGGTGCCTTTGTGTCGCGTGTCGTGTCGCGCCTGTTTGAAGGAGCCTTAATCCAGCTCATCTCGCCATCTCTTTCTGGGTCTGTCGCGTAGTCGTTTCCTGCTATTTGGGATCCACTGAGTAGTGGTTTTAGCGTATTGCTGCTCTGACATGTGGCAGACGTGGCCAGCCCAGTTCCACTTTAGTCCAGCGATCACTATTCGCGTTTTGGACCATGACTTGCAAAAACCTGTTAGATAATGTGAGCTACTAGGTAGGTACCTACCTACATTTGTACTACATTGAAGTGTCGTACCCCGATAACTGATAAGATTGTATCAGCATTCGCTACCTATACGATAATGATCGCTGTCGAGCTAATACAAACAATAAAACGGATATTTTACATGAATGGCGCATTATACAGGAGCATGGAGCATGAAACAATCAGATTGAGTAGGTACCTACCTTTTATTAGCAGGGGTTCGACAGACCTTGAACTACTATGTAAAGGCTGTGGGACACACGTTGTTGGTATCGGAAACATAATTATGTAATGATAACCGGTTTCGAAAGTGTGTCGGCGTGGAATTTGCATGGTCTCATAATACTTGCGAATTCGTGGATTTTTCTACTTGCCGTTGAAGGAATGGTTTATATACTCATTCTGAAATATTCCCTATAATTACTTTATAAAACATATAAAACTAAAAAATCGTATTAATTATTTCTAAATAAATAGAGCTTTGTGTAAATATGTGAAGAAGAAGCCTATAAATGTTGATAAAAAATCATCAATGATGATGATATTACAAATAACTTATTGGCTACTGTTTTTATATACTAATTTATCAGAACATTCTTAATCGTATCGGTAGCTGTCAACAAAACACTTACGTTATAATCAACAACACAGGTGAGTTGCCATAACGGGCTTACAAGAATTATAAATTATAGAACTTGAAAATCTGTTTTGTGATCTAAGAATAATAATAATAATCTTGATCTTTGTACCTTTTCGGTGTGTCAGGTGTTAGGATAATAATTGTACTGCATCACTACAAGAAGAACGTTTTACTGATAATTTGGGATATTGAAGATCGCTCAACATTAGGTACCAGGAACTTATCTTGATGGACTTTGCATGCCACAAATTGCAATAACTCCATACACGAGTCGAACCAATTTGTTGGAACCAATCATAGAAAACGTTTTCGATAACTGTCATGTATGTCATGTAGATGTCGCCATGACATCACATAATTATAGTTATAGCGCACGTGCGCCTCTGAGCATGACACGAATATTGATGATCCGATGCGCCGACGCACCCGACCGCGCGTAACCTGACCACGCAATGTGTACCTTTACATACTTGTTTAAGTGTCTTGCGAATTGCAAATCATGACTTTTAATTTTATGTGTTGTCTCCAAAGTGGGCCCAATATTGTGAAAAGGTCTTCACAATATTGGGCCCACTTTGGGGACCACGACTCGTTTCGAGGTTATGGAATACATAAGGTCCCTCCCTTCCCTCTTTTCACTTCTCCCGGTCTTATACAGTCATATTATAATACTATACATATTAAATCTTCTTGTTCTTGGGTCACCCTGAAACACGGAGAAGCTATTGACTTGCACCCTCGCTGGTATATTAAATAAGAAATATATTAACTTAATATAATAAACCTAAACTAGCATGTATATAATTGCAAACGTAGCATGCGACCGGGCGACAACACGCACATGCATATGACACGTAAACTCGGGGTTTATACCTGGTTGTTATTGTATTGAAAATATTCAATTTGGGGCTTCCCAAATTGAATATTTTGAACCAAAAAGTCAATAAACCATAATTCCGGTAACAATACTGTGCCTCAATATTTAAAATAGAAAGTAAATATCATAATTATTATACCACTTATACCAGTCGAGGGCTTGACCTCATTCATAAGTAGGTGCTAATTTAGCTGTCGAAAGTCTACACGTGTGTAAAATGAAGCTAATATATATTTTATTCTCCCTTCAAGCGTTTCGTAGCTTGAATCAAGTGTCGAATGAATACAAACAAATCCGCGCTAAGCAGAAGAAATCGGAATCCAGTGAAATGCGAAGAGGCTACATACTTGCCTGAGGAATCTTGTATCAGAAAAATCCAATACTCTGCTACTTTCTAACTCCAATATAAATATTTTAACGCAATAAATGTATTGGGGGCTAGGAAATGTTGTAATTTGTCTGGAAAAGTAATGTGATTACAGACTTTTTCTCTTTGTTCGTGTTTCTCCCGAATATGTAGGAGCCATTTGTGTAGAAGAATGCCAATTACATAGTATTTAAATACCAATCTTTGATTTAAGAAAATCACTAACTACTAACGCTTTCGTGTTCCATTATTGGCATAATTTAGTTAGGTTTTATGGGAAATGGAACTATACTATACATAGATACAGTTATAGTACACAATACTATACTATACATAGATGCAGTTAAAGTACACAATACTATACTATACATAGATACAGTTATAGTACACAATACATTAAGTTTGGTGCAGCTTAAGTGCTCTCATGGGGACCAATATACAATATACTGAACATAGCTACAAACATAGAACTTATTATCTGTGCCGTGCATAGAACGTCCATGATTGTGGGAAACATGAAAGAAACTATAAATAACATACAACACGGCGCCAAGGGAACATAAAAATAAACAGAGAGGGTCTCCAAGTTTAATATCTGCATACTTTAATAAAATCTCATCTGAATTCGTCACTTGTACCTATTTCTATACATTTCAGTGCCGTTTGTTGAATCCCTCAAGATTAAAGTGGGATTCAGGATCCTTCAAGATCCTCCACAAGAATAAATTGTCTGTTTTCTGAACGCGATGGAGATATAAATTACTTTTAATGGAAGGTGGAATAGCTGAAAGTAGAATAACTGTTTAATAGTCCAAAGAATAACTGTTTCATGCAATCATCATTCTTTGGGGTTACGTGGTCTTAGAGAATTGTGTTGATGACTTTAATGATTATAATTCTGTAAATACATATATATATATTTGTTACGGCCGCGAATCATATTTTGATCGACGTACAACGTAATACTGACCAGCAAATTGCAAAAAACGTAAGAAAATTTGAATTTCGCGGGCTACCTTAGCGCTTCCCCCATAAAGCAATAAAACCAACATATTTGTACATTTCGACAATAGTTCAGATACAAGCATAATTTCGCCGCATCCGCGTAGTAGAGTCTACGAAAATCGTAGTACAAATGCTACGCCGTAGATCCCCCGTCCATTTTAGATAAAAGGGGAATAAGTACAATACAAAATTACACATTATGAAAATTTCGTGACGTCTTTAAAACATGTAGCCACATTCTTTGCAGAACTTTTGTTCTTTCAAAGGCAAACTTTTCTTGTGTGAACCATTAGAATGTTTCTTACCGTAGCTGTTACAAAGGAGATAAGTTGTTCTTAGCAAGAAATAAAATATGGTTATTTTAGGTTTACTTATAATTGTTCCATACGTTGATGTTTTTGATACATTTGAAATTTTTTGCAATTTTTTTTAAAATACGTATTCGTAAAAATCTTCAGAAAAGAACATGAAGGAAGAAAGAAATTAGGGTTTTTTTAAAATTATGTTATACATAATTAGTAAAAAAACCGGTCAAGTGCGAGTCCGTACAAATTTGTAGGTATATAACTACAAATTCACGGTTTTCGGATTTTTTCCTTCACTTGTGCTACATACATGCATGCTTGTGTTTGCTTGTGCTTCTTACCAAATTTCATGATTCTAGGTCAACGGGAAGTACCCTATAAATTTTGATTCCCTTTAGTGTCGAAATAGACGTTTTTGCGGCATAAACGGCCATATCTTTTTTTACGTTAACATAGAAGTTTGATTGTATTCACAGCTTCAAGGTACTGTAGACCTGAGTATAATATGGTTTTAATTTCTCTCTCCACGCGTTCCCAAGATAAAGGGTCTTGACTGACAGACGGACAACAAATGATTCTATAAGGGTTCCGTTTTTTCCTTTTGGGGTACAGAACCCTAAAAAGTATCTACAACGGTATATTCTGGGTGATGTATTTAAATAAAAAGAATATTCTGTATATTAATATTTCATGTTCTTTGCTTATGTGTGTTGGAGCATCCATACCAAAAACAAATCGATCCTACTTCAACACTATAGTCTTTCTCATTCTAGCTTATAAATATTAAGTAGTTCTTATTCTCCTTACCTCTGGACTCAGACTGTAATCCTAACTTTCGCATAGTGAATGTATTATTTTAGTCTTGCGTGGGGATCACACGTCTCACGTAATATTAAATTAAATTCTTTTTTAATGGATAATGTATTTTCATTTTCACTTTCATATTCATATATGTATTTATTTGCATTCCATAATGTTGTAGAGGTGTTACAATGGCTTAAAGCCACAATTATGGACCCTGTAGGGCACAGCAAAAGGTATAAAATGTAATCATATAATAAATTTAGGACATAAATTAACAATAAGCAATTTTAAAAATATGCTATTAAAATTAAATAAGTAATATAACTTTTCATTTTATTGAGATCAGCCTATTTAGGCTCCTACAAACAGGCGCGACACGCGATATAATCGCGCGTGACACAAAGGCACCGCTTGTTGAGCGACTTGCGGTGCTTTTGTGTCGCGTGTCGTGTCGCGCCTGTTTGAAGGAGCCTTTATAGTTTGTGGTACTTACATAATAATTATTTGGTAAGGTAAATTAAACATTTAACTATCTATTTATGTAAGCATGCCTGAATGTATCTATACGACTAACTGTGTGTGGTGTCTGCTTGTGTTCAATAGATTTTTTGTCATGCATATATTCGTTTATCGCTTTTTTAATTAATATTTGCTTGAGTTTATTAATAAATGTCGTATCGCTGGTTTCATCCTTTATTGCATCTGGTAGCTTATTAAATATTTTTATGGACATTACGTAGGGGCTATTGGAATGTAGTTTTATGCGCGAGGAGGATAACATTAACATATTTTTATATCACACATATTTTTTTTTTTCATATTTTTATCTGACAGATCGGTCGGTATGTTATCGCCGCTTTTCTTGGGTAGTGTTAGAGTTAGCTTCAATAATACGATTTTTTCCACTTAGTTTATATTAATGATGTTTTAATAACTTCCTGTCACTGTTATTTACATAGCATGTAGTGTTATATAAATTTGTGTGGGGTAGGTACAACTAAAAATTGAAACAAAAAACTTACTTACAAAAAAAATAACAACCGTCTTTCAAAAACAATACTACAAAGTGAAAAATTACTTTAATTTCGGAAGCCGGTGTCGGGTTCGGTTTTAGACACCGGCTTCCGAAATTAAAGTTATTTACCCAAGAAAAGTTAATAAAATCAATCTAATTAATCTAATCTATATCTATCTATGTTAATCTATATGGGACCCCTTTTTTTTTTTTTTTCAGGATTGGAAATCATCAAATGACTCCTCCCGCTCTGGGTGGAGCGGAAGGGAGTGTCAGACTCTTACTGACTAAAACCCACCCGTGTTCCTTCCTTCGCCCTTTATGTTCCGGGCCAGCGGTAACCCTTTCGGACAATCCCGCTGATCCGGCAGGCTTCGGCCCTGACGGGCCCCTTCACTTGATGCTGACATCTCTTTGAGGCGCGCGTGGAACACGTACGCGCCGTCCGGCACGGGCCTGGTCCTGATCGGACGGTGAGCTACCCATTACTCTCCACCCGCAGGCCCGCGCCTACGGTGACCGGGAGACGTCGCGCGGCTCCCGACGCCCGGAGCGTCCCCCGCGGCGGCTGGGACGAGAGGCTCTCTCCCTCAGCCGTCCCGCCGCCTCCTTCGCTAGCATGACTGCTTCGCAGAAGGAGGCGACTGCCCCCCACTCCCTCTCGCCCCGGACCATGGCTTGAACCAGGCCCGGACGCGAGAGGTCGCCGCCGCCGCTGCCGATCGCCTCTACGAGGACACGGCGGTGCTCCGCCCAAGCGGGGCAGACCTCCACCGTGTGCTCCACCGTGTCCTCTGGGCGATCCTGGCAATGCTGACACCCGGGCGTTTCCTCCCGCCTGATTATGTGCAGGAACCTCCCGAAACTTCCGTGTCCGGTGAGGACCTGCGTCAGGCGGTAGGTGAGGGCGCCATGACGCCTCTCTAGCCACTCCTCAAAGAGGGGTCTTACCGCCGCTATCGTGGCGTGCCCTGCGCTGGGTTGCGACAGTCGCTCTTTCCATGCCGCCATGAGATCGCGCCGGAGGTCCGTCCGCTCCGCCGCGATTTGCTGCGGAAGCGGAGTTTCCCCCCGGCGTAGTGCCTCCGCGCGCCACTCATACAGGCGCGCGAGGACTATCGCCTCCAGATCCCATGGCGGCAGTCCGGCAAGGAGGCTTGCCGCCTCGCCCGAGATCGTGCGGTACCCCCGGATCAGCCTAACGGCTACCACCTTCTGGGGCGCGTTCAAAAAATGGGCGGCTCGCCGCCGCAGTGAACGCGCCCACACCGGGGCCCCGTATAGGGCCATGGACCGCACGACCCCCGCGTAAAGCCTCCGGTAGGAGGCGTTTGGCCCCCTCAGGTTGGGCAGGAGCCGCTTGAAGGCGGCCCCGGCCCGTTCCAGTTTGGGAGCCAAACGTCGGAAGTGAAGGACGAGACTCAGGTATTTCATCGTCGTCTCGACGCCGATGTGAACCCCTCCTACCGTTAGTTGGGATCCCGATGGTGGCGCGTTCCGGGGCCCATGAAACGACATGGCCTCGGACTTGTGCAATGCCACCTCGAGACCCAACTGCCGGATCCTCTCCACGACTATCGCAACCCCGCGTGTCATCGCGTCGGCTGCCGCCTGATGCGACCTCCCCTGCGCCAGGACTAGCGTGTCGTCAGCGTAGCAAACCACGCTGACGCCATCAGGGAGGTCGGCCCGGAGCACCCAGTCGTAACCGATGTCCCACAAGAGCGGCCCTAGAACCGATCCCTGTGGGACACCGCACGACATCTCTCGCCGGTTCCACTCCCCATCGCGACCGGGGTAGATGACGGCTCTGATATGGGACCCCTGACGCATACATTATCCATTAAAAAAGAATTTTGCAAATCGGCTTATAAATAACGGAATTAATAAATAACGGAGAGGTAACAAACAAAAAAATAAAAAAAAAACACAATTGAGAACCTCCTCCTTTTTTGAAGTCGTTTAAAAATACATAAGTGCATAGCTTAGTCCTACACGTGTTGTCGTCTTTTTTTATCTTTTATCTAAATTATGTTTTTTACAAATCAAGTTCATGTTATCAGTAATTGATATTATTATAGGATATTATTATCGAATCTCAATATTTGCATTCTTATCATATAACTAACTTCTGCCCGCGACTTCGCGACTTGAAATTTCTTGTTATATCCTATCCCATATCCTATAGGTAGCCTTTCCTTAGCGTTCTTTCAGACTTCATTTTGCTTTGACGTTATAACCGTAAATAACCGTTTATTATTTTATTTTTGGATTTTTGTTTTGTTACTATTTGCTATACTCTGGACGCGCGTTTCTCGCGCGTCGCGCTAGCCAGCACTAGCGATGCGCACGCAAGTGTAAATAAAAGCACCACAGAGTACACTATAATATACTGAAAAAAAGCACTGACTACGCACTGACAACAGACCCGCTAAACAGCCTATAGAAAAATATAATAAACACAAAATAATGTTTAGACTGATCGGTCGTATGTCAAATTGTAGTTTAGTTAGTATGGAATTAGAAAGTACTATTGGCATGGTTGCATATTAGAAAATCGAAACTTTCTCGAGCAAATTTCAAAAAACAATAAACGAAATAACAAAATTTAAATGACCAAATGTTTTATTTAGAAAAAATTTAAAATCCCAATGTATGTGACATCAAATGAACGACTGATCAAAAGTTGCTAGATGTACCTAATTTTAAAATATCAAATCATTACTAATCAAATTACATAATCACAAATGCGCGCTCGTTTTATTTCTAACGACGCGACGTCAGGTCGACGGAGCCCCGCTGCGCGGGGCTCCTATTTCTGTCTGCAGGGTTTAAGGAAACCTAACCAAACCGAACCTCGGGGTGCCCCTGACGTCGACCGTCTTCTTCTGGTTCAAAAGCATAAAAACAGACAAAATCAGGTTTTTGTTCAAAAACCAATAGTAGGTGAATCGTCCGTTAGTTCGCTAATATTAATATTATTTTTACCTTTTTCAGTTAATCCATTTTATAATTAATAATTTATCCAGTAATCTATTTTGACCTTTAAACGATTTGGTCAATAGTGTAATAAATAATTTAAACATTGATATTCCAGACTTTGGTCAGCTGAACTTTTGATCAAATGACCATCGTTATTTTTTGTTGATTTGTATGTACGTTGTTCTTTTGAAATTTGCTCAAGAAAGTTTTGATTTTCTAATATGCAACCATTGGCATAGAGAAATATACATTAGTTCACTAAGAATCCGCAATAATAGAACGCCAGTCAGGGACTTTTCCGTTTGGTTTTGGAAGGGACCACGGACAATTTAAGATGAATGCGCAGTGGTAGACCGCGAAATTAAAATTTTCTTACGTTTTTTGCAATTTCCAGGTCAGTATCAGGTTGTACCTTGATCAAAATATGATTCGCGACTATAATATATATGTATTTACAGAATTATAGTCATTAGAATAGAATCTTTAAGTTAGATTTGTTCCCTAAGAACTTTTCCATAAACTCTTTAGAAAGATGCATTAATGATTCTAATGATTCCTCTGTATGAAAAATCTGCATAGTTTGAAACTATCAGCTAAATTCTGACTTTTAATTTATTAGACCAAAATTACAGCTAACATGTAGGTACTAAATAATGACATGTTGACAAAAAAAAGTTCGATCGCAACGGTTTTTTTAGTCTAGCAAATTAAAAATCAGAGTTTAGTGGCATCGCTTGATAAAACCGAGCCGAGAGTCATCAATCATCATAATTCTTTATATCTAGAACGTTATCAAAACATAAAACATCTTGTTTATGTATAAAAGAGTGTTACACGTCATTCGAACTGTTGTAAGTTGTAAACTATGAGAATGGCTGTTTCGTGACCAACTTATATAACGATGTAAATTCGAATACTGTTTTCTCTTTACGACACTATAACTGAGAAGTTCTTGCAAGTCATAAATGTTATAAAAAATATGTACAGACGCCAGCACATCAAGCTACCTGAAACTGTCAAATTTTCCCAATCATCTGTAGCGGTATCTAAAACGACACATGCGAACAACGCGACATACTGACGTCACGCAAAATCATGCATCTCGCAAGTAGAGTTTACCGTGCAACTAGCATTGATACAAACGGCCCGACATGAATCATCGGGGCAGTTGCATCTTACTTTATAATGCCACATTAAAAGATATAATCCGTATCATTTAAGAAAACCGCTGCATAATGAAAAATATTTTAAAGAAAACCCATATATGATTAATTACTTCTGATGACGTCCGGCAGGTTAAAGGCTCGTACACACAGGCGCGACGCGACACGCGACACAAAGGCACCGCAAGTCGCGCAACGAGCGGTTCCTTTTACACACATGCCAATGTTCACCCATTGCCACAGTCGATAATATTAAGTATCTAGGTATAACTTTAGATCGATACTTGAATTATAAAACTCATATTAACTTGGTAACAGGCAGGGTCAGAAAACTAATATATATTTTTAAAACCCTTCGACACGTCGCTAAGCAGTCTGTTATTCGTAATGTATATTACGCCTTATGTCAATCTATTATCACTTATTGTATTAGCTGCTGGGGTGGCGCAACAAAAACTTCTCTAAAACCTTTGGAAGTGTCCCACAGAGCTATACTGAAAATAGCAACATTTCGACCTATTTTGTTTCCAACCTCAGAACTTTACAAAAATTGTGGGGTCCTCAACATAAGGCAACATTTCATTCTGCAAACTATTCTTCTTCAACACTTAAAAACCCCTCTTATTACTATTACCAAACGACGTAAAGATATGATTTGTACGGTTCCAAAAACTCAGTTTAAATACACTAAAAGATTTTTCTACTATCTTGGCCCTTGTTTGTACAATAAAATTAACGCGTCCTTAGATATCTATAAGTTACCACTCAGCAAATGCAAAATCGCCCTTCGTGCATTCCTCCTAAATAAAACTTACGACGAGACTGAAAATTACTTATTGACACTTACATAAAGGTAACCCTATGTCCTACAATCAAATGCACACACTCACAGATACACACAGACGCACTCACTCGACTCACCACACCACTTCTCATTCTAATTTGTTTTTTGCTATTGTGTTTTGTTTTTTATAAATAACTTTTTACTTTTTGGCTCCATAAGTATTATACATGATTATTGTGATACTCAAATAGGGAGTTGAAACTGTCTCTCCTAAATACAGATTACTCAGTAATCTAGCTAGATTACTGAGTAATCTGTATTTCTGTGTATCTGTGTTTCTGTATTTGTTATCTGTATTTGTTGTGTGTGTGTTTGTGTGTGTTTTTGTTTTTTTGTATTTTGTTGTTTTCTGTATTTTTTTTTGGATTACTGAGTAGGTAATTTGTATTTTATCGCTGTTCTCCTAGCTAGGAGAACAGCGATTCACCCAACAATTCGTTGTACCTACACCATGTTATTAATAATGCATACTTTCTAGTCCCCTCATGTACTACAAAACCTTTATGTACCTTAATAAATTTATTATTATTATTATATTTGTGTCGCGTGTCGCGTCGCGCCTGTGTGTACGAGCCTTAAGACTTTTATTATATAAACATCCGGAATATGATTCCGTGCGTAAATCGCCGAGAAAAAAATTGACAAGCATTAAATCTCAATAATTCTTCATTTAAAATGTTATGTATAATCGCATAACCATAATATTTTTATAATGATGACCTGTAAGTCCATTTCCACATTTCATGATACTGGATTTGGGTTTTCATCAAAATAGTTTTCGTGGAGTGCCCCATGTGCTAGCAAAAGTGCTTGTAAAGCAAATTGGCGATCCCCGAAAGCAATTTCCGATGTGTCTACGAAGTTACGTAGGGTGGTCTACGCCGGCTACGGGGGTGCTACGTAATGTTTATTTAAATTTTACGAGTGTAGGAAAACTGTTCCTTTAATAAAAACTATTACAAGAACAGTCTTACTAATCGTATCATCATTATCATTTCAGCCGAAAGACGTCCACTGCTGGACATAGCCCTCCCCCAAGCACCTCCACTTCGACCGGTTCTGTGCTTCTCGCATCCAACGGGTTCCTGCGGCCTTCACAAGGTCGTCGAACCACCTTGTGGGAGGCCTTCCAACGCTATGTCTTCCGGTATGCGGTCGCCACTCCAGAACCTTTCGGCCCCATCGGCCATCAGTTCTGCGAGCAATGTGCCCTGCCCACTGCCACTTAAGTTTGGCAATTCTTTGGGCTATGTCGGTTACCTTGGTTCTCCTGCTGATCTCCTCATTCCTGATACGATCACGTAGGGAAACTCCAAGCATAGTACTCTCCATTGCCCTTTGGGTGACTTTTAGCCTCCTTATAAGGCCCATTGTGAGCGACCACGTTTCAATGCCATAAGTCATCACTGGCAACACGCACTGGTCAAAGAGTTTCGTCTTGAGACACTGCGGTATGTGGGACGAGAAGATATTGCGTAGCTTCCGGAACGCTGCCCAGCAAAATCGGATTCGGTGATTGACCACTTTCTCGATGTTAGACCTACCTAACTGGACAGTTTGTCCTTGGTAAACATAATCGTCCACGACTTCGAGTGTAACGTTTCCGATCTTTATGAGAGTGGGTGTTACATGGGCATTTGACATGACCTTTGTTTTGTCCATGTTCATTTTAAGACCCACTCTTTCAGAGGCCCTACTGAGGTCATCGAGCATTGTACTGAGGTCCTCCATAGTCTCAGCCATGACTACGATATCATCGGCAAACCGAAGGTAAGTTATGTACTCGCCATTGATGTTAATGCTAGCCCCTTTCCAGTCCAGAACCTTGAAGACCTAATCTAATCGTATACTTAAACATTATTAACTAATCGTATATTTAAACATTATTAACGTTTCATTTGTGAACTTGGTTCTATTTTTAAATGCTTTCTTTATTGTTTTTCGTTGTTACATTAATAACTAAAACATTACCATTAAGGCTACGCCGACCGCCTAGTGGCGCCCTTATCGTTTGTTTGGTTATTTCTTTTATTTAAGAATGAAAATGCAGACAATAAACACGTTAAGTTGTGCTTATTTTCTGCATTTTCATTCTAAAATAAAAGAAATAACTAAACAAACGATGAGGGCGCCACTTAAAGAAGTAGGTATAAATGCTTCTCCTATAAGGCCCCTAATTGTTATAGGTATTAATATAGTTAGGTACCTAAGTGTTTAATGTAAGTATTCGTATTTCCTCATAAAATTCGAAATTCGTATCCATAATAATATTATAAATTCGAAAGTAACTCTGTCTGTCTGTATGTTACCTTTTCACACCTAAACCACTGAACGGATTTCGATAAAAGTTGGCAGAGTGATAGATTGCATCCCGGGGAAGAACATAGGATAGTTTTTATCGACATACTCTTTTATATTTTTCTCTCTGCTATGTAATAAGCACTTCAAACTATCAAAGTGCTTCGGAATTTATAATTAAAGTAGTTCGTAGGGAAAAAAAGTGGCAGCTTGTTATGGCCTTTGCCTAATATAGTATAATACGTTATATGTAGGTATATTATACATTCTCTATAATTAGTGCAATAAGCGGTACCTACCCACAATATCTACAATTATAACATTGAATCCTCCATAAAATCAAATAAATATAAATTAGGCGACCATGCCGTATCTACATAAAAACAAAAGTCCTAAAAATTATTTTTATTTGAATACCATGTCTGCATTGATATCTTCTTGAGTTATAGTAATAATGTTAACTTGCGAAGTATTTGATAGAGATTAGATAAAAAAAAAACATCTTGTTGGCTGGCATATTCCGCGACAACTCAAACTTTATAATCTCGGATACTTTAGCGGCCTTAATCTCTTGAACTCAAGTAATATGACGTCGTGAGATAAGGAAACAATCATAAATAAAGACAAGAATAGAAAATACATACTTTGAACACAAAGAGTTGTTAGAGGAACAATCAGGAGTGAAGCGCCTTTCGCAGGAGCGCTGTCCGGCGGCTCGGACTAGCACTGGATCAGCACAATCAGGTCCGCGGCTCACCGGCGGCACTCATCACTCAAGTACATAATGTACAGGCGGACAGACGCTACACTTATTCATCTAATATAAAATGACCGCAGCACAGTTACACAGCGAATCGCCTCTTACAACGACTCCTTTCACTGCAAACATCGAAACAACATCGCTTTTAACCTAGCTTTATTATTGTCTAAATTCATAGCGGCCGGCCACCTAGATTTATTATTCACTGCGTCTCGGAATATATCGGAACGATCGGCGGTGCCAGCAAGTAGGCTTTAACTAGTTTTCATTGAACAATTAATGTGTCAGTAGAGTATGAGTTGTTTATAGCGGCGGTGCGTGACGCGGCAGCCGGTAGAGTGCGCGCGGCTGCTCTGCGGAGCTACCGGCGACGACTACCGCTGACTTCCAACGAACTGTACCGAACCTAGCCGAGTACAGTGTGCACTCTTACCGCCAAATCGAGAAGCGTCGCACTCACTCACGCTCATCTTCACTTGACGCGGTAGAGTAAGATCAACAGAATAATGAAGAGAAATTGGAAGACACTGCTTATCGAAACCGCTACAAAGTGCACGCTGACTCAGTTGGTACGCTGTTATGCACCGCAGGTGACGTCTCCGGTTGCATGGCTGTGGGCTCGTGTAGGTACCTGTTTGTTAACCTAACCAGGTTGACTTACGTCTATAACATGAGTCAGTTGTTTTGGCTAGTAGAGAGAGTAGAGTAATTAAATATCGTACGTTACTAGTTGGACTCTAGTCTCCTGATGCTGCATCCAAGATAATGACTTGCTTTTTACATCGCAAGTTCGCAACTGATTGAATTTTATGGTCAGAAACTTTTGGTAGCGCTTGTCGGTAGAATGTTTATAAATTATTTATGTAATAAGCCTTACCAACTAAACACATACACAGCATTAAACCATAGTCGTTAACATAATATTGATCTCGCATGTATTTAAATTACAGGAAAGCACTGCACCATCAATTAGGTAGCGTACTAGTACAAACGAAACGAACGAACGAATAAATTATTCACTTCACGCAAAACTCTGAGGGAAAATTAGACACAACAGGAAAACTTACTCCAGGGTATCTAACGGATAATCTTTAGAAAGGCGCTTTTGGGACTTTAGTTAGATAAACATTTTTCTTTCTCATCAAAAGCATACCAAAACATGTCTAAAGCACGGTAATATTAACTAATTACCGTGTCTAAAGTTAGGTACATTGACTTGTATGTGATTTTAACAGGTTCTGGGTGCGGTAAACGAGACATGATAGAAGTTTTATTGTTATGACGGCTATAATAGCCGTGATAGAGCCCTCGAAAGTGTGTGAACATAATTATACATAATTATATTACTTTACTAGTAAAGTAGCTATACGTAGCTACCACATACCTACGTTCCAACTACGGATGTTCAGGAAAAACATTACTTAACCACATTGAATAAACAGCTTAACAAATAGAATAGATTTTACCATATTCAGCAGATCCATTTATTTGTGATAAGAACTAATAACAAACATAACTATTTCCTACTAAAACTAAATAGAACTACGTCAATTCGTCGATTTTATTTCCGCAGAAAGTAATACTATCTATCTATGAGAGCATAATTATATTTATTTAAACTTCTCACACACATTACGCCGTAAAAAAGCGGACTTAACCAATGCCTTAGGCATTCTCTACCAGTCTATCAAGGGTGATAAAGAGATAAGATGACTGATGCTCTGTTTGAGAGGAGATAATAATATTAAAATATATTTAAAAGATAAATATAGATTTGCCTTTGTTAATTTTTGTTTTATTTCCGAAAGACACGTATACGGTATTCACATTATCTTCATACTGTTACGTCCGCCTACGGGGCTTCCTGGGAAACGTATTGAAATATATTTCAGATTTTTCAGTAAGTTTTCCTATTTATTTTTTTTCACAATAGCTGTCTAAAGAGATGCTGTTATTTAAAATATGGAACAAAGTATTTTTCTTCGTCTTTTCGCCTATTTTCTATGTAGATTTTTTTTGTCGTTGGTTATATCGTATATTTTCTTTATTACCCTGCAAGTAGGTAGTCGTTGTTGACAATTTGGCATAACGTGAAAGAATAATACAACTTTCAAATTGAGTAGTACATAACTACATAAGACATACAGCTGTATTTGATATTTTTCCCATGGGATGCGGTAGGCATAAACTACAGAACGCCACCTCTGTTACGATTCTTACAAAGGTATGTACTCCATAAAGGCTCCTACAAACAGGCGCGAAACGCGATATAATCGCGCGCGACGGAGGCACCGTCGTTGTTGGGCGACTTGCGGTGCCTTAGTGTCGCGCTCGATTTTATCGCGTGTCGCGCCTGTTTGAAGGAGTCTTAATACGTTAGATTTTTAAATTATTGTACTTTTCTTTAGTTTTATCTAGGTAATCAACAATGACCAAAAATCCCCAAACAACTCGGACTTTAAACTAAACCTCGGGCGACCACTAGCTAGACCCAGACTCATCAATGAATTATTCTCTATTGTTTAAGACAAGGGCCGTGTTCCAAAGGATAATTTACATACATGGAATAATTATAAAATTAAATTAAACTAGAGAATAGATTAGTGACACAATTTGTTGGATCAATATCCAACAAAGAGCAAAGCAGCATTCATTTTGTTTAGAGCAGCTGCTAAAAAAAATGAACGCTATGTACAGAGAAATCGAGAAAGTCGATTTATTTTTTTCTCTTTTCTTCAAAACTGCTTATTATCATACCATCTTGGATCACCACTAACCCTGTTATGAAAACTTGTGTTATGACGTTCAAAGAGATTTTGAAAAGCATTTATATTTGTTTCTCATTTATTTCGTTTATAAATGCGCAGTATGTAAGCTATTCGATCAATACGTCGCTTATCTTATAATAGCATCAAATATCAGCATGGGTTCTTTTTGTAACGGGTTGTATACAACCCGTTTTTTGCACCGGTTCAACGATTGGTTTAGATAATTCTGCGATTAAAAATGCGCTAAAAAAAAGGAAGCGTTATTCTTAGACGGTCATTAGTATGAATAATATGAAGAGCTAACAATGAGAACTGGAAAAGCCGTACTTTCAAGGACGACGACCATAGAGCATAAAAAGATCGACGGTAATACCTACCATGAACATAATATTAAATTGTCGGTCCTCAAACGCGCCTCAAAATGCGCTAATCAAGAATCATCGTTCTCTTGCCCATAATTATGCCAATGTATTTAGGGTCGACGTAACGTCGACCGCAACATGTATATTTCTTTCATACTTCTGAATTAGTCGTTATCTTGGTCACTCCCTTGATCAGATCTGAAGAACTGACTTTTAAATACACAAAAGATGCATAATGTAACATACAGGAAATACACGCCTTTTCAAACGAAACCGGCGTACACCATTATTTTTATTATTGTTTGAAATTAGATCTCAACGTCCGTTCTGAATCCAACAGTTTCGTTCGATCGATCTGTTAATTTTCCATATTTTTGACAGCAGAGCTAAAATTAGAACAGTTTGAATTGATTAGCAGCGCTGCAGCTGTAGCTCATCTAGAACGATAGAGATTCAAATATAGGTAGTACACACTGATGTCAACATTATAAACCCAAAGCTTCCTTGTTCCCTCTACTGAGTACTGAGTGTGCGATACTTCCAAATGAATGAACGAACCAGAGATGCACAGATTTGAACTGTTCCCTCCTACATAGGTTTATTGGGTCTTCTAAACTGGTTATAACGTTAAAAAACCCGTCTCATATAACTCATAACGGCAGTTTTATCGGTCAGCAGTAAACGTGTAATATTGCCACTTATCGGACTTATATTTTTATTATAATCTCAATAAATCTCAGTTTCGTAAAGATAAGGGTCTGAGGGGAGTTATATGGTTAACTACTGGGGTGTAAAATGTTGATAATGACATCTATTTGACGATGCGTGCGTCGATATTTATTGAAATAATGTGGGGGCCCTGAACGCAGGAACACTTACGTTTTAAAGTGTCCCTTATGCCTTAAATAGAATGACGAGTACCTACTTATCTAGCTGTTAAATTCTTCTGTCAACTGGCAATACAAGTAATTTAGCGCTTGACAAAAAATCGGTAATTTGCAATACTTAACTCTTACTTATGGAGGTAATTTTGTTAAGAGATACCACTAATCTCCGTAATTACTTTTAGAAGTGTCTGAGTTTAATGCTACGGTTGCTAAATAGGTACTTACCTACTTACAGACACAGAATGTCACCTCTTTACAGTACTATCGATATCGGCACTAACGGCATATAATTAATAGGTATGACACCAAAATCGATAACGTGCGAACTGGCACAAAAACTAGCTTTTTCAGTGGTAAATTGAACGTAATTACGTAAAGAGATAGGTATTTACCTGGTATAGGTACCTGTGATTATTCGTTAAAGTGTTTGAATTTAATGCTACATTAGGTTTAAAGATTGACAGCATGACACCACTTTGAAGTAGGTTATATCGCCGATATGACGGATTGACGGCAAAATCAATAATTTCCAAGATGACACGAAAATAGCCTTTTTCAAAATAATAATTAGCTAGTAACATAAACACAACAATAACATTATCTCACAAAAATAATGCAGAATTACAAGAAAAACGAAATATCTCGTAAATAAATTAATGTTCATGTTTTCCTAAAAACTTTCGGTTGGATATAAAGATTTACGACGGGGTGGACTATCGTCAACAAAAACTTTGTAATTGATTGAAAGTTGTTGACGTGTTGCCTGTTGGGCGGTTTACAAGGAAACTTCAATGACACCCGACCACGACGCTTAACATGAACATACGATCAACATAACTAAGTTAATTAAATAAAGTTCATAGCAACTATACAAAGTGCTTGGCCAGACTGGCAGTGCGGGGCGGGTTGCGGGGCGGGTGCGGGAACGCGCGCGATCTGCCTGTCCGCAGTCGAACGCGGCTTCGTTCTGAGTGTTGTCGTGTCCAGTGTTTGTCAAAATATAATATGCATGAAGAAGACTTATTTTTACTAGAAAATAAGCTCGAACTAGTTTAAGAACCCGGGTCCCCGCGCGCCCACGCACTAACTGCGGCCACTTGTATGCACGAACTACAATGGCGTGAGTTGCCCGCGCACTCCCCGCGCCATGCAGTCCGCGCCGCTTACCGCGCCCGCGTGCCCTCTATGGACAATCAAATGAAGTTCTTATGTTTATGCGCCCCGCGCCCGAGTTTGCAGTCTGGCCGGGGGTTTAACAAAGATTAAAGGCTCGTACAAACAGGCGCGACGCGACACGCGACACAAAGGCACCGCTCGTCGCGCGACTTGCGGTGCCTGCCTTTGTGTCGCGTGTCGCGTCGCGCCTGTGTGTACGAGCCTTAAGTTTCAATTTGACTATGTTTCAATTTTGACTACCTCATTGGTATAGTGGTCGCAGGTGCTACTGCTGAGCATGAGGTCCTGGTTTGAAGACATAGGTGGAAGGTGGTCTACCTGTCTCCTCTTACGCGTATTGGAGGTGAAGTTGTGGTCGAAGAGTGGAAGTGAAACTCCAACTTGCGGTTAATATTGTAATTCCCACACGTATTTATAGTTCACAGTTAAGATACACTATATATTTAGCACATAATATAACTGATTAAAACTAGTACGGACAAAATAAACTAATCTGACGTGATCGTGACGGTTGGCAAGCAAGAGAGCGCCGCCATACTAAGGAACGCTACGGTTAGCGCCTCGGATCGTAGATTCGTGTTGCGACTTAACAGGGGTGCGTTCCTGACTAACTTATAAATACTTATCTAAAACAATATAGACGACGCCACGTATTCTAAGTTGCGTTCACAAATGCTCAATTAAATACGTGACGCCTCACTGGTCTCGATTTTCGGGTCGGCCAAAATGTTATTTGGGTTTTTGACAGGAATTTCTTAGTAGCAGCCCCGGAGTCTGGATTTGTGACCGATAGTTTCCAAGAGGCTCGCCCCCTATTATATCTATCTACTATACTAATATTATAAAGCTGAAGAGTTTGTTTGTTTGGTTGAACGCGCTAATCTCTGGAACTACCAGTCGGATTTGAAAAATTCTTTTTGCATTTGATAGCCCAATTCTTGAGGAAGGCTATAGGCTATTTAACATTACGCTATGACCTTTAGGAGCTGAGCAAAAAGAAAAAGTCAGAAAGAACGCTAAGCAAAAACGAAGTAATAGCGCGGGCAGGCTATGCGATGCGACGGGGTGGGTCGGAGTAACAAGAAATTTCACGCGGGCAGAAGCTTGTGGGACATAAACATAACTGGCGCAACATGAGGGTACTATAGACACACCTCCACCTTGTTTGATTTATGATTTTACATATTTCTTGATAGCCAGCTACACCCACTATACTCGTATGACCATGTGTTTAATAAAGTTTCAAATTGATTTATGATAAATGGTTTCTTGACCGTCGATATGAATATTGTGTTCACGTTCTGTCAAACGATACGATATCATGGCGAGAACAAGAATACAGTTATTCTCAAATCACTTTTTTGTTTGTGTTTGTTAGTTTTAGAAAAAAAAAAATCGGTCGATAAAACATTGTGCTAATATAGGTACTTGTAGCTAGTAAATCTGTAACAAAAAACTGATTAAGTAAGTATATGCGCAACATTTGGAAACTTTTCCTGTTGACAGCGATGCGAACGATTTTTTTGATGCCCTAATTCTGATTCTGTTGATTTTTTCTTCTTCTTTTTTTCTTCTTTTTTGGGGTTCCCTACCTCAAAAGGAAAAACGGAATCCTTATAGGATCACTCGTGTGTCTGTCCGTCCGTCATAGCCAATTTGCTCAGAATCTAATGGGCTGATTAATTTGAAATTTGGTACATATATTTTAATTAATTTATTTATCTCTGTGACTCAAACACTGACGTAAATAAATGAATTTTGAATATGGCGATCATTTTTGGGGGTAAATAGAAAATTTAAAAAACTTTCGGAATAATAAAAACAGTAAGCGCTTTCATTTGATATGTCCATCGGTACAGCCGTGTGACATATCAAATGAAAGGGCTTACTGTGAGGATCTCAAATAATTTTTTTCATAATTTTAAAGTAAATTGTATTACAGTTATTTAAAAAAATAGATGTAAATTGACCATTCCCCCCTATATCTCCGAAATTACTGAGCCTAAGATTTTGAAAAAAAAAACAGAAAATAGTTCTATACCTATACATCGAAGGAAAACCTATAAGAAGTCTGTGGTCTTAAAACAACATGGTAAATCTCTCAATATTGTGCGTACAAACTTATATTTTCAGTTTTATTGTATGGGTGAACCTGTTTTTCAACTACAATGTTAGGTTTGTTCTTGGGATAAATTCATTCCAACTACGGAACCCTTCATTGTGCGTGGTCCGACACGCACTTGTGGGTGCAGTATCTACTAGGTACACTATTTTTACACCTCTGCATATACATATCTTCGGGGAATAGTCGTGATATTGTTAATTAATTGAGCTTGCGTTGAAGCGGAGCTAATGCATTGTCCAAATGTATGCTATAATATTATGTATTATGGTATTTTTTCTAGATAATTTGAAGCACTTAAACCCTCATCCATTTGGCAAACAAACTACGATCGCTGATCAATTTGAAAATGTTGATATGATCTCGAAATAGTTAATTGATTTCATCGTTCTATGTGGGAAATACGTTCATGAGCAGAAATAACTAATCTATATCCATGTTGGCTTAAAAACGGCCCAAAATAAGAAAAAAGACGAATGCCTTTTATAAAATTCATTCAACAAAAGCTGCGCTTTTAATTTCCAACATGATTAATGACTGCGTTAATAAAATGAGACTTGTAAGGCGTTTTAATTTAAGTGTTTTTCGGCACAGACGTTTCCTAAACAAATGATTCGCTTCATGTGTTTTCGCCACATCTTTTTTATCGTAATGACGTGTTTACATCTTTTCCATATGGTTTATTACATTTACAGCTAATGTTTTTGGCAGAACATGTTTGTCCTGTCTCATCACGTGTTCGTGTGCGTTGCGGATCTAAGGCGAGGTTTGCATACAAAACTATCAATATTGTTCTTAAGACTTTTCCGCGAGAAAATGGACGTGTGATGTGAGTATGTGACTCAGGTTTTTTTGCGATGTTTTTCAATAATCAGGTATAATTTACGTGTTGTTTTTGTGAGATGGATTAAAATAGTATGATATGTGTTTGGTATAGTTTTATAATAGGTAAGTAACTGCCCCATTGGTCTCCTGGTCGCAAGCGCGACTGCTGAGTGTGGGTGGGGTTTGATTCCCGCCGGGTCGGGCAAAGTTGTATTGGGTTTTTCCTTTGGGAATTTCTTAATAACAGCCCGTAGTTTGGAAATTGGCGGTGTGGTACCCCGTGTCTCGGAAAGCACGTTAAGGTGAATGGATAGTGGTAGACCGCGAAATTCAAATTTTCTTAGGTTATACGTTTTTTGCAATTTGCAGGTCAGTGTCAGATTGTATCTTGGTCAAAATATGGTTCGCGACAATAACAGGTACATATTTGCGCTTTCGCCTTAAGCCGTTGGTTCTACGCCTGAAGGCCAATTCTCGTGATTAAAAACGTTCAAAATCTAGTCGCAATCTCATCTCGTTGACAATCAATGTTAAAAATCTGTCAAAAATGTACGGAAATTAGTGGTATTTTTGACAGATTGAGACTGAGACGAGACTGACATCAGACTGTGAACATTCCTAAAATTACGAGAACTGCCCCTCAGATCTCTCTCCGGTTGTGTCGGGTTGCCGTCCCATCAGACAATGAGAGTGAGGGAAGAGAGTGTGCACCTGTGTGTGCGCCACACTTGTGCACTATAATATGTCCCGCGCCAAAGGCTGGTTGGTCTCCGCTGAGATTGGATGCCATGGCCGAAATTCGGTCTGGAGCACTTTTATAATGGTGATGGAAAAAATTTAAGTATCTGAAACATTGGCATCTATACTTACTAATATTATAAAGCTGAAGAGTTTGTTTGTTTGTTTGGTAGAACGCGCTAATCTCTGGAACTACCAGTCGGATTTGAAATTTTTTTTTTTTTGCATTTGATAGCCCAATTCTTGAGGAAGGCTATAGGCTATTTAACATCACGCTATGACCTTTAGGAGCCGAGCAAAAAGAAAAAAAGTCAGAAAGAACGCTAAGCAAAAACGAAGTAATAGCGCGGGCAGGCGATACGATGCGACGGGGTGGGTCGGAGTAAGAAGAAATTTCACGCGGATGAAGTCGCGGGCAGAAGCTAGTACCTAATAAATCGGAGACGAAAGTTACTATCAAAATCTCTAATCTCTATTAGCGATTTTTGTCACCTGACATACTTGTCAGGTGACAAAAATCGCTAATAGAGATTTGTTGAATTTATAACCTTTGACTGATTCTCTGTAGTAAATAAATCCGAACCATCATCCTAATTTTAACGCAGTATCCTACGGATTAAATACAACGTACCTATTACGGATTACCTACATCCACTTTCAAACACATGACGCGCGTACGACGACGACGTTACAAAACAAGCTGCTCATTGACTTGAGCGAAACCTGTTTCCAGAATCTGAATCCCATCTGAGATGTACATTGGAAAGTTATACCTACGTGACTCATCGTCATCAGGTAACCTCTCTAATTTGTTTATGATTTTTCCTAGGTTTTGGTCAAGGCTAATAATAATCGATAGAGTTCGAAATACTCCGAAATTAGTCGGATAATACGAAAAGAAGTACGTGAGAAAAACCAGAAAATAAAGTTATAATATAACTAGCTGTGCCCCGCGGTTTCACCCGCATAAGTGTCGATCCCGTGAGAATATCGGGATAAAAAGTAGCCTATATGTTAATCTAGGGCGCCAGCTACCTCCATACAAAATTTTATCAAAATTGGTCCAGCCGTTTGAGCGTGAAGAAGTAACAAACATATAAACACACACACACACTCACAAACTTTCGCCTTTATAATATTAGTGTGATTAAAAACTTCTTTTACTGTAACTACTTTGTCCGTTGTCCATTGAAGTGGAGGGGAGAGTATAAAAATTAACCAATACAGCTCTATTGAGTTCACATGACGTGATGTTCGGGGAATTCTATTGGGTAATATTTTCCTAGCTTTGCACTTGTCCACTCCAATGGATAGACGGCTGCCTCTCGGTTCATATTCTATTTTGAAACTAAGGCCTGATTTTTCAATATGTAGTCAGATAATTTTTAGATAAAGAATAAATATTGAGGTTTTGGTTTTTGGGCTTTTGGCAAATTATGTCAAACTGTCATGTTTATCCTTCAGATTTATGTTAATTTGACTATTGAAAAATTAGCCCTAAGATAGATGGATAGAATTATCTTCATAGTAGGTACAACCATAACAAATTACAATAAGACCTTTCGACCATTGAAGCTATTAAAACTTCAAGTTTGTTTACAACTCTGAAGTAGTAATTTTATCCTGTGTATGCGTCATGATGGGACTGGCATTGTATGTATGAGGGCCAAAAGCCTCGAAATTAAATAACGATTAAGAAAAAAGAGCTTTTGAGAGTTTCATAGAGTGTTTCAATGGACGGATTAACTACGTCGTAGTAGGTTCGCATCGATACTAGAATGAATAAGAATTATTATTATGTGTTATATCAATTTTTATGTTTAAAGTACCTATATAAGAAAGCCAGTGCTGGCCCAGTGGTAACGATCATGTATATTTCAACCGCGCGGCCAACTCATAATATTTGACGAAACTTTGCCAGGAATTAGTGCTAATTTGTTACTTTACACACCCCTTTTCGTGAATTTGTTACAAAAAAAACTAAGACGCTATGACAAAGAATAGTTGGCCGCTAGAACCGCCACTTGCCGTAATCATCGCCCGTGATTACACAGAAACTATATAATACAGATAGACGAATGATGCATCAAAAGAAAGGTCTTAATTTGTTCAATTTGTTACAAAATTTAAAAACGTCATAACGTAAATAAACAAAAAGTTACGCAATATTTAGTTCTCAGGTTATGAGTAGGTAGGTATCTCACCATAAATATCAAATTAATAGAGGCTAATGTGTATGGACAATTAGTTACTAATTTGTTACAGCTAAAACCAGAAAAAAATACTAGAAAGTAGGTTCAATAATTTGTAAGAGTCGATTTTAGTTGGCCGCTCGGACGGCAATATGCCTAAAATACAATTGCGTTTATCTCGTTATAAAAAGTAGGTTTAAGCTAAGTTTTAGTACTAATCGCCAGGTAACGTAACATAGTTTGGATAAATATGGCGAACATAACTGCAGCAATCATATTTTAGAAGATATTTACAAAAAACAGTAGTATGTAACCGTATGAAAGTAGGTTGACCATGAATTTTCACAATGAAGTGAGACTGAATAGTGATTATTGGAATGTTCGATATTCATATCTTATTTTTTTAGAGCGAGTGCTTATATAAATGTTAAGGTATCCTGTAGCATAACTTTATAAAAGTAAAAGTCACAAATCGATTAAAATTTGCAATACACTTTTTGGTGGTGAGTTCTACATTAACAAATCCAACATATAAGTGTGCACAACTCATAGTAGCTAAGCACTTTTAGATACTTCTGGATTTAGTAATAATTGTCTCAATAACTTAGTAGTATGAAAATCACGGGAATTAAATACGTACGAGCACACTCCACAAAATACTGCACAGTAATGAGAATATTCACAACAAAAAATAATCGCTTTGCAAACCCTTTGCAACAAATATTTTTAACAATAGTTTGGAAACAAAAGAGATCCTTTCTAGAATCGTTCCCATCATAAAACACCTGCGCAAAGTCAAAGAAACGATAATTTTATCAGTACCTACCTAAATACTTTAAAGAATTAAGAACAATAGACATCAATATGGCCGCAAAACGAACCGCATATTCGTTCGAACAGAGTACAAAATTAAAAACATGCTTTCGTAGGTACTAATGTAATCATGGTCACCCTACTCTGATACGGTTTCATACTACTATTTATTGTAAATATATTCTAAAATATGGATGCTGCAGTTATGTTCGCCATATTTATCCAAACTATGTTACGTTACCTGGCGATTAGTACTAAAACTTAGCTTAAACCTACTTTTTATAACGAGATAAACGCCATTGTATTTTAGGCATATTGCCGTCCGAGCGGCCAACTAAAATCGACTCTAACAAATTATTGAACCTACTTTCTAGTATTTTTTTCTGGTTTTAGCTGTAACAAATTAGTAACTAATTGTCCATACACATTAGCCTCTATTAATTTGATATTTATGGTGAGATACCTACCTACTCATAACCTGAGAACTAAATATTGCGTAACTTTTTGTTTATTTACGTTATGACGTTTTTAAATTTTGTAACAAATTGAACAAATTAAGACCTTTCTTTTGATGCATCATTCGTCTATCTGTATTATATAGTTTCTGTGTAATCACGGGCGATGATTACGGCAAGTGGCGGTTCTAGCGGCCAACTATTCTTTGTCATAGCGTCTTAGTTTTTTTTTGTAACAAATTCACGAAAAGGGGTGTGTAAAGTAACAAATTAGCACTAATTCCTGGCAAAGTTTCGTCAAATATTATGAGTTGGCCGCGCGGTTGAAATGTACATTAACGATCGTGTCTTGCGAGTTGTATACCGTAGATTCGAATCCAGACAGGCGCTTTTCTTTCCGCAACTGTATCATCACCACTGCTCTCAAAACAGTGATGGAAAACATCGTGAGGAAACCGGCATGTCCTAGAATAAAAAAATCGAAGAAATGTGACATCTACCAACCCGCAATGCTTTCGGCCCACTCTCTCCGAGAGGAAGCCTGTGTCCCAGCAGTGGGAATATTATAGGCGGATTATGTCAATTTAAAATTGAAATTCAAAACAGCAACGTTCTGGAATTACCTCGCTTTAATTAGCCATTATTGTACTCTGTATAGTCTTAAAGGGACTTGTCCTTTAAGAGACGTAATAAAATGTTAATGACGAAAGGTGAATAACCGTCACCTGACACTCGTGTCAATAGGTAAGGCTCCTCCAAACAGCCGCGACACGCGACGCGAATCGCGCGCGACACTAACGCACCGCTT
Organism: Luperina nickerlii; assembly: GCA_963855955.1. Taxonomy (NCBI): domain Eukaryota; kingdom Metazoa; phylum Arthropoda; class Insecta; order Lepidoptera; family Noctuidae; genus Luperina; species Luperina nickerlii. The sequence continues at coordinate 9,981,660 of OY979666.1, forward strand.
GTTGCGCGACTTGCGGTGCCTTTGTGTCGCGCGCGATTTTATCGCGTGTCGCGCCTGTTTGAAGGAGCCTTTAAGTATAGGGAAATGAGAGCGATTAATTTTGCCCTTAAATAGGTCAATGAACATTGTTCAGTGGTTTATTGTCTCAAATTGTTATTTAACATTAATGTAGGTTCTTATACATATTGTGAATAGCTGTATCAATAACCGTTTTCATATTTTGTGTGTATAATAAAATGTACTAGCTTCTGCCCGCGACTTCGCGTGCTTTATACTTTTTCTTTTTGCTCGGCTCCTAGCGATTCCTAGCCTGATGTCAAATAGCCTTATAGCCTTCCTCAAAACATCGGCTACTAAATGCAAAATTTCTTTTTTTTTACACGTCCGACTGTTAGTTCCAGAGATTAGGGCGTTCCAACAAACAAACTCTTCAGCTTCACTATTAGTACTTATAGATAATTAAAAAATAGGTATGTATTATCTTTTTGATCATATTAAATTCTACTTAAGAGCAGAACGGATATATGTATCAAGGTAGATGACCTGTACAGTGCCGAATACTTATTATATTTTTTACACACGAAAGGGTATAACGTGTGATGATTATTTGTCGCTCGTGTATAATTCTCCTTTGTCCAGGTGATTCAATTCTAAGCTGAGTAGGGTTTGCGTAAAACCTACGTAAAATTTAAATATGCGTCCCTCCTAATATGCAGCCGTTTGGATTGCCTACTAAGGATTTAAAATATTTTTTACTCCAGTAGGATTTCACGCTTAAGTATTCTCATTTTTCAATAGCTAGATAATTTTTATCGGAAGAATACATAATGGCGGTTTGACAGCTTTTGTATGGAAAATATATCAAAGTCATATTTATTCTTCAGATTAAAATTATCCGACTATTGAGAACTCAAAAATGTTGCGAACCATTGCTACGGTGCTACGGCGTAGCAATAACAATGAAAATGAGGAAGATGGAGAGGGTTTAATGATTAGTAAGTATTGTTGTAGTTTTTTTATTAAATAAACTAACCTTATCGACCAAATGCAATTATTTCCACCCCTGATAGTGTTGCGCAACATCGTCTGTGCTTAAAATGTTTGAAACACAATGTCACTCGTTCCTCCGGGGAGGCTAAGAATCCCAATTCCATGCAACAAAGCTATTATTAGTTTCATATCCGTTCCCTTGTACTGTAATCATCGATTTCCCAGCTGTCAGTTTGCAACTTGCTCGGAGAGCACCTGATACCAAGCATTGTTTTCTATGCATAGAAGAGTTACAGTTTCAGAAATAACAGCACATTGCTGTAGTGCAAATCTAGGATTTACACTACAGGGACACAGCGATGCATCCCCTCCCTACACACACCCTACACTCGTAGAAAAGTACGTCACTACCTATCTGTATTTTCCTAGTCAACACACGCCATTTTACTAGTCGGTAAATATGAAACACATTCATTCATAACGGAGGTCCGGCGGCCAATCATTTCGTGACGACGCTGATTGCCCTTGATTGCACCATTGTGCGTCGTTTAGCGGTAATGAAGTAATCGTTGGCATCGTACGATATGACGAACAGACGAACAGGCTAATAGACGTGCAGTGTGATTTTCAAATAAAGAGTGCTGCGACCTTCGCTTCAGCAAACATTGGTTTCTCGGTTTCTCCGTCTGTCCGTCTGTCCGTCAATGAGGCGCGACCACTTACGTAAACAACACGTTTTTATTACTCATTATGTATATGTAGGTCGTTGAGAATGCACACGCTTCGACATTTCTTTTTTTTTTTTTTCATGTAGTATTTTTTCATATTTGTTTAGTTTTTTAAGTGAATTGTTTTAAATTTTATGTATTTTTTTGTCTTCTTTACTCTTTCACACGCTGTCTACATCTCTCTATTTATTGTCCTGTCATATATGCTGGAAGAGATTTCTTACGAAAAACGCATCACCTTTGTACCATATTTTTCTGTTCTGTTTTTACTCTTGTCTGTTTATATATGTGTGCACATAAATGGTAAAATAAATAATTAAATAAATAAAGGTAGTGATAAAGTAAAAAAATGTCCTACTAGTTGTTGCCTTCGCGTGCATTTAGTTAGTATTTCATCGTTTTTTTATACAAACATCCAGGATTGGAAGTAATCTATGTCCTTCTCCAGGTTCCGGGCTACGGAACGGGCAACCTATCCGTAAAATTTCATGACGATCGGTTCAGCGTTTAGACGTGAAAAGGGAATACACAGACAGAGTTACTTTCCCATTTATACTTAGTATACGAGAATACAGTATGTATTCTCGTGGATATCTTATGGATATCCATACATAGGTATGTGAACATAGTTAAACCTACTCTCAGTCGTTAATTGTCATTTATGATTGTTATAATTATACCATTTACCTACTTATTATCAAGCACATGAACCAATATAGGGATAAAACTATAATATTGTAGAACTAACTATTAATTAATTAAAATTATCTATTCATTTGTTTGAGTATTGAGACTTGTAAATGATATCAATTATTACTGACAGTGCTAAATTATCGGCTGAAAATTTATACACACAAATGTCATGTACGAAAATGTATAAACTCAATGCTATCAAAGGGGCAGTTCACAAATCCAAAACGCGAAAAAGTTGTCAGTTTAAATCAAATAAACGAGCGCCATTCTTCCGATAACAAAGAGCTGTCAAGGTATAGGAGGCAAGAGACAAGGCAAATCAGTAATTGAAAATGTGTCATTTTCGATACGACAACCTGTCGAATGGTAGTGAATATCTACGACTGCAGGTGGAGTTTCATATATGACTCCGCCCTGAAATGTAAATGTGCTTTTTCACAAACGGTGATACAATTAATAAACGTCCTTTGTGTGTCCTATTGGCACTTTACGGGAACTGATGGGACGCTACTGAAGGCGCTAAACCCTACAAACGAAACTTCACCAATAAATCACAGATAAATAATAGTATACAATAGACTAGACTTTATTTATAAGATACCATAATGTATGTGTTTTGATCTGTATAATCTGTGAAAGTAGGCAGGTACTACCTACTTAGATCACCTAATAATTGAAAAAATAAAGAAAGTTGTAACACGTGTCTACTTAGATTATTATTGACTAGAAATTAGACCACAAATGTAAGTATGTCAAGTACACTATAATAATGATTTTGCATCGTCACCGATTAGCATACTGTATCCGCGTTATACCTACCTAACTTTGAGATTCTAGGCCAGCTTCATTAAAAATATTTTGAAAGTTCATGTAGAAGGTGTGTACCTAACCTAGCTACTTTTATTGATGTCATAAAATCTAAGAAATTGCAATTATGTTGCAAACCAGAAGATTAATTTTCCGAGGCGCAAGGCGTAATTTAACGATGAGAAATAATCATCACAAAGTGCACTATAAACTAATTAAGTACAATCCGACGCGCTTCCATCTATACCTACTAATCACGCTTGTAAATACATCTCTCTATTTCGTAAAAATCAAGGTTGGAAACGATGCACTCTTGACCTTCACCTCTCATTCACTTTGGCCCGAAAAGGGACGAGATAACACAATGTGTCATCAACGGAGGACCGGAACCTCGGATCCTGGCATACCTTATCAGCTTTTACTATTTCGGTACAAACGATTGCATCACTCTCTGCTGTTGCATGCGATGCAGTCATAAACTTTCTACGAACAGATACAATTTTAAATCATATTTCTCTTGTTGTTGCAGAGTCGTGAATGCGTTGTGAGTGTTGTGACCCACTTTGTGGATTCACACGAGGACGTGAAAGTAGCTAGCGGAAGGTAAAGGCAAAATAGGATATTGGCAATTGAGAATAAACCATTCACCTGGTCCAATTCTTACCTTTCCTTGGAGGAAAACTGTAAAATATTCAATAAGCAAAAGGTCACAATCGATTTCTTTATAAAAGGACAAAGGTCGAATTCAGATAGTGTAGGTAATTTCATTAACTGTTCTCAATTTAAAAGGTCCTGAGACATCGGTAAACGATGTTTATTTTGTAACACACTTCGTATCTCAATTAATAAGATATCAATCAAATACAACGTGTTCAAGGGTTCTCAACAAATAATAAAAAAACAATTAAATATATATTATAACACGAGTATAGATGAAGTAACTATCAAGAACTTAATGATAATGAGTAAATATTTAAAAGTAACAGATACCTATTGGAAAATATAGCACATCATTAAAAGCTCAAAAACCCACCAATTAAAATCTTGTTTGACTAAAATAAAAGCATGTGAACTAACGGTCATTTCAAACTTTAAAACTATAAGCAAGTACTGAAAATTCAACAATATTGAGAGCAGCGGCAGCAGTGGTCCAGAGGTAAACAGTTCCTCATTCACAGATACCTGAGACCCAGCAGTGGAAACATTATATTAGGATTACTTAGAAGATAAACAATGTGGCATATCTAGTATCTAGCAACAGTTTGTTAGAAGTGCATAATGGTGTAAAAATGTCCTTCTACTATATGTATTATGTGCAGTGTTTTTAATATTTGTAAAGTAATGCTAACAAGACAACTCTGCACTTTGCCAGCGAGAGAGGAAACCTATTGCAAACTATTCTTTAAAAGTTCTCTTTATGGTTTTCGTAGGTATACCTATATTAGTTTCATTGAATAATATCTATAGGTACTATAATTATAATTTAATTCATACTAATGCTAAAGCTGTAGTTTTTTTATTTGTTTGTTTTAACGAGTTATTGCGGTCTGATTCCCTGAACCCCCCTCCACCCTCCCCTCGTCGCTCCCCTGCTTGGCCATCTTCCCACTATAAACTTTCTCATTCCGGTTTGATCCGCTTTTTCTTTTGTTTTTATTCCTGAAGGATCGTTTTAACGCTCTAATCTGCGGAACTACCGGTCGGATTAGAAAAAATATTTTTGCATTTGATAGCCTAAAGACTCGTACACATAGGCGCGACGCGACACGCGACACAAAGGCACCGCTCGTTGCGCGACTTGCGGTGCCTTTGTGTCGCGTGTCGCGTCGCGCCTGTGTGTACAAGCCTTAATTCTTGAGTATAATAAGTGAATTTAATATCACGCGAGGATCCTTAGGAGTCGAGCAAAAAGGAAAAAGCTCAGAAATAACTAAGCGAAAATAAAGTGCGGGGGTAGGCGATGCGACGCGACGGTCCCAGAAATATCACGCGTACGAAGTCGCGGGCACAAGCTATACTCTGTAAAAGTTTGCTGTCTGCGACAGCTGTCAGTAAAATCACGCCTATGAAGTTCTGAATTTCATAGTAGTACAGAACTACAGACAGTGAAAAAAAAGCGCGGGAAACCTTGAATACGGCGGTCGTGTTTTTTCTTTCCAAGTGAATTTTAATTTCCTAAAATAAGTTTGTTGGGATATTTTTGTGTAAATAATTAGCTTTTTGTTTATATATTTCTAGTAGTTAGTTTATTTTAGTGTGTATTAATAGTTGGTAAGTTTTTATAAAATATCTTCTATTATGGACCCTCCAGGGGATCCTGGGGGGTCGATATCTCCGGTCATAGCTCACTACGTGACAATTTCTAATAACGAAACCAGTGTTGATACTGATTGTTCAGTATCAACAGTAAATAATAGTAAAAGGAAGAGGGTTTCAGCTCGACCCAAAATTTGCAAACATTGCAACAAAAAAAGGCGTAAAAATGGCGGCAAAAAGGATTGCAATTGTGAATTAGAGAATCAGGAGATGGAAATTTCTCATTTCGAGAATGGTTCAGACCCCTCACAAAAAACTACTACTCAGGCATCTAATGAATCAATCATTGTAAAAAATAAAACATCTCCACAGTCTGCAACTCAGTTGGCTAGGTTGACTTTTAAGTCATCAGATGCTGCTCCATATGTTGTTCATGTGCAACGTGAACAAGTCACTGAAAAAACATTTTTACATCCCATTTCTTTTGGCCGTTTTTTGAAAAGAAATAATTTTAAAAATGTGATAAATGGTAGTCTGAAAAAAATTGGCAGAAATCGAATTTCATTGGCATTTTCTCACTATGAAGATGCGAATCTGTTTTTAAATAATTCTAAATTAGCTGAAGAAAATTATAAAGTTTTTATCCCTGCTTTCTCCATCACCCGTATGGGTGTTGTAAGAGGCGTTCCTGCCGATTGGTCTGATGAGGAGGTTAAGGAGGCTATTTCTGTTCCCATAGGCTGTGGAGAAATTTTAAAAATTAGGAGGATTAGAAGGAAAGTAATGGTTGATGGTAATAATGTATTCAAGAACACAGAAACAATTATAATTACATTTGATGGGCAAGTTCTACCAAAGCGGGTGTTTATGTGTTACACAGCCTTGAGTGTTGAATTATACATTTACCCAACTATTCAATGTTATAATTGTTGTAGGTATGGTCATGTAAAAAGTCTTTGTAGGTCTAAGCCTAGATGTTTTAAGTGTGGTGATGGACATTCAGGTGAGTCCTGTTCAGTTCAAGATGATGATGTCTCTTGCTGTTTGTGCAGGGGGTCTCATGAAGCTACTAGTAAGAAGTGCCTTGAATTTGAGAGACAGAAATCGATAAAAGAAACAATGTCCAAAAGTTGCATTTCTTATGCAGAAGCATCAAAACTACATCCTTTTGTTTCTAAGAAGTCATATATTGACGCCTTAACTACCACTCATGTGTCAGATAGCTTTACTCCTTCAGCTCCACGGGTTAATCCTATATCTAATCAGTCATATTCATATAAAAAAACCGTTTATACTAAACCTCGTTCACCTACAAAATCCTCTATAGGTTATGATCGTCAATCTCATCATGACCTTATTAAGGACTATAATAACACTTCTTCACTAAATAATGGCACTGCTCTGATTCCTAAGGACAATCTATCTGAAACTACAAGAGATTTAATCATAGCATTAATTAAGTCTTTGTCACAGTCTAACTTAATTTCACCGTCTCACGTTGCCTCTGCACTCAAAGCAATTACTTGCACTTCTAATAATAATAATGGACAGTCCAGCCAAGGTAATCCAATGGAATTGCCGAAGTGCAATTTCTAAAAAAACTGAAATAATTTATCTTATAAATAAATATAATCCATTTATTTTTTCTTTACAGGAGACATGGCTTAGTCCGGACTCTTTGTTTAGGATTCCGGGTTATGCATGTCTCAGAGAGGATCGATTTGATAAGTATGGTGGAGTAGCCTTACTCATCAAACATCCTCAATCTTTTACTCATTTTTCCATTCCTGCTCATAATAGTGATTTTTCTATTATTGCAGCAGTTGTAAATAAAGTTTGTTATGTTTCTGTATATATTCCTCGTCCATCCACTCTGATTTTCGATGAAATTGTAAATATTCTTTCTATTCTTCCAAAACCTTTTATACTATTAGGTGATTTTAATTCTCAGCATCAATGTTGGGGTAGTTCCTTGACCAATAGCTATGGGGTTAATCTATTGGATCTGATTGACACTCATAATCTTTGCATTCTTAATAATGGTTCTCCAACACGACGCACTGCTCCCAACGAGGAAATAAGTGCTCCTGACTTGTCAATATGCTCTCCCAGTCTTACACCTTATTTATCTTGGGAAGTCTTAACTTCTACTCATGGTAGTGACCATTTTCCAATATTACTTTCATTTCCTTTTTATAATAAGCATTATTCTAAACCTCCTCCACGTTTAAAGTATAGACTTGCAGATGCCAATTGGTCATTGTTTAAGGAGCAGTTGGATTTCAACATTTCGGAACTTCCTGAAATTAAATTTGGTGATGAACACTCATGTGCTGAAGCTTTAGCAAAATTAATAATAAGAACTGCTGATAGTATTTTTCCTATAAAAAATACAGCTCTGGGTTATATCCCATCCCCTCCATGGTGGGATAGGGATTGTTCAATTGCAGTTAAAAAGAGGAAACAAGCAGAGATTCAATATTATGCCAACACTACAGATGAAAACTTTGATGTTGTATGTTCTGCCATTACTGATACTCGTAAATTATTCAAACAAAAGAAGTTCGAAAGTTGGAGACGTTTTTGTCAGAACATATCACCCAATATTCATCCATCAGTTGTGTGGCGAAACATTCGTAGGTTTAGATCTGCATTTAAAGAGTCTCCCTCATCTTTGCTTCCTTCTTCAATGAAAGACCAATTTTTAGATAAGCTAGCACCTTCTTATGTCCCTGAGGAAATAATTACTTATTCTATGCCTCTTTCCGATTATGTCAATCTTGCAGAACTCAATAGTCTATTTTCTCTTGCTGAACTTAAAGGTATTTTGTCCCACCTAAAAGATTCTGCTCCTGGAGTTGATGGTATTCCATATTCCTTTATGTCAAATTTAAGCGAAACGTCACTTGACTATTTTTTAAATCTTATAAACTCTATTATGGTCACTGGCAACATTCCCACTTCCTGGAAATCCCAAATAGTTTTACCAATTTTGAAACCTGAAAAAAGCCCGTCAGATAGTAATGCCTATCGTCCCATTGCACTTTCTTCAGTTTTATTAAAAGTTACAGAGCATTTGGTAAAGAACCGTTTAGAATGGTTTATTGAGAGCAATGATTTATTGAGTGACAGTCAGTTCGGTTTTAGGCGGGGCAAAAGTACTTTAGATAGCTTAAGTATTTTTGTCACGGATATTAGGTTAAGTTTTTCTGTAAATAGTCACCTTATAGCTTCGTTTTTAGATATTACTTCCGCCTATGACAATGTAGTTATTCCGATTTTAAGAAATAAATTACAAAAGTTAAATGTTCCTACAATTCTTTTTAATTTTATTATGAATATTCTATCTGAGCGACGTATTAATGTTTTATTAGAGGATTCTACTTATGAATCTAGATTAGTGTGGAAAGGGCTTCCTCAAGGGTCTGTTTTAAGTCCTATATTGTATAATATATATACATATGACCTCGAATCTTCCCTGGACAGTAAAGTAAAAGTTCTCCAATATGCTGATGACCTGGTTTTATACTGTTCTCATCGCTCTATCGAAACGGCTTGCTCTTCACTGTCTTCTTCTCTTAATCTTTTAAAAACATGGCTTGATCGTAATGGACTAGAGTTATCATCTTCGAAAAGCTCTGCTGTTTTATTTTCACGAAAGCGGCTTCCTCCTCCTTTTTCTATATATTTTGATGGTCAACCGATTCCAGAAAAATCTTCGGTCAAATTTTTAGGAGTTATTTTAGACTCCAGGCTTACTGGTATTCCCCACTGTGAATATATTTTCTCTAAATGCGAAAAAAGGTTAAATATGTTAAGATGCCTGGCTGGAGTATGGTGGGGTGCCCATCCTTATTGTTTAAAACTGCTATATAATGCTATAGTTAGAAGCGTATTAGATTATGGGTCTTTTTTGTTAGAACCAGGGAGTATTGTTGCTTTTAAAAAACTTAACAATATACAGTCAAAAGCACTAAGAATAATCACGGGAGCTATGAAATCTAGTCCAATTAATGCCCTTCAACTTGAATGTGTGGATCCTCCTCTTTCACTTCGCCGTCAGTTCCTTTGCGATAATTTTTTATTTCGTTCATTGCAATTTTCTAACCATCCTCTACATACAAAACTCCCATTACTTTTAAATCAAATAAATTCTTCTAATTATTGGTCTCATAAAAATCCACCATGTCTTATTCAGAGTTACAAAAAGTTTATTGCCTTACAGGCTCCAAGCTACAGCTCAAATTTATATCCTCTTTTTTGCAGTAATTATGAATCTATAGTTTCTATTCCTGACATACATTTTTCCTTGGGTTTAAATAAAGGGGATGATTTTACGAATTTCTTATTTAATTCAATCAAATATAATTATTGGAAAGATTGGCATCATATTTACACTGATGCGTCCAAACACGATAATTCTGGTTGTGTAGGAGTCGGAGTTTTTCATTCTCAATACAATATAGTTCAAAAGGTTAAACTTCCGCCTGAATCATCAGTGTTCACAGGAGAATGCTTTGGTTTATTCAAAGCTGTAGAATATATACACATTATGAAATTAAAAAAGACGGTCATATTTTCAGACGCTTTGAGTGTTTTGCAAGCTCTTAGCAAATTTCCATTAAAATGTAAAACAGTTTATCCCTTGGTAATATCTATAAGAAATTTATTGTACAAATGTTATCAGCAAGGGCTTGTAATCAGCTTTGCATGGATTCCGGGACATAGCAAGATTTTGGGCAACACCAGGGCTGATCAGCTTGCCAATGAGGCTGTAGATTGTGGAGATCGTTTTCCGTACATTAATTACTGTCATGACCTTGCAGGTCTCCCCATGACGTTCCTTCGGGAGTCTTGGGGAGACCTATGGTCAGACAGTTCAGTATTAAAAGGTAAATTTTATGCCACCATACAAACGTGTATTCCAAAAAAACCTTGGTTTTTTAAATTAAAGTTAAATAAAACTTCCACCAGCTGTATTATCCGTATGAGACTAGGACATGTTTGTACTCCAGTTCACCTTGCACGGCTTCATATCATAGATAACGATATTTGTGAGTGTGGTGAAAGTGTGGGGGATCTGAACCACATTTTCTTCTCGTGTTCTCTTTATAATCATTCTCCTTTTATGGACTCCTTAAATCATCATGAAGTTCCTTTTCCTACTTCCATTCTTACTCTTTTAGCATCTAATGATCCTATAATATACAACTGTTTATCTATTTTCATTAATTCTAACTCAATCCGTATTTAGTTTACTATATATATTTTATTTGAAAATTTATTCCTTTTCCGATCCTGACCAATTTATATTTCCAAATTCCGCATACCATTCTTTAATTATTATACTTAAGTTCCCCCGTTTTTGTTAGTGGCAAATGCGCAAATAGCGACTTGCCAAGAGAGAAAAGAAAAAAAAAAAAAAAAAAAAACTACAGACAGTACCTGTAAATGTCATACTTTATGGGCATGCCGACCTACTTAGTGATGGGCGATGAATCAACGTGACCACAGACTATAAACTATCGATATTTTAAATAAAACTTAATTTAAACTTAATTATTTTTTTAATTTTATTGTATACATATTTTATTTTAATATCATAACAAGAGTTTATAATAAATTTACAAGATTGTTCTAGCGATTCAGAAACTGATTCAGATATGGATTTGGGGTGTACTCCGTTACGAGCATAAATGTATTTTATATTCAAATATTCGTTTAATTTAGTAACGTTTTTAATTAAATTAAACCCAATTAAATCTTACATTAGCATCGATAATACTTAGTAAGAAACGTCGATAATTTCTATCCACATTTTTTTATATCATGACAACCCTAGGAATGTCAGTTTGACTTATGTCGCAGAGATCAAGCTATCTTTTACAGAGTATAGTTACTCATATAATGTAAGTGATGATAATTATTATCTAGCAATCAATGTATGCTGTTGTATCTATATACGTTATTAAAAGCTGATAAATTAAAGTGCTACTGGGTAGTGATACGTACAAAAACAATCATGTTTAACTAATTGCTTCACAAGAATACATAATCACACAAACGGCTGGACCAATTTTGATATAGCTGACACCCTGGATTAACTGGGTTAACACATAGGTTACTTTTCATCCCGATATTCCCACGGGATCGAAACTTATGCAGGTGAAACCGCGGGGCGCAGCTAGTAATATTATTAATGCGAAAGTACAGACGCCAGCACATCAACCTACCACAATCTGTCAGATTTTCCCAATCAACTTTGAACCTTATACTTTAGCGATAAAGTTGAAAATCTATTGAAGAAATCTGACAGATTGTGGTAGGTTGATGTGCTGGCGTCCGTACCTAACTCTGTCTGTTACCTTTTCACGCCATAACCACCGCCGTTATGAAATGTGACATAGGTAGCCTGGGACCTGGAGATTTTCCTGGATATTTGTATTAAAAATTATGAAATACATAATAAACGCAGACGAAGGCTCGGGCAAGAGCTAGTATTTACTCTATAAGTAAAGCCTCAAAGATTTAAAATGTATTTACAAATAAATACAAAAGGATTTTGTTGTAGTTAAAGCGTTATTGGAAAAACCTCAACAACCTCTTAAGAGGTCATTGTACTCGTCAAAAAATCTGCTGATTTTTTTTCGCGATTTCAGGTTTGGTCCCATAGTCAAAGATGTTCATAATGATGACTACAATGACCTCTTAAGAGGTTTTTGGTGTTTTTCCAATAGCCCTGTATAGTTAGTTAGTCATTTACTTTAGTACCTAGTGTAAATAGTTAGTTTCGTTATATAATCTTTATATTTGTATATAATTATATATTATATATTGTATATAATCATTTTGATAACTCTGTTTAACTATAAAATAGAAAACAATAAATAAAACCGCAAAGACGTCAGAGAACTTGTCAATGAACTGTCAAATTTAAAACTTACAAGTGACTCATTATATTGAAAAACTAACTTGTTTGCGAGTAGCGGGCAGGCGATCGATGTGAATGGTTCCAAACAATTCCATGAACAAATCACTAACTACGGTTTATTGTAAAGGTAATGGTTTGTTTAATTATTATTTTTTTTTTGGCAAATATAAAGAAATTAAAACCAAAGAAATAAAATCTGTTTGCAACAACCGGAAACAGCAATTAATTTTCCAAATGTTTTCATAATTTCATTTTTAGTTTCATCGTTTTAAAAAGTGTTGATAGTCATGATTTTCTAAATCATAATTAGGTATATACATATACTATACGAACTATTCGTAAATGCATCGTGCGTATTTTAACTGTATATACCTACATAGTTTCATTATAAGTTAGCTATTATGTACCTATGTGCGCATAGAATGATTACAGGAGGTAAAGTAGAAAAAAAATGTTATAAATGATTTTAAATTTGGGAATCTTTAACGTAGAAGACGTATGAATTAATGAAATATACATACATGTAAAGGTCAAACATTTACATAATGCAACAATTATGATTCGATATGTGTTACAAAACTGTATCTAGAATACTGGACATTTTACACAACAGTTCGATTATTCTAATGAATAATATTTCCGCGTTCAATTGAGGTAAAAGATAATATTTATTGCAATATAATTTACCTAGTAACGCTGTAGGATAAAATTCTTGCACTTAATTAATTTGTGATTTAGAACAGCAATAGACTCAACAAAGTTATCTATTATTGTAAGTCTTAGCAATTAATAACGTTCGAATGCTAGTAGGTAGTTTATTTACTGCTTTAAGGCCCGGTCTCTCAGAATCGACCTATTTTTGATTCAACATTAAACAATCAAATATTCTTTGTTCTGCTAAAAATATATGGCGTAGTTTAATTAACATTCTTGATTATTCTATGGTTCAAAACAGGATATTTACAACTTCACTCGATCATAAAAAATCGCAAACAAATCGAAAACAGCGAAATTTTTGATCGTTTTTCAAGCCGTACTTGAAGTAGAGCCAAACTTTTACTCGAAAAAAATATATCAAAAAATAGGCAATGATCGACACACCATCGAAGAATGAAAAAAAGCTGAGAGACTAAGACAAAGTGGAACTCTATCTACATATACTATATAATGAAGTCAAAACTATACATACATTGAATATTTTTTTTAGGTAATAGCTATGAGGTCTAAGAACGATTCTAAAGGCTCCTACAAACAGGCGCGACACGCGATATAATCGCCTGCGACACAAAGGCACCGCTCGTTGCGCGATTTGCGGTGCCTTTGTGTCGCGTGTCGTGTCGCGCCTGTTTGAAGGAGCCTTAATGCCGAAAATATTGTTTTTAGAATATTTGTTAAAATTTTACGACTGCTTTACAAACTTGTGGTTGTACCACTTCCAACTATTGATGTTTGTGTGATGCTTTTTTCTACATTTTACATTACACACACACACACACATTTACACACACCTTTTCACACACATTTTCCATTTTTTTTTGTTTTTCATTATTTATAGTTCTTAGAAAACATCAAGTTTATGCATATTCTGTCCGTTGTTATCTGTTCTATTCTGTCAGTGTATCTGTGGTTATAATAAAATTTTCCATGGTTAGTTGAATGTTAATGAGAAATGCCGTGTGATTACGGTCTAATAGAATATTATTTTAGTAATAGCCGTTCGTCAGGAATAATCTGTAAGAGTGCATCAGTCAGTGTATCAGTGTTGTGCCATTAGGTAGTAGGTATATGCAGGCGTTCATTAATTCACTAAAAACGAAAAACTTCGTAAGCTATGGGAAATTGCTACTGAAGGCTGCGGCCTGCGGGTGTCGACCTCAGGACGAGCTACTTCTCACACAGATAACTGTACAACGCTTGCTCCCGCGTTACTAGTCCTGACTCTCAGTATATTATGACCAAAACTACAAACGTAGTACGCAGTGAAGCTCTATATGAATATGGCTGTTATTTAAGTATATTGTGACGTCATACGACTTCCACGAAAACAAAGTTGCGGGCGGAAGCTAGTTAGTAATAACAATAATGGAAAAGTAAAAAATCTACCGAACAGCTTATGTCAATCCTGTTGAGAGTCTTTGTAGAAATACGACCTTTGGTTTTTTTTTACCAAGTGGAAAAACCACCACACTTGTATTTTAATTCAACGTTGAAATCTCTTTGTACATTTTGACTCATTTACTACGAAATAATTCTGAAAAACTAAAAATTTGACTTAGATAGGTACTGTTGTCATATTCATCATGCTAAAGCACAAATAAATTGTAAATAACTAACTATAGTACTATTTAAAAGTGTTAGAAAAACAAAAAGCAACGGTGTAATTTTTCTATTTCGTTTGTTGAGTCTGAGCTGCCGCAGGGTCCTATACTCGGCCTAATCATGGCCTCTTTGTATAATTAGCACTACATTCCATATTCATTCATAATTTTTTAAAAGTGTGTTCGCTTCGGTATTACCATGTTGCCCGTGTTGTGTCTTATGTCATATTCGAAATTGAGCAATTTGCTCACTCTCAGCCCAGCTAGCGTGATTAGGGTTACCAAATGAAAAATTTAAAAGTCCGGAGAAAAAGCCTGATTTCCTTCATAAAATCCTGAGAATTAGTCGTAATTTCAGATTTTTTTCTCAAACGTAATGTAGAATTTAAAAGTTATAGATATCTATTATTAATAATTTTGTGCACTGAGGATTCTCGGGATCATGCTCACACGTTGGCGCGGGTAGCAGCGGGGAGCGAATACACTTCACCCCTCCCGTAAGGTATCATCCCAAACAAATACGAAAAACTGATTATGTAGGTAATTGAAAGTTTCATAGATAAATAAGTGATGATTTTATTTGTGCAATTAACATGACCAAAGTTGATTTTTTGTTAGTCTCTATCTATATGTATAAAGAAAATTATATTCTGTTTTGTACCATTTTAATAACAAGGTCTAAAAATACCTACTCTATTTTATTGAAAATTCAGAAAATCCTGAGATTTCCTGAGATTTACAAAATCCGGCCATAATCCTGAAAAGAGTCTAAAAATCCTGAGTTCCCAGGACAAATCCTGAGATATGGTAACCCTAAGCGTGATAGTATGCGGCGTCAAGTGTTTATTAGAGCTTTTGAAACTCAGTTTCGAAAGTTTAGTTATGTCTTTTGATGGCAGATTCGGTTGAAAAGAGGGCTTTGAATTCAATTAATTATTATTGAAAGTATCTTAATGTTCTAAATACATACAATTATTACTTAGCAGTTATTTTTGCCTATAAAATGGAAAAGTAGAACCGAGTGCAGTGTCGAGAAATATAAAAGAAGTAACTGAAGCCATCGTGAACTATAATGAATAGGTATTGTAAATATATTGTAAATAAACTAAAAAGTAAGTAATAAATATGCAAACAAAATGTTACAGGCTCACACAAGTGTGCTCGTTCAACATTAAAGTTATGTAGTCTAGCACATAGGTAATAAATAATGTATTACTTAAGTCATTATGTGTTGATTGATTTGTGGGTAATGTAGGTCTAGGTATTACTTACTTGTTCTATGCGTCAGGTCTCCTTACATAAGCACGTGTACCCGTTTTTTACAGGCGCATGAGCACGTTCACCGAGCTCCTTATAAACCAGATTTCGACATTTTAACACTTATTTTCATTACAACACAGCACAGGGAAAAACACCTACACAGCCAAATTCCGCGCTCGGTTGACACACGCTTGACCGCTTTCGCTCGTTTGTGCAAACACAGCCTTTCGCACTTCTTCAAGGCGGACACAATTTTAACCACTTTTAATAGCGATATGGTGCACTCGTTGCGTAAAAACACTGGTATATTTTTTTTTATTTATGCAGGTGAAGGGTTTTGGATAAAACCGGAACGCGTTGCTCAAGCGCACGTGAAATCGCGACTATCGGATCTGATCGATCGGCGGCGACGCAGCGGCCGCGAGCGAGACAACGCGCGTCGTAGCAGCAGCGACACTGAGAGAGTGCGCGCCTGAGACCCTCCGCGCGGCACTCCGGACTCCGGAGAGGTGGCCGGCGACTCTAACACTCACCAATAAAAACAGTCAAACAGACTGGCGCGATAGCGTCCTACAAACGGACGCCGGACAGTGGCCACACCGCACTACGCTTGCTGCATAACTTACTTTCGCTGTCAGACGTCCCATTTTCATAACAAGATTTTCTCTAAAATTTCATATGGCTGCCAGACGATTCCACTACATGTCGGCATCATTCTGTGTCGGCTTATGATCCATCAGCCGACACAGAATGATGTAAGAAACCTGATTTTGTGAGTGATTGCATTGCGTAGTTGGGACACTCGAATGCAACAGAGTCACAAAGACCTTTGCAGCATCGCGTATTCATTGCACTGAAGGAACCACAAAGAATATAGATTATTTCCCAATATATTGGCATGAAACATTAAGGAAACCCGACTGTATAAGCATGCAAGGGAAGTTGTTGCAATAATTCGGTGTGGTAACATATATAGCTGCTAACTAACGTAATAAAGCAATTCTTCACATTGCATTATCAGTTGGGCGGCAAGCAGACTGCCAGGTTTATTATCACTCTTGGACCAATTTTTTCATTAATTTTCTAACAAGAATGTATAATATGTCAATATTCAAGACGAGATAGTAATTTCTGTAGAGGCTGCGGCATAAGGGGGCCAAACGCCGGCTCTGCGGTTTGCGGTTATTTTCTGCGATAGGCGTAGCAACATCACGTACCTATAGAAAATAGAATAAAGGCTCCTACAAACAGGCGCGACACGCGATATAATCGCGCGCGACACAAAGGCACCGCTCGTTGCGCGACTTGCGGTGCCTTTGTGTCGCGTGTCGTGTCGAGCCTGTTTGAAGGAGCCTAACAATCGAAGAATTAGATTTCTGCAACCTATATTTTATTAAAATACTAAAATAATGATCCATTGTTTGATGTTTCTTTCATAAGCTTATATTTATGTTGTCTCCAGCGTTTGATGACTGAGCCGGAACCTAATCATAAGAATTCCTTAACTAAAAGACAAGTATAATATAATATAACAAGTATAATATGAGTTCTGGTGCCCAGAGTCTGATAATAGAACCAGAAGGTGACCGTAGGAACTCCCCAACTAAACAAGACGGCCCCGTAGTGTTTGGAGTCGTAGGATTGACAAGCACTGTAGCCCTGGGTCAGATGATGAAGTCGAAAGGTAGACTTACCTACAAATTTTTTTGCAGGTCGCGCTTCTTTGTCACATCGCCCTACTACTTCGTTTTCACTTAGCGTTCTTTCTGACTTTTTTTTTGTTTTTACTCGGCGCATAGGGGTCCTAACGTGATGTTAAGTAGCCTATAGCCTTCTTCAAAAATTGGGCTATCAAATGCAAAAAGAATTTTCATATCCAATTGGCAGTTCCCAAGATTAACGCGTTCAAACAAACAAACTCTTCAATAATAATAAAGAAAAAAAATAATAATAAAGCACTGAGAAGCGCATTTTTATTTATCAGCACGATGTTATGTTAGCCCTGCAGTTAGAGGAAATAATCGACATTATATTTTTGTTCAATCTAATTACAATAAAAACATGATCATTTTGATCAGACGTCCACCCACGCGTCCACCTTTACTGCTGAGCATGCCCGCTACTGGCTGTGGGTGAGTTGGAGTCGGGCCTCCGGCTTCAGTCGCTACCGTCACCCAACATAGGCACTTTGCTGAGTGACACCACCTTCCGGTTCGCTACTTGTCTGCGTCTGGGCACTCCTAGTGTGGTTCCGCATCGCTTTCAATGCGGTGAAGGTGTCGACTGCATCGGACACCGTGGCTTATCCTGCAGTACAAACGCAGGCCGGATAGCATGGCATGCCATCATCAATGACATCATCTGTCGTGCTCTTGTCACTTGCCACCACCGGGGTGCCAGCTGTTTGAAAACCCAATGGCTTGGCACGCGACGATGGGAAGAGACCAGACGAAATGACCATAATGCCTTGGAAGGTAGGTAGGCTTTTGGTGTGGGATGCAACGTGTGTAGACACCCTTGCGCCATTAAAATAATATGTACATGTATTTAAAAAAAGAAGGAGAAGAATCATAGAACATCAAAAAATTCATCCGCATCGCTGTCAACAGGCTGCAAGTACGCAAAAGGCTGGCAGCATTGCCACGTTTTGTATGGCACTGATGATTCTTTGAATTACAATTAACTATTGTGAGGAAGGTTTTGAGAATGACTATAAGAATAAGAGAAGACCATAGAAATGATGGATGGACTGAAAGATATGGCTAAAAAGTGGGTGACTACTGAGATGACGACTAATAGACAAGTATGAATGAAGAAGACAAGCTGCGCCAATCCCAAAAAAATATTGGAATAGGGGCAAAAGTATGATAATGATGTACAGACGCCAGCACATCAAGCTACTACAATCTGCTTTAATAGATTTTTAACTTTATCGCTAAAGCTGATTGAGAAATTTTGACAGTTTCGGGTAGCTTGATGTGCTGGCGTCTGTACCTAGTTAGACGGAACTACCTATTCAGCAAACCAGCAGGCAAGTAGGTACCTGAACTTGGTCTAATACACATTTACCGTCAGATAACGAATCCGCGACATTCTGCCATAGACCTAGATTAAGTGAAAAATAGTCTGGAAATATGATTTGTCAAGGGTTAAAGGTCCCATGGGTTACGTCACACTTTGGAGATGTAGGTCACGGCGTTCTGTCAGCTTCATCTCTTACCGACCAACGTAACCAGAGCGGTTGAATCATGCCTGCGCGTATGGAAGTAACTAAGTATGTATGTAAGTAGGTACTGTAAGTAGTTGTTTTTGATGCAGAGATATCTTGTAAAAGTCTGACAATCTGGTAGATCTGACGTGGTCCTTTCAGGCTTTCTCTTTTTTATATTAATTGGATAGAACTGTTTAACAGACTGCAATAAATTTATTACCTAGTTATTGTTTTTAAATATTAAGGAAAAATGTTTTAGTCTTCGTAGGTACAGCAGAGTGGGAAATGCTCTGCAGACCTTTTCGACCATATTCGTCCTCCCCAGTTCTTCACCGATCATTTCATCTTCGCAAAAACGTCCTCTCACTAGGGTAGCTCCAGGTATTTTTTATCCAAACATCGTGGCTAAATAATACAGGTCGATCAATCAGGTTAAGCTATGCTTGCCGCGGTTAGTCTGTGGATGGGTGACCATCTTTACATACCGAGACCCCTCCGTGCCTCTTGGTTCCGGCTGTCATTCGTGGTTCTTTGTTGATTCAGTCGTTACGGGTAGTCAGGAGCCCGAAAGTCTGACAACCAGTCTTACCTAGGTGTATCGAATTACCCAGTAACTGGGTTGTGGAGGTCAGGAAGGCAGTCGCTCCATGTAAAATACAATTCAGCTGCATCCGGTTAGGCTGGAAGCCGACCCCAACATGGTTGGGAAAAGGCTAGGCAGATGATGATCTGCATATTCTACATATCTGATATGTACCTGCGTCAATGGGTTTTTATCATTGTCTTAGTAAGCTTGTAAAAAACAAGATTAAAAACCGCAGCCAATGAGTTTGAGCTTATTATAGGAAAGTTTGCACGACCAGGGTCCAGGCGTTATATCAACAACAAATACAGGTATGATAACTACGGCTCTGCGGTTTTTCTTACGTACCTACGTGTTAGGGCAACCGCACGAGTAGAATAGGTACCAAGATACATTATATAACTAAAATAATATATTAATGAGAAAATGTTTACTAAAGTTTAGTTTAGTAAGTTATAGGTTTACCTGTATTTTAAGAAAGATTGGATTACCTACATTAACCTCTAACTTAACCCTTCGCCGGAACGTGGTTCCACGCGGGTCACACTGGCTTTTTGATAGTCTCTGTAATTGGCATTCAACCGGTTAAACCTTAAAACTGGTACTTAATTTGTCTAAAAATACTAGCTTTTGTAAGCAGAAGTAGATGAGTGCTGTTATAAAAAGTTACCATTGTTTTTGTACGAGCATATTTTGCATAATAATTTGTTATTCATTCTCAGTTACATTAGAAGTGTGAGTAGGTACGTCATTTTCAACTAATCATTTAGCAGATGTAATCAGAATGAATTGTAAAAGTTGCTCTGACGCAGGTAGAGTCCGGAACAAAAAACACCAAAATCAGCCTTTTATAACAGAGTTCTTAATATAAACTAATAAATGGAAGTCGTATGTATCTTTGTAGTTCTCACGCCAACACACTTTGTCGTGTGGAGCAACCTTAACAATTCTTGACGTCATGGGGTTTCACGGTAAGGCCCACCATTTCCGAGAACCAGGGACCTAAGGACTGGAATTGTAACTTACAAGATACAAGTCCGTCCTAATTAGGTATTCAATTGATTACAGAGAATGGCGAACATATCTCGGTGATTAGTGGTTAGTTTAAAATGTTTTTAAAATCTATAAATAATTATAAGTTCCTAGCTAAAAGCGTGGGTTTTTCATGTTATGTATTTATAGTATAGATATATGGACTTCCTAGACCCCTAATGTAGCATTGAGACAAAAATAATGTTCATATTTGTATTTTTGGACGTCTTGTGAAAAAGTGTCCAAACTAACCGCAATCGTCTCAATTTGAATAAAATGAATTAATTTATTCAAATTTAGACGATTGCGGTACGATACGTTAATCTCACGACTCAACGCGTGACCATCATCTTATAACTGACCATACAAATTCCACCGCGTACTGAAGGACCACATTTTTTTCGTCACGTTTCAAACTCTTTTTACTTCCTATCCTCGACAGGTTTTTAAAATGATCCCACGCAAGAAAAACGGTAAGAGTTGTAATTTGGGTTACCTATAAACATTTTATTAGTTGAGAAATCCAGGGAGGTCGGTGGCGCACAGGGTGGCACTGTGACGGAAGGCCACGACAAAGGGCGGCCACAGACAATTCGCCATAAAGTGTATCGGACACGCGAAGCCCGACCTTGCCCTTTCTAACGAGCGCACTGGAGATAAACGCTGCACGCTGGCAGCACGGCAGCCCGCATAATGATCTGGGATTATATGACATGACAAGTGATTTCACTTGCAAATGCGTGTGGACACAAATTGTGGACGACAATTGTAGCAGATAAACCCATACACGCGCGGAATGCATGCTCTTGTAAGCGTACTGACTATTTGTGTACCCATCTAATTCTATTAGAATGATAATATCTAATCTCTGAATTTGATCAGATACTTGATAGCTCTTTAATAGGGAATACAGGCGAATTATGATATGTGTTTGGGAAGATAAATAGAGCCGTTAAAATTATTACGAAAATCTAATAAAATTTGTACATTTATTCCCTAGATCGAGCTTCTTCAACCCCGGGAGGTGTAAATACAAGGAGATTACTAAAAAATCCATTATGTTTTACGTAGGACGTTCCGTTTTTGATATATGAGCCACTCAAAAAGGGTTTTTGTTCTATAGTTTATGTAGGTATACTTGCTCTTCTGTTTTATGAGTGCTACTTACACTCCTGAGTCCTGGGCCATATACTTACTTTGGCAGTCTGTGATGCTGGCGTTGCTGAAAGTGATTTCCTTTCTGGTTTAAAGATATCGCGGCTAGTTGGCAGAATCTTGACATGACATAGTATGTTGACCATAAAACCATTTGGAGGTGCCATATTCAGCAGTGGACAGCTAAAGGTGGAGAACAATGATTGAGTACGTCAAAATGCAGGGAACAGCAGATTTTTTTTCGCGATTTCAGGTTTGGCCCCATACTAAAAGTTGTTCATAATGATGAGTACAATGACCTCTTAAGACTTTGTTAATGTTTTATTATCCGTTTGGATTTTTCACATGGTAAAGTAGGTACCCAGTTTTTTTTCCTTTTTTTTCTCCCGACAGGGACTATATTTGTTTATATTTATTAATACTTACCACCTGTTTGTGTACATTGATTGCAATAAAGATTAATTGAATTAAAACACGAAGAAGCGGCTAACCCGCAAGGTGCATTTAGTAAATAAATAAAAAAACAATCAGACAATACCACTTTTGATTTATTTTACATACATTGAATGTCCAATTGTATTTATGCATCTCATTATAACATACTCTTCTATATACTTAACGACAATACAAATAAATCGAAGACTAAGTTACCATTGACGTTGTAATATAAACGTCTAATTATGTACAAGTATGGGCACTTCGGTGCAAATGTTCATTTGCAATGTGATTTATATCTAAAAAACAACTTGTTCGTTTAACTAAAAATAAGTCATGATTGATGAAATATAAAAACTACTTCTCTCTGTTTATACAAAATTAATCTCGTAGAACACCTAGAAATTATATATACATTAGAAATGTCTACATACGTGTAATTATGTAACTAGCGATCATATTCTTATCACCACGTAAACCCATAGTCGGGCTAAATACCGATTGGATATCACAAAAACATGGAGAAATTAAAACAAAGAATAGAGTTATACAGTCTGAATACATAATAATTGTTGCATTGAAAACGATGAAAACGTAGTCTTATTTTATACAATTACAAAGTTAATGAATTTAAAAAAAAAGTTATAATTCTTCAAGTGATATAAATTATTCAGTCACACGTAAATGTTATCAGATTTATTTTAATAAACTTAATTATAAATCTAATCTACACTTTAAAGCTTCTTTCATATAAACTTACTAAAAGGTAAATAGGAATGTACATGTATGTACCTACGTAGTACGTTCGTGTGAGAGCCTTTTACGTAAATACGAAGTCCGGGAGATTTAGGTACGAGACAAACGAATTTCTGCTCCCTTAGGGAGGGAGCATTTTATTCGGGAATTTCGTATTTTCGTAATAGTCTCTTCAATTTTAATTATCACCCGACAGCCTGCTCGTATAGAAAGAGTTCGTAATTGTTATTGGACCGTTAATTACACATTTCGCAGCGTCCCATGTGTATTTGAATGAGTGATTTAAGAGAGCCCGGAAACATTGTTACCGAATCCGATACTACGACTCATTGAATGTGAAATAAAGGGTCCAGAACAATAAAATTATCGGGCTGTTGCCACATGACCAGGCTGCTACTCTATACCTCTCTAACATAGTATTCAGATTTATATACAATCAATAATGGTGTAGCATAATCACTGACGTTAAGAGGGATGCGCTAAGGTAGCCCGCTAAATTCAAATTTTCTTACATTTTTTTCAATTTGCTGGTCAGAATCAGGTTGTATATTGATTAAAATATGATTCGCAACCGTAACAAATATTATTTTACCTAATAATAATTATTAGAATTGGCAATAAGTAATAATAATAATCCCTTAAGTTAAAAATAATTAGGCTCAAAAGATGATTTTATGAAATAGTCATTCATTAGGGTAATATGAACATAGAGAGATGTATTAATGATTTTTATTATTATCCATACTAATATTATAAATACGAAAGTGTGTCTGTCTGTCTGTTACCTCTTCACGCTTAAACCGCTGAACCGATTTAGATGAAATTGGGTATAGAGATAGTTTGAGTCCCGAGAAAGGACATAGGATAGTTTTTATACCGATATTCCGACGGGATCGACACTTATGCGGATGAAACCGCGGGGCACTGCTAGTAATTCTATAAATCAATCCTTTTACGGCCGTGAATAATATTTAGATCAACATACAACCTGATACTGACCTGCAAATCGCAAAACACGTAAGAAATTTTGAATTTGTGGGCTACCCTGACGCTTTATCTTTTAGGTAGTTAACGACAGCACAGATCATAGGATAAGTACAGTAGCATCAGATAAAATTAAAACTAAGTATAGATGGCACCACCATCCACAATAGAATATGTATAACTAGGAATCTTTACATAGAACTGGGGACGGCCACTACACAACGCATTCCTCGTACATTCAAAAAGTTCACTAGCATTATCACTAGAAATTTTAGGGACTAAAAAGTTAATTTCAGAGCTTTTGATAAAGTTTGGGAGATGTTTGATAAGAACAATCTAGGGGCTATCATCGTCACAGACAAGTTTGGTAGAACAATCAAAACTAAAGTGAGCGCTGGGATTAAGGCTTTGAGTAACAATTTCTCACTTTGCTCTTAAACTAGCAAGTTTTGAATGAAAACTTTTTGGTCGAAAGGAGACATTCAGAGAAATTTGTTGCTAAGCTAATTGACAACTAACATAAATTAATCGTATATTCAAATCACAACTGTCATTCTTTGACAGATGTATGAATGAAATGGCAAATTGACGAAGGGTATCTTAACAATTAATTTTCCAGAATGAACAAAACTTTTTCTTTCGTTTTTGGGTGCGAATATTCCGAGGAAATGACCAGATGTAATGCCGGTATAACATAGTCTTAAATAATCTTAAACAATAGCATCTCTGTTAAACAGATTCCTAATGTTATCTAGTAAGGACATAACAGAAGAAACTGATTATAATGTCACGTTTTTTTTGACATTGAATAGGTTTTATTCTAAGGTTAATTGTGTAACCATTGTGTTAACTCAAATGTTTTTGACATAACTATGATATATCTTTATTAAATGGTAGTTATTCTTTTTTATGTGTCAACTACAGATTATTGTCTATGTCAACTGTTGGACGTCGAAGATAGCTAACCTTGTATTTATATGATTAGCTTTCAAAGACAAAAGATGACGCGTATATAAATAAACTCAAGGAAAAATCGTTTTGAGGACAGCTTACACAATTACTATTAACGCCGTCCACTAACATAATTTACTTGGTAATAATCATTAATTCGTTTCATAATTAAAAGAAAATGACGCGTAGTCGACACACCTGTTTTGACAATTCAATTCAAAGTCAAGAACAGTTTCACTGGATTTTTTTATCAAGCTGTAAAGCTAAGGTCTTTGCGCACAAATATCCAAAATAAAAACAACAAACTAAATAATTTTATATAGTTTTTGTTGAAATGCTGACAAAAAATAACCATTCTGTATACTCTTGGAAAATATACACTGTTATAGTCACAAACCATAGTTAATAAAGAAACATACGTATCACTGGGAATAGTAAAAATAAAGTTGTGATTATCACACAATTACATAGCTCTCTTCTATTTAATTTCAGTTTGTCAGTTTGATAAACAACACTTTATTTTAAATAGTGTAGAGACGATTAATTTAGATGTTTTCATCACAAAATTACATAACTTCCTAAGTATCAGTAAGTCAGTTTTAAGTAAATAAAATTTTATTTTAAGTAGCTTTATCGCGCTTTAACTAATTGCTGAAAAAGAAAAGGTGTGTAACAGTTTGTGATAAATAATATGGAATCCCAAATTATTTATCCCTTTTCCATAATTCTCCTGCTCATTGCAGCCTTTAGAAACAACAACCGATTACGGTAGCTCAAGATCTCAGTTTCGGAGAAGGCACTTGAACATTTGAAGCTAAATCAATAAAGAGTCGACCCGACAGATTGCGTTACTAATGTCTAGCGAAGCGATATAATCGTTAAGAGTATCGCCAATTAAAATGAGATCTGATATCTCGGGTGAAGACGAAGTTCGGAGCCGCAGAGAAGTTATTGCGGTGTTCGTAGTCCATTGCTCAGTGGTAATGGGAGAGCTTCCCAGGCCTCCTCGGCGGTGCACTCTCGTACTCATAGTAGTTGGACTGTGGCCGGACTCCGCTGTCCCTCTCCCTACAGGAGCGCTGTGAGTGGTAGCCACCCGCGCCTGCCCGACGACTGTCGTTAAAAACAGTAATTATAGACAAAATACAATTTGCTTTGTTAAGAGGAGTACCTACAGGGTTATTGTCAAAATAATGGCGAGTACTTAGAGTATCTCTACAAATGATGGCTTCTGGAAATAGGTACCCAAGAAATAAAAATCTTTCTAATGAAAACTTTACAAGGCCAACGCAAATATTTTAAGGGAAGATAAAAATAAGTTTTTGAATTTTTTAAATATTATATAAGTAGGTACCTACTTAGTTACAATGATGCTCGTTAGTTTTAAAAAAATAAGCCTGTACGACTAAAATACGGTTAGCGAAATAAAATCTAGGTACCGAAATACCACATAGCGATGAAGGAATTACCTACCAATGAAATATATATATTAATAGGCAATGATTTAATTGATGAATATGAAACCAATCTAAAAGCGCATAAATCTAAGACCGCTTTCACACTTAGGAGACTTTAGCAGCGCGACAGTCTCGCAGCAGACGCGCGACCGTCGCCCAGTCAAAATTTTATATTATAAACAGAAGCGGGGTAGCCGCGCGCAGCCGGCGTGGCCTCCGCGTGCGCCCAGTCAGTGATGATGATGAGTCACAGTTGCAAGCGCACGTGATTATAGACTAAACAATGCGAGTATGACACCGAACGATGGTCTTAACTGCGGCGCGGCATCAGCAGCCGCAACTGCTATGGCGCGGCTGTTCTCATAATGTGAAGGCATCTGCTTCTGCCGCGCTACTATCGCGCTGCTACCGTCCTAATGTGAAAGCGGCCTTAGGGTCTAAACAGACGGACTGCATTTGAACTGCATGCCAGCTGCAACAGCTCAGTTTGGATGCAGTTGACATAACTAGATTGCGAAACAGTTAAGTCAACTGCATTCAAACTGCGATGTTGCAGCTGAAATGCAGTCCGTCTGTTTAGACCCTTAGTTAAGTACCTACATACATACATATATATCCACATACCGATGTGGTTATAATACAGGATTGCAGGGACATTGACGCGCAACCTGTTCCAATGGATTCAGTACCTACAATGATTCTGGCCCTGCGTCGAAATTTTTAGCCGAGTTATTAAAAAAAAGTTAGCTGATCCATACATTTTTATTGTTATAGTTTTTGCGTCGGTGTACATATCATGTACGTACCTGCCACCATGTATATTTTTTAAAATAATTATGTAGATATCAAATGATTAATTATCCTGCTAAAAAATACTACGTAATTTACTGGAAATCCTTTTTGTAACAGAATGTTGAAATGTATTACTAAGAAAAGTGCGTAACTCCACAACTTGATTAATGATTGCGCGATCTGTTCACTCAAAGTTAATTTAATGCTGTGCAATATGATCATACGATTTTATGTGCAAAAGCAATCTAAACATAAACTTACAACATTATTACATTATATTTAACATAGTAAGTTTTTACCGTGTGTCAGAAGAACAATTGCGGTTCAAAGGACCAAATATTTTTAGGACCACAACAGCAACACGAACCGAGAGGCATGTAGATAAGTAATCAGATATTTCTTATAACTTCAAGGGTTCAAAATACAATCTAAGCAAACCAGAAATTGTTTGCTTAGGTTTTTAATTACCAATAAAGGTACCTAAAGTAAATAATGTCTCTGTTATTGCATGCACACTAAGGAATTATTTTAAGTGGGCATTTGCCTTTTTGCTTTTGTTTTCGTTATTCTTTTCATCATAAATGTATAGGTATACGTTAAACATGCAGGTAACTAAAGATATGGCTAATTAACTTTTAAAAATACTTTGAGAATCTTTTCATACAAGATCTAAATATAAACTCAAACGGAAAGTTACAAAGTAAACAACTTTAGCCAGTCATCTTAGCAAAATACGCAAAATCTCAGATGCAATCCAAGGTTTCATGCTCACGCGTCACTTAAAACTGATTTCTTAGAAATTTACATATTCGGGTCATTATGTTGATTTAAGAATATGTAAGGTTTTTATACAATTCATACAGGATGCAAAAACAACAATGGATTCCTTGTTACTTTTATATTGCCAAGAGTCAGGTAATACCTAGATTATGATATGTAAAATGTTTATTTTTGTCTGAATAAAGATACAAATCGGCGACTGGCGGCCCCATCGCATAATTTGGTTATAGAACACAAACACATTTTTACACTTACGCAACTACTTTTTGCACATTAACTTTTTGTTAGCGGAGGTGTTAAATCACACGTCATATTTCTATTGAGGATGACGTTAATGAGCCTTTTGGATATCGAGCACAGTTCCAATCCAATTACATATTACAAAGGTATGATATAACTGAGAATTATCTAAGAAACATTGTATTTATTGTGAATCGAGAGTAAAATGAAGTCTAGGAAGCAACGCATGAGCATGCTACCTTCAAACAAGACTAAAGCCGCGTACAGATTACGTGCAACAACATTTCCCATACATTTTTATTATAAACTAGCTTCTGCCTTCGATTTCGTCCGCGTGAAATTTCTTAATCCCCCAAATCACCCCGTCGCATCGCATCGAGTACTCGCGCTATTACTTCGTTTCAGCTTAGCGTTCTTTTTACTTTTTCATTTTGATCAGCTCGTAAAGGGTCCTAGCGTTAAAAAGCCTATAATTTAGTAAAGAATTGGGTTATCAAAATACAAACCGTTTTTTTAATCCGACTGATAGTTCCAGACCGTTCCAGAGATTAGCGCGTTCAAACAAACTAATTCTTCAGCTTTATTATTAAAATGGATTTATTAAAAATGTTACTTTACACGTTGTGTTGCACATAATCTGTACTTGGCTTGATAAGTGAGTGATCTTACAAAGCACAAGCATCTTACCGACGACGCGACGCCCAGGAATTTCCAGAGGAAGAGGAAAACATCACAACTTTAATTAATACACACATGTCCACTTTTATTAACGTTTATCTAATTACTAGATATAACGAAGGAGACTTGTCATATTATTTTATTGTGCGCTGTTTATTATGATGGAAGTCGTCGTTTTATTTTTAATACACCTATTTAAGTGTTCTTAGAATGAGGTTTTATGTCCAATTAGCAGGTCATTGTGAAATGCAACTGTTCAATGTTAAGATTGGTTTAATAGTCTTGTATTTAATAGTGTGACTGATGAAGTGATGACGCTAGACTAGTTGCTAATCAATTATATGGTTGTGTTGTAAAATGTGTCCATATAATTGTATTTATTACAATTCCAGTTAATTGTAGTTTTTTTTTATAACTTTAGGTAGGTATATAAACGTGCAGTG
Source organism: Luperina nickerlii (assembly GCA_963855955.1). Taxonomy (NCBI): domain Eukaryota; kingdom Metazoa; phylum Arthropoda; class Insecta; order Lepidoptera; family Noctuidae; genus Luperina; species Luperina nickerlii. Next base: position 10,011,140 of record OY979666.1, read on the forward strand.
GCACGTTTCTGTAGCAGCCACGTATGTTCTAGGAATCGCGATTTAATGATAATTTGCATTTTTGACGTCTTTTTTTACACTTGATTAGACGACATTAAAATTTAGGACCGGCGTCATTAAGTTTTTATATCTTCCAAACTCTTTTGAAAACGCCTACTAATGGCAGATCTGGTATTGTATTCTACTTCTGAATAGTATTATCAATGATATTCACCTCTCGTCCTCGGCCTTGGCTCTCTGCGCGCTGACCTGTCGCCTCATCTGTCCTATCTGCACCTCGCTCAACTTCTCGCGACGCGCGCTGTAATATTATGAGCGGTTTAGTCTAGAACCTTGTTTTTGGTCCTTCGGTACTTGCCGTACCATAAGCACTGAAGGTAAGAAAATAAAAACTTTTTCATGAAAATAAGTGGTTTTCAAACTAGTTAAGCGCTTCAATAAAGACAAGTCAAGGTCTACGGTCGAAACTAAGTAATTACTAAAATTAAACACGTAACGAACGTTTTGGTCCTGCTTAAGGCTTGTGTGACACTAAATATTTTACGGAGTTCTCAGTAAGCTAGAAGTCGGAAGTGGAACTGTGCTGGATATATCGAAGTGAGCTCGGTTTCTTTGATGATATTAAACCTTAATGTACAATGGACTGTGGAGTTTACACCCTAACGCTTACCGCCACTAAACAAGTTAGCTTTTCATGCAAATTTTGTTTGGTGTTCGCCACACGTCGAAATTGTGAATGCGGCGAAACTGAGATGCTGTTAATTTATTTGAAGATTTAGAATGTAGAGTATTTTACGATCACAGGCTTGTTGTTATAGCTTTGTTAGAAAGAGACCGCATGAAAACAAAAAAAAATGTCAGGTAATTTGAAAAATGGGGTGTAATAATGGTGGTTTTAAAAATAATTTGCACTCACTTTAAATTCTGTTGTATTTCTTCATAGTTGACGTAGTGGCCGGTGGGTCCCCAAGCGCTGTCCATTCCCTGCTACACAACAAATACACGTGTTCTATACAAATCTACTATTTATTACGGAGGTATCATTAATATTCATCATTATTGTAGCAAATTTTCCGTAATAATAACTATAAAAAGTCCTATTAATCCAATCTGATGATGGAGTTATTAAATATCTTGATATCAGTAGCAATCGCGATTCTAGACGATATTAATTGTAAGTAGTGGAAATAATACACAATTCCAATGAACTTAGGAAAATTCCATTTGAATTTATGTTTTGGAATTTAATCGACATTATTTAAGAGGTTCTAAGAAACTCCGCACGATGTCCTCCGGTTTCGGGAATCATTGAGGTAACCGACTTTTTCGTTACCAATACCTGTTTTGTGTAGTACCTACCTATACAAAATAGTTATAAGCAAAGGTAAAAAACACAACATCAACACAACTCTCTAAGGCTACGTCACTCCAAACAATGACGATTTCATGAAACAGTTATTCTTTGGGGTTACGTGGTCTTAGAGAGTTGTGTTGATGACTTTAATGACTATAATTCTGTAAATACATATAAATTATGTATTTACAGAATTTTATCGAATTTTAGCGAATCATATGTTAATCAACGTACAACTTACAGGACCAGCAAATTACAAAAAACCTAAAAAAAATTAATTTCGCGGGATACCCTGGCGCTTCCTCCTTAAGGCGAAAGCGCCAGGGTAGCCCGCGAAATTCATTTTTTTTTTAGGTTTTGTCGAAATATACATTTTCTTACGTTTTTTTTTTTTTGAAATTTGCAGGTCAGTATCAGGTTGTAGGTATGTTAAACAAAATATGATTCGCGACCGTAACAAGTAAGTATGCCTTTTAATGCCCCTATTGATTGATAAATATTTCATGAAATAGCCATTCAAAAACAATATGTACCTACCTTGTTACGGTAGCGAATCATATTTTGTTTACCTGCCAAAACCGTAAAAAAATTAGAAATTCGCGGGCTACCCTGAGTATATTAAAGTATTTTTTTTTTTTATTTGAAATGGGTTTGCTCTTGACTCTGGTCTAGGTCAGAGATGACAGAGACAAAGTCTACGATGGAGTGAGCTCACCCAGAAGAAGCCTGTTCACTCTTACTTTGAAGAGATTCGGGTTGTATGCACTCGGAAACACAAACGCAGGTAGAGAGTTCTACTCACACTCTAATTTTTCCAAAAACACTCAAACTCAAACTCAAAGCATTTATTTCAATTAAACCATTTACAGGCACTTTTGAATTGTCAAGAAGTCGGTCAGTCAGAAGATATGAAGCTAGTTGCCCATTCCAAACCGTTCTTCTCCATAGGTACCCCTATGGAGAAGAACGGGCAAGAAACTCCATGGATCATATTTTACAAAAATATTAGTTACATCATTACTTTTGATATTAAAATTATATAATGTGAGAACCATGTAAAAAATTAAAAAAGACGTACGCGTTAAAAGCGTCCAGAGTACAAAAAATAGTACTTAACAACAATCCAAAATTAAAATAATTAAAAATAAGCCGAGGCAGCTAAGTGATGACCAGCCCCAACTGACGGCGCCCGCACTTAATTTACATGTTTGGAAAATAAAACGCGAACATAGTATAGGTGATCAATGCTTGCTTCCCGACAGTAGTAAGGTGTACAACGTAAGCCACAGTTACCGGGTGCTGGTGCGGCGGCGCGCGGTAGGGCGGCGCGCGGCGCTGCGCCTGGGTCGCGCGCCCGGCGCTGCCGCTGCTGCCCTGGCGCGAGTGAGCTGCCTCTGACCTGATGGGACACGAGCTTTTATTGATATAACTTACAGTACCCGGCGATAAATATTGCACATCGACCTTTGGAAAGAGACAATCGGCTAATTTCGGCTTGTGGGCTGGCAATGCGATAAGGTGGGTCGGGGGACCATAAATTTCACGTAGATGAAGTTGCGTGCAGAAGCTAGTACAGACAGCGTCAGTATGTGCTAACCCCTCAAGTTTTAAAATGTTACACATTAAATTCCTTACAAATAATCTAAAGAATACTTCAAAAAGAACCCATTGTTTCGACTCAGATTCGAACCATCGCATCACCGAACGTCGTCATACTCATACCGGCAGTTTGACGAACTAGCCAGCGAGCCCATACGAATTGCGTTGAAATTGTTATCTACTATGGTCTGAGTCATTTTATCTTTAGGTGGGATGTCTAATCGATAGATGTTATAATTTGAGGGTATCCATTAATTTTACTTACATACGTTGTCTTTATAAAATTTATCCATACCCTCAAGTTATAACTATAACGTTTGATGTATACGTTCACTTAAAACGGCGAAGAGTAAACGACTACGATTTATTCATTAATTTTTAAAATGATTTATGATTTTATGAGAACTAAAATAGTTGTTCTGTGTGAACAAAATGTGAGCATAAAAGGAATTGCGAGACAGCTTGGCATAGCAGTAAGTTCATTATAATATTAATTGTGTTCTCCGATTTTTTTCTTGTTGAGCTATTTGCGGTATCTTGTGTGTGGTATTTAATAACTTATTTAAAACCATTTTTTTCTATACAGAGACAAACGGTGCGCTTATGGGTGCGCAGATTTCAAGAAACCGGCGATGCTAAGACAATGACCATGGGTCGGAGAACTACTGGGATCTATACGGACCAATCTGAACATCATCCGGATATTGTTAAGGTTCACACTACACCGCCGTTTACATCCACTCGTTACAGTTCGCAACGGCATGGAATATCTCTCTGTCCACGGTTCGAAGACATTTACCTACACGCAGCGAACATTCACAGTTATCGACCTGCAAAATATGTCTAACAGAAGAACATCGAAGAGAACGATTGCGATTTGCCCAGAAATAGCAGTTATATTAATTAAGTATGACAACAAAATAAACAACGAAGACATTTAACTCATTTGATTCCACTATTTTACTTTGTATAGCAAAATATTCTAAGTAGATATCATGAGCTAATAAGAGATGTTAATTGATTATCTATTGATAACATGTTTATTCACTTATTATGCTCATGATTGTAATCCTGCCAAACTAACTTCTAGTTCCTAGACAAGTTGCAAACGCTTCAAAACTTGTCTCTTTCGATGTCACTTGTCAGACTGTCAAATGTCAAATTTGTATGCTGAGACGACATGACAGGTCACGTGACATTTCGTTAGGTTATGTCAATCTAAAATATTTCTACCGCTTACTATTTTATCGTTTACCTTAATAGGATGCCACTTGTCTAGGAACCCAATTGTGTCAGTTGGCAAAATAGTATATTATGATAACTGTAAATAAAATTATCAAATCAAAATAAATCTTTGTTGTAAAATAAGATCATAGTTTTGTTAAATAATAGCAATAATAAATATTATTATGATTATTAAGGTATTTTATTTTTCTTTATTTTTTAATTCTTTATAAATAATTATTAAAACAAAATAGAAAATATATTAAAATAATAATTATAATGAACAAAAAGCACATTTCGTGGCTATGATTTGAACTTCCACTCATAGGCACGGCAAGCGGTCTTGAAACCTCTAGTCTATTTAGACGATGAATAAAACTTTCGTAAATGTTAACCCTATTATTGCTTGTCGTTTTCGCAATAATAAAAGTATTAACGTTTTATTGAAAAAAACAATAATAAACACAGAATTTTAAAAAATAAATACTATCTTAAACTTATTTATTCACTAAAACAATAAATTAATTAAAATAAAATGTTTTTGCAAAATACAAAAACCAACTTGGGCCTATCACGGATTTGAACGCACATGTCTTTTGGAGGGGTAAGCAATTAATGAAGCTCTCTGTACTAGGTATAAAAGGAAAAGCTTCTTTCCAGGCATGGAGGGGTCTTCTTTCCAAAGGTCGATGTGCAATATTTATCGCCGGGTACTGTATAAACTTTACAGCTCTATCTACCTTCTCAAACGCGGGTAGTTCAAAGCAAAGTTCCTGATACCAGACGGATCGAGTCGAGAGGATATAAAAAAGTAACATCATCATCTGCGTAGCCTTTTCTCAACTATGCTGGGGTCGGATTCCAGTCTAATCGGATGCAGCTGAATATCAGTATTGTACAGACGCCAGCACATCAAGCTACCCGAAACTGTCAAATTTTCCCAATCAACTTTGAACCTTATACTGTAGCGATAAAGTTGAAAATCTATTAAAGAAATTTGTCAGATTGTAGTAGCTTGATGTGCTGGCGTCTGTACATGGAGCTACTGCCTATCTGACCTCCACAACCTACCGGTAAGACTGCTTGGCAGACTTTTGGGCTTCTGAGGACCCGTAACGACTGTCCAAGATCCATGTATAACAGCTGGGACCAACGGCTTAACGTGCTTTCCGAGGTATGAACATTCTTGGTATGTAAAGAAAGACCGTCATCCACCCACGGGCCATACCCGTGCAGCTGTTATTAGTTACTTCCTCTTGATATCAGGACGGCCACCAGTCGGTATGCATTTAAGCGGAAACTGTAGTTATTTAAAAAATAAAATAGCGTAGTCATCTCAACACCTCTCTCGCTTAAATTTGATACCTATATAAGTATATATTATTATAGTAAATAGTATGAATGTGTATAAAACCTATTTATGTATTTGTGTACCTAGTTTTAATAGACTTTTTTATCATTGTTCCTCTCAATCACACACTATCCAACCACACTACCACCACCACCACCACCACCACCACCACCACCACCACCACCACCACCACCACCACCACCACCACCACCTACCACTTCACTATCCAATCTCTTCACCACCCTTGGTTGACTGGTAAAGAATGCCTAAGGCATTAAGTCCGCCTTTGTACATTTTTGTGCGAAAAGTTTAAATAAATAAATAAACATCATAAACAGCAAAATAATAACCAATGAACCGAGTAAAAATTGCACTAAGACACACCAGAAATAAAAAGAGGAAGTGATGAACTGATGATATAAAATAAAGTCAATTAGTAGAACATTTAAATCTCATTTCTCAAACCTGTTTATTATTTTAAGAAATCTCAATGACATTCTGTGTTCTTCACATCATTATCATTTCGCATTCTGTTTAAGCGAAAATAAACCCTATTCCAATACAAACAAGATCAGAAGTTAAACATACCTCTGCTGCGACTTTGACTGGGACGGATTGGGTTCTTCTTCTTTCTCCCTCTCATCTATCCTGTTGTGCCGTTCTAACGCTTCTCTTGATAGCGACTTCTCTGATGCGCGACCCGGCTGTGATCTTCCACATACTTCTGTTTCTGTTTTCTTGTGAGGCTTGCCTATCCTATATTTAATAAAAAATAAGGACATTTTTAGGCTCATCAAAGAAGGTTCTTCCAACAGTTTAGTGTTGAAAAAAAAAAAGTCTCAGACAGAGTACACAAACAAAAATCATTTGCCCTAACTAGGCTGAAAATTCAAGATTTTTGAAGGTCAATAATTTATTGTAGTTCCTTTTCAACTCCCCAGCAACACGTATAGGTCTAACTTAGTGTCTTATAATATCAACATAGATTTTTTATATCCAATTATTTTTCAAAGTTTATGTTAATTTATTACGTGTTTAAGGTGATTGGATACTGACACTTTTTCATACATTCTATCGGGGTACAAATCTCGATACTTAAACGATTTTTGCAGAATAAAAGCACGTACATTAAATGATTATGATCTATTATTGACGCATATCGTAAAAAAACTTATAAAAAAACACTATTTGTAGGATATTTAGGCCTGACAAAATACGATAAATCTTTGTATGTGTGCGCGGGCGGAGGCACGCCCTCTACAGGATATTTCAAGAACCATCAAGAAACAGAACAACATTTTTGCTAAAGTTATCAGTTATCATCTAACGATCAAGATCTACTGTAATCTTGATCGTTAGATGGCGTTGTTTGTCAACGGATGGCCAATTTTATAACATGCGTGATATTGTTGACAAGTTTCGAATCGTAGGTTTGCTGTGTGTGTGTGTGTGGGTGTGTGAGTTATATTTTATCAATTTAATCATGAAGTGAGACAAAATGCATTACTTAGTGATAGGATTATCTGCGATCTACCCTGGGTTCGATATTACTGTAATGAATGTCTAAGTTCAAGTAAGTACCTACATGCATTTAGTAAGTAGGTACATACTAACTTACACATGAACTCTTCGAGAAATTTTCTGATATAAAAATCATTCTGCATTATGTAGGTAAGTACCTACCTATTGAGAGAGCCCTTTCTTTTAGTAGGAGTGGGCGATACAAATCGTATATCGATAATATCTATGTATCGGTACAATATCCAATACCTACCTATATATCGTACGGCACTGAATCTATATTATATCAGGTATCCGCGTACCTAGAACGAGACACTATACCGATATCGTATCACATGATCTATGATATTCGGTTCAAACTGATTCAGGTACAATGCGTGCCACGAAAGATGAGACTTGACCCCGCCTCCCCCGCTCTTTCCGCCGCCCCTATGACGTCCGGTCCCGTCCCGCACTCAGACCTCATACCGCTAAAGATACCTAAAATCGTGTAGGTACTGCGCATGTCAAACCACGTGGTGTGTCAAGTCTCATCTTTCGTGGCATGCATTGTACTGTGGTAGTAGTTACACGGTTTTAGGTACCGTATCCTTGATGCGCGCGGGCGGGAGTGATGTACCTAGCTAGAGATGAACGAGCGAGAAAGCGCGCTAAGCTAACGTCTAATACTAATTTTAAACATTATTTACAGGAGCATAGAGTTTAATACCGAATACATTATTTTGTAAACAGGTAACCATCAATAAATGTCAAAGGATTTTAAATCGTATGGCATTCTCAACAAAAATAGGTAGGTACTCGTAGTTTTAAAATCATTTTACGTTGACCTTGATTGCACTTTGCTGTTTTCGTAGGTACTTTTCGTGTTCTATTTTTAGTTACGCGTCGCGTTAGCTGCAGTTGGCCGAATTTCTCTGCTTGATTTCTTTACTTTATAAAGTAGACAAAAAAAAAACCGGCCAAGAGCGTGTCGGGCCACGCTCAGTGTAGGGTTCCGTAGTTTCCCGTCCGTCACAATAAGTGTTCCCACTTATGAGTTTAAAAGTGGGTACCTATCCATTATGTTCGCGCTCCAGCAGCACTCCGCGCTCCTGCAACTGCTCCCGGTAGTGGGTACGTACGCGAACACGGAGCGTGCAACATTGCACGCTCCGCGGCAGGCGCTCCGAAACGTGACGGTTTTTAGCGCGAACACAAAGGGATACGTTCAGGATAATAAAATATGTAAACGAAGTTAAAAAAATGCTTGCATATACGTTTATACTACAAACTTAGTCCAGAAATTATTTTGTACAACTTTTTGTCTTTTTTGTACAAAAACTGTTGTTTCCATCAAGTTCAAAATAATTTTCCTAGAAAGTCCTTATAGAGTTCTACTTTGCAGATTTTTTTCATAGTTTCTAAACTTATGGTTCAAAAGTTAGAGGGGGGGACACATTGTTTTTTACTTTTGGAGCGATTATTTCCGAAATTATCAAAAAATGATTTTAGTTCATTTTAGTAAACCCCTATTCATTTTTAAATACCTTTCCAACAATATATCACACGTTAGGATTGAAATTAAAAAAAAAATCACTTCCCACTTTACATATAGGGGGGCTACCCTAATAAAACATTTTTTCCAATTTTTATTTTACTACTTTGTCGGCGTGATTGATATAGGTACATATTGGTACTAAATTTCAGCTTTCTAGTACTAACGGTCACAGAGATTAAGCGAGGACGGACGGACGGACAGACAGACATGGCGAAACTATAAGGGTTCCCAGTTGACTACGGAACCCTAAAAAGAAAGAAAGAAGGAAAGAATTATAAAAATATAAATCTAAAAAACCGAAACGGCTGTATTAGTTTCATTTCAGAGTGCCATATTATCAACAACAATACCAAACGATACATTCACTGATTTCGAGTACTTATACAGTTACAAAAAAAATACAATGATGTACCTACAGACGCCAGCACATCGAGCTACTACCATTTGTCAAATTTCTTTAATAGATTTTCAACTTTATCGCTAAAGCATAAGGTTCAAAGTAGATTGGAAAAATTTGACAGTTTCGGGTAGGTTGATGTGCTGGCGTCTGTACATGAATCGAACAAAACCGAAACCTAAATATCACAGTACTACTATCGATTCCGAGTTCCACACTGATTCAGTCAATATTCAAGATGTTGCTTTGCATCCTCGTCATAATTCAGGAGGTTGTCATAAAAGACGTAAATAATCAATTTAAATTACGGTACCTGGCCAATAATTATAAACGCTCCTTTTTTTGTTGTTTACATTTGACACTAATTCAGAATGAAGCTATTCATAAAAGAGGAGAATCACCGTCGCCATTCCACGCGCGAGGTACCGCCCGCTTAGGTACTACGACACACATAAACGCGCTTGCGCACGTGCGCGCTTTATACCTAGAGTGACCGAATAAATGGCCATACTTTATCCTAGTTCGAATTCGAAAATCACCTTCATTATTGTCATAAATTACGCTAGATAATTAACTCATTTTTAAGTATCATAAGAATGCGGAAATCTTACTAATGAAAGTAGTAGTGCCCCAAAGAAAAGTTCATTGACCTACTGTAAGTAGTAACCTACGGTAGTTATCAATCAGCTGATTAACAAAATGTTAGTTTTGCTTTATTGCGTTTTATTGCAATCCTGCTGAAAGAACAATCCTAAAATTGGTATTCTTAGATCTTAGGGCTCTTTCAATTTAGAGGTTTCGTGTCGGACCGCTGCCGCACGTTTACCGTGCCCGGGCCTCTACAGTACGGTAGCAGTCCGATACCAAACGCCGAAATCGAAAGCGTATCCGACTGCCGCGGTGCGTTTGTATGCTAGTGTTAGTGTTAGTGTAGTGTTTGTTGTGTGTTATTATTGTTTGCGACGTTGCCGTCCTGTTGTCGAGCGTTCGCGGTACCGATGCCGCACTGTTGCCGCACCGCGCGCTTTGTATAAAAACAAACGACCGTGCGTGCGCAATACCGCTTCGGCACCGCAGCGGTCCGAGAGATTGAGATTGATAATGTTTTACGCAATTAGGGTGCTGGGTTAGGACAGGACATAATTATGTAGGATACTTTTTTAAACGGTTTTATTTAGCTTAACCTGTTTGTTATTTATTTGGTTCAAATTTAGTAGGTAGGTACTTGAAATTTTACCCCCTTCCTGTTGGCAAATTGATCTGATATTTGGTACACACTTTAGTTTTGATGACAATACATCAGTATCACTGTAAATCCAAGATGGCCGCCGCTACGAAATGGCGGATTACATATTTTCTCACAACCCCCTCAATGTGGGTAGGTATCAAATGAAAGGGCTTGACTAGTAGAATATTGCCGTGCGTTTTTGTAACCCTCTCACCGTGAAAACTTAGGTGAAGTGAGCGTGGAGTGAGCTATCAATCGTGTCAATCCCTAACAATCAGGTGGAATGACAGCTTACATCACTTAGGTTTTCACGGTCAATGATGTATAAAACTATAGATACGTTGTCCGCACTCTAAAATGGCAACATGAAATGAAGCCAATTGGCCACATTGCGCTCAGTCACGCACCAACCTGTCGCGCGACGCTATGTTTGTTTTTAATTTATGTCGTGTGTGAAAACCTGTGCAAAACATAAAGAAAATATGCCGTCGTGTGTTTTCAGAGGATGTAAAAATTATACCCCAAAAGTTAAAGACAAAAATGTGTCATTTCACGCGTAAGTTTACAAAACTAGATTATTTTATTTTATTTTGTACGACGCTGCGTCTAATGGCGACCGGCGCATGAAGTTAGTAATCACATGACGTTAGGGGAGGTTGGGACACTAATACACAAGATTTTTGTGGTTGTTAGAATTTATAATATTGTTTGAATATAATATTATGCACTTTTTATGTTATGAATATACTTACATTATTGTTTTCCGTTTCATTTTAGATTGCCTACAGATGGGCTGATAAAAGAAAAGTGGCTTAACATAATAAGGGTTCAAAGACGTGAAAACGATTGGCTACCTATACTGAAGTTTGCTCAATGCATTTCTCAGCTGACAATATTTATGTGACGAAAAAAAATTATCGAAGAATAAAAAAGACTGCAGTTCCTATAATTATGGTAAAATTATACGTCATTTAAAACACATTATTTAAAAGTATTGGTTTTTGTGAAATAACCGGATTGTAATAAACATTTAAAAGATATAATATTGGTATTACTTTATTCGTAAAGTAGGTAACACGGTACAATTATCAATTATTTTATTAACTCTAGAAAATCGAGTGTCCTTTTTCCCCATATGCCTCTGATAGCTACGTCACTCATGCGCTCGACCAATGAGCATGTAATTTGACTATTACTTATCCTGTGACGTAACTGAAGATGTTTATTTATCTCCCTCTAGCAACAGACATCCCGCCGTACGGTGTCATATTTTCTTTCCCTTTCTTTACGCGTATAAGTAGTTATCTAGTATTTTCGCCGTTTTTAAGCGCCGAGATGTTGGTTGATAACGTGTCTATATATAATACGTCATTGTTCACGGTGATATTTGTACAGAATAGGCCGGTTGTACACTATAAAAAATCGAGCCGAGCGGGCGCGCCAGCGGCGCTCGTCAATCAAGTTCCCCATTTCACCTCGCCCCGACCCCGCACGACTCGACTCCTGCGCACCTCATACCGCCTGTCGACTAACAAGCAAGTGAGAACGCGATAAAATTGAACGAAAAATAGTGTGCGGAAATATGAAACTTGTTCCGGGAAATAGGGGCGGATCTTGAATTTGTGGGGCCCTGGGCTAATACTGCTTATGGGCCCTACCTAATTACTCAACCAATTGCCATTTTATTATGATCGCAGGTTTTTTAATTCTAGATTATTTTTATTATTGACAATATCGTCTATTGTTTTCAATTCGGTTGGGGTCCCTCTGTATCCAAGGGGCCCTGGGCTGCAGCCCAAAAAGCCTTTAAGTAGATCCGCCCCTGCCGGGAAATACGTGTTTTTGAGCAAGTTTCAAGTTTGGCTGCTCCACAATTTCTGACACGATTACCCTAATCCATGGTCTGGGGTTGAAGAATCCATAAACTTGGTATTTACTAGCTAGAAGTTCATGCACGGCGCGGCGGAGGAGGTCCAAGGTAGGTATAAGTACAAACTATTTACCTATTTTTTCCCTAAGCTACGATTCACCGTTGCGTAGGTAGTACCTAATCGAATAATTGAATTATAGGTAGGGTGAGTGGGGGGAAGATAGAAAACGGGGTAACACAAAAAGTTGTCCATAACGTCAGACTTAATGCAGTTTTTGCAGTTATGGCAACATTGTTAAGATCGCCATTTTGTTACGTTGCACATATCAATCAGCGTTTACCGCTTTGAGTGAATGGTTGTGTGAAAAATGCAAATGTCTGCGCAGTGACTTTTACGCAAATTAATCGAGTGTTTTAATCTTACCCCGTGTTCTGTAACTTTACTTACGAGGTGAATACGAATGTTTTATTGGAATATCTACTCATTATTTTTAATTCTTAGTTGTGTTATTACATCCAAATATGGCTATTTTTCGTATTTTAGGATTTATTTCAATTTTCCATCTTTACCCACCAATATTTGACGGGGTAAGAAGAACATTTAAAAGTTTCGACCTTACCCCGTTTTCAAAAGTCATACTAATAGTCAGATGTTCTCAAACTGTTCATGATAAGATAAGTATACAAAATAAAATAATCGGTACCTACCCTTTTATGATTTTATGATGTTCTTATAGAATATCGTTTATGCAAATTTTGAATGAATTAATTTTGGCCATAGAGAAAGTAAAACGGAAGGAATCTTTTTAATATAATACGTCATAGTGTGAAAGAACAAGACATCCCGAAAAATCCGTGCCGAAGTCGAGATTATTATGTTAAGAATTAAGGTACAACTTCGTAGCCAACTGCAAGCAGCAGCAGCAGGCGACGTGTCGCCTCGACACTACTGGTTTCTATGTGTTTCTATGAAATACCTTCCGTAGCTAGCGACACGTTGTTTTCATAGAAATACATAGACCCCAGTAGTATCGCAGCGACACGTCGTATTCTGCTGCTGTCTGCAGTCGACTACGAACTCGTACCTTTAGATGTAATAAAGATTAAAATTGAATCTTTAAAGATATTGATCCTAAATATGGCAAATTAATGTAAGATAAGTGATTTGTTATTGCTTTTTTGCCTTTGAAGAGTCTTTTTATGTTTTTGTTATGGGCATGAAGCCATACATTTTTTATTTTTCTATGTTGTTGCTTGGATAACTATTTAATTTTGAAATATTTTATCTTTATGTCACTTTTATTTGTTACGTATTACGCTACATTTGTAGACTCAGATGAAAGAAAAATGCAAACTCTCTGTTTTGTAATATCTCGGTAAGTATTAGGATAAAGTAAAATTAAAGGATATATTTGATTGATAGCAATGTTTTATTTTCAGTATAACCTTAAGCAATTAAAGTGGAAAGTTTGAGAACCTCTTTGTCAATCTTCCCCCGGTGGGGTAAGATTGAAATATATAAAAATATAAAAACGTTATATCTTTCTTAACTAAAGGAATTTTGACACTTCAGTCAGTTCTCAGTTTTTAGGGCACTTCAAACTATAGACTAGTGACCACCAACAGCGTCTGACAATCATTTAAACGATTTTAGAAACTATTTCGATCTTTCCCCATCACCCTTTCATCTTTCCCCTGGTTCATTTTCGTGATAAAAACATTTAATTTAATTTTTTTAATGCTTTGGAGCAGATTTAACAGGATGTTATTAATATGATAGAAAAATATACTCTTTGCTCTTTACTCAAACAAATAATTTTTCAGCATAAGCTCATATGTACTGTTCTACAAGACTTCAAATACAACACTGCTCATCTCATCAAAAAACCGTTCGATCTTGCCCCCACTCACCCTATATAATTCTTGTGAAACCAGCATTCAAATCAAAAAGGTAGGTACAGGAAAGCGAATACACAAACAAACGATTTGTTTTTTCATAGTATTTGCGCTTTTCAGTGTTATTAGCACATAGTGCGTCAAGGTCAACGTCATTGTCAACTAGCTAGGCGTCTCGCCTACTGAAAACCATTCGTTCAGAAACTGAACTGCAAACTAATTCAAATAAGAATAATTTTATAATTTATTCATTAGGTACAAGCAATACGAAAACGTTATTTCAATCAATATAAATAAATGTTTAGCGAACAGTGAAGCAAGAGTGAGGCAAGTAGGTAAGTACGACGTCTTTTTAATTTTTGAACGTATTACTTATATTGTGCCTTGTGAACTACATTTCAATACGTGAAACGAGCATAATTATATTTCACCTAATTATCTATAGGTATAAGGTGCATTCGGGTAATATCGAATGGTTTTCAGACAAATTGATGGAATGTGTGTATTTTGATGAACCAGGCAGAAGCAGTGGATTATATGTCTTCTAAAGAAGTCATTTCGTCTTCTTGAATGTATAGCCTAGAGCTCTATTCGGAGATCTTTCATAAATATCGTAGTAGTTTAAAAAAAAAAGTGTTTAAAAACTTACTTTTTTTTTCTTTGCACTAGTGTAATTTCGAATTATGTACGGGCAATTCCGAATGACGGTTAAAAGTGGGCTTCATTCACTTTTGACAAAAAGTACATATTTCTCTTTATATCGTTATTATCCTCCAAAAATAATATTCACGATATTTGTCATAGAATAACCTAAACACGTTTGTGTGACACTTGTATTTCGGAATTACCCGTCGCATGGATAAATGGTTCTCAATCTTTTAGCAGGTACAGAGCGGATATGATTCTTTTACTCACGCGATTATTCTCATAGTTTAAAAGATATTATTATATCGTAATCAAAATGATCGCATATCTTACTAAAAGTAACATTCAGATCTTTGTATGGATTTGTATGCTACCCCTTCCGATGTAGGTACGCGGTCGTGTAGCCCGACCCGGCAGTGCGGGGACGGGCAGCTTGCATCGAAGAGCTTTGCATAAAAATCCATACAAAGGGGTGGGCAGTTTCGGCAGTTGCGACTCGGCAGCGCTGCCGGGTCGCGACTGCTGAGATCCGATCAAAATGTTTAAGATTTTCTGTAATAAGAATGGAAATAATCATGGGTCTTGGGTTTGAAAATAAGACTTAATATAATAAAAAATAAAGATTTATTTGAAAATTAAGTAAGTAATTAAACTACTACTTATGTAGCAAAATCACAAATAAATAGTCAAATTGAATTATAAAATTAACCCACTTCTACTTGTAAGTGGGTTAATTTTATAATTCAATTTTTTGACATATAAATTAAACAAAAATGTTAACTTGATATCTCAGTTATGCACACTAAAATAGTTGAGCCTCTCTCTGACACCTGAATAACATAAACAAATTATAAAGCTTTATTCGAGGTTTTAGATAAAAAAAAAAAAACTAAACAAAGAAGTTCTCAAAACTTATAAAATAAATTTTGACAAGTTATACCTAACAATCAGTGTTTATAATTATTTTTGTGTATGCTTTGTTGGTTGTCCTTAAATAAATAAATTACGAAAACTATCAATAATAATTTGCAATGACGTACCTATATTTTACTGTCAAGTTTGAGTAGCACAACAAGAACTCCGTGTCTTGATTGTTAAAAGAACAAAAATAACTCCGTCTGTATAGCGATTGTATTAAAAAACTCATGTAGATTAGTGCTTATATCACAGTATTAGTAATAGAACTAGCGTACAAAAGGATCACTCCTGAACAAAATACAAGTTTAGGTATAACAAATCACTGTCGATAAGATATTCAAATACGCGCGAGACATGTCGAGCATGCTAGCCGAGTGGCAACCGACTGCCATTTGCTTACCAATAGGCGGGCCGGCCGATCAGACCTAAACTGTGAAATGACACCCCCCTGCTTAGGTATATCACGTTTAGACAGAACTAACCTACCATCGAAATTACCCAAATAAATTATAGATTGAGAATATTGAGAACCACTGACAATCTCCATAGAAAAGCAACATCGGCTAAATCCGAATCAATTTTGATTCGGATTTACCCATCTTCGGGCAATTTCAATAAAAACAGAAAAAGATAACTAGGATGCGCGAACCCATTAAAAACTATATTAAAAACGAAAATCTATTAAACAAAAAAACAATCAGTTAAATAACTTACCAAATTTCTGAGATAACAATGTTCGTGTAATTTCCGATAACTAGAAAACGCGCGAAAAATGACACACTGCGAGAAATGCGGCGTTGTGACTCGTACATTTACAATAAGCGACTTGAGTCAACAGAAGCGGGGGGAGTATTAAACTGGCGTCTAGGTAAATGTTGCCACATTATGAGATGTCGTCGCGTTTGGTAGGAAATTGAAACTTTCGGAATATGCCGATTTTCGACATTACCCGAATGCACCTTAGTAAAGTTTATTAGGGTAAGAAATGTTTTATTATAACAAGTTATAATAACATTCGTATGATGTCGACGATGATGTACGACGTATTTTAAAACTGACGTATTTTATTAGTATCAAAAATAAATATTCGTAATAAAATTGAACGACTACGGACTTTCATATTTTAAAGATTGTGACAAGGAGTTGGTCGTACACATTTGTAACATCACACTAAAGAACAAACTTCCACTTAATTATTTAAAATCACCGACCATAAGCTTATTGTGTTGAAAATTCTGTTTGCGCGATGTAGAATTTTTGATTATAACTTCTTTGTTTTTGAGAAATTGTTAAGTAATTTTATGTCATTAATTGTGTAACTACTCTATAAACATATACTATACTTGTTTTATTAAAATTGTGACATAGTTTAACTGTTTTCCCGATTTTTTGAAATCATATAAATTACTTTTACATCAGCGCCATCTAGTAAACGACGAAATAACGATTTTTAATTATTTGTAACTATTGTGGTATAGTAATTGTATTCTAGGTGCATCGTCTTCATATATACCTACTTATATAATTAATGTATACAAATATTGTAAAACATTTCAATCAAGTCAGTTTTTGTTATAAGTAAATATTGATGTTATAAAATGCCTTAGTTTTAGGTGCCTATTTGAAATAAATTCTTTGACTTGACTTTGAGTCTATTGTTTATTTAGAGCTGACTTTTCAATCATCTGATAACTTAATTCGTGGAATAATTTTGAAATTTTTACAGTTCATACAAAAACTGTCAAACGTCAATTTTATTCCTTGAATAAAAGTTATCTGGCGATGGAAAAATTTGCCCTTAGTGTAATAACTGTTAAGACACGACAAAACCATTTAAATAATTGGATAATTTGTGGTGTTGAAAAGGTGGCCAATCATGATATGAGCCTTTATGAAACAAAATAAAAATATATAAGTATTCTTTTCTTCAGTTTTTACTTTATTGAATGAAGGATGGTCATCATAAAAATCTTTTATTTCAATAAACGCCATCTCGACATACTTATTTCAAACCAAGTGTATGAATTCAACGCCATCTAGTGGTATCGAAAGTAAAACTATTTTACTGTACATGTGTGTGTAATCAAATAAAGTGAAACGGCTAAACGTTTAGGGGTACAAATCTTTGTATGAGACGAGTTATCAAGCAAAGTGAATACCTCAAAAAATTAAGTCAATACTCTAGTTGACGCATATAATGAAGTTGTCCCTCAAAGATTTCTGAGTTAGGCGTAAAAATTGAAAATGTTCGAATTTGCGAATGTGCTGCCATCTCGCGAAAAAGTAGCTGGGAGATCAACTATTCAATAGCCTTAAAAACACCAATGTTCTTGTTAAATATGCCTCTTTTAAGTTCAACTTGTAACTTTTACGAGCGCCACCTTTTACTGTGTATAACACAATGAAAAACATTAATTAGAATAATGATGCATTATTTTATATTAGCGCTGAATTAATTAGCACAACTAAACAAAAACGTGGGACCGAATGCAGAACGAATTCTTTACTTATTTGGAATTAATGAGTTAATTGACAAATAATAAAAAACAAAGAGAAGTTAATAGCATATCCTGTTCCAGATTTAAATATGTAGTTCAAAAAAAATTAAAAAAACACGATGTTATGTAAATTGACTTGTAATAGAAAAAGCGTTGAGTGCTTTTTTGTTGTGTGTACTTTTAATTAATTAAACCGGTCAAACGCCGGCGGTACTGATTGGATTGGATTGGACCATAGAAATGTAAAAATAGGAGAAATGGCAAGGGGGCGTGTCAGTGTCTACGCGCCATCGCCATGAGCAATATGGGCCTGTACAGTGCGTGCCACGTAAGAAGAGACTTGACCCCGCCACCCCCGCCTCTTTCCGCCGCCCCGATGACGCCCGGTGCGGGACGGGGACCGAGGTCAAGTCTCTTCTTACGTGGCACGCACTGTACTAGGCAAATGGCCGTCTTCGCGAACTAGTGCGCTTTCGACCGTGATCGTGATAAAATGTAAAAATGCCGAGTTGTTCAGTGGTTTCTTGTAAAAACCGAAGTCAAAATAAAAACTTCGTATCTCATGGAATCACTTACCACATGTAAGGAAAAGTATTTTACTGTATTTGTCTTTAAAATCGTGAGAAACAACAAATCGTAAAATATTTCTTGCTTTTACTACGTTATTTTTGTTTTCAAATATCGCAGCGGCTGTACTATTTTTGCAGCAAATACACTGCTCATTAACCACTACCTAAGTATGTCGCTAAGTGATTGGACAAGCAATGTAAAAATTACAAAACGTTACTTTATTTTTGCGGAGCGTCGCATAGTACAGCCGCTGCGTCTTGCGACGAGATAGTGATGTGGTTGTGAAGATCCACTAACGTAGGATGAAGATCCACTAACGTACCTACAACAATGTCGATTGCTCAACGAATATATGGCTATTATAGTTATTTTTTCAATTTGTCAACCGTTTTAACCCGGTTTATACATTGATTGATTGATTGATTGTCGCTGAGAGGAGATTGTGACTAGATTTTGAACGTTTTTAATGGCATTCAGGTGTTAAGATGAAGAGATGAGTAAGTTACCTGAACATAGTTGATAAAGACTTGAGTAGGGACGGCTTCTTGTGTGAGAGAGATGACTGCTGCGGTGATCCTCGTATCATGTCAGGCCCATTGTTGTCGTCCGTCAACCAGTGTTTTAATGCTGCAAAATAAGAAAATATTTACAATTCTGTACGAAGGCATCAGCTCATAGTGCTGGGTAAATTATTTTCTTTACAACAGTGGATAATTGGGCAGTCCCTTATGAAAATGAAATTACACTTCTTTAAATTCTATCGACTAGAAATATAAATTTGTGTTTACGGGTTGCTTATAAATCATATTATTGTTCTAGCAATGACCAAGAAGTTTCCAAGACCTCTCTGAGTGATCCTATGTAAACAACACATAATTATGTACGTTTTTTCCATTTTTTACCTACTACAAAATTATAATAAATTTATTCTAATTTCTACATTTTTTATTCTAATTCTAATTTCAATTTTTCTAATTTAATTTAATTTTTAATCATCATTACAATAATCGTGGGAAAATGAGAACAAAAACTTTATGTACAATTTCAGTATAATTGTAGTAATAGCTCTTAATAAGGAAGAGGACTCACGTGGGTGCGCTCGCGCATAGATTGGTTCGTTGCGCGGATTTCTTTGCGTCTCCTGTATGGCGGTCTGTAGCGACTCCAAACTTGACGACTTTCTCATTCCTAATGATGGGCCTACTAGCATGGCTGCAATGAAATAGACATGTTAATATCTGGATTATCATCTATATCCATCCATCAATTTTACTGTGTGTACATAAATAATAAATAAATAATCTTTTCCTCAAAGAATTTTAAAAAGTAGCTGATTTCATTGTGCCTTGGGGAACTCCACTATTGATGACTCCGTATTTGAAATACTTTTAAGCAGTCTTTAATCGCTTACCTCTTTAATTAAAAACTTCCCAATTTGTAGAGATAAACGGCCACAGAGAGTGTGAGAGAGTCAAAAGCTTTAGCAAAATCAAAAAATACCTGGAGATTTTTGTTTATACTTACAATTAACAGCCTTAATCTCTTTGATCTTCTTGTACGTGCCAGTACTCTTGGCGTCTAGAGCGGCATGTCGTTTCTCGGACATGGACCTTCGTCCGACCGCGTCGCGAGTGAAGCCGGCGCCGCTCTCACTGCCTGACTCGCCTCCACCGCCGCTGCCGCTACCCCTAGGTAGTGGAAATATAGGCTTATTATTAACGGTACAAATATTTTAATTAAAAGATCGAAGATCTTGGGGACGTGAAGTTTCCCGGCCATAATACAGACTAATTTTCTAGTTTGGGACTCATGTGTAATGATCGTTACGACGGTCTTCGTGAAGATAACGTCACCAGTGTACTTTATAAAGTCAAAACGTTTATAACGGCCATTGCTATCGTTATGTGAGGTTCCCTAAGGTGCCGCTTGGGAACCTAAGATTTAGGTTCCGAACAAAAATTCCATGTATGTAACTTACCTCGTGGTACCATAATCCTCTTCTATAATCACATTATGATGCGCAGGCGGCGACCGCGGCATGTGCACATGTCCTAAATTCTGCCTATAATGATGTCCATTTGTTACTGGAGCTTCGATCTGAGTCGCCATATAGTAGCTCTCATTTCTTAGTCCAGTCAGTCTATCTATGACAGGGTTCCATCCATCTAGCCTACTCCATTCGAAGCTATCTCTTTTGTTATCATGAGGTGGGGCATCTTTGTCTCTTTCTAAGTAACCTTTGCTGTCATCTGACTGATTAGACACCCAACTATTATTGTTATTGATAGTGACTATGGAGGCGTGTTTCTTGCTGCTTCTTCCGTCATGGCTGTCAAAGCCTTCGTTTTGGTTTGCGTCGTATTTTTGGTTGAAGTTGTCTACCGGTTTGTTCTCCTTGTCGCTACTCGCGTTGTATATCACTGTGTTGTAGTTCTGTGAGTTTTCGTTTGAGTTTGTTGTGTCGTTTCCGTTTGGTGGCGTCTCATCTTTCCACCTTGCTAAGCTGTCCATACTATCTGTTGGGAGATTTTTTATTAGATTAAGATTTATGTTTTGCCAAGATTTTTCATTTCCATTCAGCAGGATAAACGCGTAACGTGGTCGAAATGATCAAGGGAAACACAATTTAGTCGTGGTCATTCGCAGTGTACAGATGTGCTCGGTAGCAATATTTAATAATTACCTACTTTAATAATATAGTGACCTCCTTTAGTGCATTACCAACGTAATGCAACTGTAATTTTGCTTAGTGTGTAGTTTCAGTGTATAATGAACACGAATCATTGAACTCGTAAAAATAAAAAATGGATAACAGCCCCTTTAATCCAAGAGGTCCAGTGCACCCTTCCGCCTCGCCGTCGAAGACGACGACGCAGAACCCAGCCCTTGAGCCGGTCATGGCTGATGTTATTTCAACGCCCGAGATTCAAAAATGGATGTCAGCCATCGAATAGCACTTAAATGAAGTTGTCGCGGATGGCAAACTCAACTCGGAACAGAAACTGAAAATTTCTACCCCGTGCCGTAAAGTAGGATCTGGAACCTCACAAATGGCAGTTCTATACCAGTAGCTGAAGCGGAAAGCCATTCACGCGTATAACGCGGTTGATGCCCTTCAGGAAAAGCGCGACCTGACGGAACATATTTCGGAGCTCAAGCAGACGATTAAGGACTCTGGTTCTGCGGGAAATGTTTCGTTTGCTGATATGGTGAAGAAGGGAGCAAATGATTTCATTCGATCGAACAATTTAAGCTCTGTAGCTATTTATCCCAACGATAAATTAAAGTCAAGTGATGAAACAAAAGAACTCGTGCAAAAAATCATTCGCCCTGTTCAAATGAAGCTACATGTACGTGGTGTCCGAAAGACCAATAATGGAGGCGTTATTATTATTACAGAACCGAAATATGATGCTGACAAAGCAAGTCAAGCACGCAGTCGAGCTCTCTACATCCGGACTTACCGCCGACGAACCAAACAAGCGCAAACCTCGGATCGTGGTTGTAGGTGTGCCGACTACTTTGGCTGAAACTGAAGTCTTCAGGTGCATTTATGAACAGAACGTAGCCGATAAGTTTCCAGCAATGCCTATGGAGTCCTTTTTGAGCGTGGTTAAATTAAGCCACAAATCTGGGAAGAAAGATGCGTCGCCCTGTAACTATACGTCATTGAAGTTACAGCCAAAATACGTAAAGTCCTATTATCCCAGTCAAGGCCTTTTATAAATTGGACGTCATGCCCTGTCAGGGACTTCACCTTGGTCACCAGGTGCTACAAATGCACAACAATATGGTCATGCAGCAAAAACATGCAGAGAGCTAAAATCTACGTGTGGTCACTGCGGTGAAGAAGGACACTCCATGTCAGAAGCTGACACACCGAAATGTGCAACTTGCTCACGCTTTAAAAAGCCCAATAACCATAAAACGGAAGACGCTGAGTGCCCTGCTCAGAAAATAGCGGAATACAGGTACATCAAGTGTACCGACTACGAGGGTGCCTAGAGTGTCATAGTTAAGGCCAGACTTCCGGGTTTACTGCCTGCCGCTGACTCAACAATACACTGCACTGGCCTACAAACCCTCGATTTTGTTGATGTTTAAGTACATTAATCGCCCGCAGCAAAAATCGAATAAACACATTGTCTCGAACGTGATTTAATTTTGTGCAACATTGACTTTAACCCAATTACCAATTTCTGCTGACACAAAATCATACCATATGACGTGTTTAGCTAAGTTTTAAAGTGCTAGAAACTATTTAACGCTGGCTCAATGATTTCATATACAATAAGACTTTTTGTTATTTTAATCTTTAAGGCCAATAAATAGTATTTAAGTAAACTAGGTATAAAATAATGAATTAGTATTAATTCAAGACTTCTAATGTTAAATATTGTTAAGAATTTTATAGACCTACAATTACCATAAAATATGCTCATACCGCTGTAGCGGTATCTACAACGCCACATACAAAACAACGCGTCATACTG
This sequence comes from Luperina nickerlii, assembly GCA_963855955.1. Taxonomy (NCBI): domain Eukaryota; kingdom Metazoa; phylum Arthropoda; class Insecta; order Lepidoptera; family Noctuidae; genus Luperina; species Luperina nickerlii. The sequence continues at coordinate 10,034,241 of OY979666.1, forward strand.
ACGTCACGCAAATCCTGCATCGCGCAAGCAGTTTACCGCGCAACTAGCATAGATACAACGGCCCGACATGAATCAATGGGCAGTTGCCCGCCAGACACAACACACGTCTGGTCGGAGGATCCTCCCTTTTCTATGGAGGTTGAGTGAACTTTACACCCTGTTCCTCATACCTCTATACCGCCTTTGATACAGGTTTATCCTGTACAGGCATCTAACATAACCTTTGTAAATAATGTCTAAGACTTTATGTAATAATTTTACCAATTTGAATACTGAATAAAACATTTATTTATTATTATTATAATTTTAAAAAACATACCACGACTTGAATCTCAAATCTAGATTTAGGAATCATTATCAGGTAAGAACGACCAGAATCGTTTTCGTATTGAAGGACCAACACTTTGACCAGTTCCAGATTAAGATGATAATGATTGTTACAGGATCTGCCGGTCTAAAATGGAGACTGATTTATTTACTTAAACATTATTGTACACCACAAAAATACATCAAACACTACAAAATATACAACGGCCGGCTTTGTCGCTTTCTGCGTTCGATCTTTTCCAGGTAACCATAGAATAGACAGTGATTTTTCTGGAGATAGAATGGGGCTGTCGTTGGTGCAAATACTGATTGCTCTTTATATGATACCAACTTGCTATTGATTGAAGCAAAGCAGTGAATTTCGTCGATACTCAATTATCTAGTATACTATAAGTTGTACATACCAGTCCGCCTGGCGATGGTGAGAGAGATGCTGCCCGAGCGCTGCGGGCGCGCGTGCAGTAGCGCGCGACGTAACGTCTCCATCGCGTCGGCGTTGCTCTGGCCCACTAGCGACACGCCGTTCACGCTCAGTAGCTGGTCGTTTGTGTGTAACCTGTAGGCAAATAGGTGTAAAGAATAATCAATACATATAAAAAGAAAAGTCCCGACTCACTGGCTGACTGAACCATCAACGCCCAGCCAAAATTTGGAACTAGAAAGCTGAAGTTTTGCACAGAAAAAAATATCTTATTTTCTAAAATTATCTTATTCCTTGATGAAAATAAGAGACTGTCCCTTTTTATCAAGGAATAAGATAATTTTAATGTTTTGTTTTTTTTTAAGATATTATATTTAAAGCACTTGTACTATGCATGCTAGAACAATCAGTATCCATCTTGCTTGAATTTAAAAATAAATTACCAAGCCAAGAGTGAAGTTAAAGTAGCCAGACTTCTAGCTTACCTCCCATCTCTAGACGCAGCTCCTCCATTTAGCACTGACTTGATGAAGATGCCCAGGTCCTGAGGGTCTGTTCCCACGGTGACCTTGCCCTTCACGCTGATGCCAAGCCCGGCCTTCTCCGAGTCGTGAACCGGCACGTCCAGTCGAAGTATTAGCCGGTTTCGGAGGCCTAGGATCTGTAGATAAAAAAGGCAGTTATAACATTAATTGGCTTAATACAAAGTCTTGGCTTTGCAGATTTTTTTTGGAACCTTTCCATTGAAATGAATACTACCAAAACAGGTTTTTTAATACAGTTGCTCAAAAAGCGGCGTATTGCAGGGACGTATATAATATAGCGTTCGGGATGTGGGCTATTACATACTCGTGCTTTTTTTTAACTTTCCCGAACTCGTGCGTTCTCTTTCCCAAATGTCAAAATAATGTCTATTAAAAAGAAAAATCAACCATGAAGTTTTTACTTAAAAAATTCATAGAAGTTTTTATGATTCATGCAAATACGTATATTTCTAAAAAAAAGCTACCTACTAATTTTTTTCAATATCAGATTTAATGATTTGATTGAATGAGTTAGGTTAGGTTTCATTTCATTTCATCTCATTAAATTTCATATCAATAAAAAATTCTACTGAAGTCTTGGCTGTATGGGCATAGTTCCCTTTGCCTACCAGAATGGATAAAGAAAAAAAAATCTCTGCTTATATTTTACGGTTGGCGCCATTAGTTAGTTGAGTTTATTGTTTTTTTTTTATTTTATTAAATTGCTTCATTTTTTCGCAACTGTATTAAAAATAGTCGTTCAGTACACGTGCGAAACCGTCATTGCAACTTGTTCCGACTGTCAACCCTCGCCTTCGGCTGCGCCTCGGTTCGGGTAGACATTTGTCGGAACTCTTTGCAATGACAACCTTTCCGCACTTGTAATGAAATATACTATTTCCTTCTTTACGCAGCAACGGAGCAATGGATCAGTGTCATTTTCGCACAGTTTAAGTCCTAAAGAGTGACATAGGCTAAGTAACACGGGCAAAAGCTTAGCTAGAATTGCAGGTAAACAAAAAGAACAACTTTTATTTTTCCACATTTCTGCATTTATCTAAGCTAGAACCAGATGATATATACATGAAAACAAGCTAAAATGCATGCGCAGCGCGACAAAGTCCTATCGTCGTATCATCTCGCCCTGAAACCACACATGCATACGTTTACGTATACGAACCAACCTATAGTAAAAGTGCGCAGTGTTGCACACCCCTACCCTACTTCAAGTTAAACAAATATCAACTTTATTCCAATGATAATTAAGTTGATTTCAGAGTGACTAGCACTAATGAAAAAGTTATAAAAATTTTTGAAGTTGTAGCGTAAACTGAACTTTATTGTGTAGGAATTAAAGTTATTTTTCCATTAATTCATATTTGTTTGAATTTTTGACAAATAAATCGCGAACGCAGATTAGAACCCGCACTGGGCCCGCGTGGTGGATTACGGCTTACTTCCCTTTCACAGAGAGGAGGCCTGGGTCCCAGTAGTGGGCATATAATAAGCTGACTATGATGTAAGGACAAAACATTTTCGCGCGCGTTTCTAAGACCGGGTGATTTCAGTAAGACAAAACAAATCTATTTATCTGACCATGGCTTGGTCAAAATATTCAAAAGCCTGACTTGAACGCAAAAAATTATTTAAAAAATGTAGCAGTACTTAAAACAATACTCACAGAATTGGACGACGAGTTCAAAGCCTCTTGCAGCGCACTATCATTACTCTGGTCCTTGTGTAGCAGGTCATCTTTAGAAGAACTCTTGGGTATCCTGCCCCTCATGGAACTGTTCACACTGTTCTGATTGATCGCGTTTACTATGCTGGACACGCGGCCGTTCTCTGAGGGTTTGTTGGCTTCGTTTGAAGGAGGTGGACCTATCGCCTTTTCTGTATATTTCGTTGGACTTTGCTGGGGTTCTACCCTCTGGAAGAAAAGAAAAGATTTGGTGGGTGAGTATAATTGTTTTATTACCTAAAGAAATGTTGCGACTCTCTTCAATACAATTACTTATTTTTAAGTAATATCTTGGTGGACCTTTAACAAATAGTTAAAATCCATCTAATAGAAAGTAGTTAACTGTCCATGGGCAGTTAAATACTGTCTTGTGCAACACGTAAGGACTTGGCTATGAGTGCCATTGCAAACTTTAGGAGGTAAAGTTGCGATGACGTCGTAACCGTATCTTTAACGATACGACACTCATACCCTCTCCCCTCCTCCTCTCTACCCTCTTATATGTGAACATGCCTTTCTACAAGTAGCTGCTGCATTCATAGCTCTTGCTTTCGTTATAATTGCCCACTAATAAGAACAATATTCTTATGAAGTTGGCTTTACCCTCAGGATACACAGACGAAAGAAAAAGGTCTCGTATATATGCTTTTAAACAGTTAAGGGGGAAGCGCCAAGGTAGCCCGCGAAATTCAAATTTTCTTACGTTTTTTGCAATTGTCTGGTCAGTATTAACTTTTACGTCGATCAAAATATGATTTGCGGCCGTAACAAATATGTATTTACAGAATTATAATTATTAAAGTCATCAACACAACTCTCTAAGACCACGTAAGTCCAAAGAATGATGATTTCATGAAACAGTTATACTTTGGACTTACGTGGTCTTAGAGAGTTGTGTTGATGACTTAAAAAAAAATTAATTTCGCGGGCTACCCTGGCGCTTTCGCCTTAAGTATCACACACCAAAGGGTTGGTCGACTCTTCACATGACCAAAGAGCTGGCCTATTTTTAGGTCACAGAATCAGCATTGCTATCAAACGTGGCAACGCTGGTAACCTTTTGGGCACTTCTTTTCACTTTCCACTGACAGCGATGCGGACGATTTTTTTATGCCCAATGAGCTATTCCTTTTTTTCCTTTATTTATACTTGTACATAATATATTTTTGTGTACTTAAGATTCCTTAATGAGCATGTAAGTAAAGTTTGTTTCAAATTTACAAGAAATCTTAAGCGTCAAGGCATCTTACCTGCGTCCTATTAGGCACAGTTCTTTCAATGACGATCTCGACGGTAGACTCGGTGGGGGTGTTCCTAAGCAACGCGACGACCTGTTGTTGTGTGAGGCCGGACACCGACACGTTGTTCACTGACACCAGCTTGTCGCCGGCTCGGAGACGCCCGTCTGTTACTGCCGCACCCTGCAAGTAGGACGAAACTTCGGCTAGTAAGGAGGAGGAGGAGGGTTCGGCCGTTCGACGGTTCGGCGGTTGGGTTCGGGTGATTGGAATGAGAAACTTAACTGCGAAGTTATCACCAAGCCTAATAAAAAAACCCAGAGAAATCGGACAAAAAGTAGCTTATTGTTGTCAAGGACAGATTACTGCGAAGCAAAAACATAATAAAAAAAACTGGCCAAGTGCGAGTCGGACTCGCACACGAAGGGTTCCGTGCCACAAGGCAAAAACGCCGGAAAAAAACACGTTTGTTGTATGGGAGTCCCCCTTAAATAATTATTTTATTCTGTTTTTAGTATTTGTTGTTAGAGCAGCAACAGAAATACATCATCTGTGAAAATTTCATTACCTGTCTATCTATCACGGTTCATGAAATACAGCCTGGTGACAGATAGACAGACAAACGGACAGATAAGGATCTCAAGTTCGGACGCAAAATACACGCACTGACGTGGAGTTGCAGACACCAGCCCGAACTACTTAAGGATCTCAGATAATGAATCTGGTTAAATGAAATTGTTTTATTCCTGATATAGTTACTGTCATACTATTATTTTTTATATTATATTACAACTTTGTACCAAGTAATTCATCTCATCAGTGAAACTGCTTACAAAATGATCTAATAAATAATTTCAAGTGAAATACAAAATGGGTAAAACGCAGGTGAACACTGACCCCAAAAAAATTGGGTGAATTGTATAGGCTCAGAAACCATAGGTAAGTACTAAAGTAAGAAGACAACTCTCATATTATAAAAATAATTAATTGAACAACTAACCTTAGGCAAAATATTCTTAATATAGATAGGACAGTGTCCGCCCGTAGGATTATCTCTTGTAGTGATCGTGAAGCCGAGTCCCTTCTCGCCCTTCACCAAGGTCACGGCGACAGTTTGGGTGGCGCCTGACGATTGCTTGGAACTGGGACTCACTGGGACCTCCATGCCGGATACAGCGCGTTCTCTGCTGCCTCCTGCAAATATAAAGAGTGGGTGTTATATGAGATTTACCTATACGTATGATGCTCTTGACGGATAGCAAACAAAATAAATGGAGCTCTAAAACAAACATAAGATCTTTAGCGTTTAGAATTGCAATTGAATAAGTATTCCAAAAATGCATGTTATTATTGGGTGGGAGCGCAGAGCGTTCTCAGTCCGGGCGAACGTGCTGGCCCGCAGGTTCTCTCGATGTACAGTTGCAGTTAAAATAGCCCTTTTTAAGGCATATTGCACAACACTACTCGGGGGCCATGTGGTTCGCATATACCAAAAGGGCTTACAATGCTCTGCGTATCCAATATAATTATGCGTTCAGGGTGCTGTTACGACTGCCACGCTTCTGCAGTGCGTCGGGAATGTTTGCCGACGCGCGCACTGACAGCTTTGACGCGATACGGCGCAAGAAATCTGCCTCATTACTTCGGAGGTTGCGTGACAGTCCCAACATCATTCTGCACTCGATAGCCGCACGAGTAGAAAGGGCGCTTGTCTGGGCGTTGGCCGATCGAACCAGATCAGTTTTAGTTATTAAGTACTAACATAGGCTAAATAATATTGTTACTAACACAGTGGACCTTATTTTGTTGTCTTATAAATAAATTAAATTATAGCAAGAATGGCTAACTATGAGTCAATATAAGAGAAAATAAAAAAGAAATGAAGATAATAAAATAACATCACGCCTATATTCCCAGAAGGGTTAGACAGGTGAACCTAGTACACCCACATTTCGATGGTTACTAGGGGGCGAGGCTATTAAATTAAGCTTAGGCTTAGGCTTATATAAATAAGGTATGTTTCACATACCTTCCGGTAAGAGATCAAGAGGTCGTTCTTGCACAGGATGTACACTTGCTACGTTGTTGACTCCTGACACCCATCGCAGCATATCTTCTACCCTGAAAAAATATAAAAGAACATCAATATATGTAGGTATGTACTTAAATAGTTCATGGCAGACCAGGGTAAAAATGGCGAGACGAACTGGACAAAACTAACGGGAAATGGTCAACATTAGATACAGGGTGGCAGGGACATCGACACGCAATCTATGGATACCATGGATGGATTTCTTACAATACTTGTGGACGCCCAATGCGTTGAAATTTTTTGTTTTAATTAGCTTTCCATTTTTTTGGCCCCTTATGTGTTGCACTTTTTGCCAACCCGCACTGAGCCCGCGTGGTGGATTACGGCCTATATATCCCTCTCACCGAGAGGAGGCCTGTGTCCCAGCAGTAAGAACATTATAAGCTGATATGTATGTGTTGCACTTTTCTATGAAACAGTAGATACTTTTTTATCATCATCATCATCATCATCAGCCTATAGCAGTCCACTGCTGGACATAGGCCTCCCCTAATGAGCGCCATAGCGCCCTGTCTTCAGCTTGACGCATCCAGCATCTGCCTGCAGTCTTTCGCAGATCGTCATCCCACCTGGCCGGAGGGCGTCCTATACTACGTTTGCCGAGTCGCGGTCTCCACTCAAGAACTCGTTTAACCCAGCGGTTGTCGGTTCTTCGCGAGATATGGCCGGCCCACTGCCACTTCAGCTTGCTAATTCTTTGAGCTATGTCGATAACTTTCGTTCTCTGTCGGATGCATTCGTTACGGATCCTATCCTTCAGAGAGACTCCGAGCATAGCTCTTTCCATAGCTCGCTGAGCGACTTTGAACTGGTGGACCAGCCCTATCGTGAGTGTCCACGTTTCAGCCCCGTAGGTCATGACGGGTAGGACTTTTTTTATAACCGACAAATGATTTCTACGCTAGGGTGTTTAGAATCGTGTGCTGAATTCATGTTTACAGTTTGCGCGTCGACGTTCCTACCACCCTGTATATACCGAGGTACAATGCGTGCCACGAAAGATGAGACTTGATACACCACGTGGTTTGACATGCGCAGTACACGATTTTAGGTATCTTTAGCGGTATGAGGTCTGAGTGCGGGACGGGACCGGACGTCATAGGGGCGGCGGAAAGAGCGGGGGAGGCGGGGTCAAGTCTCATCTTTTGTGGCACGCATACGCATTGTACCTAAAAATTATGAAGGGAGGTCAACAGCTCACATCATCATATCGACTGACCGTTACATTAACGAAACATGAATTTATCTTGGTAGTTGAGTTCTGGGCAAACTCGACTGGGTAAATCCTGTTTTTGATGCAGTGATAAAGTATAATATGAATTGTTGTAATTACCTATGATTCTGATGGTTGTTGACCGGCGTGTCTTGTCCTAAGGGTTCTCTCCGCGCGTCTCTCGGAAGACTCTTACTGCCGTAACTTTGGACCCGCTCTGCTGCGTCTAACCATACACCACTGCTGGAAAGGAAAAAAAGATTTTTTTATAAAATATATTTACAGTTACGTAAAGTAACGCAGGGGCAGTTTGGAACAGGGGGCCTAAAACGGCCACTTTCGGCAGAATCATAAAAAGATAACATTATGAATCATAATGGACAGTTAACTGTTAAGTTAATCGTATCAAATCTCATTGGTGAAGGATATTTCAGTTATTTTTTTTGTTTGTGCTAAAATACCAATCAATCCAATCCAAATCCAATCTCTTTGATTTTATACCTACGTAGTGCATCGAAAAAAAGAAAAACACGGACTGTATTCGCCATATTATGGCTCATACATTACATAATGGCGCCGATTTCCTTGTTCACAAACTAAACTAAATTGAAGTTCAGTGCATCTTTTTCTATTTCATTTTGAAAAGGACAGAAGATAAATATTAGTTTAGTACTGTCAAATTAAGATACTCCATAGACAAGTTTAGACGTGATTATAAAATTGGCTACTAAAAATACGTCAATTTACATCAGGCGCTGACTAATATGACAGGACTAAAGTAATAATTATCTTCTGTCCTTTTCATGATGAAATAGAATGAAAAAGATGCACTGAGCTTAAATTTAGTTTAGTTTGTGAACAAGGGAATCTGCGCCAATGTTATCATTTTACGATTCTGCCAAAGTGACCTTTTTAGGCCCCCAGAACTTCAGAACAGGATTGATGCAATAAGAAATGCTGAGTGGTCAAATAAATAATGAGCTCGAATGTTTTAGCTGTGTTCTGAATTCAGTTGTTCAGCGCAATAACTAATAGACAGGTAGAAAGATGTTGCGTTTTATTGCTTGAAGAAATACAATCAGAAACTCCTTTACAGTAATGAAATAACGGAAAAAGTACTGTAATTAGCGATACACCAAGTTTAATAGTTAGCGTAAGCGATTGTGAAAATACTGTATTTAGGGGGGATGCGCAAGAGAGCCCGCGTATTTCAATATTTTTTACGCTTTTTGCAATTTGCAGACCAGTGTCAGGTTTTATGTTGATTGAAATACATATGATTCGCGGCCGTAACAAATATGACTTTACAGAATTATTATCATTCAAACCATCAATACAACCCCCTAACTTCACATAATCCCTTTGATTGATATTTCATAAAATAGTCATTCAATAGGATTATAATATGATTTGATGAATAAATCTATTTCATAATTTATGCAAAACCAACATAACAGCTTCCTAATTGCTTTTGCTTTACTTAGGATTCAAGAGACCGACTTCAAAAAGGAGGTTCTTTATTCGACCCGTATGTATTTATGTTTGTAGATATGTCCGCGATTTTTGCAAAAACTAATAACAGCACTTTTTGTTGACTGAATGGCTTTTAAAATCCAACAAAGGTAATGGAAATTAGTCATAAGTTTAATTTAGTGTCTTCTATTCGTCGAAACTTGTCTTTGAATATGTATACCTGTCCCTGTTAGGCTACAGTTTCAGTTTTAATGAAAAGGATTTCGTTTGATTTTTTCTGGGTTATTGATGAATAAGTATTAATTTGCTTAGAAACATTTGCCTTTGGATTTGAAGTATATTGCAATACTGAGCATAGTGGACATTATATGTATGATTCTTCCCGATAAGCTCCGAAAACTGTGGTATGGCTTACCCAGGCCCAGAGAACTGCATAGATAGGCGGTTGGTCTGCCTCTGGAAGTGCTGTCCGTGCCGGTCAACCGCGACGTCCGGCGGCCGGCCGTCCGGCAGCGGGTGCACTTTGTGCGTCACCCGGCTGCTGTCATCCCGGCACACCACCGCAGCCGACCAGCGCTTTGTCTGTTCGGAACCCTAAAATGAAAAATGCAAATAACGTACTACTGCGTTTACAGAAAATTATATGTTTTTGGAAAAATAACTTTAAAACCCACTCAACAAAGTTCAGTTCGTTGTGCCTACAATTCCAAAATGTTTGATAACTTTTCATTTATTCTAAAATCCACTTAATTTATACTACCATAAAGTTGATATTTATTCAATTGGAAACAAGGATATGGAATAGTAGCATACGGTCGCGGACAGCGCTGCGTTTACAGAAAATTATATGTTTTTGGAAAAATAACTTTAAAACCCACTCAACAAAGTTCAGTTTGTTGTGCCTACAACTCCACACATTTTGATATCTTTTCATTTATTCTAAAATCCACTTAATTTATACTTAACATAAAGTTCATATTTATTCAATTGGAAACAAGGATATGGAATAGTAGCATACGGTCGCGGACAGCGTTGTAGGGAAGGCCTGTTTCGGCTTTTATAGATGTTGATGATCATAAATAGAATAAGAAATATTTGATCCTTAGAGTCGCTAAAGGCTCCTGCAAACAGGCGCGACGCGCGACGGCGCCTTTGTGTCGCGCGCGATTTTATCGCGTGTCGCGCCTGTTTGAAGGAGCCTTAATACGATTGAAACTATTAAAAGCCTAAGGTAACTTATTCAACCATTCAGGACAATGATATGAAGTCCCTTCTGAATATCCATTGTTCCATATCGAGATGAAGGTCGATTAATTGACCTATCTTTGACGATCAATCAAAGAGATTAGAGAACGTTGTTGGCTTACAAATGTCTTGAGAAGTTAGGTAATTACTTTAGTTATTCACACCATGTTTTCAAAGGGTTTTCAAACCCCTTGTGACCGAAATATAAATACTCCTATCATATTTTATGTCCTCTTACCTACTAGTATAAGCATGACATAAAATCCAAGTATAAAATCTTAAAAACAAGTACATACCTGTCTCTGAGGAGGTAGCGTGTCCTGGTGCAGCGTGGGTTCACTTCCGCGCCGCACCTGCAGGCCATTGGATCCGTCTTCCAAATCTGCGGCCCCGACCTCCACGCAGGAGTCGTTGTCGGGAACCCGCATACTGCCACCGACACCGCCGCCACCCTGGAGACAACAAAATAAATTTAATTACTAGGATAATCAATGTATTAATTCCGCTAATCGTAGTCTAATACCGGACATATGGGGTTCCACGCTACCCCTGCTGACCATTAAGTAGCAAATGATGCATATCAACTAGACACAGAAGCTTTTAGCCTATAACGTTCTCAATGCTGGGACACAGGCCTCTTCTCTGTGGGATGGAATGGTCCATACTCCACCAAGCGGGCCCAGTGCGGGTCGGTAAATGTCTTCGAATTTTTGTTCCTAAGACATGCCGGTGTCCTCACGAAGTTTTCCTTCACCGGTTTTGAATGCAATGGTGATAAAATAAATTACACAAAGTAAAGCGCCTGGCTGGGTTCGAACCCACGACTTACAAGAAGTCGTAAAGGCTCGTTCAAACAGGCGCGACACGACACGCGACACAAAGGCACCGCAAGTCGCGCAACGAGCGGTGCCTTTATGTCGCGCGCGATTATATCGCGTGTCGCGCCTGTTTGTAGGAGCCTTAAGTCGGAGCCGAGCCGTTACCACAGACACAGAAGAGTGAAGACAAGTAACGAACGACTAGAAAGATCTATGACGTGGAAGCTAACCTTGCCCCGCAGTGATCTCCAGATCATCATACGAATGGCATAATATGATTCCACACGTCAAAACAAGGATAGACACGTACATCTGTGACATAATGGCTACCTATTCTATTGTATATTACTAACGCGTTGACGAGGTAGGCAAACCATTCATTTGATAGTTATACAATAACCAGCATGGCCTCATATTATGTCATTGATGACATGATCACGTGATGATTTAGGTACCAGTAGTCCCTACAAGGCCAAGAACCTTAAGAGGAGACGAGGCCTGCAAGGAATTTGAAATATGGTATTTAAAGAAGCTATTGCCGTCGCCTTATCTCAAGTCAGCCCCCGTAGTGTGTGATAGGGACAGCTGCAACTCAGACCGAAATTATCACAAAAATTTTGACGAGATCGAAGTTTCGTATTCCCCTTTTTTCTCCTCGAAAACTGAGCCGATTCAATCATTTTTTACATTAACATTTTAAGACAGTATGTTTAGGTTCCTATAATTTTTTAAACTTCTAATTTGTTTGGTAGTCCTCTAATCACGGCGGTAAAAATAGGGCATTTTAGATGGTCATATTTCCTTTACTAATTAGTTGCTGAAAAATGAAAATGACAGGGACGTGTTTACAGCAGATCTTAATTTTATGAAAAAAAAAATATTTGCTCTAGAGGCATTATTCAGGAAGAAATAAGGGGAATACATTTTTATGGAGAATCGCACGCCCTGTTCCCTCTTAAATACACGCTTGCCTATACACATGTTAATTTTGACGAGATAAGAGACAACATCACGAGCACAAGAAATCTCGAAGTAGGTAGGTAATTAACTAGTCTACTTCAACTTTTTCTGACACACGATTTCAAACTCAACATAACAGACAGCCTTAATTAAAATATCAAATCATGCTCTTGTAATTATTACAGCTACAAACATAACGAATAATAAGTTACTTGTACATTGTACAGCTTGCATTCTACTCAGCCACGGAGCGGGACCGATCTCGATAATCAATTACTTATGAGATCCAATACAAATTGCTTTAGTCTGTTTATTGAAGCGATCGAATCACTCTCGAATACTTTGCTGACTATAGACACTGTATGTAAACCATGTAAACTCCGCCGTACAATACAGATTTTATATCGATAAATGTTTTAATCGATTTTTTTGTTAAATCTTTGTTTTCTTTATCGGCCAATTTAAATTGGATAAAGCACATAATTAAGTGCAATAGAAGAACAATAAATTGGTCGGTAAATCTAAATATCAATGACCTACCTGCCTAAGTACATGCAAGAGTTTCTTAACTCCCCAAGAGACCAGACAAGATGTGACGTGAAAATGGAGGTCGCCTTGTCTTCGCCGAATTTCAATAAGGAGGCGCAGGGGATTTGCAGAAACATGAAACCCTTCGAACTTTAGAAGTTAAATCGTTTAAAGTTTTGACATGAACTCAAAGCATTTATATCATAAAACCAATTACAGGCACTTTTGAATTGTCAAGGGGTCGGACAGTCAGAAAGATGAAGCTAGTTGCCCATTCCAAAGCGTAGTAGGTAAAGTACATATCGATGCCTTAGAGTGAAAACCTCGTAAGTGTAAAAGAAGTAACTTTTCAGGAGGAAGAAAGAACTGCGTGCTGTAAAATTTTTGTACGACGTCTTCTATGTTTTTTTACCGACTTCAAAAAAAGAGGTTCTGTATTCTTATTAATTATTATGGAAATTTATCCCGCTTTTATATCCAGAACTGTTCGATACTAGATATTAGATTCTCCGAAGTGCATAAAACTACTTACATTCCCGAGGTTTTCACTCTAAGGCACTATAATTATGGAGAAGAACGGGCAAGAAACTCCACGGACACTTTTTTAAATCGAAATATGGTTACAAAATATTGGAACATGATCCTGATTATTGAGAAATTCGTGAACTTGATGAATCGTAATTTTATTTTTTACTAAATAAAGGCTCCTACAAACAGGCGCGACACGCGATATAATCGAGACACAAACGCACGTTGCGCGACTTGCGGTGCCTGTGTGTCGCGCGCGATTTGATCGCGTGTCGTGCCTGTTAGAAGGATCCTGAAGACAACTTTATCGACCAACAAAGAAATCTGGACTGAAATAAGTATGAAGGCTATACGATGATATTAAAGTCTATATTTAAACCTATAACTAGATATAAACGTATTCACTCTGCTTGCGAGCTCTGTAATCCTGTTAGCCCAGTTTCAGCTTGTTATCTACTAAATAGGTACATGGAAGGTAGGTACGCCGTATACTGTTGTAGCATGTATGAAAGAGGCGTGAACGCGTGAATGCAGGCATTCGCGCCGCCCGTTATGTTATGTGCTATGATTCATAGCGCGTTTGTTATCGTTCGTTATACCTATGTAAGGCTATGTATCGTAAATTAATTTGACTTTATCTACTTTCATGTCGTAAAATTCTAATTATAAAATTTTAAACGAGTTTATATTGACATACTTTATAAACACAATACCGAAATAGAAAAAAAAAATTTCATTATAACACTATTTCTCGAACAAAATAATGTTATAAAATAATTTTTTTTCCATTACGATACAGGTTAACCAAGAAGTTAAATCACTAAGGAGAATGCATAACTTTTTTTAATCGAACTCGTTAAGCCCCATCCACATGCTTGACAAACAATGGCAAACAGCCAACAGCAAACACGGACATGTGGATGGGTGTTTGTCGTTGTTTGCCTGTTTGTGTTTGTGTTGGGCAGTGTTCGGCATCGGTGTCGGTTTTTCTTGCCAGATCAAAGGATGTTTGGCACTTTGTTTGCTGTTTGCGGTGTTTGTGACAAACAGCCAGCGTGTGGATGGGGCTTTACATATATACGGGAGCGTGAAGTTTTGTTGTGTAAATTTTACTTATCTGTGGTTGCGCTAAAGTGCGGTGAAGAGCTGGGTTTTTGGCGCCATTTTTACGTTTTTTCTGAATTTAGTGTTTTATTCTATTATTGCTTAAAAATGTCTGATACCAGTGAATGTGAAGGAAATTTGACTCCGCCCGATATTTTAGATGCGGCGACGGAAATGACTCATACAAAACTACAATAATTATCATAAGCAGTAAAGTATGTCTTACTTTTTGAACTTTGATCTTTTATTTAGTATATTCAATCTCAATGTATGAAAGTAGATAAAAAGTTGTATAAAACTGCACATAATAAGGTATTAAACACTCGTGTGATACTATTACAAACCTCGCTCCGCTCGGTTTGTAAACACACACTCGTGTTTAATACCCCTCATTATGCAACAGTTTTATAAACTACTATTATTCTTTGCAAATGTATTGGGTATTCAGAACGCTACACATACGTAATATGTACTTAATAGTGTATTTGCCGTGTGGGCTGCAAGTATGCTACGTTAATATCCCGTATGTTGCACGATACTCTTCAGTTGCTAATTATCATTATATTCTAGCGCGATAGCGTAGTAAAACTAAATCCGCACATTTGTGATTTACACTAATTTATGCAATTTGGCTAAATACTTGAATAGATTCTTATCTATTAGTTATCATAACACTTATCTTAAGTGTTATGATATAAATTGAGGGTAGGTAAAACAGTATACCTAGGTCTAGGGTACACACGCCAACAAAACCCTTTGAAAAGAGGGTAACAATTTTAGATATTTATAAGAAGGAAGTTTGTCACATTTGTCTGTTTTTTACATTTATAGAAATATATAGAAATTTCTATGGTGTACCTGATACAAATATAATAATATCACACTTCGCACCCATATAATCAGACACTACTGTAATAACTTATTTATTAAGTAAATTGATGCCAAATAGGTACAAATCGTAGGCATTCACATTTTACGATGATCATAATTTAAGACTGCTTACGATTATCCTAAGGTTCTGCAATAGGCTTAAGTAGGTCCGTTAGGTATATATATACTATCACTATAAACAATAGGCAATATAAATAGATCATGAAACACCCACATACATACCTACTAGTTATTGTTCTAACAGGATAATATAGCTAAATAATTATCTATGGTACCTCTGTACCTCACTGCCTGTACTTACTTTTATTTTATCCTACAGTTAAATATTGTTTGAACTACTCAATTATTTTATATTACGTCCTTGGAACTACTCCTATACTATTTACCAAATACACAATAATTATTTCATTTAATATGCTGAACATGCACTTTGGAGTGTAGTTGGCATTGGTTTTTATTTAAAACAACAATTATGTATTTTTAACTCACCCTATTAGGTTGTTGAACACAAAAACATTGAGAGAAACACAAGCCCATATTGCAGTTATAATATAACCTTTTCTTGTGAAGAGACTCTTTTCTTGTGATCGACATGTCACGAAATGATTTTATTTGCACACTTCAAATAAATACAGCACAACAAGTTTCGACAGGATCTTCAAACTTAACTGAAGGAAACCCGCGCGCTTTCTTTTTCTGTTTTTTTTTTTTCACGAACGCTACTTTAGGGCATGGGTAGTCGCGTATTCAGCCTAGATGTTGGCAAGTCTGATTTTAATTTCCTTACAAGTTTCTTTTTTCGTGAAAATGAAATAAAACAGCTAACTGATTTCAGTAATTTACATGATTTGCGGGAATTTTATAAATGTTGTTCTTGTGTATGTAGGAATGTTACGAATAGTCTATTGTTCTTGGGGTGAGGTTGCAATAATATCGCCTTTAGTAAAAAAAAGTTTAGGTATCTTATATTCCTAAGTATTAAACTACATAATATTTAATTTATGACTCGTTAATTAATTAATAGCTTTATTTTCCTTTAATTCCATGCTAATAACAAAGTGACAAGAACAAATTTTAAAAAGGTGTGCGAAAATTAAAATGTTATTTTTAAAGACTTAAAATGTTATTATTTCGGCGCCTGGCCAAAATCAGAACTATCGCCGCCATCTTGTTTTTTCAATGCAATTTATGTGACATTTTCACAAATGTTTACCAACAACGCCCCCTTGAATGGCAGTGTCATTCAGACGCCAAAACATCCTTGTAGCACTCTAAAATGATTCACGTCTGTTCTATAATGAACTTACCCGAAACATATCAGGGGAGGCGGTGCCTGCTGATGACCCGCTAGCGCCATCTGCCTGCGCGGCGCGTGGCTGTGGCGCTTGGTTGGTGCACTCCGCAGTGAGGGTTTCCCGGTCATCAGCCACGTCGCGGACCCGGTCGTCCGGGTCCAGGATACCCCCGGAACTGGCCCGCAGCGCTCGCACACCCACCCATGTCTCCGGACCCTGGAAAAGGAGAAAATACGTTTAGAATGAAAGCTACATATTTTATTGGTTTATTAGGAATTTACAATTATTCTAATTGCAATTTAAAGTACCTAATTATGCTGTGGCTGTCTTCCGGTGGGAAATTATTGGGTATTACTGAAAATACCTGAAACTGTCATTTAAGAAATGCACTAGGAACTCAAAAAAAATTGAGACCTGTGTGACAAGCAGTGGTAAGAGATTGCTTGAGCGCATACTTGAGAGTATCTTTGCAAGATCCTAGTTGATATTAAAAAATAAGTGTGGGCATCAAGTGAAAATACGACAATTTTAATCCATCACAAGACATGGATAAACCTGTTAGCCGTAAAATATTGCTGATGCAAAGATAATTTCACACAATTTAAAGTTGTTGTTTGTTGTTTTGCTGTTAATTTTATCCAGTTTGTAATAAAAATATTATTACTGGAAACCAGAGCGCCACAGCCTGAGAATATGGAAAGATACATAAAACATCAACATCACGGTGCATACTGCACTTTTTAAACTTAACCTCGTAACGCGACACCTAACGGATTTTAATCTCGCTGCGAAAATTAAGTGGAATAACTATAATGTGCGAAAATGCACATTGTGTCAGTTTCTCGAATTTGTGTGTTTTTCTTATAGCGAGATAATAAAACAGGAACGGTAGACGTTCCCACGCCTCGCAGAAGCCGCGCTCACTCCATTCAACTGAGTTTGTACTTGTATACGTACCTAGCCTCAACTTTTGTCTGTGTGTTCGTCCGCCTTTGTTCAACTGTCACCGTGATTCGCGTTGAATGATATCAACAGGTTTTATGCGAACATCAATCTTTAGCGCAAACTTTTGAAAAGGCGTTCGAAATAAAATACGATCTGGGGGAGGACATGATCTTTTATCTTTGAAAAGAAAAAGGCTTTGTTCAACAGGTTGGCAGCGATTGCTGTAGAATACGCAATCTTTTCAGGTGATACGACATGTCCAAAATGAAATTAGATTTGCTCTATGATTAGGTTTTGTTCTTATTATTTTGTGCCAATAACGTTGCTCTGATAAAATCCGGGTTATCTTGTTGAAAAATATGACGACATTTGTAAAAAAAAAATATACCCATGTGACAGACTTTCGCTCTGGTGGCTTAGAAGCGGCCAACCGGGCCAACTTCTTCAATCTCGGCGGAGGCACGGGCTCCAAGGCCGTCCCACCATCCATCGCACTGATGCCATCCGCCACCGCGGCCCGCCACTCGTCACCTCATCATCTTTATTTCCACCATCACAATACTTTATCCAATCGATTTCACTAACTTCGGTTATCGAAACCGTGAAACGAGAACATTTCTTGATACTACAAAAAGAAGTAAGATCTAATTTCGTGGCACTTTGATTGAGAGAAAAAAACAACTGGATGGTTGAGGTTACAGTCAGCGTTTGATGTTTAGGAGTGCCAGGGTAGGTCAGTGGCGCGAGTGAAGCCTTGACCTTCGCGCTCCACTGACCAAACACAGAGCGCTCACGCGCCACACCAGATGCTGCGCCCGCGTCCATAAGAGACACTGTTCAACATTATGCCTTTAAAGGTCAATTTTATTTGGAGCACAACACCTACTATGGTGCAGATTAGTAAGAATGTTGACGCCAATAGCGTTGTTATTTTTGTTTTAAAACTATACAAACTGAACTGAGTCTAGTTGCCTTGGCATTGTTGCAAATGTTTCTGATTGGAATGACCTAGCAAATAACTCGAAAACGGTTTAAAAATTGTTTTGTTCTGAAAGGAAAACTGCACTTTTGAGTCAACCATTTCGCCCGAACATGTGCTAATGAAAAATTTACACGACGCTTCTTATATTTAAAGAAATGAACAATTCTAAACTTTTAAAAAACACGACTGTTAACATGACCACTATAAAACAACGAATGAAGTTGTAACCTTCTTTAGAAATACGCATGATCAACCGTCCGTATTCCAAGAATGTTTTGAACTGAAGTGGCGCCCGCATACGCGATCCGTTTACGTTCAGGGAAGACTAACTCGGACGTTACAGAAAAACGATATTTGTCGACAGAATACGACATAACTGCGTGACAACACGCATGCTTACAAATATACAGGATAGAAAGAAAAAACTGCACTGTACTGTACACGTACAGTACAAAGTTATCATTAAAGCCACACTGTTCCTATCATCAACGCCCATAATGACTATTCATGAAGTATTATCTAAGCTGGCTGATTTGTCCATGCCCTAACGTGGTATAAACCAGCGGAAATGCAGGCCTTTATGGCCTGTGACGTGTGTGCTGAATGTTAAATGGTCCACGTTGCGTCAATACGCGGTTTTTGTTCAACAATCAAATCAAGACTGAGCATTGTTTTAATTGCAAACGCGCTGCGAATTTTAATCGGTAACACTGTAATTGTTTTCAATTTTAAAAAACTACGACTTTAGGTGAATTTGGATATTTCTGTGTTTCTCTATATTATCATCATTAGACTGCATTACACGTTATAATTAAGTAATTGTGTAGCTGTTTATTTACTTAATTGTCAATTACCAACTTAAGTATGTAAATTCAATTTCGCTCTATAAACACGCAATGAAAGTTGATACAAGATTCTATATTTGTTTTATGGACAGAAGCACGAACTGAATTTATAATCAGCGGCTAACAAAAACAAATACCTTCATTGGTTCACTGCCGTAATTAACTGTTTTAATAAATTAATGTGCCTCTAATACATTTTAATGTTGGTTTTTTATGAGTTAAGTTACAGTTTGCGAATAAATTTGCGCGATCAATCTCTGTCAAGTGTGTCTGTTTTCACGAGTCGAGTCAAGTGGTCATGTAGGCATATAGTGCGTATGTAAACACACCTCAAGGCGACTCGCGAAATTGTTATGCAAATACAGCGTTGCATTCATCCTCCTACTGTATGTATTTAGTATGTATTTACTTTTGTTGAAACCTTTGTCACATTTTGTCTAGACTATTATTGGTATTATGAAAACCTATAAGTACTGAAAACACTTTTTAGATGATAGACTTATAAAGTTATAAATGACGATATTGTTACGTTAAGATTTAATTAACTGATTTAATTAAAACAATCTTATGTCTAGAACTATAGCTTGCATTTATTCATTTTCATAGCAAAGTGAAAAGAAAAACAATAACTATTAATAGAATTTATTCTAGAATGCGTCAAGATTTTCACATTTTGCACACAGGCAGCACAGACTAGGTCATTGCCTACGAGAAATATTAACTTTATCCATTCTATTCGCTAAAACTTGTCCATCAAATACGATTCTTTTAATGCCTTCATATAGTACCGGCCTACATAGGCTAAATATCAGTGTCAAATTGATTTACACGAGGCATTACATTATCTTTTTTCAGGACAATAAAAAGGGCAAGCAGAGCTCTTGTTGTTAAACAAGTTTCATGAATATGAAACTGAATCATCGCAATTTCAATTCGCGCACATCCAGGCCCCTCTTGTCCATTGGGCAGTCTGGGCAAGTGCCCAGGGCCCCGCGATCTTCGAGGGCCCCGGCCTGCTCTCATAAAAAACATTCTTTGCAGCCACCGTTGCATTCTACGCATTATTAGTAGGTACCCGATTCAATGACAAAACAAGTTATTTGCAGTGCGATTTACAATAAGTTTCTAGCCTAGTTATGAAAAATATTAGTAAGTTTCCCTTTTTGTCTCTTATCTACACAGGGGCCCCGTGACCCTTATGTGCCCAGGGCCACCAATAGGTTAAAGACGGCTCTGCGCACATCCATTCCAGTTGTTTGCTTTTCTCAATTTTATTTTCACTCAAACATAAATCACGAAATACTCTAAAAAATTAGATCACAGATCTATTATAAACACACGTAATTATCACGCACACTGCAGGGTATTATCACAGAATATTTTCTTTTAACGTGGTTTTATAGCGCGTAAGCAGAAACGACATACGCTCGGCGCCGCGGCAAACCTCCTACTGAAGTCTGTCTGTCGATTAGAAAGATCTTCAACAATGACCGCAAATAAAATAATACTGAACCTCTAATAATTTTCAAGGTATGCGATTTGCAATAACAAAAAGTTTAAGTACAACGCGATTACCTAACGGAGCATTTTTACGTTAAGATTAAAATATTTTTAACAATAAAGAAAATTAAACTTATCAGATTTTATCACTTTTAAATTTCACACCTTAGAAGCGCACAATAAAATTTATCGGATCGTGCCTTATCTTACGATGAAGATTTAATTAGTGACGTAGTTTTTTATATGTATGTAGCCATTATTTCGATTAAATGGAACTCTTAGCTCAATAATGGTAGATAGATCTAGTTTCTTCTCCAATACAGAGAAATAAATTAAATAAGCCAGTTACCGTAGCAGTAGCAGAGGCTAGCTGTGATTAGTTTTCCGTGGTTTACTTCCAATTTTCTCGCTTCTGGGGGAAAAATACTATTTTTTCCAGAAACTAGCAAAACATCTATTAGAAGCTAACGCTATACATGTCTTGCTTTCCCTAATCCTACGTGATAATTCTCAAGGCAGATCAGAGTCCAATCGTGTGACCAAATATTTTTATAGGAGTTCTTATTAGAACTCCGGACTACCTAGATAAGTAGGTAGTTATAAACTAATTCAGCAGCGAATGGAAACGAAGACACGCTGAAATATCTCTTCAAAGTAAGAGTGAACAGGCTTCTTCTGGGTAAGCTCACTCCATCGTAGACTTTGTCTGTGTCATCTCTGACCTAGATTAGAGTCAAGAGCAAACCCATTTCGAATAAAAAAATATCGTCTGTGGATGAAACCAACTTACTTATCCTCATCCCCCTAAACGGGTGTAAACCATTTCCTTCATGATCTTTGCGAGTCTACTTCCCCAAGTTGGCGCCAATAATTAGATCAAACAGTATTTTTCTCGTCTGACTAACTAGACTTCTAGAACAATGCTTCATGTTCAGGAGTAGGACGAGAGTCCACTAATAACGGTTCTGTAATGACTAAGTATCAACCCACACGTATTCCATATATACTTCCTAGTGAACGTTTATTTAAGTAATTTTAATTACTTCTTTCCTTAATAAACCGTGGATGCTCTTTAGATGATCTAAAGATACCTAAAATCGTGTTCTGCGCATGTCAGACCACGTGGTATGTCAAGTCTCTTCTTACGTGGCACGCATTGTACTACGCAGTACGCACCTGACCTTTCTGAAGAACATCACCAATAAGGTCACTATAATGTTTTCCACCTACTATCAGCCTTGTTAGTCACCTTTCATTCAGCCTCTCAATATGACCAAGCCAGCTAAGCATACTCTTTTAAATTTTTGTCACTATATCTCCTTTTAAACCTCCCCGTTGCCCAATCACATCATTCCTTAGCCTATCATGCATAGCCGTACCCATAGAAAAGTAAAAACAGCAACACAACTTCTTTCTTAAATCTATGGTCGTACCGCACATGGCGCAGCAGGTGGGTTCCTACAACAGCCTTCACCATAGATTTATAAGACAGAAGGCCTTCACACACTTCACAAGTCATGAAATCAGCCCTAAGTTCTATGGTTGACACTGTTTACTGTTCAATCCAAAGTAGCTATCTGAAATATTGTCATTTAATCCAAAATGAACAATTAAACACATAACATCACGCCTGTACTACCCGAAGGGTTTAGCAGAGGTGAACCTATGTCAATTAACTTTTATTTTATTTTGATTTCCAATATACCGATGAATGATTCTTAGGCCTCTAGGAATCATTAAAAATTATGTGAACTTAAGTAATAAATTCAGCAAAAGCCCCTAAAAATATGTATAAATTATTACATTACATTTACAAATTTATTGTTATTTTTTTTTCATTATTTATGACTGGCTTATCTTTGTCAAGCTGCATGCATGAACTATTCTCGTATAGCATTTCCTATATGAAAATAAAACTACGTAATATGTTATGTACGGCAGGCACATCATTTTCAGAATCTCGGAATCATCTTTCAAAGGCTTCATAAGACAATTAAGGGATTATAAAAAGAACATCCATTGGGTAGGGTCGCAATATACATATGTATACATACCAGCCTTTTCGTAAGTTGTTATACATTGTAAGGCTATATGTACTTACTTGCAGTCACCAAACTATCTCTAGATAAGTAATGAGTTTTTGCTATGTCTTTTCAAATTCCATGTTCCTAGGAATCTAGTCCAAATAGGGCCTTTTCTTGAGTGCTTTAAATCTTTGATAATGTTTTAATGACAACACTTCCCGAGACCCAAGGCCTAGCTTTTACCTTGGCCAGAGGCTAAGCATTGTCATACAACGTGGTAATGCCGCCAGTCTCTTGGGTATACGTTAACAGTTGACAGCGATGCGGAGGAATTTTTCGACGCTGTATTTTAATAGTTCTAGTTAAGTTATATATAACTTATAATTGATATTTTTATTATCTAATTAGGTTTTAGTTGTTATTTACGTACATATAACATATAATCAACCTATAATCCATTCCATCCTTTTTTTTTAAATAATTTTCGCACTGCTGGAGCACGGGCCTCATCTCTGTGAGACCCGTAATCCACCACGCGGGCCCAGTGCGGTTTGGTAGATGTCACATGTCTTTGAATTTTTGGTTCTAGGACATGCCGGTTCCCTCACGATGTTTCCCTTCACCGTTTTGAGCATATATTTTAATTCTGAATAAAATACGTAACATTGGGTTAAGTTAGTTTCTATGACTATTATGTAGGTTTGCTGTGAAGTTAGAAGCTTATGATATCAGTCAAAATCTTCACTATCGTCAGGTTAGTTGGTACTGGTAGTGTAGCATTTCACTCGAAATTTAAGACACTTCGTAGTTCTTACAAGACCAGTTCCTGTTTACTTCAAATATTTTTATGATATATTTGAACCCGGCAACACAGAAAATACATCAATAGCGTCCAAGAAAACGGTAAATTTAAACCAATAGGGAAATATCCTAACTAATATTATATATGAAAAAAGTGAGTTTGTTTGTTTGGTACGCTTTCACGCTAAAACGGCTGAACAGATTTGGATGAAATTCGGCACATGGGTAGATCATGACCTAGGTAGGGACATAAGCTACTTTTAATCCTGGATCACAGACGAAGTAGCGGGCAACAGCTAGTGAGATAATAATTCTGTTCACATCAAAGTATTCATACTTACAGGAAATTGCATGATAAATAGGTACAAATTAGTAAAATTGAGGATAAAAAGCCCACAGAATATGTCAAAAGTTCAAAACCAACACTTAACCTTTATGTGGTGATATGAAACCACGCTCGCATTCACTCTGTAAGCATTTCCAGAGATAAGAGAAAGCATACAGGCCCGAACATCAACCACAGACACAGCTATTGATAATTTGATATGATGAGAATATCACGGCCACACCTTTCTCCACCTTCTTGACAGATACCTTCAGTTCCTCAGTCTGTCAAATGCTGCAACATTTGGCAACGATGTGAAAATTGATTACAATACAAATAAAAAACTTCGTCAGTATTTTGAAGAAATAGTTGAAACGTTACTGAAAGACATGTCAACGACATGACGATCGTCGAATAATCTACGCAACCTCTACGCCGAGCTTACGCAACCTATCCGCAGAGTTTACGGTACTAGGATACTACCCTGGTGATAGTGAAGCTGTGGAACAGTTTTTGTGTAGACTTTTCTGACCAACCTGTCTTGAACACTTCCAAAGTGATATACAATTGAATAATTATTTGAAACAGAAAAGAGTTGTTATACCCCCACAAGTCTCGCTTTATAATAGCTAGCGATAATATCAGTCTTGTGACCTAGAAGATACTACGTATGCAAATGACAGCATACCTACTCCATCTTACTTGTAAAGTACTCTTAATTAGCTGGTTGATCACAAACAATAGAAAACAGCACGGTTTTTCCAGTTTAGTTATAATTAGTCTGTCACGCTCGCTAAGATTCATTTTGCTTTACAATTTTATTATAGAGTTCTTTTGCCACCACGAGCCAAGTTTAGATTAACGGTTTGCCGACGGGCTATGCAGTGACGGTATTAGGTCCCATGGGGTAGGAATTGAAACGCACAATAAGCTCCAAATAGGGGGGCTTTCCTTCCTCCTCTAAGGGAAGTATTCATTTACAGCTTATGATTCATCATCTGTCTTGCTCGGAGGTTCTTTGAAGGATAAAATCAGAAACGAAGTTATCCGGAAAAGAACCAGAGTTACATAGCTTGCAAAGTAAGCAAGCTGAAGAGGCGATGGGCTGGTCATGGTTGTCGAAGAACCAATGCCCCGTAGAGCAGACGCATCCTGGAGTGAAGACCGAGTATCGGCAAGCGTAGTGTGGGACGCTCTCCAGCTACATGGGACAGACGACCTCAAAAAAGTGGCTGGGACAGACTGCACGTGAATGGATGAGGATAGGGTGTTGTGGCGCAGCATGAGACAGGCCTATGTCCAGCAATAGATTGCGATAAGCGGAGTCGATTGATAATTATGTCTTGGTGGGGACTAGCTTTATCTAGAAAGAAAAACGTAAATAGAAAACCTACTGCCACACTTTTCTTATCGCGTCTTGAACAACAAATTGATTCATGTTCAAAGCAGTCTTCCACCATATCCCATAACTTAATACTTTTTTTTACTAATTGTTAGTTTATGAGATCAATAAAAGACGAAGGGTTTTTATCGTCGAAAAACAAAATCTACGTAGTTTTAAATAAGCGTCCCACTCTCATGGCGGAAATCATTTAATAACCCAAGAGCCCAATCAAACTGCCGCTACTTATATAGAGTAGTGGCTTGATCTTTTGACCTAAGACATTCTTACTACATGCATGTAATACATACCACATAGGTAGGTACAACTTACAGCGATGGCTTAAAGATTCTCACCGTACCTTACATCAAGTTTACTTTGAATTGTCATTTCAAAGCATTTTGGAATAAACTCGAAAGTCATAGCTGTTTTATTGCTAAAGTATTACAGCAAGAGCCTCTACAAAATTAAATGACGATAATAAGGCGGAAGCACTAAGGTAGCCCGCGAAATTTAAAATTTTCTTACGATTTTTGCAATTTGAAGCTCAGTGTCTGGGGTAAT